>CM061154.1:25544857-26144857 GCA_030710495.1 Labroides dimidiatus
CAGCTTGGCTCACACCCTTCTGTCCTGTTCTGTTGCATGTCTGCTGGGTCGGTCTGGTTTCTGTCTGCTGCACGATGAACACACACGCTGGAACGTGGACAGGATGCCGAGACCTCTGAGATGAGGAGGATGGGGATGTATTGGCATGTCGAAACGGTCATGTGACAGAGTTAAAACAGGATGAGCTGAGGTGTGGAGATGGATGTCAATGATGCTAACAGCAGAGGCCTGAATCAATCCAACGTTAGAATTAGCTTTAAACATCTGCTTCAGTCTCATCATGAAACATAGAAGAGGAAGTGTATTAATTTTAATGTGATGCTATTTGTGTTTAGCCTTTTTTGGCACATGCTCATGTTTCACTCTGATGTCAGTGTCATGAATTCTGCTTTTCAGTTTGGTGATCTTAAACACTTTTTTAAAACCACAGAAGAAGAATAAATCTCTCCTAATATTTCAGTTTTTAGCTGAATTATTTATCAGTGCACTCATAGGAGAGTTTGCACAGGTACAGGTTTAAACCATGTGGATGCTAATTTCAGACCTAGCATCCTGAGCTAATAGCCTACCTGTGCTAATAGGCGTTGCTGCATCTGCAGGTCGAAAAGTCGCTCAACAGCTGGCTAGCATCATGGGCGCTAATGCTAATGCTGCTGTGGTAGCATTAGCCTCTTCACACACCAGTGAGTTCTGCTAAGCAAAGAAGCATCTGTCAGTGTGTTACAGCAGACCTGCATGTGTGTGTGTGTGTTAGTGTGTGTGTGCTTTTATGACTTGAGAGCAGCACAGAGTAATGTGGAGAGCGTGACCATGACAGCTCTGTACATTATGTGCTTGACCTCAGTGAACCCTCGACGATTTTAAAGCTCACTCTCTCATGCTAACACACATGAAGGGGTGGCAGACTGACAAAAACACACACACACACACACACACCCTCTCTCACACACGCTGTGATGTCCACAGAGAATAATCCACCGCCAGACGACCTCACTGCCGCCAATGAATCACGCAGAAGTGTTTCTGAATATGCAACAGTTCATCTGATTCAAACAGCGGCGGCACACTTCTTCGATGACGGTATCGTGAATCCCACACGCTGACCTCGGGTTTTTGGAGAACTGATCACTTAGTCATAGCAGCAAAGACGCTGTTTGGGCACATTTTCTGGTTGTTGGAGGCTTTTTTGTTCCACCACGTTAACTCCTTGTGCACCTTGCTTTGTGTTTCCTGGGTTTTGCGTCTGTGCAGATTTCCTTCAATGATGTGATTAATTAATATCTGATTTCACACTGTAGCTAAAATCAGGTTTGAATGATGCATAGCAGGAATATTGACTCTGAACTGTTTTAAACAGCTGCCGATGTTGTGCACCTGTGGAATTGGTGCACACGTCTGCTGCAGGGCCCTGCACAGGTGCATGTGGAGCACTTGCTGGTTTTGGTGGAAACACTGGATGCTATCTTGGACTTTGTGTGTTGAGCTTCATGCATGCTACCTGGACTTCTGATCATGCTCGGTGTGACGGAAAGGTGACGAGCTTAACTTCTCACTGAGATGGAGCAGTGAGGATGAATGTGCTGTTTCTGAAGAGGATGAAGTTTGGGATATTTTTAGGATTTGTGCAGAAAATAAAAATGGTGTGCTTTGCTTTGATTCCATTTCTGATATCTCTCTGAGCCGAAGCCCAACGCCTCACATCTTTGTGACCCTGAAGCTTCATTTATCCGATCAATAATCGCCTCTTTCTTGGATCAGCAGCATCACTCTGCCTCACACATGACCTTGAAAACTATTTTTCCCATTACTCCTCCTTCTGCACCGTTCCTTAGACGAACACAAGCCGATATGACACGCTTATTAGTTCCTTTTAAAGTCTTTTTAAGAGCGTAACGGAGATGTTTCCGACCCGATGTTAACAAACTAATATGGATTATAACTTTGAACCTCTCTGCACGGCTTATCTGCAGCTTTAGCATCGCTTTCATGTAACGCCTCCCTCTTTCTGCAACATCTCTGCATCAAAATCATCTTTTATTTGTTAGCCGGGGTTTGCAGACACTAACCTGGAGCAGTTTTTGCGTTGTTGGCAGGCTGAGAAAAAAAAAAGGGGGCTGCAGGCTTGCTCTCCATTGTTCGGCTGCTGCGCTCACTGTCTGTACACTGTGTCCCCATGGCAGAGCAGACATGGAGGAGAGAGACAGACAGAACCACAGACAGACTGAGCGACTGGTGGGCATATGCCCGCCTTGATGAGCTGCTTCGATGTTGATTTCATATATTTAAAATAGAAACAGGTAAAAAAAATAGAAGGTGTATCCGCTGATCGGTGTCACCTGGGAGCCTGAGAGATGAATCTGAAACTCACAGACGTACGAAAACGTACCTCATCTTTATATTCGATCGAGCTGTGAGTCGTCGGAGCTGCTTCAGGTGTGACTGTCAGTGAAACCAGTGATGACAACATAAAGTCTCACTGATTTACAAGCCGAGGTTTCAGTTTCTCATATTTTCTGTGTGAATGCAGCGTGTATGGATTAAAACATGGATCAGCAGTCATGGGTGCATTGATTGGGCGTGCTGGCAGGTAGATGTTGATCGACGATCGATCTCTCCGAAGGTGATTTTAAGGGAGGCTGCAGGAAACGACTCTTCAGGTGTGGAGGCGATGCTGCAGCAGGTTGACGCCCAGAGCGCCTTAAAGAAGACGCTCGACGTCGCGGATGGTTCGACGATAAAAAGCGAAGTCATTGATCGGAGGGATCGATCACTTCAGGCGTGGCGCGAGGCGTCAGACGCCTGGCGATGGATCAGCTCCGTGGCAGCAGTGATGCGTTTACAGTCACCATCCTGCAGGTTTTTTTTCTCTGCCACTCCCTTCCACACACAGACTCGGCTCAGCTGCAGGCGGGAGCAGCACACTCATCAATAACCCAAGCTGGTCAGCGTGTGTGTGTGTGTGTTTGTGTGTGTGCTTCCTACAGTATCTGTCAGCATGTCTGTGCTGCTTATTTGTGTGTGTGTGTGTGTGTGTGTGTGTTTAGCAGTAGCACTGCAGAGGGGTTCACCACCCGCTCCTTCCAAGTCTGTCGGTAAAACAAGATGGCGTCGCAGCTCCACGTGCACCCCCCCCCCCCCCCAATCCCTCCCTGCTGCGCTGCCTAATGCCCACTTTACCAATGGCACCAGAGAGCCGACACAGGTCATATTTGGAATTGTTGCACACCTGGGGCGTATTTATTCCCCACATAGCTGAAATTGCTGAGGCTCCTCTCAGCGCTGGAGCTCGGCCCACTTTGGGAGATTTAGGATTTGGGGCCGATCCAGAGCTTTCATTGTTTTTCTTGGTTCCTTTTTTCTCTCAGTCTGTGTTTCGGCTGCCAGACTGTATGCTGTTTTGGCTGCGATGTGTGTGGTTTAAAATGTTCTGGTGGGGTGGACGAGTATGTTTGCAGCATGATTTGTCTGCCTGCCTCTGTGTGTGTGTGTGTGTGTGTGAGTGAGTGTGTGTGTGTCCTTTGATTCAGGCTGGAGCTAAGGCCAGTTTAAAGGAGCTTGGGGATTGTGCAGCCACATCACAGCGGCAGATTAATCGGACTACACACTAACCTCATTAATCTGAGAGAGAGTAATGTCACCAACAATGTGTCTGCAGCCACAAACACACACACATACACTCACATACACACATTCACACACACATATTAAAAGCTGTCCCCTCTGCCTGTTGCTAACAGACAAACAGGTAATGATGGCTGAAGTGTCGCTCCTCTCCTCCTGCAGGTCGTACAGGAATCCCCCCTCCCCTCCCCACCCCCCCCACCCATTGATGCATCAACAGTTAACCCTTCGCTGCCCTGACAGTTTCAGAGGTTGGATGTTTGTGGATGTTTTAAAGAAAGCAGCTCATGCAGGATAACTGTGGTGGATGTTTTGTCAGTTTGAGGGGATGTTTTGCAGCTTTATATCCGATTTCTTTCTGATGATGGGCAGAGCATGCAACAGATGGTTGAAAACGTCACAAAATGAGTTGACTGGAACAGTTTATTTGAGGGATTTCCAAACATGGCAGCATGTTTTGCGTTTAACTGTAATGGTTTTGCACAGTGTGGTTTGGCTTTTAAAAATAAATAATCTTTTTTTTTTCTTGGAGCTGCAAAACTGAAAATCATCTTACGTCACTGATTCATCTTTTCTTCCATTATTAAGTCTTTCAAGAACTTCTGTGGCGTCCAATTGGGCTTTAACAAATCATCTCTTTTTTTTTTTTTTTACTTTTGTTCATTATTTTACAAACAAAGCAGAAAGTTTAAGATGTCCTTTTGGCTGCAGCTTTAAATGTGACAATAAATAAACCAAATATGTAAACTGAAGCCTATACAAACAATAGTTCTTCCTGTATTCACCTGCTGCATCCAGAATGACGTTTGCAAAACAACATCCTGGGTGTTGAATTGCAGATGGACTTTTCTCACAGCAAATGCAAAGCTCTTTTTTTTAAAAAGAAAAAAAACCTGACTCCTGATCCTTCACCCTTAAGTTTTTTTATTGCACCATTCTCGTCTTTTTGCTTCATGAGCTTAAACTGTCATCAGCTCACTCTTTTTGTGTGGATTATAGAAACATTTTGTGCTGTCTGTCTAAAGAAACTTCTAATTCCTCTTTAGTTTTTATTTTGTTAAATATAAAAATAAACCACTAAAGCTGCAAAGACTGTTTTTGATGGATGATTATTGTGTCTTTGAGTTGAATATTATCTGGTCTGTGTGTTATTATTGATAGTATCTGCTCTCCTCTTTCAAAGTAAATAAACATATTTGGCTAATGCAAGAAAACTGCACATGAGATGAAATCATTTTGCAAAACAAAGGGGGTTTATTTTAGAGTCCTGTTTATGCTGCATGTGGTTGTTTGCATTAAACTAAAGTCTAACGTGATGTATTTGATTTAAAGAAAGAGGATGTTTTTCTGTTGAATAACTGAATTCTCTTCTTGTTGTTTCATAATGTCCGTAATGTGCTTTTACAGCCTTTTTTTGTGCCTCTGCTAAATGTTTGTGAGGAGAAGTGTTGATGTGAGAGCAGCTCGGTAAACCTTCAGAGGTCTGAGACTGAAATAGAGCCGTCTGAGTCTAAATAAAGCCTTAATGCTGTCATTTCACAATCCTACATTCTTTCAACTGTTTATTAATAGCAGCTCAGAATGTGTGTGTTTTTTTTTCTGTCATGTGGCACGTTTCGTTTTTGATCCCTGGATGTATTTTTAAACCTCTTTAAAGTCTTGAATCTGTGTCATCCTGATGAGTCTGATCTTTTGCGTGATTTTTTTTTTGTTTCTGCAGAGCTGCAAAGAGACGCATTACGACATCGTCTCTGCTGACCACAAAGACACAGGACCAAAATAAAAACCTGTACAGAGCAGCTCACTGCTGCCTCACTCTTATCAGTCTGCTTGTTTTCTTCTGGCCTGAAGCTGGATGTATGAAGTTTATCAGTGTGACTGCAGTTCATATTATCATGCTGATTAAAAAGAGTAAGAACACGTTTTATTTATAGTATTCAGACACATTCATGTGATTTTTTTTAAAGGTAAATAACTTTGGTGGAGCTGCTCCGGTGCTCTGATAGTCCACTGTACTTACTGTACGTGTGTCTCCTGGTGAAGCAGGCGTTTAAGAGCTTTGTCTTTGTCTCTCTTTCAGAGTTAGACCAGGTCAGGACACGTTGAGGAATGATCCACGAGCATGAGATGGATATGACACCACGCTGAGGGAAGCTTCAACTGCCCAAACTCATGCAAACACTCACACCTGAGCTCTTGACCAGGATATCACCTGAAGTGTGTTCACGTCGTCTGACAGTTAAAGTGATTTTTTTTCATTAGCGATGTAACACCTAAGCTAACATATGAAGGTGCTCTTTGAGAATGATTTAACCACCTTATTTTTGTATTAAAATATCTTTGATGTCAATAAAAAAATCTATTTTTTTGTATTTTATTCAACTTTTCGAGGCACACTAAGCAATAACAGTTATATCTACTCGTTTGCACGGAGCTAACATTTTAGTACATTAGGACTGCTCTCCAGCAACTTCTCCAATGCTAACATATTAGCGTACACTCACTGCTACCACTGAAACACACACACCTCAGCAGAAGAAGCTGCAGAATGCAAAGTTAAATCAACTTTATTGATTGTTAATGCTCTGGAATATGATGTTAGCCCAAATGCTAACTCTTTTTCCAGATATTTTTGGTAGCATCTTTAATGTTAATGCTTCAGCAGAATGATGCTGCATTAAATGCTAACACTTATGCAAAGTCAAATCTACCTCATTGATTGCTAATGCTCTGGAATATGATGTTAGCCTAGATGCTAACTCTTTTTCCAGATAATTCTGGTAGCATCTTCAATGCTGATGCTTGAGCAGAATGATGCTACAGTAAATGCTAACGCTTATGCATACAATGATTTAGCTTAAGCCAATTTTTGGGTCCCATATGCTCAGTTTTTTTAAGGTTGTATGCAAAAACAAACTCTTTGTAAATGCTGTTCTTACACACACAATTGGATTTATTTAGGGTACCAACCCAACAATTTAGTGACAATAAAACAAAGATGCATAAAAATGCCCCAGGTTAGTTTCCAGAAGCTTTCAGGAGAGGATCTTCATGATAGAAAATAAAAAATATTATGCTGTATTTCAACAACTCAAGTGTAATTTGTGGTAAATAACATGAGACTGTTGTCTAACTTTACAGAATGCTGTCTAAGAACATACTTTAGCCCCCTTGCATACATCCTGAACATTTGTAACATGCTAACACAAAACCCTCAGCAGGAGAAGTTCCAGGAGAGAAAACACTAAAATTAGAGAAACGTCTTTCAGCTTATGCGCAGCCCACAGCAGGAAAACTGTACAGCAAACATTAATACTTAATAACTATCAGTTATTAATCGGACCGTTTCAAAACATGTTAAGGAACCGCTATGTACATGTTTGTAACAGTCTTTGAACCGTGCTGTTCTTGTTCTCAAGCATCTGTTTTCTTTCTTTCTTTCTTTCTTTCTTTCTTTCTTTCTTTCTTTCTTTTTTTACTGTTTTAATGCTCCCTGCTAAACAAAAGAACCATGTTCGCATTTTAGCACGCAGTAGCTCATTTTAAATGATAGCAGCTATTAACTAGGAAATTAACACTGCTACATGATGACATATTATGACAGTTAACATTTCAGTGAGATATTGTCTCATGTTCAGTATCTTAACATGCATGGTGCTGCTTTATGTCGGTGAATAACATTCTTTGCATATTCTTTGCATTAAACACACATGCATCCACACATTTTACTCACTTCCTCTTTAATAATCAAAGGTTGTTCTCTTGGGATGACGGTGGGATTTTCACAAAACAACAGTCTGTAAGCTGTGTTTGGTGAGTTTATGATATAATATAAATAGAACGCTGCTTAGTAAGCTGTTTGTTTGTTTCATCCTAAGGCAGATTTAAAGTTTTCATAACAGCAGAGGTTAGACTCCTCTTCTTTCACAGAGAGTATGACTGAGGTTTCGATTCAGAGCATTTGAAGGCGTCCTTTGGGGAAAAATAAAGTCAAATTTTAAAACTCTCATTTTACTTTTAGTTCTTGTGCACGTGTGTGATTGTGCATTTTTTCAGAAGCCTGCAAAGAAGCCAGAACTGCATTGGTTGCATTTAGTTGAGATGTATGGTCTTTAATTTGTGATATGGGTAAAAACCTGAGTGTGTCAGGATGTCACCCTTCATTATATAACACTCTTACACTCATATTTTAATCCTGCTTCAGCACTGTTTAGTGTATCTATTTATTTTTAAATGCTCCTCTTTTGTGATGTTTTAATGTCACTTCAAATGGCCTTGGTTTGCTTTTGCAATTTAAAGGAAACAAGTTATGACGTCATGCGAGAAAAAGAAATAAACACATTATTAAATCAGGACTCAGTAAATGTGTTTGGATTCATGTCAGCTCAGGGCTTCCGTAGAAGTTTGTATTAAAATGTATACGTTTCTCTGCAGAATAAAGCTCCATGCAAACACTGCAGCAAGCGAGCGAGCTTCTCATCGTAAAGCTTCTTACATCCTGCACTGATCGTGCAGATTGAGTCTGGATGGAAAACTCCGCTCTGACACGTTTCTGTGATCCTGCGGATTATTAATCCAGAACATTCATTCCAGACATTTTTCAGCTATGAAGCATCAACTTTTTGTGGTGACCATTCAACCTCATCCTGCTTCCTCTTCCTGAGTGATTCAGCATGTTTCCAAGAACCACCGTCGACCCCCCCTCTCCATCCCCCCCTGGGGTTTTTGTCTGGACTTGTTCCTGACTGATTTGGTTTGGGTTTGGATAACATGAGAGTGACGGGCAGAGTTTTTGGCACATGGATTGCTGACGCAGCAGAGGTGCAACAAAGAGAGAGACCCCAACATTTGTGCCTCACTTCATCAGAACACGTTGTTAAAGATCGCCAGAGGCCTTCGAAGCGTTGTAATCTTTATTACACATACGGATCCTCGTTATATGAAGACCTGTAGTTTAATCTGTGTTTTTATTTTCTGAGGGGGTTTCTTTTGTGATGCACAGAAATAAAACATTCACAGAATAAATCACACAAATTTGCACCACTTTTGTGAAGCTTTTTGGACATTTCTCTGAGAATATATTAATTATTATCTCATCTTAATAAAATTAAAACAGCATATTTTTAAGAAAACAAAGCATTTTAATTTTTTTTTATTTGCACAGTTGTTTGAATTATTTTTATGATGCTTTTAGGTAAAAATAAATAGCATGCAAGTCGATCACCCGTGATATAAAACCTGAGGCTCAAATAAAACCCTGAGATGGTTCTGGGTTTTGTTTTGTTTTGTTTTTATTTGTGTTTGTTTTCAGTGTACAAATTTTTTTTTTAACTTTCCAAACAGAGAAAGAAAAGCCAGAAAAAAGTGTGCTGAAGCCGTTCTTGAGCTGTTTCCTCTCTCTGCCTGAGAAAGACGAGCCTCGTAAATGATTTATTCTTAGAATAAAGAGAAAAAAACAAAGCAGAGGAATAAGTGAAAATCCAAAACTGGTCAGGTTTTTATTTACCCAGCTGCAAGGTAGGTTCATCAAAGGTTGAATCGTTTTTTTTTATTCAGAATATATTAGTATCTTTTCTGCTTTTATTCAAAGTAAAACTGATTGAAAAGTTTAGAAGCACAAAATGTCTAACATTAATAACATCTGATTGTGCCATTCATGAATATTTCTGTGGTTTTGACTTTAATGTGTCAAACATTTGATCATGCTGTGAGTTTGATGCAACATTAAGATCTTTTTTTTGTGTGTGTGTAATTGTTTTGAACTTTATGACCTTCGATGTGTTGAAGCTCACTGATCGAACAAAAGCAAACAGAAGAGTGAGTCTCATCTGTATTCCCTGCTGTTTCCCATCATGCGTTCACTCTGCTCTTTAAATAAGCTCTTACTCTGCTTTTTACAGAAGTCTAAATGTGAGATTTTTTTTTTTTTTTTGGTTACATAAGAGAAAAATTTCCTGAGGTTCAGCTTCAATCGATTTCACACCAACCCGCCTGGAGAGCAAAGATGAAACAAGCAGCTCATGAAATGTGTCTGATGCTCCTGATAAATTCATTTGAAGAGAATAATTTTTATGATTATTGGTCGGAGAGACGTCTGCATGATGACATCTCTAAACCAAGTCAGACCCTGAGATAGAGAGAGAAAGAGAGAGAGAGAGAGAGAGCACACAGAGCACAAAGCTGCATCTCTATCTCATCCGACATGATTTTCTCCCTCCGCTCATCGCCGTCCTCGCTCTCCCTATCCCTCCATCTCCTGCTCGCTCTGCCTGTAAATCCACGCTGAGATTTGGCTCGCACACACTGGAGCTCTCTGCAGCCTAAAAGTAGGCCAAAAGCCATCTGAGGACAGAGGAGAGGAGAGGGGGAGAGGCAGCGAGGAGGGAGGCGGGTGAGGAGCAGAGAGTGAAAGGAGCTGATAGAGGGCATGAAAAAGAAGATGTATTTATATCTTTTTCACCATTAAATCCTATTTATGGAGCCATCGGAGGCCTGTTTTCCAGTCGGCTTTGAGGTTATATAACACATCTGAAGCTCTTTGTTGTTGCGAGGCTGTCATCAGGCCTGACGCTCATTTCTTTTAACTTTAACATCTTCACCCTCCGACACTTTTCACCAACAGATTCTGGCTCGTCACAGAGACATTATTCATGTTCTCTGAGATGCTTTACCTCACTGGTATAAGCTCTGAGGAGGTGTCTGTTAAAAAACCTGCCACAAAAATGAAAATGTAATAAAATTTGTGGCACATTTTGATAAAAATGAAGGATATTACATCATATCTATACATCTTAAAGTTGTTCTCAAAGTAAAGATCTCTGCTCCTTTAAGCTGCTTTAAATTAAAGGTTGTATGCGTTCTCTTTTTTTTATCCTGAATGAAGGTTAAATATTGCTCCTTTGTTTTTTTTACGACTGAATATTTCAAAAAACAGGTTTTAGATAAATATTTAACAACAGATTTCGATTTCTTCTGTTTGAAATATAACTTCTGAAACTCCTTCTCTGAATTTGTGAACGCTTTTATTTTGAAGAATCCAAAATAAAACCAGTCCTCCATGTGAGTTTGGAAGGATGTTTTTCCCAAAGGCTTCAAGTATTTACTCTTTCTGAATTCTCTGTCTCATGCTGCTCTCAGAGCTCACTCTCTAACTTTTCTTACTCACATTTCAGCTTTAAAAAATAAAAGTTTGTCCTCGTGAGTTTGTTTACAGCTGATGTTTTCTCAGCCTCAGCTCTGCAACATTTTAACACCTAAATGAAACACCTCCATGCATTCACTTTATTTGTCTTCGTGCTAAAGGATGCAGGAGATTTTATCACACGAAAATCTTTATGAGACACTTTGTTTCAGGTGTTTGAAATAAAACATTCAGACGCTGCTGCTGCTGCTGCTGGAGTCCTCACTGAGACAAAGAAAGACGATCGAATCAGTCCAGATCTCTGCATCGGCTTCTGTCTGCCAGAAAGCAGATTGTAAAATATTGCAGCTGTTTTTTTAAAATCTGAATGTTTTATTGAGCTTCTCCTGAATGTGATGGTCTGTAAGTCTCTGTTCTTTAATGTCAGGAGCAGCATTCAGTTTTTATTTATTCAGAAATCTCTGAACAGACTCCAGAGAGCTGCTGGTCCAATCAGGTCTGAAGACTAATCAGCACTGCCAAAAAACTCAAATCTATCCAAGTGTTTGTGTTTGTTTTTTATTACAAATTATCATATTAGAATTATTATGACCCATATTAATCTGAGAGGAAAAGAAAATGTCTTATTTCAAGATATTAAAAGACAAAAATGATGCCTGAATTGCTTGTAAGAAGTAAAAAAAAATCTGCAAACTGGGTAAGAAAAACTGTTACAGTTTCTTGTATTAAGACGTTATTCTTATTTTAAGACTCCTAAAAAGCACTTTTACTTTTCACTCCTCTCTACAATTCATGTGTCATTTTTGTCTTTTAATATCTTAAATTAAGACATTTTTTTAACACTTGCTTAATTTCATTTTTCAGCGCTTTACACTCAAAAAACTGAAATCTAATTGAGTTTTTGTCTTGTTTTTTAATACAAATCGTTTTATTATACTTGATATGAGCCAAATTCGACTGACTGAGTCCAGAAACATGGTTTATTTAAAAGATTTAAAAGACAAAAATGAGGTCTGAACTGCTTGTAACAAGTAAAAAAAAAAAAAAAAATCTTCCATGAGGTCGTTTTCTCGTCACCCATTGGAGGATTTTTTTACTTGTTACAAGTGATTCAGACTTCATTTTTCTCTTTTAATAACTTGAAATATGACAATTTTCTGGACTGATCTGGTAAATGTTGCTCTTATTAATTTTAAAAAGACTTTTTTTGTAAAAGTAAGTCAAAAACATTTTCTTCGATTTCAATTTTTGTAGTTTTGCAGTGTTCAGCTGCTTTTTGACAAAGTAAATTAGTCCAATAACTGTATATTCTTTAAGTTTGCACTGTAACTTTTTAGCATGTATCTTAAATCAGTTTTATGTTTGAGTGTTATGTTTTTAGCCTCATCAGAATGATTTCAAAAGAATCTCTTTGAGTTGCCTTGTTGCTTAAAACTCACCTTATCGTGTTTAGTTTGGTGTTAAGTCCAACATGTGCATGTTTTGTTTTTTTAATTTTAGTTCAAGCTCCCTAAGCGCAAATAAAACTCTCATCTTTTTTTTGAGGAGGATTCTTCCTTCGTGTTTCACAAACAACGTTTTTATTTGCTGTTTCTCTCTGGTGCCAAATATTTGTTGTTCCTCCTCGGCTCAGGGCTGCCTTCCTTACTTGTTTTCAGGGACAGGGTTTGTGTTTGCTGCTGGCTGAACCCTCATCGGCTGCTGTTGTCACAAAGCTGGAGTGAAGTTCACATTTTTCTGGACTCCTCTCCACAAAGATCCTTCAAATTTAGACAAAAAACACCTGAGACATATATTTTTAAAGGGACCTGTTTCAAACTTTGACTGAATAAATGATGCAAACTTCTCTTTCTTCACTTTTCAGCAGCTGAACTAACGTTTGTCTCTTTTTTTTACTGTCTTAACTCAGTTCACTAAAGTTTCTCTGAGTTTATGAGACAATAATTTTGAATATTTAAGAAAATATGTGAAGAAAAAATAAAAGAGGCTTTCATTTAGTTCACGTTAGGAGGAGAACATGCCCTGACTGTTGAGCTGAACTTGTTTTCTTCAGCAGGTTTGAAACATGAGGACTTTCTCTGGTCTTTCGGAAACATGTTGGTGTGAGCGTTCGGCTTTGTGTGGATGTTTTGCTGATGTTGCACACCGAAGCTTGTTCTGATCTGTCGGATGTTGCAGAGTTTTTCATGATCAGTCGCGCTGATTCACGATGAAGCATCTTAAAAACATCCAGGATGACTCAACAGACGATGAGCCCGACGCTTTTCGAACACTTCAAATCAACAATCAGACAAACAGAGAACGAAATGTTTCTGCTGGGATTCGTTTCATGTGTTCACAGGTATTTTCCATGTGAATAAAAACAGGTAACTCAGCTCGATTTGGTGAGTTTGGTAAATATCAAACACACTCAGCTCGTTTCTGAGTATCCTCTCAGCTTGGGATCTTTTCAGATTGGATCAAACTTTTCCACAAATTAAGCTTTTCTGAAACTCTTGATGAAAAATTAATTCTAACGTCATTAAAGTTTTGAATTTAAGTTTAATTTTTCATTTTTGAGTCTCTAAAGGATGAGCCAAAAAGAGAGATTCTGATTTCAGAGCAAATCCCTCTTCTTTGTCGTTGTCGTCTTGTTTGTACGGATGATCTTTTATGCAGAAACATCATTTCTAACCATGAAATGACTTTTTGTTTCTAATCTAATGTTTCATAACTTCCTGTTTTTTAAGTTAAATTAAACATTCGGGTATTTACAGATGTTTTAACAGCAGCCTTTAACTCTACAAAGCTCTAACATCCCCTCGTTCATTTCTATCACCTGAACGAAGCGGCCATCTTGGATTGTTTTCTTAAAACTCTGCAGGAAGTTGACTGAAGGAGCTGTTTTTGAGCTTCACTGATTCTTTTAAAATTTGTTTCTCTTAGCTCTTAACATAAAATCTCTTTGACTCCTCGTCACGTTTTTGTGTCGTCACCTTTGGACTCCCGAGCGTCCTGGTCTTCACGGGTAGACTCAGGCTTCCTGTCTCCTTCTTCAGCTGATCCACAAAGCTGCATCCTCTCACTGGTTTGCAGTCCAAACCCAAGCAGAGGTAAACATTAAATCTCGGACTGTGGGGCCGAGCTCTTAATTACCGTAATGGCTCTAATATAGGAGGATTCTGTTATTAGAAAAGAGAGTCTAATTACCAACAGTTGGATTTCAGTGAAAGAAAACTTTACATTTCAAGTTGCTTTGAAAAATTTCTTAAGACAAGAAACTAAACAAGTTCATTTTTCTTACACAATTGGCAGATTTTATTTATTTTTTTTCCTTTTAAGTAAAGACTTCTGTTCTAGTGCAAATTGTATTTTCTGAATCCTAATCATGGGTTTTATTTGTTTAATTTTCAGTATGTTTGGGGCTCTCTGTGAAGCTTTTTCCATGTTGATGAACATGTTCAGGGTTTTTAATTCATCCAGCTCTATGGCCCTGCCTCATTTTGTTCCAGGGATTATTGTTACATGATTTAACTCTATCTTGGTAAGAGTGTCATGTTTAAAACACTCGTCTAAAGTATCTGCAGAGTGTTCATTGTCCACATTTTTAAACATGTCATATGCACCAAACGGTTAATGTCAGTCCTCTTGTCGGTCCTCTGCAGAGCTCTGGAGCTCAATTCAGGATCATGTTTCCGCCTGCAAAGAGCTTCAGTGAAGCGGCTGAACTTTAAGTTTATGTTCAACAAAATCCTCACGGTCAAACATTTCATATAACATCCACAGGAGCAAAAGACTCAGGCTCTGATTGGTGCTTGGACTCTGTTTTTATGACATCGTTCCTTAAATAATGTGAATGAAGACAAAAGGCTTCCACAACAGACAAAAAAAATGTAATTTTTAGTTAATCATACACAACCTTGAATTAAAAAAGACCAATTAGGATCTTTGGAAAGAAAAAAATAATCATCAGACCTTAAAATGTAAACTATGAATGGTATATAGTCATAATAAAGCCTTTTCTTCTGCTGTAAGTACAGATTTAATAGAGTCAAATTTCAGGTCACATATTGAATTTTGTTTCACTATTTATAAGAATTAAAAAGATATAAATTAAAGTTACAGATGGAATGATCTGGAAATGATTCAACTGAAAAGAAAAACGAGGAGGTTTATTCGATGAAGTTTAATTAATTTAAAAACCTTGAGATTTTTTTAATTATTATTATTTCATTTTAGAAAATTAAGGCCTGTTTTTCACAGAGGGGAGGGCTCCTGACCTCACAGACGGGGTCACGGACACTTAAAGAGAGAGAGAGAGAGCTGTCAGGTGATAGATGATCGCTATTCAGACACTGATATTTTTACATTTAACTGTCAGATATTGAGACTGTTTATAAGAGAAGGAAGATTTAATGAATGTAAAGATATGATAAGACTTCATTGATCCCACAGGGGAAATGTGGATGTTGCATTACTGACATGATAAGGTAAGTAAGCTATACAAGAAGAGGGGCAAAAATAAAAGAAAGAAAGAAAGAAAGAAAGAAAGAAAGAAAGAAAGAAAGAAAGAAAGAAAGAAAGAAAAACAAAATAAAAATAGAATAAAATATAAAAAGTACAATAACAGAGTAAAAACAAAAAGTAATAAGAATCAAAATAATTAGAAAAAAACTAAACTAAACAATACAATACAATTAAAATAATGTTAAAACAAATAGATAACATAAAATGAAAAGAAAACAAAATAAGATAAAAAAGACAAAAAAAACTAACAAGAATAAATAAAATACATACATTACATAAAACAACATAAAATAAAAAATGAAACAGAACAAAAAGAAAAGAAAAAGCTAAACAAAACTAAAAAATATGATATAAAAGTATAAAGTTGAAAAAAGAAAGAAAGAAAGAAAGAAAGAAAGAAAGAAAGAAAGAAAGAAAGAAAGAAAAAGAAAGAACCTAACAAGATGAAACTAAATAAATACAATGAAACAAAAGTAATGAAAACAAAACAAAAAATTAAATAACTTTTAAAAATAGGGGCTGTGAACAGAGAGTACAAATGTTAGTAATGAAGACACAAAAAATCAAGTTTTAGGTAAAAAATTTTGTGTTGCTTTTGTTTGTCTCTGTCTCAGCTTTTTGTCATGCCAACCTGCTCTTTTGTTAGATGCCAACAGGTGCTTAGTTTTTCTTTCTCAACACGTCTTCACCTTTGGGAATAGAGAAAAAGATGTGTTGAGCTAAAACTTGAGAACTTTTTATCTGCTTTGACTTCTTGAAGCATGTTTTGTTTGTTGTCGTCTGTTTTCCTCCTCACAGGTTGAACTCTTCATGTTGTGGGTAATAAAGTTCACCACAGGTGATCCAGGTGTGTGAACTTGTGTGTAAACATATTTGGGAAGCTTTGTGCATGTTTGTGCTTTAGTGGATCCCCTCAGAGGTTAATAAAAGGAGTGTTTATGATATCTAAAGACGTCCTCAGTGCCCCCCCACCCCTTCTCTCTGCTTTTCGTGGAGGTGTGAGGCTCTCCTGGACGATAAATGAAACTGTAATAATGCCCGTTCACTCCTGCCAGAACAAACCCATTGACCTCGGGCATGGATTCGGCCCCGTCCCTGCAGCACTGATCCAGGCTCACTAGAGGCCACCTGGAGGTCTGGCTCGGCCGGCCCACAGACCCTCTCAGGAGTGGATGGAGAGGCAGAGAGATAGAGGAAAACAAGAGAGAGAGATTTCCATCTGAACCCAAATACCACCCACCTCTTCAGATCTTATTTCTCGTCCACCGCCTCCACCCGTCCTCTGAACGTCTTTTGACTTTCCTCTGCAAAGGAAACACACTCTCATACACACACACTTCATTACATCCATGCATGTGTGTGTGTGTGTTTACTTTGCTCAGGCTGAACTCTGTGTGTTGGGATCAGTGAAGTGAGGCAGTGATATTTTCCATGTACTCTACGAGGGCAGCGCTGTTCATCTCAGATTGGAGGAGCTGCTTCCTGTCCTGTAATCACTTCCACCTTGTTCACAGTAACAGCTCCTCTCGGCTACTGTATGCACACTGCACGGGCACAAACAGACACATGATGCATGGAGGAGGAACAGGACCGAAGGGGGAAATGTGATCCTGCTTATTCTTCCTCTGCAGCTCTTAAAGCTTTAATGTTTCGGTGTTTCTGAATCGACCTCTTGGACAGTCGCTTTGGAATGGGAAACGACTAATGTGTGTGAATTAGTATCAAACATTAAGTCTTCCTGATGTTATGTTTATTCATGCAGCACACTTGTTGCAGATGGTTGTGAAAGAGTTGCATGAAATTACATCATCGTATCTGCAAATAAAAAGAGTTTCGTCAAAGAGCCAAGGCTTCAGTTTCCAACATGTTATCACCTCTAAAAAATAAAAATGGTCAGTCTCAGATATTCTTCACTGTAACGGTGAGGTTCAGAACTAAAAGATGTGCACATTTTTCTCTTCCTTTAGTCGAATCTGTTCAGCTTTTTGTTGTTTACATCAATACTTTTAGATAAATAAAGTTCCCGACAGTTTTGTCTTAACTAGAAACTTAGAAACTACTTGATATGAAGTCAACAAAAGACTTCTTCTTGTTTAAACAACTGGGAATTATTATCAAGACTCGCTTATTAGATCCTCAAATCTGTTTATTAGGAGATACTACAAATATTGATGCACGATTAAGAGAACCTCAAAAAAAGTTTCTTTCACTGGCCTTGTGTGTCACCAGGAAATGCATCGCTGTTCCGTGGAAGTCTGACTCCCAACTCTCTATAGGAAGGTGGGTCTCAGAGATGAATAGCTGTGTTCCACTTGAAAAAATTACTTATACACTCAGGAAAGACTATGATACTTTTATAAAGATGTGACAACCTTATTTGGAATGTATGGACATATTGTCAGCCTCTATGATGATGGACAGCTTGTAGATTTACAAGCATGTCAGTGCTTCTGATTGTCTACCATGCCTCTTGACTATTCTATGTATTTTACTTGATTATTTACTTATTATTCATGATATTATTTATTTAATTTTATTTTGGTTCATTTATCGCTTATGTTTTCTACTCATTCATTCATTTATTTATTTATTTATTTATTTATTTATCTCTTTCTCTTTAGCTGTTAGTGGGTGGGTTGGGAGGGAGTTGAAGTTCTGTTTTTGTGTGTGTATGTTTTCATGCATATCTTGAAAAATGTTGAAAAATAAAATACTCTAAAAAAAAGAAAAGACTCGCTTATTTCAAGACTTCTTCTCACATAAAGTAATTAAAAATTTAACTATTTTAAGAAATTTCCCTTCAAATGTAGAGTTTTTATCTTGTACTTAGGCTCCCTCTTTATTTACAGTGTACCTGTTATCACAGGTAAATCACTGGAGTAAGCCAATTCCTGTTAACAGTGAAACTGGGACCTTTCTGAAACAGATGCTTTTCTGCCGAAGTGAGTCTGAGGACAATTGTTTTTTAGTTGCTGATTGAACCAAAAAAGATGAAACACAGAAAATAAATCCAAAGCAAAAGTTGTTTATGGTCCCTGAAGGCTTCAGCAGCATGACTGAAAGGTGGTTCGATCCCAGAGGAATCAATCATCATCGTCAGTTACCGCTACTGTAAAATCATTCAGAGGTATAACCTCTTAATGTTTGAATACTTTATAAGTTTTTCTGATGCTTGTTTGGTGTACAAAGAAGTCAATGGTCAGGCTTCTCATCCTTTAAATGAGTTTATGTCCTTACATGAACATAAAGGAAGAACAACAGGACAACCAACAGGTGACTGTTACATCCATCGTAGATATTTTGAGTTTGGAAAATCAGCTCCATCAGAGCAACAAATGCTTGGAATTCTGTTCCAAGTGATATCAGAGGCACATAAACTTGCATGATTTGTCTTATAATGTTGTATTTTTGATTTTTCTACCATTGTGTGATAGTGAGTTACCATGGGAACGTTTTATCTTTTGGTTTTGTTCTTGTCTTTTCTTAAAACTAGTGCTCTTAGCTTGACAGTGTTTTAATGTTGTTAATCTTAACATTCAGGTAGTTGTGGTATTGTGGTGCAGCGTTTCTATTTAATATAATACTTTTTAGCTTGTGCTGTTGCTGTTTTATGTATTGTTGTGTAGTTATTTTGTAGAGAATTGTTTGCTTTTTACAGAGATTCTCTCCGTCTCCTGCCCGGAGACAACGGATGTAAATTAGCTAATAGCTAACTCTGGTACAGCGAAGCAGCTGTACATTGTCCCTGTCAAGATAAACAAAATAAAATGAATAAATAAAATAAAATCGTCAGAGGATCTCTGATTGATCCACGTTTGACGCAACGTTACAGTCATCAGTTTTCATCCAGACACTGAAAATGATTTCTGCTCCTGATGGAGTCGTCTGTGAGCGCTCTGCTGCTGCTGTGTGTTTCCTCCTGGGGCCTTTATCAGCCCGACTCGTGTTGTTGGAGGTGATTTAAGGAGACGCAGCGATTCGTCGGGTTTCACCTCAGCTCATTTAACTCCACACATCGCTCTCTGCTCCTGGAGGCAAACAGGACGTCTGACCTCTCCGTCCGTCCTCTCTACGTCTCCTCCTGAAGTCGGATCTCTTCAAAATAAATGACAGTTAAGGATAATAGCCTGCTGTTGCCATAGATACCAGAAAGCAGATCTTTGCACTACTCTGTTTCCTCCCTCTCTCGCTCTGCTGGAAAATGACAGTCGAGTCTGAACTCCATGGCCTCGCCTCCCCCCTCTCTTTCTCTTCTCTCTCTCTTCCTCTTCTCCTCCCTCTGAAACTCTGTAATCCTGCCTTTTTTCTTCCCTATTTTTTTATCTCTCTTTCTCTCTCTCTTCTTCCCGTCCCTCGTTCCCCTCTCGTACTACCTCAGCCCCCTCGCTGCTTCTCCTCAAAGCTTAATCTCCGCTCTCTCGCTGAGCCGCCAAAAGTGCTACACATGCAGAAAGCGGGGTCACGTTGAGTTTATGCTTGTGTCTGCGCGTTGTTTGCCGCCCGTCATATCCCAGAAATGAGGCCCGGGTTGAAATACGAGTGAAGATATGACGATAGGGGAATGGAAAAAGAGGAGAAATGCCCCCCTACCACCTCCCTGAACCTCCCTGAACCTCGCCGAACCCTCCAGCTGCTGAAGCTTTTGTCATGTGGACGCTCCTTCTGCTGGTTCCTCCATCCAGAAAAGCCGTGTCACTTTTAAGTTTCAGGGGAACTTTGAGTGTTCTTTCCAGCAGCACATAATGTATCATCAAAGCCGGGATTAAAAAGGTTTTTTTTCCTCCTCTTCTTCTTCTTCGTCGCAGCTTTGGCTGCAGGAAGATTTAAGCTTATTAGCTTAAAGAGCAGAGGAAGGCAGCTTCAACTGATGTATGGCAGACTTCAAAGATGGTTTAATCTGTCAGTACACATGCCCCGTACAGGCTATTTATACTGGGAAGCCATGTTTCTTCCAAACGACTTCCTCTCGCTTGCTCCGGGTTTTTCTGTTTGTCAAAGAGTCTAGACAGCTGAGATGGCTCTTCCTGCACGTTAACACCATCTCCCCCGGCTAACGCACGTCTCTGAGCCGCCGTGAATGATGAAAGCACAATGTGTTTGATGCACACCGTTGTTTTCAAAGATGTGCCGCATTTTTTCAGCTTGTTGCGTAACTGGCCCGGTCTCTGGCGGTGCGTGTTGGAAGTTCGAACCGATAAAAAACATGAAAGACACATTTCTAAGTTTGGGAGATTATAAAAATATGAAGTTTATCTCATTGATGGAGGTAGGCTCTTACTTTGGGCCTCCTAAATTTGTTTCAGGATCAGTGGCGATTCTAGGGGGGGCCAAGGCTATGTCTTTGGGGGCACCCAATAAAAACATCATTGGTAGATGTAGCCTTTAGAGAGAGAATCATGCTATCCTGTATGAGACGTTTTCTCTTCTGCGTCTGTTTGCTGACAGCTCGTTCGAGTTAAATGAAAACATCGATGAAGTGGAAAAAACAGACCCAAACTTGAATATTGTCTTGCTCTGTTTGCTCTGACATCAGAATGTGTGGAAAAAGATTAATTTGAATCAGAAACCTTGATTTATTACTCGCTAACCTTCTCCTTTGGAGCGCTCTTGTGTGGTCACATAATCATGTTCTGTGTTTTCTAACTTCAGCTCTGTTTTCTTTTTTTCACAGCTGTCTTGTTTGTCATTGTGAATCTTTCTGATGCTGAAATCTGAATAATTCTTTCCTCTATTCTATTTTCTCAGGTCTGGTTGTGTAAACATGTAGCAGTAAATTCATCGTGTTAAATAAAAGCTGCTTCACTTTTATCCATGTGGGTCCAAATTTTCTCAGGTCACATTCTGTAGACTCCTCTTCTCTGTCACCTGTCTGTTGTCCTTATCCTTTCTTCTTAATTAATAATTAATTAATGTCCTGTGTTTAGTTCTTATTATTTGTGTTTCCATGTTAACTCTTCATTGTTTCCAAGTGTTTTCAAACAAACTTGATGGTTCAGTTCTCTGATCTTCAGACATCATGGAAACGGCGCTAGCTGGGCTCGTGAAGTGGATTTCTGTGAATCTGTGCTCAATTACTCTTCCTCACAAACGCAGCTGATATGCCACGTTAAATCGAAGGAATTTAAAGAGTTGAATTTTCAAAAATACTTTTCAAATTCAGTTTAATAATTCAAATGTAGTTTCAAGTGGCACAGATCTCAGCCTGTACCTGTTACTCTTTACCCTGTTTGTGTTTCTGGCTGTTCACTGTTTGTTTGTTGCTCTTTGGCAGGTCTTCATGTCCCCCTCTGGGGTCCTTCCTCTTCTGTTTTTGTCCTATCCTGACCTCCTTTTCATTCTAGATCTTTTTTTTAAATTACAACTTGAATCCATTTTCCTGAAAAAAAACAAAAATATTTAAAAAAAAAACGCTTAAAGAAAAAAAAAATGTTTTGTCCCTTCTACCACTCCATAGTGAAGTTGGCGCAGTGTCTTCCTACTGATTAAAATAATGACACCAACGTGCAACTGGACGACACAGTCCATTAAAATAAATAAATAAATAAATAAATGAAAAGTTGTAGTTGACAGGTGAAAAATAATCTGCATTTCATTTCAAAACGCAGGCGAAATCTCTCTGAAGCACTTTGAGTTTGAGCAAAGCATACAGGTGCGAGTCAGACTGACGTCAGTGAGCTGCAACAAGCTGGAGGAGCTTTATTTTGAAAATCACCAAAGAGCTGTGGATGAAACTCATCCTCAGAGGAGTTCAGTACAGCGCTGACTCTGATGGGGAACTGACTGCAGGTCAGAAGGACTCAGGTGTTAGTGACGTCCTCAGGTTCTCATGTTTTGAGCCGTGTACTTGCTGCACATTTTGTACATGCACTCCTGCATGAACTTGGACTCAAAAGCTGTTTTGAAATGCATAAACAGACTTTTCAACATGCGATTAAAAATGAAATTAACTGTGATTAACTTTTGGAAATCAGCACATAGTTGTAGTTTTAAAAAATCCTTGTTTGACGGCTTAATATTTACTGGTTGGAGCATTTAGGGGTCGTCTTTTTATGTTTCGTTGACAGCATTCAGGTCAGGATCTGTCTTATTAACTGCTCACCGGTTTCACCTTTGAATTTCATCTTCAGCTCTGTTTGCAGCTCAGTGGTTAAAAAAAACACCTTTTTTTTTTTTTTTTTTTGCATGTGACACCTCGCTCAGGTGAGCAAACTTTCCACCTCACAGAGCAGATCTGGGCCTGAGTGTGAATCCTCATCACAGATTAAAACCGCACCGACAGTCAGTCCCTGTTAATACGTTGATCTGATTCATCTGAGCTGAGCAGAGGACTCTGATTATTACGTTTTATTCTGGATTAACGTGACGGTTTAGCTGCAGACTGGATGCGTTTGTTTGGAGGACGTGCAGAGATGTTTGACTTTCTGATTATTCCAAACGAGAGAGGAACAGTTTGGAGTTGATGGAAAAAGTAGTTTCTGTTTTTAAGTCTGAAAATGTTGTTTAAATGTTTTTTTTTTTTGTTTTGTTTTTTTTTTTACTTTATTTCACGTTAACAGACAGGAATTCACTTTGATCTGAAACTATATAAAACAAAGCATAATTTACCTTTGAACCTAAGGAGTTGCAAATAACTCCATGTTTCTTTTATCTCATGGTGCTTACAATTTTTTTTTTGTTTTTTGAAGCATAAATAAAAAGGAAAATTTTTTTCTCCTTGTTTCTAAATTATGTTGACGATGATCATGACGATGGGTGGAACAAAGGGCGCTCTCTTAATTTGTCGTCTTTGAATGTCGTCTTGTTTGAAACTAAAGTCTTTTGTGTGTTTAATGGGAAGCCAAAGACATTTCTCAACAATGTGAACAGTAAATAGTTTGTTTATTCTATATTATACTTACATTTGCTTATTTATAATACTTACTACTTACACAAACTTTGAAATGATTCAGATTAACATGTTTTGCATGTTGTTTTTGCAAAATTTGATGAATTTGTCACATAATAAACAGTTTCAGGCATCATTAACATCACTTAATCTAACTATAGTCGCTCCAAATGAAAAAAAGCTACACAGAATAACACCTTTTGATTGCGGACACTTGTTAATCTGATAAAGAAAATCCCTGATAATCTGAAGGCAGATTCTTTAAAATCTGCTGACCACACTGATGAAGACAGACTCCTTTAATTTCAATAACACGACGGCCTTTACAGGTTTTATCCCTGCAGCGAAAAGTGAACAATACCTCAGACTGAAACTGATCACTGATGACAGTTTTAATTAAGTTTTACGTAAGGCTAATTTATCATTTTACACAGAAAATGTCAACCCATTATATCAGACCACAAAGCGTCTTTTATCAGGAAGGAGCAGCGTATGTAATGGATTATTTAAACACGTGCACATCAGCAGCAGTGAAAGGAGACTCAACATACACTGAGCTTCATGAGTTATTTGATTCTGTAAAATCTCCGTTGGAATAATCTCTGAAACGTCCTCCTCACACAAAGCTCAGGAGTCCTGGTTTCTATTCTTGAAGCGTCATCGCAGCTCGAGCGAATTTTACTTATTTAACATGAAGTGTGACATCAGGATTTCATGCGTCTGATAGTGTGTGTGTTTGCGCGCGTGTGTGTGTCACATGTCTGCAGAGAGCTGCTAACTGCTCTGAAAATAGATTCCTGTCTTCATCGAGCATCGCAGACACAAACAGAGGATGAGTTTGTCTCCCAGCTCCGTTGGTGAATCATTTATCCTTCACTCTCTGATTAACTCGTTATCGGTCCGTCTGAAACACTCAAATCTGCTCTGCAGAGGATTTAAAGACAGTTTAGTTCATCTTCCGTAACAATACGCCTCTGGCCTTTCTCTCTGCACAGTTAGCATGATAAAAATTTTAGCATATAAGGTCTGTGAGTTTGTCGTCAAAGCTGAATGTTAACCAGACAGTTAAATAATCATTGTGATTGCAGTGTCACAGACCTCAGGTTACTGTTTCTTTTCAGGCTCAGCAGCTGGTTGTTTGGTTCTCCTGTCTGTTTTCATTTGCTCGGTTGTTGCGGTTGTTCTCTACTGTTGTATTATTGTTTTTTTTCCTTTTCTGTCTATTTCCTTCTCTCTATGCACTCTTCCCTTCTCACTTCTGCTATCACCCTGGTCCACTCCGGCAGTAATCTTTGAACTTGGCGATATATGGAAAAAAGAAGTTACAAAGCACCAATAAAAAGTATCATTTAAAACTCAAGGGGAGCCTTTTACACAAATGGCTCCTTTTGGCAAAGTCAATCTGTTCTGCACAAACACGGCAACCAGACCACAATTCTGTTGTCGTGATGCTGGACAGGACAAGTTTAAATAAATAAATAAATAAATAAATAAATAATCATTGATCAACCGTGAACTACTGAACTGAATTCTAGGAGTTTGGTGCAGGTTATAATCCCAAAGTAAGGCCAAAAAGAGATAACAAAAAAAATATGTTGTTGTGGCTCCTGGTCATGTCATATTTGTGTTCTGTATTTGTGTCAGAGTGAGTGCTCTGTTTGTACAGGGGACCTTTGTTTTTCTGGCAGGTGGAGCGCTGTGATTGGCTGGAGGGAAGACTATGTCAGCCAGGAGGGCGCTCTTTGGATCGGTCACATCGTCAGCATCATCTAATTCAAACAGATCGAGCCTCTGCAGTCATCGTGATTTCAACATGCAGAGAGAAGTCCTCCTGACTGAACTTTCATTACAGCTTCATTTAATCTGAGATTAAAGAAACACAAAGACCCTCCCCAACATTTCACTAACAACTTTACATCCTTTATCTCTGGATTGTAGCAGTGAGAAGGTTTTACAAGAAGAGAAAGAAACGATGAGTGGAAACGTACATCCTGCACAGCTCCTGAAAGCTCTGTCCCTTCAGTTAAATAGAAAATAACCCCGCTCAAATAATTTTCCCACGGTCCCTTTAACTGAAGAAAGTATTTCAAACATGTAAATCAGCCTGAGAGAAAATAATCACATCGTGTTTATCAGTTTACTGAGGGGCAGAGGTTAAAGAAAATTGTGAGGCAAACTGTAAGATGCGTTTTTTTTTTTCCCTTTTTTTAAAATAAATCTAATCTCAACCACTCGCAGAGCTCGTTTGACCTTTAAGCTAATATTTTGGTGACTTACAGTAATTTATCAAGATGACAAAACCGCTTATAGAGCCATTAGTCACTGCTGCACTTATGGCAAGAAATTAAATGGATAAAAGCAGGTTTTATACGGGCCTCTGTCACAGCTGATTTAAGAGGTTTTTCTGCAGCATTCAAGACTGAGATTAAATTAATATGAAAGGCTGACACTCCGCAGAATCTTATTCTTCTCCATATATCACAAAAAATCAAGTTATCACCACCCCAAGTTCGTCTTACACCAGGCGTACATATTGTTTGTGTATATTTTTAACACTCACCTCTCTGACAGTGTTTTCTCCAAAAAAATAAAAAACAAACAAGCAAAAAACAACAAAACAATTCACTGAGCAACAGGTAGAATGAAGGTTCATTTTAAATCACAGCCATCACACAGTATCAGGCCAAAAATTAACTCTCTCATAGCTCTTTCTGTGGTCTCTCTTTTTCTTCTCCTGATGTTTCCACTCCACCTCTTTTTCACTTCACTAAGAAAGTGATCTATGAAGCAAAAACAGAGAGAGCTGTGCAGGGCAAAAAAAAGTTCCTGTTAGACCGTGCAGTGGACATATGAACTAAGTCAAGGATGCAGAGCTGAGATGGTTTGTATGTAAAGTCTGATGGTCTGCAGCAGGGCTCTAAATGAACTTTTTCAATCACCAGCCAATGTGACCGGTAAGTTTCTGAAGCTACCAGCCAATCAGAATTTTCACTGGCCAGTTTTTTTCCTGTGTAAAAAGCCAGATTAATATACTATTGATACTATTAATATATACAATATCTATTATTTGTGGAAAATAAATTAAGCATACCTTAGCACACTTTTTTATTATGATCTATGTATGGCATTTGAAAAAAATATTTAATTTCAGTGTGCCCCTTTTCGCCCCACCCATAAAAAAATTCTACACATGCCCATTTGTGAAGCAACAACAGCTTCAGGCAGTTTTTGTGAAAACAGGGAGGAGAGGGCCACTGTCCTCTGACAAGTTGAGACTGATACATCCACCCGGAGAGAGAGGCATCTGTGTACACCGAGGTGTGTGACGATGCGTTCCCATAGAAACCACGCTCACACATCCGACAAAATAGATGGTGAAGTGCTTCATTTATCATCGGCCAAGCTGACTAGCGAGCCTTTTTCTATACCCGCCAAACTGAATTTTCATCCACATTAGGCGGGTTGGTGGGTGTTAATTTAGAGCTCTGGTCTGCAGTCTCCTCTGACAACTTCTGTGGTTAAACTTGCTTTAAACTACGTATTACCAAAGCTGAGCACTGGCTGTTAATTCCTTCATCTGTGATTATTGGCATTTTTGTGGGAAAATTATTTTTGTTCTTTTTTCTTCATTCTTGTTGTTGTGTTTTTATGTTTTTGGGGATTTAGAGGCTCTGATTAATTCCTTTTTTTATTTCCTTCAATGTTGCATTTTCTGACTGATGTTCATCTTCTCCCAAATATCTCTTTACGTAACCAAACATCTGAAATACACCAGATGCATCTCCAGTCCGGCTCCATTCCGTTGCGCGTCAACTGTGTTCGGCAACTCACGCCAGTTGCGTGTTCACTCCGGCACCTTACAGGACGCCAGACAGCTGGAGTTGTGAAACTGAGGACTTCCCACGCTTCAAACTCCAATGATGATCCCTCTTGGTTCATGTTGGGCTGTAAAACCTCAAACCTGTTGACTCCTAGTCTGGCTTCACTCATTATGTCCATTTAAACTGACACATCACAGCTCCAGCAGCCAGCAAATATATGATTGTTGCACATCTGCTGCAGCCTGCCGGAGCAGGGATGCAGCAGAAACACAGCAGAGCAGATCCAGTGTAAGTTAACATGTTGATTTGAATAGAAACCTATTTGATCTGGTGCTGTGACAGGGTGGAGCCAGACTGGAGACGCATTTGGTGTATTTTGGCCATAACCCTAAACCCAAGAGCCCTGTGAGTGGTCCACTGGGTGGCATTGTATTTCCTGTTCTTATGAACAGCACTGTGGTACATCAGCTTTGCATTTCATCTCCGCTGAAGTCTCCTCTCTTTCCTCCCTTCCACTCTTTGTTGTATGACAAAAAGCAAAATGTATCAGCTTCAGTGTAATAAAATAAATTCAAAACTGCTGTGAAAAAGCAGAAAACGTATCAGGATGGAAAACAGGCGACCTGACGATCATACAGACTGTACTGCCCTCATGTGTTTTGGAGGAGAACTGCAGAACGACGCAAATAATCTGGACACTTAAATACCGAAGTATACTCCAGGGTTTAAACAGAAGTTGTTTGCTAGGATAACTCTTACATTTATGAATATAAAAGCAGATGAGAAGAGCTCCCTAGGTTAGGGTAATCAAAATATGCCAAAGCTTGAGTTTTTATCTTAAAGAGGATAAAGGTATCATGTGTTTTTAACGTAGATAATTCAAAACACTTTATGTTCCAAAAATCAGTGCCAGAGGCTGATTCTGTGCTATCACGTATTTTATAAACAACTGATTGTATCATCTTTTAACCTGCAGGCTGCTGTTCATCAAAGAAGTTTAAAATGAAGGTTGTTTTTTTTTTTATCTCAGCCATCAAAACTGTTTCTGAGTTTTGTTGTTGCCAAAGTAAAGAAAAAATCTTTAGGGCGCTCACCTCACTCACCGATATTTACGTGTTCTCTGACAGAGGAACACTTCCTGAGTCAACTTCAAAAAGTTTTTGTTCATGATAAGACATCAGATTAACCTCTAGATCCATTTTAATGTGTGGTTATATCTGAAGCACACATGTAATTTCTCTGAGAACTTAACGCACAAAGACTGAAGTGTATTGTATGGTAACGTGGAGTCTGAGGAAGGTGTGAAGCTGGATTTAACTCCTCAACATCTGACACTCTGATGGGTGCAAAAAGAGCTGTGTGAGTACAGAAAGTGTACGGTGCCCTCGTAATTGGGCTGGCTGAGGTAAAGTGGATCTCTGACCTCCAATTATCTTCATTTTCTCTCCTGAGAACAGGCTTAGAAAGAGGAAAAAGCACTTTAAGAGAAAGTTTCACTCTACATCCATCTGTATTTGGAACATAATGACCAGAAAAAGCTGATCAATAATAATAATAATAATAATAATAATAATAATAATAATAATAATAATTATAATAATAATAATAATAATAATGCCATGACCAGTCCTAAAATAAACGGAGGAGGACATCTCTCTGTCTCAGTGATTCTCTGCAGAGCGTGTTAAACTCTGCAGACCGTCCTCAGTCAGCACAATCAGGCACATGAGGGGCAGAGGGAGGTGAGGCTGTTCCCCAATCCAGCTCAGAGGGAGGAGGACCGACGAATGAATATGATGGAAGTGAATCATCTCCAAGCGAGAGAACGGGATGGATGTGATGTCACTGCGACTTCATCCTCTCGTTCAAATGAGTGTTTTTGCCACATTTCAGTCTGTCAAATCATCTCTGAAGGAATCCTGTTCAGAAAAATGTGGAAGAAAAAGGCGTTGCTATTGTTTTCTGATGATATAAACTGCAATGCTGGTGTTTCCAGCAGTTCACCACAAGGGTTTTACAGCCAAGACTTCCTCTTCAGTTTGCTGCATTGAAGCTTTGCTCTGGCTTCAGAGGTATAAACCCTGAAAATTTTGCAGAAATAACATGATTATTCAGTATAAAGATTTGTTTATTCCTTCCAAGGCAGACCTGCTTTGTGTGACAGAAAGAGATTCAGAGTTGGAGAATAAAGTGATGCGATCAGATTGGATTGTGTTCCTCCTGTTTTTGCTCTCCATACAAACTGCTGATACCTGACTGGTCAACACAAACTGGGCCCCAAACGAAAACTAACACGCATCCTAAAGAATTACAGTCTGCAAACAGTAACCAGGTCATGAAATATCTGTTTGGGTGATGTGATGGTGTCAAAGACAGTAGATTCATTGACTTTACATTCTGATTTCACAGGTAAACAAAGAAGCTCTAAAGGCATTGATGATGAACTTGACCTTAAACCTGTGACTTCATTAATTCATACTAAAGCCAGTTGTGTCTTCTGCAGATGCTGCAGGGTACGGTGTGTGTCCCAAAATCTGAGTTTGTTCTGTTCTCTTCAGAAGGTTGAGTGTTTGAAGACTCTGATACAACTTTCCATCAAAGTTTAGTGATAAAGAAATCAAATATGTAACAGTCGCACATATCCTCACCATCCCAAAGGATGGAGGGATGTTGGAAATGACAAAGGTTCAGTGTGTGTATGTGTGTGTGTGTGTGTGTGTGTGTGTGTGTGTGTGTGTGTGTGTGTGTGTGTGTGTGTGTAAAGTATGTCCAGAGCCGAGGCTGGGAATGCTGAATGCTGTGTGTGGCAATTGGCCTCCTTTGATCTCGCCTTCTCCCTTGTCCCATTTCAAAAGAATCCCCAAAGAAGAAAAGTGTGTGTGCTGGAGGGGAAGGAAAAGGTAGGGGGAGGAAGATGAGGAGGGGGGAGAAAGGGGGAGGAAGACGAAGGGGGGAAGGCAAAGACCACTGAAGTGTGAAGAGTGTGCAACTTTCTCCCACTGTCTTTCATCGCTCTCTCACTTGAAGAATGCTATTATGTCTGTGGAAAGTGGGCGATCGAGCCGTTCTCGCTCTCAGTTCCTTAATATAGGAAGCCGGTTCCCACAGGCTGAACAATACGTTAGCCAAGCGGAGCAGCATTGTTTGACCGGAGGATTTGGTGGAACTGAAACTATACGACCATACAGGAGCTGCTTATGGCTGCAGGGGACATAGGAGCTCTATAGTGCAGACGGAGGCTCAGGAGATGTGGCTTTCACACGGCCGAGACTAACAGTTCAGCAGAGAGACGACAAAGGAACAATCAAGGTCCAAAAATCCTATAAAAAATGTCAAACAGTTTTTGTTATTTTATATTTTGAAGGTTCTTGAGTGTTTACGCATTATTATTTGCACCAAACAGCCAACACATCAACTGTAGTGCTTCTATCACCATGAAAAAGCCAGCCTTTCAGGGCCCCAGTGGTGGGTTAAACATGAAGTCTTTCTGGTGAGCAAGAAAACATGATGAAGTGCCTCCTTGGTGTCAGTACATTAAAACAAAAATATGTACACTTCAAGAAAAAAAAAGAAAAAAAAACATGTTGAAGAGCCTTCTGTGGTGATCTTACTGGAGATCACCACTCAGGACAGATTCACAGTGTGTCCTCAAGGGTGCAGTTCATGCAGAGAAAGCTGTATGGTTGTACTCAGGTGTGCTTCTAGCAGAGAAAATAAGATGCATGTGTCGTTTAAGGGTAAAGAGGCCTTCAGAGAGCTCTTCCAGTAGAGAAAACATGTTCCTCAGAGCATGCAATTCTAGTGGAGAAAACTTCCTAATGTGACCTTTAGCTGCCTCTTCTGGGAGAGGGAATAAGAAACAGTGTCTCTTATATGTGAGAAAACATGATAGGTTCCCTCCACAGTGGCCATCTAATGAGAAAAGCTTAATGTGGCAGTTCCTGTGAAGAAAACTTAGTGTGATGGTATTATATGTGTGTCTTAGTAGAGAAAATAAGATGCATTTTCACTTGAGTGAAATAAACAGTCTTGTTGACCTTTCAGTGGACAAATGTAGCATAAAGAGGCCTTAAGGGATCTCTTTCAGTGGAGAAAACATGATTAAGTTCATCAGAGGATGGAATTCTAGTGGAGAAAACTTTGTAAAGTCTTCTTCATGGGCCACTTTTGGGAATATGAAACCAGGTCCAAGTTTACCCTGAAAGGACCAAAAATGTGATATGTTCTGTCAATAGTGCCAACCCACTAAATAGTTTCTGCAGAGAAAACTGTACATTTGAGTTGCACTTCTAGTAGAGAAAACAGGGTCCGTGTTTAGTAAATAGAGTGTAATAAGTATCTTCTTTGTTGCTCTTTTAGTGGAAAAAATAAACATCAAGTGGTCTTAAGGGTTCTTTTCCAGTAGAGAAAACATGAAAAATTGCCCCTGAAGATGCAAGAAAAACTTCCTATGTGGTTTCCTCCGGTAGAGAGATACAAAACAAAGTTCCAAGATTTGTTTAAAGGCAAGGAAACATTGTAAGTTCCCTGATCCAATCTAGTGATGGGAGCTTCATAAAGTGTCCTCTAGAGTACAGTTCCTGTAGAGAAAACTTTGTACAGTGGCCTTTTACGGGCACTTCTAGTGGAGGAAACAGGGGGCATACTTAGTTGAGAGAATTAAACTCTCTCTCTTTTGTCTCTTTTTAGTGAAAGGAAGTCTTTAGGATGCTCTTCAAGTAGAGAAAGTGCCTCTGATGATGCAATTCCTTCAAAATGTAAAATGTGATAAAGTGCTATCTGGAGCATCTTAGGTAGGGTAAAGTGTTCTGAAAGTGCCTTTATAGTGGAGAAAATGGATGAAGTCCAGATGCCAGGTCAATATGGGAAAATTTTTATTAACTTTCTTGTGAGTTGAACTTTAGTGGGGGAGAGAGCGCTGTACCACCGTACAGCGCTCTCTCCCCCACTAAAGTTGGAGAAAACCTGATATCCTGCAGAAGATGAGATGTAGGGTCATCTCGACTCATTTCAGTGGAGAAAATCTGGTCCCTCCAAGAGGGAAATCATATAAAAGTGTCTTCAAGGAATTCCAGTGGAGAAAATGGGGCACAGGGTCTTGTGGAGTAAACCTCCTGTTAAGCTTAGCTTCCAAATACAAAAGGTATCAAGGCTTAATCTTGGGAGCACATGCAGGGCTTCAATTCCAGCAGAGAAAACCAGAAGAAGGGCCAACACAGATGCCCTCCCAGTGGAGAAAACTGGATGCATTGTTACATGTTTGAAAAGATTTGGAACAGTTTGACAGAAAGCTTTTATCAACATGCCCTTTTGTTTATCACGTTACATAATTTTCCATTCGTCCCTCAAACAGCAAGGTTAGATTGCATTACATCAGCGCAACAGTTTAGTATACATCAAAATGGGCTGAACATATGAAGGCACTCTGAATGCACTCTTGTTGAAGTGGAGCAGAATGTTTGTGAAAGCACATTTGGTCATTAAAGTTGGCTGTGAAAAAGGTCAGGGAGTTTATACGCAGTACGAGTTTGTAAGGAGCAGCTGGTGTGTTTTTGAAGGCCGCTATATGATTCTCAGCCGTACACACTGCAAAGCTCTCTGCAAAGACCTTTGTAAAAAACACAATTTTCAACTCGCTCTCTCTCACCCTCTCTCTTTCTCTCTCTCTCATTTTCTCGCTCTGGCTCTCAACAGCCGGATCAGAGGCGAGACAGGGTCAGCCAGTAATAAGCCAGCGGCTGATACATATAGAGGAACAGTGGAGGAGGAAATTACAGATGCTATCAGCCAAGTTCAAGAACATGTTTTTTTTTTCACTCCCCCCTCAACCTCCCTCTCTTTCTCTTTCCTGTGATTCTTTTTTTTTTTTTTTTGCTCTTTCTTCTTCTATGGGCTGCTGCACAAACGGCAGTCTGCAAGGTATGCAGCTCTCCATTCACAGCAGTCAGCATGGGGTCCCTCACTTCAAACCAGCCCTGCTGTTCCTCGGATTTCAACGTTCCCTCCTTCTCTAGCTTGCCGCCCTCACCAACGCCTCGATAGCTACCCGCCCCACACAACGGGCAAGTTCAGCTTCACCTACTGACTTATGTATGGTTGTGTGTGTTGATGTGCAGCCTTATATCACCCCTGCGTGGTGGCCAACAAGTGCAACTGTGCTGCAGTGACCCAAGCAATTTCATGATTTTGCTTATTTCCCAAAAACATCCAAAGGTCTTGAATATAAAAATCAACAGAAATCCAAAAATGTGCAGCAAAGATTTTCCAGTAGGGGTGTGCCATATCATACCGTCTACGATAATACCAGTATACATTTTTTAATGATAAAAATTTGACATATTGTGACATTTACACTGTAGGGACACAAAGTCATAAGACATTCACTACTGAATATATAACATAAATCTGAACATAACATAAACACAGAATTCCTGTTCTGCCTCCCTTGCTCGGTGACATGACACGACGCCCCTTCCCCCCACTCACCACCGCAGCGACAACAGCGAAAACAGCGACAAATTTTGTATAAATTGGAGATGGTTTGGATTCAAAGTGTCTGATGACCAGCAGCAAAATTTGTTCTGTAAACAATGTCAGAAACCCGTTGCCTGAATGTTGTCGCGTTTTGTGCAGGATGTAACCGTAAAAACTGGTGATTCTGCGGAGAGTGCTAACGAGCCGAAAGTGCCAGCAAGAAGGAAAAAAATAAATAAAGATTTTTAAAAAATGACACTTCTTTCCTATTGGTCAAAACCACATTAGTGCAGTGTAGTGTGTTTAATGTGCATTGCAGTTTTTTGTTTTCTGTGTCAGAGCAATGAGGCATGGTGTTTTTAACTGTGTTGTTTGCTAAATTTGTACATTGTTTTTTTATTATTATTTTATTTACAATTTACATTTGCGTTATAAGTTACAAAAATGGTTGTGATTTCTACAGTAAAAAAAAATAATTTTCTTCCTCGTATTTTGAATTTTTTTTTCTTTATCAATTTAAGGTCCACTGTGTTCATACATTTATTCAAAATGAAAAGTAGTTTTACAAAAGTATTTGTAAAATCACACAGGTGAGTTGTGCTGTAAAAAGATACCAATCAAGGCAAGGTTATCAGTTTTTAAGGTGAAACATTAAGGTAAACCCCAGAGGATTAAAACAGGTGCCTGTGTGACATATATGTTGACATAGCCTAAGAATATTAAGATATGAATAAAATGCCATATCGCCGATCCCGACTTTCCAGTTCATCTAATTCCCAGTTCAGATTTGGTGAAGGACAATAGGAGTCCAGAGCAGAGAAGCAGTGCATTGATACAGGGTTGTTAGTAGCTTTGGGAGCGGCTCTGTGGGTGCAGAGTTTGTGTGTGAGCAACATTTTCACTTCCTGCAGGTGAGAAGTGGAATATGATCCAGTAAATCCAGGTGTGAGTACAGATCATTGAGCCAAAGCAAAACTGCTGCTGAGAAAGTGGAAGTTATCATGTCGGTACTTGTTTCACCTTTTGCCACAATGATCCTGTGAAACTTTGTTCTGGCAGAACTTTCTCTGTCTACTTTGTGTTGACACCTGAAAAATAAAGTGAGGTTTCCAGCAATAAGACTGATCACACTTTGAGACAGAGGATGTTGTGAAGCATAAAAACACAAACTTCTAGTTCACAGTCTGCAGGGAAAAAAAGCTAGTTTACAGAGTTTGCCTAACATTAGCAGAGCTAGCACCACCTTACAGGTAAGCATCCTCAACCCGGTGCTGGTTCCTCATGTCTCTGGTTAAGCTGTTATAAATCAGTTCAACCAGACACAGCCAACATTCAACTTTACTTGCATTTACTACATCAACAAACTGATAAACTACACCACGCTACCATTTTACATCAGGGTAGTTGTGCCTGGGGCCTGCTCTAAAGCTTAAACACAACAAATGATGAGTTTAAGGGCCTGAAATAGAAAATCTTAATTAATTTAACCAGCCATTAATTCTGGTGCCAACTAGCGAGTTTTGCTTGTGGTCGTGGCCGGACATTCCTCAGATGCAAGATTCTAATCTTGTGCAAAACATTTTCTGCGTTTTGCTCTCTGAAAGACATTAAGTGTCTTTTTTTTCTTCTTCAACATAATTTGTGAATGTCAGACTTTTGGAATTTGGATTTCAGTGTCTTTCATTTGATATAAATCAGGAAATATAATCTCTGTTTGAAGTTTCTATCTAGGATTACAAAATGCGTCGGCAGGTGAGTTTTTGTGTTGGAAGTGACCTGTTTTCTGTTCATCGGGTTTTTTTAAGTAGATTGAATGATGTATTTGTTAATCAGTTCATCTAAGGGGCAACAGTCTAGCCTAAAAGTTGCATATCCCATGCACAGACACTTTTGTTTCTAAGCAGGCAACACAGGTTTGATTCCACCCTGTAGCCCCTTTTCATGCAACCATATAATTCAGCCAGGTTTAGTAATTCTGAATCAAATGAAAATCCATTTGTGTTTGGACAGTTCATCACAGGAGCAACACATTTGTGTTCTTGCAGGTTTCTAAACAAAGGCTGAACTGACTGTGACCCAAGGGTAAAAAAAAACATACCACTGCAGAGAACGTCATACAACTCCACTTAAAAAAATACAAACTGTCTCTTTAACTTGTACAGTTCCTGCTTCTCAAGTTTCTCATCAGATTGCAAACAGACACAGACACGGAGAAAAGTCCTTAGTATGGAGGCCATAGTTGTCTTGAGGCCATACAATAGCTGAAGATGCAGAGACTTCATATAGAATAGAATAGAATAGAATAGAATAGAATAGAATGTCTTGTCTTATTTTCCTTCAGAAGTTAGTTAACACATGGTGTTAAAACTGATGTTTATCACATAAAAAGTGTCTTCCTATTCTCATTAAACACTTATAATCTTCATACTTCCTGTAAGTGTGAACCTGGGATCTTTACTTCCTTGTTTACCAGTTTGTCTTCTTCTTCCCTTCACCACCTGCTGGCACACTGCAGCATTTCTTAGGGTGTTACCGCCACCTGTAGATCAGTGTGAACTTATTGGCAAGATTTAGAGAGCTGTCAGCAGCCAGCGCAAGATAAAGAAGGTGAGGACTTCGTCTTTAAAAGCCTGCTCCAAGAACTTCTGAGAAAAACTTTTAAAGACCATTCTAGAATATCCTCATCTTTGTGTCTTGGCAGGTACATTTGGTTCTCATAAAAACAAGCATACAGACACACAGAAACACACACACAGAGACACACATGCACACACACACACACACACACATCATTCTCTTTCATACAGTTTCCAAGGATTTTCTCCCTTTATCAGAGGGGGGCTGGCACTCCTGTGGCCCTGCAGCTGCACGTTGAGCTTCCTCACTGGCTCTCGAGGGGCAAATAAAACCCTATTATGCGTCTGAGGGAGGGCCGCATTCAGGCTGTCATGCAGACGCTCAGATGAAACGCAGCGCTGCCTCACAATCACAGGCGGCTGCAGAATGAATGAACACGCCCATTAGAAATCGCGCCCTCTCAACCAGGTGGCTCCCGAAGGTTTTCACAGGCCGTTGAATTTCCAGACTAAACAGAATGAAGGATGAAGCATGGAGCTGCTAAATGATGTTAGTGAGATTTAATCTGAAAACTCGATCGATCGAGTGCAGAGCTGCTGCATCAAGCTAATTATGCTCCCGTCTGAGAGGAGCGCGCTGACTGTTCATCACTTTTGCAGAGGCATGACAAGTTTTCCTTTAAGAATTAGCTTGAATTTCTTCTAATTAATGACTAATGAGCGCATTATTTCATGTGACACTGTAATTATTTACAGAGGGAAATGTTTGACTGCCTGTAATGTAGTTACAAAATGGCATCATTAGAAAAATTACCTCTTCTTTTATTGACATTTTGCAAATATTACAATACTTTTTGTTATTTTACAGAACTTTTAATGATTAGCATAAAATTCACAATAGACATCCCAATGGTTTGTATATATTACATATATTTTTGGGGGTCTTCGAAGGGAAAACTGTATTCCTGTATAAAAGAAGCTCTTTCTGGTATCATTTTTTCACCATTCTGCTAGTGACCTGCGTTGGTGGTGGTGATGGTTAGGCACTCAGAGACTTAACCCCAACCTGCTTTTTGTCACCTTGTTTTGGACTTTAGATTCTTGTCGATCAAACCAGCACTCCTTTAACACAGTTTGTTTAACTAAGTGGTTCTGACCGAATGAGGGAGAAAAACCATTGAAAGTGGCACCGCCATTAAAAACTGGTTGCATTTTTATTGGCCACAGCTACTTTTTTAAAAAACAATAATTACCTTAAAGAGCATCCTATACTCTAAATATTACGGTTTTTACATTTAATGTATCTGCTGAATTGCTGCAGTCATCAGCAGCTGCTCCAGTGCTGCAGATGAACTGTCTGTGTAGCCTTGCGTTTGCATACATGTCCAGCTGCATCATGAGCAATAGCTAAGAAATGGCTAAGTCCCGCCCCCAAACGTGACAAGCCAATCACAGCGCATATAACCATTCCCATACAGTCTCATCAATGGTCAAATGGTGTTCATGGGGTACATGCAAGTCCAACAAGGTATCCTGAGAGGCTGGGTGACAGAAAAGTCAAATTAACAAGGATGTCTACAGCAGTTCTAAGGCAAGTCAATATATCTGAGACAACATATTGTCACTTAGCTGAAAAGTAATATAAAGTCTTTAACATCTCTATTGTTAGTTAATGTTAGCCTAACGTTAGCTCCTAGCTTACATTGTTCTTCCTGTCTCTTTGTTTGTTGGAGTTCATTGGCCTGTTTTGTTCTAGTTTTTGTTCTTTGGTGATTGTTCACCATTGTTAGCTGTTTTCAAAAGGGCTCTAGTTAAAGTAACGTTAGCTTCAGGAGCTTAGCTTCATTAGCTTAGCTGTAACTGCCCAGATAACAAAGGTTGGCAAACGTTGTGCTGAATGATTCAATGTAAATACTGTAGCACCAAACTAACAGAGACACTTTTGGTAAAGATGATAAAAAAGGATGTTATACTTTTCTCATGACCGATGCTGATCCTCTGTCATGTTGTCTGAGATGCTGATGGTAACAAGATGGGGATCGTCACGTTTGTACTGGAACCTGTAAGTTTTGGCTTGTAACTGAAGCTTTTTATCAACCTTCTCAACAATAAAACGATTCATATTTCCCTCCAATTCATAGTTTAGACCCTTTTGGTGACCTCTAGATGATATGTGATCTTTTCTGTCTCAATATCATCAATGGGCCTCCAGTGAAATGTCTCCTACTGTGACACCTGCCATAGCACCTGTCACTGAATGTTCACAGTTTGTCCAAGGTAGATCAGAGGTCAGTTGCAAACTTTTACACCACATTTGATGGCATCATCAGGCTCATGAATGTTCTAAAATCTGCCTCATCACTCTTCACAGTTAATATGATAAAGTAATTTAAAGAAATACCCCTCAGTTTAAATGTCACAGTAATGTCTGTATATTATTTTCTATCCATCCGGCACTCTTCATGTTTCCTCTTGATTTGTGCAGAGCAGGCAGAGGAGCTGCAGACGACTGCAGAGTCTGTTTTTCCTGCAGAGAGGTGCTGCAGTTGTTTAATGCTCAGATAAACTCTGATGCTATCTGCGTGTGTGTGTGTGTGTGTGTGTGTGTGTGTGTGTGTGTGTGTGTGTGTGTGTGTGTGTCTGTGTGTTCAGGATGTGTGTATGTCATGCTATGCCACGAGCCAGGAATTTCCCCAACATCTAAATCATAAAAGACCTCATATTACAGACTATTTACAACAAATTGCGTGGAACCACATAAACAGTCTTTGCTGCTGGTGTTTAGCAGCTGTTTTTTTTTTTTATTTTATCTCACAGGCTGACTAAATGTGCATTTTCAACCCACCCACATGGAGATAAGCACAATCACGGGGCACTTATCAGTCACTACAGACACAGAGGGAACCCACAGGGACTTTATCCAAACAGAAACATGACACAACAGTCATATCAGCAGGGATTTACACTGTTTATGTTTACAAAACCTACACAGGGCACTAATAATCACTTCTGTTTAGACATGCAACATTAAAGCCTTGGTTCCACCAAGCAGTTCAGTTCAGATCAGTTCGTCTCAGTACGGCACACATTTTGTAGTGTTTCCTTTAACTAAAACCGGGACAGGTCACCAAATTACCGAACTGTACCATCCCACTTTTTAGTATCCTTCTGTTGGAGTGCCAGACATACCGATCCTACCCCAAAGGGGGAGGTAGAAACACTGCAGTCTGTTTATTGGTTGAAAGAATTGTCACTTCCTGTGTGACAGCAGTAATAAAGAACAACACATAACCCTGCCATCTTTAAATCTCCAGTCGACTTCGTAAAGATAACTTCCTTTTTGTTTGGAAATTGGCGCCACGAAACAGCTTACTGTGTGCATTTTTCTTCTTCGTTGGGATTATTCGCGTGGTACCGTGTTACACTGCTATCCCGTCACACTATTATGTAGCTGATGTGGCTATCTGCATCCAGCTTATCAAGTGCCTACCAAGAACGGCACAATAGGCTGTGGAAACACAAACGCAAATAAAAGCAAATTTAAGGGGATAAAATTGTACATACTGAATAACTGGGGCAGAAAAAAAAATTCCATCACTGACTGATAATTTGTCAGATATATTCATTTTAGGTGTCACTGCACATTTGTTTACCTTTATGTTTTAAATATTAAATATTTGCTGGATAAATTTAAAAAGCAACATTATTCCCTTGACCTTCAGGTATTAGACCGATCCAGTTATTAGTTTGAGCCATTTAAACTGGTGTGTGTGTGTATTTAGCTCTCTTATTCTGCCTGACAACAGGCTCTCACACCACAAACCTGTAGCTCCCTCCCTGCATAGCATGTGTGTTACTACCCTGTGGGAAATTAACGGGTGTGTGAAGAGGTAGGGAGGTGTGTGAGTGAGACTGCGTGTACGAGAGCAAAGACAATGCATTATCTCCCCACGATGAACATAATTAATGAAGGATGGATTTGTCTCTTCAAGATTATACCAAACAATCATGGCTCTACCTGTAGATTAGAAAAATCTGTTTTACATCCACACAGCTGAATGTTAACGTTGACAGACGATTAAATTAAATAATTTAATTTAATTAAATACTTGTCTGTTTCTATGATCCAGTGTGAAAGAGTAGTAATATTCCTATTGCACAGGATCAGGTGACTTCACTTGCAAACCAGAGATTAAAGTGGCGACATCATGCTCTCTGCTTAAGAGAGGCAATTTCAGGTACTGTCTCTTTAAGAGTCCCCCATATATGCCCACTTTCTCATGATTTGCCAGCTCGCTGAAACCCTGGGATTGTGGGTGTGTCCTGTTCTGCTACATCTACAACCATATATGGAGTTCCACAATCCATTGATGTAATCAGATCTTCAGGTGGATAAAATTGTGTGAAACCTTCCAGCAGACTGAGCTGTGATGATTCATAGATTACTCTGATTGAAAGTTTTTTCTACAGATATGAAACTTTATATTTCCAGAAACGTGCTCAGTATTAATTCATTTTATCAAAAGAGTGTTTAGGTCCATATATTCAGAATCAACTCTTTTTAAGTCCCTAATTCAGCTCCAGTGAAGTCATGTTGATGTCTGTTTGTAACTTCTTTATTATGAAACAGTCCAACGTTCACTAACACTGTCTGCTGGCAACAGACTCCACCCACAAACTGCAGCTCCCTCTCGTTGGCCCCTTAATAACCTGAACAAAAACCTTTCCTCACTCTTTCTTTTCATGCAGTTCAGTTTTTTTTTATCTGTTTCTCTCCTTTATTTGTGCCCTACTTCCCACCCCATGTCTGCCCCATACACCTCCTCGCTCCGCCTCACTCCGCCTGATCTTCCTCTGCGCTGATACTTTCTGCAGCGAAGTGGACGAACACTGGGCAGATTATTGAGCCCTGTCCGGACTTTGGAGTTGTTGGAGGAAACTAAATCCCTGTGAATCCCTAAAGGAGCATCGAGTTAAGCATCAGAGCACACAAAGTCAGTTTCTCACACTCAAGTCTCCCGTTAGCTTTCCATTACGTCAAACCACAGAGTTAACCAGGAGGAAACAACCAGAACTGATAGACCTGGGCTACAATTTTATCATTAATCTACTATCAGAGTGACACAGTGGATGGTATTTCTTTTGGATGTTTGAATATACAAAACGGTGTCCTACAGGGGTCCATTCTGGGTCCTACTTCATTCATTATTTTCATCAATGTTTTATGCAAATAAAAAGTTTAATTTCTGTGCAGACAACATTGTCATATGGACCACTCTGAATGCATTAAATGACCTTCAAGTAGTTGACAAATCCAGAGGAATCTTTGTACGAGACTTATATATAAGGGTGAATTTATCAATCAATCTTTATTTATATAGCGCCAATTCATAACAAATGTTATCTCAAGACGCTTTCCAAGCGTTAACAGGTCTAGACCTGTAAATGGTCATAAAAAAAATTTATTAACAGAAACCCAACATCAAGACAAGATAAGAAGTCTTATCTCATCTTAACCCACCATGAGTACAGACCTTTACAAGATTTAGCAAGTTACAATGGCAAGGAAAACTTTAGGGAAGAAACCTCGGACAGAACCACTCATGTTAGACAGACATCTGCCTCGATTGTGTTGGGATTAGAGAGAGAGAGAAGGGGGGAGGGTTCCTTCAGGCTAAATATGTTGGTAAATATGCTGTTAAAGGCCAACAGCAGATTTTCACTTTTACTTACAGTGAGGTATTGAATACGCCCAAATTTTTAAATCTGCCTGTCTCCAAAAGGAAACATGTATATTCATCAAATTGTTGAGTGTAGGTGTAATTAAGTAACTTCTATCAATTCATAGAGAAAACTTGGTAAACAAATGTTTCAGTGCTTTTTAACATTTTGTTAATTCAAAATCAGACTGAAAAAAGAAGCAAATAACAATAAAACAGAAAAAAAATCCAAACAGTGGAGTTTCTGTCTTTGAAGAAAGAAAGCAGAAAATCTGCTAGACAGTTTGAGGCTTGTATGTCTCTGAACGTTGATTGATCCTCAGAATCACCACGTTCATGCTGAATTATTTCTCTTCTCAATATTAGCACCTTATTTTTTCATTTTATTTAAAGTTTAACATCAATTTGACTAATTATCATTTGAAGTTGGCATTAAAACATCTGCAGATACTGGTAGTGGTTGTAGCAGACAAAATGTTAAGAATAAACAATGACAGATGGCACTTTTTACACCACTGTATTTTAATTATTACATCTATTAAATAATCTGCTTTTGTTACAAGCATGTAAAAATAAATCACAGGCAGGGTTGAATTATTTTAAAGTCATTCCTTGTTCTGGCACGATCTAGTTTGCTCTTTACATTTCAGCCATTTATTCGTCCTCTGTAATAATTTGAAAGCTGTCAACTTGTTTTTCCTACCTCATGTGGTAAAAAAGGTAAATTATAAAATAAATAAAGGTTAGATTTAATTCTTGAGTTGTGTAGGGGGATGTGTGTTTCTCAGAGTTGCATAAAAAATATTCTATGAGGGGAGATATTTCATATAAATGGAAATAAAATAAGAGAATACATAGAATATTGTCAGTCATGGTCCCTAAATGATGAAACAGACACACATGAGAACACACTGTTGGTTTGATATGGACACACACACACATGCACACACACCGGGGACAGCTTAGTGCTCTGAATTCGGTCAGTTGTGCCAGGCAGCAGTAGTTTAGGAATGATTATGTTATCTGTTTGGACAGAACTCTAGGGGGGAAATATTTGAAGCCATAAAACTGCCAGTTCTCTCTTCTCCACGCCTCCGTCTGTGTGTGTGTGTGTGTTCCTGTCTGTGTGTGTGTGTGTGTCCGGGCGAGCTGGATGACATTGCAGAGCGCAGTGAGCCGATGGCATCTGAAGGCTATTAGCATGGGAAGGAAACATTCCGGAACTGGATGGCCAATACAAACACTCGGCTCGCCATAATGAGGCGTGACTAGACGGATCCGTTACCATGGAGCTGCTCAACAAGCCGCTGTCTCCTGCCCTCCCTTCTCCTCTCCATCCCATCTCTCGCTTCAACCCCCAGTTCAGGTGACGTCGATTTAAAGGTTCAAATGAAACTTTGATTCAAGAAGAGCTGCTGTAACAGAACACATGCAGTAACAGAAACATCACAAATCACATGATGAGTCCATATCAGAAACAGCATAAAGAGACTGACGATGTCACACATCCAAACAATGAAGCCAAAAAAATTCTAAGGCCTCCTAGTGGAGGGCTACAGTACTGGACACAAATCCAAACACTAGTCAAATATTTATTCTGGATTTATTTAAAAGTTTAGTTTGAATTGTCTATTGGAGGCTTCAGAAGGGGGCGGGGCCACATGAGTGACAGCTCAGTTAGGTAAGATGTTCCTGCAGTGAAATGATCTGAAAGACTTCCTGGAGTTTGTTTATCATCTCTGGCCCTGGATGTTAAAACCAACACCAGGAGGTCCAGTTTTGAAGACTGGAGGCTGTTTTTGAAGAGCTGGCAGAAACTTCATGTTGCCAAAACAGGTGAGAGAGTCCTCAGATGTCTCAAACAGACTCTTTCCTTCCTTCCCCTGTACTCCGGCCCTCTGAGACCTCTTTCAGGTTCACCTGTCTGTACTCTAACGACCCGGTCCAAACCAGGCTGGGCCAGCGGGGGATTTACTCCGTCAGGTACATTCCAGCCTCTTGGCTGGTCTTGTGTTTATTTCCAAGGAGTGCTCTCTTTCCCAGGTCTCTCTTGGCCTCACAGCGAAGGCTCTTGGCTGAGGTCCACGCTGCACAAAGGGCCCGGGCATTCCTGCTGTCTGCCTTTAATCCAGTGTGTCAGCTCGTGTTAATGTTGCAGCGTGAAATCTGAGGGCGCAAAGCGGCGTGGAATATCTACAAGAAAAAAAACTCACCCTAAGAATTCCTCTGGACAGGGCCACCGAGCAGCGAGCCGGCTGACCAGCCGGACAGGAGTCTGCTGGTGGTAAAGTGTGCGGGTGGTTGGTTTAGAGGTTTGTTATTGGCTGTTTGTGGGTCTCTGAGTCGCCAGGCAGGTGGTTTAATAGGAAGATAACGTTTGGGAGCTCACACCCGAGGAGGATGCTGGTGTAATCAAAAGGAAAAGCGAGGAGAAAGAGGAGCCCACGGACTAATGTGAGACTAAATCAGCATTTCCGCTCCTCCTCAGGACCCCCGCAGCTCGCTCTGACACACAATAGAGGAATGACACGCTTCTGTGGACGGTTAATTATCTTAGACACACACACACTGACACCCACTTCCCCACAGTATACGTGCATGCAGCAAATGCAGATGAACATATGCTGTGATGCACACACCCACACAGAAAGAATCCTTCACACCCATTTCCTCCCAAATCCGTCTTCTTCACCAAAATGTATTGCCTGCAAATTTTGCTGAAAGCAACATCTTTTAATCCACAGAGGAGCTGTTTATTCTTTACACTCTGTAACTCCCACTTTTATCTGTGACTGTCTCTAGGAGGAAGACTCCTTTATCCACTCGTCTTAAAGCTGAGTAATGAAACCATTAAAGATGCCCTCCAAGTTTCCTTCAGGTGCCACCCGGGACGTCCTGACGCTCTGCCAACCTGAGCTCAGCTTGAATTTTATCTCTTCATGCAGCAGCTTTACAGACTGAGCATGTTGCTGTATGTTTCACTGCATTCAGAGCAGATTTAAGCTTAAATCATGTTGTAACTTAAACTTCTCTATGGTGACGTAATTTTTTCCTCTTCTTCTTGTATTTGATATCAATTTTATCTGAACCGTTGGGAGTTCGATGCATAAACTAAAGTCATTGTTTGTGACCTTTACACAGCCTCAGGTATGTTATTGTAGTTCAGAATCACTCAAAACAAAAAGGTCTTCTTTCAATTTTTGCACAGAATGACTGCATATTTTATCCTGTTTATATTTACATTCATCTTGTTTTTATTGAGGGTTATTCTCTTTGACTGTCAACGTATCCTGACCCAACAAACTGTACAGAAACGTTCCAAAAACTCTGCAAACAGATGATCCATCAAAGCTTTTTTTCTCTTATTAAAATAATTTCAAAACAGTTACTTTTACCGTAAAAAAATTAAACTCATCTCTAGTCAGCTATTTTGTCTGGTATAATTCTGAGTATGTTACTGTGGAAACTTTCTGCTCGTGTTGTCTCCGCTGCTGTGGTGACTGTCACATCCCCTTGGCCTATACGTACACCTTAAGGGCTCCATGAGGACTTTAAAAGTGATCCAGAAATAGTCTCAAACTTATACATTTGTCTGTTTTTAATCCATAATTTAAAAAATGAGATTATCAGCAACATAAAAGGTTATTTCTGAATGCTAATTCTCAGCATCCGTGCGCAGGTTCAGTTGGATTTTCAGTAAGAAGTGCATTTTTATGAAGAATTTTTTTTTTCATCTTTAACATAAAATTGAAAGGCATATACATTTGAAAATTATTCATATATTGATTATACTGCATACACACATACTCGTAAAAAGATAAAGAGATATACACCATAAATACATCAGATGTGTCTCCAATGCGTGTTGACTGCATGCTCTCTCATCCGTCAATGCACATGGACTGCGTGTTCAGTCCGTCTCGTATCAGGACCTCCAGACAGCTTGAGTCACAGACCCAAGAGTTCCTGGACTCCTACCCCAATGATGATCCTCTCCTGGTTCATGTTGAGCTATGAAACCTCAAACCTGTTAACTCCTGGTCTCACTCCGCTCATTGTCAGTTTGTTATTGTTGTCAGGATAAATTTGTTCTGACACATTTTATTTTGAAAGTCACTGAGTGTCTTTAGGTGGTTTCCGTGCATGACTTCCTGTCCTGCTAGATCTGGGTTTTTTTTTGTTATTATTAAATTAGGAACGTTGGGTATCTGATGCGTCCAGCTCTGACCTGTCGGAGCACACCTGGTCTGCAGCCAGACCACAATGGAGCGGATCCAGCACCAACCAGGAATATCTGGGGAACTTTGTCCGTTAGGCTGATTTTTGAAGCTTCAATTTTGGTTGCACAGTCTATGTTTCTTGTATACCCTCTCTTTTTATTTAAATTTTAAAGTTATGACGTTCATCTACCCTCCCGTGCTTGCGGGCCGCACTGGGAATCCCGTGTTTCACAAAAAAAAAAAAAAGTATAATACAGTGATATAGTCCTCATGAGATCATCCATTAGTTTTGGATACAAAATTTTGAGGACTATCACCAGCAGAGGACATAAATGAAATGCTGAACTCAACCTATCTTGTTCAATGAGGTTGGGTTGAGGTAAAGAAGAGGGCCTTTAGCCTCTTTGCAGACAGCTACAGGATGCCCACCTGTCAGTCAAGTCAGGAATGTCCTTATATGGGCAAAATGTGTAAGTTTATTTATAATAATAATAATAATAATAATAATAATAATAATAATAATAATAATAATAATAATAATAATAAAGTTATGAACAATTCTCTAAAAACTCTAAGCCTTTGCAAAGTTTGCAGGAACATGCCTCCAAGTGAGTGAGTGAATGTACTATGGTACAATGAATCTTGGACAATATCTTACAGACTGGTCCTTTAAGTACTCTGGCTGCATGTGTGCTCTGGCGAAACCCAACACAAACCCTGAGGTTAGTGAAGGTAGCTTTTTGGAAATGTTTATCTGAAGTGCACAGAAACAAAAATTCCCATAGAAAGATGAGAGCAGAGACATTTATCTAACATACATAAACATTTGTGATAACTCAAGCCTCAAAACTTCCAGCATGTCCAGCATCCTCTGAACCATAACCGCCGCTGTTATCTAAAGTGCTCATCTCCACGGGTGAGACAAACAGACATGGAGGTGGGGGGTAAATGTGTGAGACTCGCAGGTGTTGCAGACAGCCTGGCGGAGCTGGGCTAATTAAAACGCTTTATTTACAGAAATGGAGCGAGCAGACCGAGCACCGCCGTCTGTTTTCTGATGACACCGCAGTTTGTGAAGGCCGTGAGGAAAAAAAAAACTCTCCAGGAGATGCGGGGTGAGGTTCTCATTATCACATCAGTGTCATCTTTCTCTGTTTTCATCCAAAAGCCAGATCACACCCCTCAGAGACAGATGGAGGGAAGCACACACACACACACACACACGCTCACACACTGAGTGCTCATACCTCCATTAGTTTACAGCCCTGTGCTGTGTATCACTCACTAACTAACCGCTGACATTTGAACCTGACTTGTCCGACAGGTTGGGTGTCGGGCAGCGAGGTTTCACATCACAACGCTAACGCTTTTTTTGAAATGTGACGGTGGCCTCATTCCAGACTCCTGAATCACCCGCCCACTTTTCAAATCTGTTCCAGCGATTCAGAGGTCTGGTGTCAGCAGCTCGCCTCAGATTGGAGGGAAAATAGAGCCAATCAGAGAGTTCGTAGGAGTAAGTCAAGTCTGTGATCTTATCAGACTTTTGTCAGGCGGAGCGAGATGCTGAGACAACTACATGCCACAGAAGTTACATACAGGCAGTGATGTAATGTGGCAAAATTATCTTACCCAGTTACAGTTCTTTGGTATTTAATACTTCTGTCGTCCACTTTCACTACCCTACATTTCCTTTGTGTGAAATTTTGTTGTCTGATAACTTGTTTAAAACAGAAAACATGGCTTTTAATAAAAGGTAAAGGAAAAGTTTGAAACTAAGGGCAGTTCCTCAAGTGACTCCGTTTTTTAGGGAGTTCTCTGTTAAAAAATAAAGTTCACATTTCTGGAAATTTTGACTCCATCTTGTTCATTTCTTCTTTTCTATATCTGGTATCAAATAGATACTGTTGTAGTTACTTCTTTTCTTCGAAGTGGAGGAAGCAGCGTCTATGATTTCCACAGACTTCGTCAAACCATGGAAAATTTTCCCACTTCCCCTCAGTCCATCAAACACATGCATTTTGAATCGATGTGTTGATTTCCACTACAGAGTCTGTTTTTTAAGATCTCATCCATCCCGTGCCTGTTCAGAGAATCTTATGTCCAGACGATGATGAAATCCACTTGTTTTTTCTTGTTAACCTCAAACTGTTGGACTGTTTGCTCACGCAGTCTCTCACAAGTCTGATGAACCTCTTCCTATCATTCCACCTGATAGACTCAGCCTCTCTGAAGAGTCCTCCAACTCTAGCCACTGCCACCCCCCACCCTCATATACAAACCTGTCAACATTAGACTTTAACAAAGAGGGAGAGGGCCGTTGCTTGCTCTGCACGCCACTCATCAAACTTACTTCTTTGGGTGTTGAATTCTGCCATTGACTGTTGATCTGTGGACAGTGCCCCCACTTCCTGCTGTTTGCTCTGTCAGTCATTGTTTGAATTTCTCAGAAAAATTCCAATGGTATTGGAAACCTAAGAATTTTTGCTTTCCAGTGATATATTGTTCATTCTGATCAGTCCTCAAGTTTTTGTAAAAAATTCAAACACAGACAGAGTGCTTTCCATCAATTACACTGTTCTGTCTCACTATCTTCTAAAAAAACAGTTTTGTTTTTGTGGTTTTCTTCTTTTACACTGCTAATACTTCCATACCATGAGCAATATTAATTTATCAGATTTCAAAAATTCATGTTTATGTACGACTGGATAAAAAGGGGCCAAAGCACTCAGAGTAGGGGCATTTTCAGACCATTTTACAGCCATAATAACAAAATATGTCCGGACCATTTTAGCCTCAGTAGATAAAGGGTATGCTGCTGCCAACAAATTTAAAATAAGCTGAAAATATTTTAATGAAAACGCAAACTTTTCCATTTTTCATTTCTATTATCTTGTCTTTGCACTATATTTCATTACTTATGGGGGCTTAAATGATTTTCAAACCACTGAGGTCTTTCATTATCAAGATTTACACAACTTGAAGTTGTACTTTGTAGTTAGGATCGTGTAAATATCATACAGATTTTAACTTGTTTAGGTTATTCTGTGACTTCTTTCTACATTTTGATACTCTAAAAGAGAAATGTTTCTCCAGATGAGCTGATGCTGATTGATTGATTGATTGATTGGTCGTGGACATACCTAGAACTGTGCTGTCAGGCTGATGATGGAGTGATGCTCAAACAGCTGTCCTTCTTCATCATATTAGCTGTAACTAAGACAGCAGAGAGCTTCCTCCTGCTCCCAGGCTTTTCTTTATGTGTTTTCTTGTATTATCATTTCCTTTCTTTAGCATGATTAGCATTCAGGTGTCTGATGCCTTCCTTACGCTATGAGTGCTAATGTGATACTTTCACCTCACAGCACTGTGCGTAACAAGATCTGAGCTATTCATGATGTCCAAACAGAAACCTGTTTAACAGAAGAAGAAAACACTTCAGTCTTGAGACCAACGTCAGCAAGAGAAGTCATCCTCCTGAAGCTATAAGACCATATACTCAGGCAGGTTGCTTTGCTGTCCCCCTTTGCCTTTTGTCTTCCAGTTTGAAGTGCAACTCCACTGAGTTTCTTTCAACTTCATCCCAGACTCCTCCTCTTTGTGTCCTGGAGGTTGAGAGAATGGTTTTGAAAGCCTGAGTCTGTTCTTAGACCCTCTGCTATCTGGGCCTCTCATCTACACCCTAGATGCCGACTCCAATGCAAGCCAACCTGCTCCAAACAAAAAAAAAAAAAAAAAAAAAGGAGGAGAGGAGGTAGAGGGGACGGGAGGGAGAGAAAGAGAGAGCCAGACAGCACAAAGCTGGGAGTGGGGAGAAACTGAACACAGTGTCTGTTGTGCGTATGAAGGGAGGACTTGGCACAAACACTAGCTGGTCTGTAAGAGTATCCTGTGCTGCTCCCTGCTCCATGCCTGGCTCCTCAATACTGTCTTTGTCCTCCCACTGTGCACAGTGACACTGAGAATCCACACACAGCAACACCTGGCCCCTGCAATGCAATGTGTCTCCTCCGCTTTAACACAGGAGGAGGCGGGACAGGAGAGGACAATGTAGGACAACGCCACAAAGACAGGAAAGTACAGGAAAGTGAGCACAGAAGTGGCCAAAGAAAAAAAACTGCTGCTTTTCCTCCTGAAATCAAAGACATGAGTAAAGGTGCATTGTTCGCAAAAATTCCCCTTTTAAATAATGTCCAATCAATTTCTTATCTGTCTATAACCCTTACCTTTACCAAACCTTAGGCCTACTCTAGCCCTAACCATGTTGTTTAAGTTGCCCTGTCTCAGCCCTGCAGTTACACGTTTATGAGAGTGTACAATTTGTGTTTTCAGAAACATAATGGTCCCAGCATTGAACCCTGTGGTACCCCAAATTATTACTTTTATGAAATCTAGAGGAAAAACCCTGTGGGAATCTATTCATGTGCATAGAGCTTACATTTTTCAGCCATTTCTCTCTTTTAAAGAAATATTTTTAGGATTAATGTTCTTCCCTTTTACTATATCAGAGGTGGTTTGCCTGTGACTTTCATATATCATACTGCTTTTTATAAACCAAGTTTCTTTAATTTCCTAAAGGGCTAAATGATCCAAAACAAGCATCATCAGGAGCAACGTGCTACAAATCCAAAGCCCAACAAACACAGACACATGCAACACTACAATTAATCTTATTTAGATTACATAAAGTTAAACAGCAAATTTATTTATTCATTAGGTTTGATTTAAGGTCACTGTGCAGCAGCAGAACATGATTTAACACAACACTAATATAATGTGAATTTCTTAAGATGACATGGACATTCTGCATTTCCATTGGACCAGAAAAGAAGCAACATAGGGATTGAGCTGAATTATGGTTTGAATGGACAAAACCACAAAGGTTTAAGAATCCATGAAAGGATTAAAAAAAATAGCTCCTGAGACTGTCATTAAAACAGACTTAATATGCAACACACATTTACACAGGGTCTGAATACAAATACTGTAACTTTAAAGCTCCTGTGAGAAGCTTTAGCTGCTTGTGGAATTGATGAAGTTAAGATTGACGCCTGTGAATGACCAGCAAATGAAAACAAGATCACCAGAGACAAAACTGACCATTTTGAGACACGATACCTTGTCTCACAAGTGTCCCAACTAACGAGTTTTTCAAGATAAGAGTCGTCTCTTTTAGGATTTTGGCCAGTTTCAGATACCCCAGCACTGGCAAATGCCGCCGCAGCAAACGCCGCCGCAGCAAACGCCGCCGCAGCAAACGCCGCCGCAGCAAACGCCGCCGCAGCAAACGCCGCCGCAGCAAACGCCGCCGCAGCAAACACCGCAACATCCTCCCAGCATCCTGTGTCTCACTTGTTTGCTTTAAGCCATAAGCTTGCAGTGGAAGCATCAATGTTGTGCTTGCATTTGCTGTTATTTTACAAAACTTTCAGACTTTATTCCACAGAAACACCCAGAAAAGCTGCAACTGGGCGTGCAACTGGGCGTGACACTGGGCAAGCAACTGGACGTGCAACTGGGCGTGCAACTGGGCGTGCAACAGCATTATTTAATGACACTAACCTAACTCATTTAGGAACATTCAGAAAGGGAGCATAAAACAGAGCTCATTGGACAGGTTTTCATGGAAAACACCTGCAGATGAAATTAAGGAAAGTGTTGAGAAAAGGGCAAAAATCAGCCAATAAGATTCAGTTATTTAGATCAGCCTCTCTCCTCCACCTCCATCAGCATCTTCAAGTCATCTGATGCTGAACATTTGACTCAATAAAACCAGTTTATAGCACTACATTCTATTGTGTTGTGTTTTATACATTATTCATGAGAACATTTTTTTTTTATATAAATATACTTTAAAAAATGTGGTGTTTTGGAAGGGATTTCAAGGCATTTCAATTCAATTCAATGGGGAAAAATGATTTGACGGACAAGTAATCGAGGCATCACTGGAGTGATTTTCAGTATTAGTAACCACTGTCGTCAGGTGGGAGTCAGATAAAATGATTGACAGCACTCAGATTCATTGAATTGGAAAACAAATCTGTCGGCTTGTATAGCACAAGATTCATGGATGTGAAAGAAACTGCTTTGTCAAGAGGGGGCGCCAAAATCAACACAAAACCAAAAGAGTCTTCAAGGAGTTTAAGAACGTATTTTACCTTTTGGAGGATGTGAAAACTGCACAGTTTGGATTTTTATGTTTTTTTAGTTTTTGTTTTGTTTTGAAATATCAAAAAAAGAAACAGTACATCTATAAATAATGAAGATGAAGTCCTGTAATGGACTGAATTCTGGTCTGGTTGTTGATGAGGTGTCGGGTGACTTCTTGGGCACTGCCAGGTGCCCTTGAGCGAGACACCAAATCCCCAAACAGCTCGAGGTGCTCTTTCCTGTGCAGCCCCCTCACTCTCACATCTCACTGTCCATGCATGTGTGTGTTACTGGAATATGTGTGTGTGTGTAGTTCAATAAAGTGAAAACACTGAATTTTCCCCTCGTGAGTAACTGAGTGTGTTCTCATCCTCTTTATAAACAGAAACACACTGAAAATGATTTTGTCTTCAAACCCGTGGCTCCTCATTCAAATGTTTTTCTGAATCAGTGTGTATCAGACGCTCATCATCTCTGTCCCGATATCAGGGTCCTGAACTAAAGCCTGGTCCTGGTCTTGTTATCCTGCAGCAGCCATCTTGTGTGAGTGAGTGAGGGAGCAGAGAGGGTTTTTTTCTGAATGGAGAAGAAACAGGTTCCTGCCATCACAACAGAGACAGAATCAGATGGGTGGAGGGAAAGGAGAGCTACAGTTTGTGTGTACATGTGTGTGTGTGTGTGAGCGAGAGAGAGAGACTGGAGAGAGAGGGGGGGGGGGGGGGGGGGGGAGTTGGTGGCAGGCGGCGTTTTTCTTTTAGCAACCTGATCTGAGCGGGGAGCGGAGGAGGGCGAGATAAAAGGAGAAAGGAGCGTTGTCCGAGCCCGGCTACAGGAAAAGGACGATTATAGCAGAGCCTGGTATCAGGTATGCAGGCCAGCCATCCCAACCAATCACACGGCGGGTACATTAGGCCAGACGGCAGCTTGACTCCACAGCACTAAACCCAGCACCCCCCTCCACACACACACACACACTCTCCTCCCACCCCTCTCTCTCTCTCTCTCTCTCTCTGCCTTGATGTTGCACTCCTCTCCCTCTCTGTCTCATCCTCACCCCTTTTTATCCTGTTGCTCCTCTCCCGCCCACAGCTCAGTGTGGATACATTACTGACTCTTTGTCTCAGAGTACACAGGGGATTCAAGCTCTCTCAGAAACCAACACAAAACAGTTTACACATCAACACAGCAGGCTGAATGTATGCAAACTCGGTTCACCAGAGAAGATCTAATATTTGCAAAGACTTCGCCCACAGGAGGGAAAAAATATAAATGTTAAGTCGGGATAATGATCGAGAAGCTCAGCCTGGAAATAAAGAGATGACAGCAAAATACAAGTACATCAAATTTATGTGAACAATAGTGATGATTATGAGCTTAACAATGATTGTAATTCAAAACGATGTGATTTAATTTGTCTTCTTTTGACAAAGAAAGTCATAGTAATGAGTAATTTAATTAAAATACATTCATATCAACAAGACATCATGAAGGTTTATATTACTTCTGATCTGATAATTTGGATTTCTCTCATAGTTTGTCATAGTTATCTTAAAATAATGACTTTCATATCATTATATTAGTTTTTAATGCAAAACTAAGAATATTTTTCAGTACATTTTAAAGCTTTTATCTCATAATTTTAAAGTTTTAAAGCCGATTTTGGCTTCTTATTTACATCTTTATTTAAAATATGAATTCTTGTTATCTTAATTTTTGACTTTTTGACAGAAAACAGTTATAAGACACATTTTTGAATTTTATGTCACTAGTAAGGCCCACAACTGATAACCTTTATTCTTATAAGAAGAACATTATCTCATTATAAATATATTAAAGATATAATTTATAAGCATATAGACTTTTATTACACAATATTTTTTTTTCTTTGTCATGATTGTTGACATTTTATTTCATATTTATCGCTTTTTACATCTTTTTGTGACATCATGACTCTTACCTTGTAATTTGACCTTTTTCCCCCTCATGAGAATGTCTCATGTCTCAATATCTCATTATGTCTTCTCATCTTGTAAATTTCATACCTATTTGAAAATTTGACATTTTATTTAACAATTGAGGCATTTCACCAAACATGTTTTACGACAAAGTTTCTAATGATTTCATATAATCTTATCTTATAATTGAATAACTACTGAAAATGATGTCCTTTTATCTCATTAATTTAGCATTTCATCCCATGATTTCAATTTGAATCTGAATTTTGACTTTTTTCCCCATTTGACGTCTTTTTCTCATAATTTGAACTTCATCTAATTGTTGTTACTTTCTAAAATGTTGATGTTTTTACTTACAATTATTCCTAAAAGTTCTGAAAACTTCACATTCATTTCTCTTACTTAATGTGCAAAACTCCTGCCTTTAAGAGGCTGTGTTCAAAGACAACAAAGTGTTCTCCTGTTCAGGTGTTGTTCTAATCTAAAACTGTGAATTTTAGGTTGAACATCGAGATTCCAACTTTTTTTAATATAATTTCTAACAGCTTCCTGATTGACAAGAAATTACAACGAGGATGAATACTTCAAGAGGGTCAACAGAACCACCTTACAAGTGAAAAACAGATTTTGATGAACTGTTAGCTATGATTAAAGTCTAATGTGTGATGTTACAGAAAGGTAACAGCTACGTGAATGTCATCTATAGTTTGCTCGTTTTTTTCTTTTCCTTTAACTGATTCTATCGCACATCTTTTTCACCAGTTTGAAGCTTCAGCAGGCAGCTGAAGTCAGACAAAAAGTTCTGATAAAGGCATTTCAATCCACCTGTTCAACCCTAAGCAAACTTATTTTCTATCTTAAGACCCAAAAAAGAGAGACAGGAGACTGAATAAGAGTCGTATATTCTTTAGGGGGAAATAAACGCTGATGTCGAGTGCAGTCTGCAGTCAAACACAGCAGCTTGTACTGTGCCTACAGGTGTCCACCTCCTGTCATTTTTGGACCCCTCTGTGTGTTTACCCTCTAAGCCCAGCAGTCTCTGAGCTCAGAAACCTTTCTCCACCATGGCTGTGATCTCTGTATCCCTGCACCTCTCTGTGAGGTGGCCATCTTAAGTCATATGCTATCTAAGCCTGCCACAGCACATTAAGTGTGGGTTGCTCTGCGAGCCACAGAGCGCCTATTCAAGTGTCAGTGGGAAAAGCCAACAGAAGGCTTCCGCCTGTTGCCTTTCATCTCGATCCTATAAGCTTTAAAACTAATCACATCTACTCAAGCATGATGCGTCTGTGGAGGCTCTTCCCAGAAAGTCTTGTGAAACCGTGTGAGAACAAAAGAGGATGAGGAGGGGTGAAGGTGGAGGTACGAGTGAAACGCAGCAACAATCATAAACTGTAAAATAAAACACCTCTGGGTTATAACTGTCAGACTACAACTGTATAAATAAAGACCTTCTTAAAATTAAAATACTGTGCTAATAATACGCATACGGTCATGTTGTGTAACTAGCAGTAAAACAGGTTCTTCATTTTGGTCGCCACATGTCATACAATGGGGAATACAAGGCTGGAGCTGCAGCAGAGGAAGACTTAAGCAGGGTACACACATCAGGATTTTTTAAATGTGAAGAGATTTTTTTATATCTGTTAGAAACCCCACACATGAAGATCAAAAATCAGGCATTGAACAGTTTTGACCCTACTGTGTGTGGTGTGCGCCGATAATATCAACACAGCTCACCCCACACATAAGGATTCTGTCCCACCACCGATCTAGAATCTAGTCCTCCAAGACCGAAATCTCATGCGACGAAATGTGATCGAACAAAAATGTAGAAGAAGAATCATAGCAACACATAGCAACAGCTGATAAACACAAAACACAACATGGAATAGGACATATAAGAGTGAAAGATGGTGGTTTTGGGACTATTTTTAATGGAAAATTCCTGAACCAAAAACAGAAGAAAAGACTGTAGAAAAAATCCTGGAGATGAAAAAATCCTTGGGAACATGGACTCTCCTCACGTACTTTCCATGTCAGGTCAGCCATGCTTGATTTTGTTTACGTCTGCTTCCTCGTTCCTCAGTCAGCTCACCTCCTGATTGGCTACATTCCATTCTACGTCACAATTCATGGAGTCATGACTCAGGAGTCGTCGGCTTTCCCCGCACACATGAAGATTTTTGGTCGTAAATATTGAACAAGTTTAAAAAAAAGTTAAAAAAAAAAAAAATGAATGAGAGAAAACCGCTCAGATGCTTTGATGTGTTGTGTGTCAAGATTATATCTCTGCTATGAGTAATTGAACGTATCCACAGGCTCGTGCTTGTGAAAAGAAAGAGGGAACAGCAGCCTCATTTTTCTGATAAAACGCATCTCAATCCAACTGAGCATCTGAGGGACAAGCTGAACAACAAACTCCTTGGAGGACCCACCTTCCAGGGTCCAAGCTTTTGAGGATCTGTTGCTAATTTTGTGGAAACAGATACCACAGCACACCTACAGAGGTCTCATGGACTCACTGGGTCATACAAAGTCAGTCAGGTAAAATAATGTTTGAGAGGAGGAAGTCTAACCTGGTCCCTTACTCAGGTGAAATTCCTCAATTTTTTGGCTAAGTTGGATACTTGTTTTTGTCTGTATGACATGCATCTGTCAGCTAAACAGATATGTAATTTTATTTCATGCTCTGTCCGACATCATGTCACATCAACCTTTAAGGCAGAAAGCAACTGTCCTTGCAGGTTAAACCAAATTATAAGCTTTAAAACAATGCAAAGTTGCACTCACTACACTCCACGTGTGTGTGTTTCGCGTCTGCCTGTCTGACCGTGTTGTGTTCTAGTAGTGACATTGGACGCTGGCAGGCCTGCGTGTCTTCCAGGCTGCATTCAGAGCGAGTGGACAGACGCCCTCCCCAAACCAGGCTGTCAGGAAAAACAGACTGATCCTGAATTGTCAGACAGAGAAGCCGGAGAGCCAGGGTGGAGTGAGATAAGGCGGGAGAGAGTCACAGAGAGGGTGATGTTGACAGGAGCAGAGACAGAAATCGATAAGTAAGGTGGTGGTGGTGGGGGCATCAGGGCAGGAGAAGCTCCACACTGAGGGAGGCTAGAAGAGCACAAATTGAGGACAAATTGTGGCTTCAGTGGGGGTGAGGTTGTGTGGGTTGAGGGATGAGGGAGCCTGAGGAGGGGTGAGAAAGTGGAGGACGAGTGAATGGAAGCTGAGGAGTGATGGGGGAGAGAAGAAGCCCAGAGGATACGGAGGCGAGGAGCAGAATAGGTTTGGCTGACATTCAGGCATGTGTAGGGCAAGGGGGGAGAAGGGGGGAGGATTGTAATGAAGCAAAGGGGAGACGGAGAGGCTGGGGGACAGAGGGGACAGTTTGGGTGGGAGAGAGAGAGTAGATTTGGCTGCTATGACTGGGAGATGATGGGGATCTTGCTCTGACCAGCTAAACAGTCTGTTATGTTTTCATTAACCACAGGAGATCATCGGGAGGCAGGGAGGCAGGCTCACAGAGTGTCTAAAATTAAATGCATGAGGGTTCATCACTGGGGAGAACTTCGCTCATTACGCGGACACAATGAGAGCTCACACGAACCGAGCTATTGTTCTGGAGCAGTGGGTCCAGGTCACACTACCCTGCAGGACCCCCACAACAAGAACAAAAGAGGAAAAGGGGGCTGCTGAGACCTTGACTTGGGGTCAAATTAAGGACTGTGGGCTTTACACCCAGTGCAGTAAGTGTATACCTTAATACAGTGATAGTGTCAGTGCGCAGGTTATTTTCATGCAAGACACCCAACTCTCCATCATGACTGCACCAGGGGTGAGCTGGTCTCTTGGTGCTTTCTTATCTTTAGGATGCAGGTATTGACTTCCCCCAAGAGTATCAAAAACCAACAAATAACAGAAAAATACGTAGACCTGGAGTCTTCTTGTCGGATAATTTGGGTCATTTACTTTAATAATGGAAGCCCAAGGCAGGTATCTGGGATATCTAGTGTGGTTTTGGCTGTGGCTCTTTGTCTGTGGCAGGAAGTAGGGCAGAACAATTAATCAAATTTAAACTGACATCGCAAAGGCTGCGATTAAAAAAAATAATAATAATCATGTACACAGACGCAATGTTACATGACATGTGTGCCATAGGTGACAGTACTGCACCTTTCAGCTGGTTTGCCAATGGCCACAAATCTCTGAAGAGGAAGGAGACATGTGCGAGGCGGGGGATGAAGAAAACATCTTCGGCCACACTTAGTTTTGATTTGTTGGGTTGTTGTTGACATCTTTAAAAATGGCCTTAGCAGAAAAACTGACACAGAAGAGGCGACTTTGGTGTCACAGAGGAATAGCACATTGGTTGTGTGGACCTATTTTGGATTAAGGAAAGAAGACCCAGCACAGCGTAAGGTGTTGTGCAAAACATGCCTGGCTACCGTAGCTACAGCAAGGGGCAAAATGGATACATGGCTAGGGTGTTTGGATAGTCATTGAACACAATATTCTGTAAGTCCTGATAGATCAGTTTATGCTCTCAAACAGCTGGCAGCCAATTAGTTAAACAATTGTCTGAATATTCAAAAATCCTGACTCATTCATAGAAAAGTAAGAAGAACCTTTTATTCTGATTTATTCCATTTCCCTACATTTTACTTATTTACTTTCATGCTTTGTTTGCTTTCTCTGCTTTTATTAACAGTTTTTAATGTTTTTTTATGGAGCACTTTGTTGCCTGTATAGAAAGTTTTATATGGATGATGTTATTATTTAGGTTAGTATTTATAGAGTTGTTTAAACTGAGAGACTTTAGAGTCTGTATCAGACCTGAGTCTCTCCAGGGGGCATAGCTTCAGTATTCAGGCACCTGGTTGTCACACACCTGTGACTCCTCAACTTCAGAACAAGAACCTCAGCTTCATCTGTGGTATTTCAACCTGTCTTATAGTCAGAATTTATCTCCTCAGGTTTTTCCCCGCTGCTTTCTCCTCGCAGCGCTCCGTACATTGGCAGACTCAGCTCCCATGCTTCATCTGTTATCTATTCATCTCAACGCCTTCACTGCCAGAATCCCTGCAGTCTCAAGTCTCCATCATTGTGATACCACCAGCCAGCTGGTCAGCTTGCATCCCGCCCTGAAATAAACCTTCCTGAACTCCCACATTCTACATTTGTTTGTCTGCTTCAGGTCCCAAAAGTTACACCAAAAATAACCCTCCTGAGATAACTCCTGTCATGAGTTGATATTCAGGAGTTGCTGGTAAACTTCTAAGAATGAGGTAGAAAAACCACAAAGGTATTTAGTTGGATTAGGATACGTTTTTATCAGGTTTAAACCAGAATTAGTGAATAGCTCATTGGATCAGTCAACACTGACAAACACAGATACTCGAGTTCTCTTGTTGGGGGTCTTAGCACCCAAATGAAAGCCTGTCAGATAATGACAGTCTGAACACACATGCATGTACTGGCTGCTGCAATAAAGACTGAAATGGAACGTATACTGGTGGAAAAAGAAGAGAGGATGAGGAGGCATCAACTTAAATGTCACCTTTGTACGTTTTAGTGAACTTTTGCAAATGTGATAAAAAAAAGTAAAAATTAAGATCAAAAAGTCTGAAGTACTGTATAGTTAGGCATTACAATGAGATGGGAATCAAAATTATGAGATTGAAGAAAATTATTAAAAGAATTGATAATTTACGCTACAAGATAATGACTTGGGGGTTTATATCATAAATATAAGATCTGGTAATTTAGACTATTTATCCCCTTATTTTGACTTTAGATTTCAAACTTCTGACTCACTTACATGATAATTTCACTTTTTAGCTGATGATCTGGACTTTTTGTTGAACTATTTTGACTATTCTGCTCATATTCATGACTTAATACCTCAAATTTTTGAATTTGATCTCATTATTGACTTAAAATCCTATAATTTGACATTTTATCTTATAATTATAGTTTTCATTTTCAATATTTCTTTACGTACATGTCGTTCCTTTGAGAATGAGATGCCATGATGACATTTAATGGGTATTTTTTTTAAGATCTGAACATAAATTTGGGCTTAATCATGGCTGATATTTAAGCCTGTTTCAACTCTTTAAGTGCAATATCAATCACCTCAAAGTTAACTAGAACCAGCAGAGGGACTGTGTGATAAAATGACAGAGAAAACTTTATAATATTATGTAATATCTGAGTCAAATGACACCCCTGGGGCTGCAGACATCTAGCTATTAACTGTAATTCTCAGCTGGGGAACTAATCTTTCTCTCAACCCTGGTTTTCTGATTCAGATCAAGCAGACTCCTCTCAAAAGTGTTCATGCTACATTTGCAACCGATCACCGGTTTCCTCCGAGCTATGAAAAGGCAAAGTTCAAAGGAATATCTGGAAATTAAAGCTAAATCAAATACAGCGGGTGCACGAAATATACTTTAAAGAATTAACACTGCCAACCTATCACTGTTTAGAGCCTCATTCAGCCTTCGTTCACTTTAAGTTTCTTTACAGAGATTAAGATCAAAGATGCTTCCAAGTTCTTAATGGAAAGATGCAGCTGAGGAGAGATCAAACAGGTCAGGCCTTGGTGTTCTCTCAGTGTCTAAATTAGCATTTACAGTAAGTCCTGTCAGCAGCAGGAGGAAAATCCATCCTCATCCACTTCTGAGGGGAAGAAGGTAGAACTCGAACTCAGCAATGTTGCTTTTCCTGCAGAGCAAAGCCGTGTGTCATGTGCACATGTGAGAAGACACTTTCACCAACATCGCCCAGATGGGAAAGCATGTAAAGGGATTAAAGTATTATCATCTGAGACACATCTATCAGAACAACAGAGCGTGTCTGAAGCTTATCGCTCTCAAGTCTTCACACAACAGAAGATCAAAATGAAAGAGGGACTGAAGTGAGAGGAAGGAGACATGTTTTGTGCTGTGATCTGAGGCTTGAAGAGAAGATGAAGGTTTTCAGAAACATCAGTGAGACGTTTCACATGAGGTCTTCATCTGCTGAAGACTCCTCACAGGACAGAGATGTTGCATCATAGATCTTTCAGTTAAGACGGAAACGACAGCATGATAATCTTTCCTTTGTGTTTGTCTTATTAGGTCAAACCTGGTCTCTGGATTTTATCACTAAATAGGACCAAATTTAAAACTCGAAGCCAAAGTGAAGTCAGGTAAGGTTGCAGTTAGCTGACATGATTATAGACAGTTTGCCCGGACAGCACAGTCCCCTAATGTGCATCTTCTTTCAGTCCTCTTTCATGAAGCGAACATTAAAGGGTGGTGCACATATAACGATTTTCTAAATCTTCAGCAATTTTTTATCTGCAAGAGACCCCAAACATAAAGATAAAAAATCGTATTGTGTGCAGTGCTCACACTCACCAACACACACACACACACACACACACACACACACACACACACACACACACACACACTCCTGATCCCCACCTATTATTACCATAAATCCAAAGAAAATGCAGTGTGTACTACTTTTCAGGTAAATACAAGCAGTGGCAGACAGTTGAAATAATGCTTTAGGGTGCAAGTTACAGTTTACCAATTTAACAGTTTAAAGCCATTACTGATTCAACACCATCTGGAGCAAGATTAGCAGCGAGCTACATATTAGCTTACCTCATATCTCCATGGCACTGGCAATTTGCTGCCAACTCTTGTCCTTGTCGTTTCTGTTGTGGTACGACTTGGCAGAGACATTGAAAAGATACTCTTGGGCTTCCCACAGCTCAACGAGTTTGTTCTCCATTTCTGAGGTCCACCGAAGTTTCCGCTTCAGATCAGCCATGCTTGATTTTTTTATGTCAGCTTCCTCGTTACTCAGTCAGATCGCCTTCTGATTGGCTACATTCCATCCTACGTCACAACCAAGCAGCAACCCCCGGTCTGATAATATGAGACGATGCGGAAGTGCTAGAATCTGCAGTTCGAGTGTCTGCTTGAGGCTAGCTCTGGAAGTACCGGAAGTCACGTACACACCAAGCCAAAAAAAGCAATTTTTACGGCCAAAATAAGCATATTTACAGTTCGGTACAAAGAATGTCTCCCATCTGAATCGCTAATTTCACTAACGGCACACACTGTATGCGGGGGGGGGGGATTTTTTTCCTTACTCAACAGTTTAGACAATATTAAGATCGCCAGTTCATTCAATGAGAGGCACAGCTCAACTCACATGACTGCCGGGCGCCCTATGGCTGTTAATGCAGAGGCTCAAAGCCCGCCTCATTTCCAATTTGGCCACACTGGCCGTTTTGCTTCAAAAATCTGTTCCAGAAACAGGCGGATGACGTCACAGAGACTGTGTCCATTAATTATACAGTCTATGGTCACAACTCACAGTCATGACTCAGAGAGAGGGGGGGGGGGGGGGGGGGGTCTTTCCCCACACACATAAAGATTTTTGGTCGTAAATATTGAACAAGTTTAATATTTACGATTGTCTGCCCTGACTTGTTTTTAAATGCAATTATCGGGTCAAATTCAATCTTAACACATCTCAGACCAGGATAATGTGATAGGATAATCTTATAAGACTTAAGATAATCATGTGTTGTCTGTCCTTGGTTGGGAAGGAGGAAACTCGGGACAAAAACAGCCCAACAATCATTATCTGTGTAACCCCCTTAAAGATTCATGCAAACCCTAGCCAGCTAACTTTATTCAAGGCTAGCTGAGCTAGCTAGCAGGAAAAAGAATAAAAAAAAACTTGCTCAAGACATGGCATTACACCTCCCTCATTCACACCACATCATGAACAAATGGCTTCCCTTTATTCTTGGACTGTTTCTCTTCTTCTTTTTTCTCTTTATTCCATTTTTATGCCCCACTAGGGTCTATTTGTTTTGACACCATACCGCTGCTTGTCATTAGTATCCTCACAAAAAGCAAGGATGGGTAGTTATTAATCACATCCGTCACAACTTTTGGTGGCCCACATGTCACTCACTGGGTGATGGTGATTTAATTTATGCCACAAAACACTAACCACAGATTATCCTTGCAGCTTATTGTATTTGTATCCTACAGATAAAGACAGGTCATATTATTTGGTGGCTCTTTAGGTGAGGCTGAACGCACAAGGCCCCATAGTGGCTCACGGACCCTGTGTATTCACATATTCAGATTATATCAAGAAATGGCTCTGCCTACACTCCATCCAACAGATTTGGTAGAGCTGTAAGATAAAGTGGACAGATCTATTAAACATTCAAAGAAAAGCCTTTGGTTTGAGCCGCAGAAGTGATGGGATAAAATCTCAAATGTCTCAGGAAATATATCCACACTGTGCCAGAGACGTGCTGCTGTAGCTGCTGCAAAAAGCAGACTAAATATTAAAGTTCAAAGTAGATTTTAAAAAACAAAACAAAACAGAAGAACTCACTTCATCTGATACGTATTGTGCTCAGAGCAAACATCCTCATGTTTCAGGATCAGGATTCAGAGATTCCAACAATATCTAACAATCATAAGACCAGATACCTGAATCAGTGACTACAGGTATGACTACAGTCGGAGCAGAATCATTTTCAAAAAGTGAACAGCAAAGATTCATAGGTCTCTGTTGCCTGATTCACCATCATGTTGTTAACATCACACTGTGGCTCTCACAGCAGGTTTACTTACCCCTGTGAAGCCAGTTACAGTCAAATGTCTCTGTTTTAAATCAATAACAAAGAAATACATAAGCGATGTGAGAAAATATAAAATTTGATGACTGAAGTCCATTGAAAAAACTGTGCAGACTTTAAAACATGGACACAGTCTCCTTCAAGTCACCTTTTTTTAAGAAGCTTATAATGTCAAAGATCACCAGCACCGTGCTGGAAACACTGACTAATTTCTGGCTGATGAAGAACCTCAGTGGTCGCAGAGGTGGAGTCTGGGCTCAGCCGCCTGGCAAGCAGCTGTAACGCACTTTTCACTGAAAGCATCCATCCCTGAGACGTACATCTGAAACTTTACTTAAAAAGAAACAAATTTTATAAAGAAATCAAAGAAAAAAAAAGATAAAGACAAAACTCACAACAATAATCACTAGAGGCATTCAAAGATGGAAAATATGTGGAGAGATAAGATCAGGATTTTAAGTTGAGCGTCATTTTCATCAGGAAAGACCTCACATTTTCTTAAGTGGGTTATACTGTTAGGCCGAGATCATTCTAGATCGTTCCTTTCCCCGTGACCCTCCATCAGTGTTTTATCTTTTAAAATATCACTAGCAGTTGTTCTCATTTCCATCTGCAGTGTGAGAACACACCCCTCCTCTCCATCCTCGGAGAACACGGCCCCCACTGGACATGAAGGACACGTTTGTTCTCGACCTTGTGCCATGCTTCTCTGCGCCATTGTTCTGCGGGCCTACTGTTAATATCCGTTGCAAATCTGCTTACTTTCAGATTCCATCAATACGGGCGGGTTGGACAAAGGGAGGACTATACGGCCCGTTCAGGGCCCAGAGAAAGGATGCAAACAGAGGTTGTCAGTGTGTTCCTTGACTCAAGGAGGGCGCTGACAATGGCAGCTGTGTGAGTCAGCATGGTGATTGATCAGTCTGATGTTGTGCTGTGTGGGATGGATGTCGCAGGCAGAATTAAACAAACAAAGGTTTAGGAGGAAGTGGCATGATTTAGTTGATGGGATTTAGAAAGGATGAATATGAGCAGGGTGGATGTGGTGGGTCTTTCAGTCTTTCCAGTAATCCATAAATTATTTCACACTGTGGCAGGATTAATGTGGATGGAAGAAAAACAGAAGTACCTACAGCACGTTTCTTTTCAGGAGAAAACGCAAATTAAAACCTGCAGACTCTGCTGTAGCAGTGTTTGTAAAGGGTGGAAGAGCTGTGTGCAGAAATAAGATCATGTGGAGGAGAAATATCTCCATCAGCTACGGAAAACAAACCTATTATTTGAGACTGAATATCTACAACATTCTTTCATTCATCCTTTCTTTCTTTCCTGTGCATCTTTAATTGACCCCAAATTTCGTGCCTTCAAAGTGCCCCAAAACGCACCAAACCAAACCAAAACCGCACATACATCAGGCCTGGTGAAAAATGTAATTATTTGTTGATTCCTTGAAAAAAAATTCACCAAAATGCCTCAATATTGCCCCATTCAATTTGAAAATTTTAAACATTCAGCCACACAACATGGTTCAACATACAGCCACAAAAGTAGGCAGGCGTATGTATCCCACCAAGACCTACAAAAAATTCTGTCTTGCCAACTCCCAAAACCCAACAGGAAGTCGGCCATTTTGATTTGAAATTATGACCACCCATTCTGCTTGGCACATATTTGAACAAACCCATCCCAGGTTTTTAATCCGATCAACTCCAAAATTGGTTTGTGTGCTGTGCAGACATTGATGATGAAAAGTAACTGACCCTTCCTCAAAGGGTGTTTCTCTGGCACCACGTCAAAATCTGATGTCTCACCATGAACCAGGAACTTATTGTTGCTCCTTCATATAAGCTCCAGTCTGCTTTAACTTTTACACACGTGATCAAGGTCCACATTATAACACATCTATGAACTCAATTTTCAGCTACCGCATAGTGCCAACCTCTGGAATGACCTTGTACTACCTTTCAAAAACATTATCCAAGCTTTACCAAATTTTACAAACACAATCATGATTCCTATCTGTACTCATCTACACATGCATCTAGGTCATGGAATTAGCCCTGCCTTTGGACACATCCAATATTCACCCCCATAAAGGCCTCGAAACATGACACTATGCTAGCCAACAAATTTTAGCAGTGAGAAATCTATCTAAAATGCATAACTTAGTCGCTTTGCATCCTAGGAAAAGTTGTCTTGAATTAAGAAAAGATCTGCTCTCCAAAACAAATGCATGCCTTGGCAATAACCACGTTTCATGATAGAAGGTGATGGTGATTATGGGAAATGGAGTCTTCATCCTGAAAAAAAAAAACCAGATTCTGATCACGGGTATCACTGTAATCAACACCAAACCAATAGTCCTCACAGAGCTCCTCATGGTGTTAAACCCAGAAAAATGCATCAACTCTCTGCTCTCTACACTGATGTTATTGTTTAGTTTCCATTTTTTTCTGCTGCTCATTTTAATATTGCTTACAGATATAATTGAGGAACTGTCACACTGTTCTGCTGATTATCTCCCTCCACTTTCAGGTGTGTAATGAAACTCAAACACACTCAAACGCAAGTGAATGTGAGGCGGCACAGTGAGCTCACACTGACAGCCAGCTTCTTTAGGCAGGCCTCACATGCTGACAGAGATGAAAAGAGGACATCACACACACACACAAACCCACACAGAAACACACATCAAACATACCCTGCTACCCCAAACAAGACGCTAGGGAGCAGGCGCTGTACATCTTCATCTTGGGCTACAGTAGTCTTCCCCTCCTCTCTGCCAATAAGGGAGCTTTTACTCCTCCCTGGATGGCTCCATCCTTCCATCTCTTTGACAGCATGGTGGGGGGTGTTATTGGTTGAAGCTGCAGGGGGTCTTTTCAGACACACAGCCACGGCTGTAGCCTGCAGTGATGCAGCTCCTCTGTGGGGTCAAAGGGGAGCAGCGCCAATGTGTAGTTATGTCTTTCTCATGTTGTTCAACTGTACGCCTCAGTTTACACTTTCTTATGAGGAGTTTCTGCTTTTTATAATCAAGATATAAAAGAGAATTAAAACTATGAAGCTAGTTTCAGAGATGAAAAGCTAAGCTAACGCAGATCCGCCTTTATCCGGTATTCCCTTCAACCACCAACAGAGGGCGACTTCATGAAAATAGAAGAAGACATGCCTCCTCTCACTGGATTTATTGTCCCATTTTGACCACAGTGTACCCATCTTCTGATGGGTACACTGTGTTAGCAGGATGACGCACCATGTCATAAAGCTGGAATCATCTCAGACTGGTTTCTTGAACATGACAATGAGTTCACTGTACTCAAATGGCCACCACAGTCACCAGATCTCAATCCAATAGAGCACCTCTGGGATGTGGTGGAACAGGAGATTCCCATCATGGATGTGCAGCCGACAAATCTTCAGCAACTGCGTGACATTACACGACAACCATTTTGCAACCCAACAAACCATTTTTTGTTCACTTAACAGAAATTCATTTTCTCGTTAAGTGAAGCAAACAATTTTAAGTTTTCTTTTTTACAGTGAGGGTTATCTTTGCCTAATGCAGGTTCCTCCAAAGATGTCAGGTTTATTGGTGAGCTGGCATTGGCTCCATCATCCTGTAACCCTGAATGTGACAAGTGTTGTAGATGAAGGATGGATGGAGAGAGTGATGAAAGTACCCTGTCGATATTTGGATGATAAACCTTATGAATGTTAAATAGCTGCAGCATTAATTTTGTTTTAATGCAGATAATTAAAACAGCCAATAGTAGTTTGCAGGTAGGACTGGGTCTCACCTCATGCGAGCAGTTGACGAGTAATAAATCTGTGTATTTAGCACTTTCCTCTTTGAGTTTTGCCAAAGCTGAAGAGGTAAGAATGATGCACCCATCTGCCAAGAGCCCTCTCTACATATTTAACACCTTTAAAAAGTGCTGCAAGCTTTTAAAAACACTATCTGTGCACAAAGAGGAGTCTGCAGACCGAGTAAACAGAGCAGAGGGCAGGCGGGGGACACAGAGTTACAGGTGTGTTTCAGTTAAGAGGGTGTAAATACAAACCAAAAGCTAACAAATAGCCGCCATAATAGACCATTCAGTGAAACCAGAGACCTTACAAGCACCACCTCTGAGTGCTGAGAGTGTGTGTGAGTGTGTGTGAGCGTGTGCCGGCTCTCACACCGCTGTGATGGTGCAATCCTGAAGCCCCACAGAGACAGATGGTGACTCCCCCCTAATTTATTTACCAGCCGAGGAGAAGATTGTAGACGGTTGTGATGATGATGATGATGATGGTGGTGTGTGTTTGTGAACAAGCTCAGTGGTAGAAATCAAATTCAGAACACAATTTCAACAAAGTAAGAAAAGAAAAAGTTGGTACTAGATTATGATTATGAAGATGAATTATGAATATTAATAAATAATGGGTATGGTGCAGCTTTCATTTATGCCTTTGCTGCAGACGCAGGAACTATTCCAGCTGTACTCCCAAAGACAAAAGAATAAATACATCAAACGTGTCTTCGTGCTGTCAGTTAGTTGGTCCCACTTCACATCCAATCAGTGTTGTTGCTAGGAGAGATGGAACTCGTATCTCTTCCATTGGCCGGCATGTTCGTCCAATAAAAGCCCCCCAGCAGCAGGACAGTGATAGCCATCCAGACTCAATTATCACGGTGCCTCTGCGGCTGAAGTGGGCTGCCAAATACCTGTTGGAAAAGGTCAACAGTGAAATTGTTGTTGGAGGAGAAGAGAGGGGTTAAGCTGTGTGTGCACGCAAACAGAGCGTCTGGGTTCATTTTCATGCAAATGATGTGACATGATGTGGGTTACAACTCCTCTGTGAGTTTAAGTAGAAATAAATGTGAAACAACAGTTCAGTGAAATGTTTTGAGACGTGTGGTCCTCAATTATATCAAATGGAACAATAATTCACCGTGACCGCTCTTCTTTTATTCGCTGTGGTCACTCAGGAGGGGTTTTTATTTTTTAAAACATGAGCATAAAAAAATCAAACAGGACGGCCATTAATTGAACACTTTAATACTACAGGAGGACCTGTTCTCTGCAGAGTCTTGTGTTGGTTAGAAGCAGGAGCTCTTTATCAGAGATAAACAACGTTTTATGATCTGATATCGTGAAATTAAGGTGAAGAAATCTTAAAGGATTAGGAGACATCAAACCCCTCGCCTAAAAATACTTGGTTTGACTTTGTGCCTCTCTATCTGCAGGCGTATATAAGTGTTGAAATACCATCAAGCTCCAGAAACTTTTAAGTCTTCCAAATCACTGTTAAGGGCAGAAAGGCAGCCACAGATCCCCAAAGGAGCCGCCTCCTGCTTCTGTCTGAGAGGCTGACAAGGTCAGAGCAGCGATTCCTCCGGCAGACAGAGAGAGAGAGAGTCTGTAGCCAAAGCAGCAGCTTGACTGTGAGACTGTCAGAAAAATCACACCTTTACCTGTTACACAACACCAGCACCAATCAGCTGTCAGGGAGAAGTACAGCTCCACGACTACAGAGCCAACAGCAAGACAAAAGATGAGACTGAGTAAGGATGCCAAAGAGGGCGTGTTTTTGAAAGTTTTAAAACGTGAAAAGTTGATTTTTCTGCAGCTGAACATTATTTAATGTTATTTAATGTCAGGTTACTTAAAGTTATGATTAACAGCTCGACAGCTTTGTGAAAGTGAAAGGATCAGTCTGACAGCTGCGCTTAACTGATGATGTGAATCTACACAACATGGCTTTCTACAATTCTACAATTTCATTTAGCAGACGCTTTTTTCCAAAGCTACGTACAAGAATTTAAACAAGAAGGAAAAACCTTAGTGCGGAGAAAAGCTTAAAGTTAGTTGGGCCACAAGTATTCTGCCATCAAGTGCCGCTCACCGCCTTTGTCCCTCAAATCTCTGCACAGCCAAGTTTTCAGCTAAACTTTTTTACATGAGGCACTAATTCAACTGCAGAGGACTCCCAATCTCCAGAATGCATTAAACCCATTTATTCAAACACTGGAAAACATGCTAAGCACATCACCGACCATCTATTGCAGGAATTTTGGGGGATCTGCAGAAAAAAGCTTGTTCAAAGCTGGAGCTCCTTTAGTTTCTCATCTTTAGCATCAGTCCCTTTGTTTTCACTCTGATCTTGCAAATGTTTTGTCCAAATCTTGCTGGGATGAACAGTAGTTCCTAAAGTGGGGGTTGCAAAATCTATTCCAAAATCCAAAACTGTTTACAACTGCGCATTTCAACAATGGTTGTCAAAATATGAAGAGAAATAGGACTAAAAATTGACATTGTCATGCAAAGAAAAATGTTTGATCTGTTTTTCTTTGTTGAAGACTCCTGAGGGGACTTTCTTTGTACTTTTTAAGTTGTTTTTGGATTGGTCTATTAGGGGCTGTTTACAAGACAGCAGTTTTAGGATAAACAAAAAGGTAGTGTTGTGTTTCTGCCTCTTGTTTACATGGAAACGGCGTTCTGGCCGACCTAAAAACGCAACTTTTTTGAAAGCCCTCCAGAGTAGAATTTTTCCGATATGCTGCAGCTACTGTTTCAGTATGAACGCAGACTTTTTTTTCTATTCTTTTTTTGCATTTTTGTGTGAAACTTTGTCATGTAAACAGGGCTTTTGGATGAAACCCAAAGGTATTGTTGTGTTTCAGGTTCTTGTTTACACAGGAAGGTTATTTTAGCCGACCTAAAACAAAAACTTTTTGAAACAGCCTCCAGTGTGGAATTTTTCTGAAACACTGCTCTGCTCTGTGCACTTTCATTGGGGCATCTTAAATTGTGATGGGGAACCAGACATCAACAACAGGTCAATGGCTGACTTGCCGTGTTGTTCTTGTGCTGCTGAATCTGCTGACTGCTTTAGAACAAAATGTGCATCTGTTGCTCCACTTTATTATTTTTTAGTTCATTAACAGCTGGATAGACTTCTTCCGGTCTGCGGCGGGACGGGCAGTGGTCACGTGGTGTGTGTCTACAGTTATACAGATTTTTTTCACTGAGTTTTTGGGTGAAACATTGTTATGTAAATGGCCCTGTGGTGTATTCCCACAGCAGGGGGAATACACGAAGGGGATTAAAGGGCTGGAAGAGCTCCTGGGATAAATGAATTAACAACATGTTGGCAAAACACAGCAAAAAAAACAGCATGCACGAACTCTTATTAAATGACCACGCTGTTTTCAGTTTACAGCTCTTATTTTACTCGCCCACACACTTAACTCAGCAAAAGTACACCTCTCATATCCAGAGCTCACCTTAAATATCTTAAACTCAAATACCTCGCAGCAGAAAAGCCCTGCTCCTCCTGCTCCTCCTCCCTCTCTGCCCCGGTCCAGCAGACTGCAGTTCTCACCTGTGCTGCTGAGCTCTGCTACAAACCCCTCCTACACATCTCTCCCAGCTGTAGCTGAGCCCACACCACGTATAACTTCAGCACACATTATAACCTTTGCAGGACTTCAGGGGCTCTGAGTCTCAAAAACTTACAAGCACAGGTTTCAGAGATGAAGACCTATCTCTACCTATGTATCCAGCTGACTGAAGTCTTTACTCTGGTTAAATGATGAGGGCTGTGATCTGACTGTCTGGTACGTCCATGCTAAAACAACCTGCACAGGGATCAAACACATTAAATCACATAACTCAACACAAAGAGCAGAAATCTGCTTTATTGCACTCATAGAGGTGAACTGATCAGACAACAGTTTGAAGGACGTGGTTTGTTTTTGAAAATCATCTTGCATATTTGGTTCATAATGCTCAATAAATAAATCTGTAGAGCTCTGCAAATCTGTAGAAATCTACAGAGCTCCTAACTTGCTGATTTAGGAGAAACTCTCAAAAATGATGGGCGTGTCCCAATTTTAGGACTCCTAAATTTCTTGTCTAAAAGTGTTTCACGAAGCATTTTAACACTAAAACAAGCTCCTAAACCTGTAAGAAGTTAGAAGTAGTGACAAGGACTCCTAAAGCCTGATTTATGCTTAACGCGTCCGTTAGGTCTATGCAGCTTCGTGCGGACGAATGACGTCATTTTAACAGCCTCATCCCCTCGCGCGGTCCTTTACACGCGAAAAATTCCCGCATTGCGCACCTCCGAAAATTTCTAACTACTGTGTAGAAACACACGGACAGACAGGGCCTCCTTGTGTCTGAAGTACAATAAACTCATAGATACAGCTGCTCATAGATAACGGCGAGATTAATAATTCCTGGTGTGAAATTGCGGCAAAACTTGGCAGGGAAGAGGAATTTGTGAAAAAATGTTGTAAACTCTTTTCCTCCAGTTTAGTACTTTGGTAGACGTGTGTTTGCGATACACCGCCCCCTGCAATTTAGGAATGGGCGCCGCACAGAGTATAAAAAAGCATAAAAGCCACATGCGGTCTCTGGTGCGTCACATTCGTGCAAAAAGAATAATCAGCCCATAAGTCAGGAAGACTCTCAGCATGGCTGCTGCTGGTAATCCACCTCATGATCACGTGAACAGTTTGTTTTATGCTTTCTTCTGTCTGTGCTTTTCTCTGTCATGGTCATTCCAGAATCCCAGTCATTAAAAAGCTGCTAGTATGTAGATCTGCTAATCGTTTAACTATATTCAGCTGCTGACAGTTAGCTGAATATGTACTCGACTAGTCAGTAATTTACTCTTGGTTTAATGTTTCATCAGTCGCCTACTTTTTTAATTTTTAAGGTCTTTATTAGAATATGTCAACATGACACCTTTCTCTAAACTGAGTGATTTCTATGTAGAAAGTTGTATGTACAAAAACACATTCCCTGCCAGCCAATCATTGTAGGAATAGTAAGTCAACTGGATCCTGAAAAATGACATCATCCATAGTAAGGGGGTCAGCTTTAACCCCTTCCTTAGCTTAAGGCCTTGTGTACACGCGAACCGTTTTAGGATGAAACGCAAAAGTATTGTTGCGTTTCCGCCTCTCGTTTCCATGGAAACAGCGTTTTAGCCAATGTAAAATACAACTTTTTTGAAACGCCCTCTAGTGTGAACATTTTCTGATACACTGCAGCCAGCATTGCCATGTAAACAGCGAGTCAGAGTTTTCAGTGGAAACGCTGATGTCACGCTCTGCTTTGCAGATTACACTTTCCTTGTGGGAACTTTTAAACCGGACAACAACGACTCAATGGCAAACTACCATGTTGTGCTTGTGCTGACTGCCTTTAACAAAATGTGCATCCGTTGCACCACTTCTACACTCAGATAAGACCATGAGATGCATTCAATATAAACGCCAGATGATCAGCCTACCTCTTCTTCGGCGGAAGGCTACCAAAAGACTCTACAGTTATGTCGCCAACTACAGGCCTGTTATGCATACTACAGCATTTTCAGTCCCTCAGCATTTCCGTGTAAACGCAGATTTTTTCTCTGCATTCTTTGCATTTTCAAGTGGAATGCTGTGAAACGTCATGTAAACGGGGCCTAAGAGTTCTCTGAAGTCATGAGTAAGAGTTGGTCTCAGTAGCTTTGTGAATCGGTTTAAAGAGAAAACTCTTAGCTAGAAACTTTTAGTGTCATTTAGGAGTCCTCCTAGTGGGAAGATAAAATGCTATGTGATCACCTTGCGGCAGAGTTAAATACACTTCCATAGAATACGTTTGTTTTGGTATTTAAATACATAATGCTTAAAATGCATCATTTATTTCAGAAAAGAGTTTTTGCAAGAGTGAAACTTCAATAATACCTTATTACCAGGAGAGTGCACGGACGGAACAAAGCCTGAATAGGATGTGACATGACTTCAGTCTCCCGTCTCGCTCTAAATGCAAATACCGATGCTTCCTGAATGTTTTTATTTCAACACGTTTATGACTTTACTTACACTGTAATACGGCACCTCATTTTATGAAAGTTGCCTTTTTAAATAAAGGTTAAAATATAGTGAATGCATGCACTGACATACACCCACATCATCACAACCTTTCTGGTTTTCTTGCCAAGCGAATCCCCGACAGAGCTCCAGAAACACACAGAGGGGTTCGTTCAGCACTGCGGATCCTCTCTGAACGAAAACAGTACATACACAATAAAATATACATCATAAATACATGGTGCATGAGTCAGAGGAGGTATTTCAAAAATGCTGCAGTCATACAATTATACTCCCAAATCACGTTACATAACCAGCATTTAGAGTCGTTTAGGCGACTGGATTCAGTTAGAAAGTTTAATCTGAAGATCTGAAGGTGTCACCATGATCACAGCTCTGTTAGCATGATGCTAAGCTACACTGTGTGTGAACCTGTTGTCCTTTGTCTCTTGTTGTTTTCGTCTCTCCTTCACACCTGTTCTCCACCTCACACCGTCAGTCTGTTAACCTTTGACCTCTGCCAATCACACACAGTCAGGAACCGCTTGACCACCACTTGAACCCTCGAAAAGAGACGAGTGGTTTGCTGTTGTTGTGATGTGTACCAGTGTGTGTGTGTGTGTGTGTGTGTGTGTGTGTGTGTGTGTGTGTGTGTGTGTGTGTGTGTGTGTGTCTGACCTCTGTGGACCTTTGACTAGTGAGTGCATTAGAAAGCAACCAACAGCTCCCAGGGTGAGTTTAACTTAAAGTAACTTACCAAGTGTCTGTCTTTGTGTGTGTGTGTGTGTGTGTGTGTGTGTTTGTACTGCTATTTTTGTGAGGACCACCATGGGTTTGTAACCTTCAGAGTGAGGTCCAAAGTCAGAAGTGAGGACATTTACCCCGGTCCTCACTTTTTTTTCACTGTAATAGCCTTTAAACATTGTTTAAAGGCTTCTCTCAAAGTTTCAGAGAGGTCCTCAAAAAAGTAGTTTACTGAGAAAAAAACCACACAAACTCGTGTGTGTACTCAATTAAAATACACACACTTTTGACTCCACACTGCCCCCTATTGATATTTTCGAGAATTTCAGCAAATCGTGTTTGACTAGACAGCAGGATTTATAATGCAGATCTGAAGGCAGTATTAGGCAAATTAAATGCATTTATAAGAAAATTCACCCAGATAAACTTATGGGACTTTATTTGTTTAAAAAAAAACACTAGATAAATCTTCTTGAAGTATTTATCATAAGTCGAAAATTGTTTTACCTGGTCAAAATATTTAAGTTACAGTTCACAGACCTATATATATATATATATATATATATATATATATATATATATATATATATATATATAATATTATATTATATATTATTGGTGGGACTTGATTTAAAAAATTAATCAATTATTTAATCGAATTAATTATGCCATTTGTAATTAATTAATTGTAATTAATCGCATTTTAACCACATCGATATTTAACATCAGAAGCAACACTTTTCAAACAGATTTTGTTAGAAGACTAAATCATTGAATAGTCACATACAGAAGTTTAAACTACAAAATCTGTTTATTTTGCTCAAAAGATGTTTTTTTTTGAAAACGCGTCAATCTCCGCAGAGCAGATCGTACCAAACAGGAAAACAGACACGAAAAACAATCAGAGTTTCCGGTCTTTTCAAAATAAAGCACCATGTTCAGCCTGTCAATCGTAAAATTATCCTCGTATATTAAAACTACGACACTGGCACAGGGCCAGCAGTCATCAGCAGGTCAGACCCAGAGGAAATCTGACGCCATGGACGAGGAAAAGTTTATATTGGAGGCGGAAAACCAGATAATTATATACGATACAACACATCCTTTATATAAGGACACCAACAGAGACTAAAAGGGAAGGACTGAATTAATGAAGCTCTGGGAGGGCAGGTGAGTTTAACATACTAAATATCATGAAAGTAGTTGTCATGGGTGTGATTCCTGCGGGAACATGTGGTTCTCCTGTGATCTTGTGTATCCAGCTGCTATGAGTACGCTGAGCTGCGCTCCGCTCCTGAGACATGCAGTGTGAAGTGGCTCGCGCTGACGGACCGCGGCGACTGTTTTTTAAAAGTAAATTTTCCATCCACCAAGCTAAGCAAGGCGCTGTCAACAGTGTTATCCATCACTCAGTGCGTCGCTATATTCCGTCTGCCAGAAACTCGTGCACTGAGAACTGTTCTGTGTGATATAAACTATAAAATAAAATACGATAAAATGCATCTTTTTTTTTAATGCCGTTAATTTCCCCCGTTGAATATCGGATTAATGTGACAGTCCCACCACTGATATGTATATATATATATATATATATATATATATATATATATATATATATATATATATATATATATATAAATATATATATATAGCTTAATTATTAATTTTTATTCAAAATACAACATGACTGGAGCCCTTGGAGTTTGTAGGGTGATGTTAGGCTATACATGCATTTTTTTTATATGTTCTGAATAACTTAATAATTAACTTCACTTGTGACCTGATGATACCCTGTCACGCTTATTTTTTTAGTCTAAAGTTCGAGCAGACATGATTGCACAAAGTATATCTTTTATGTAATGCATTTTAATGATTTATTCTTATGATATTGAAAGTTATTTATTTAAGCTTATTTTGACACAAGTTAATCGAACAGGTTATTATAACCTGTAAACAAAATTTAAAATTTTAGAGGTAGTAATTATACTATGAGGATATGGCTATATCTTGGAAGGCTCTAGGATTAGTGTAGCAGTTTTGATGAAATATTACTTGCTTTAATTAAGTGGAAACTTTAGAATATTTTAGGATAAAAATCAACAAAAAACAATACCTGAACTCTGACAATAATAATGTAATTATAAGACATCGTAATATTTTTTTATCCACAGTGTTTGCGCTGTACAACTTGCTGTTTTGTCAGACACTTCAAATTAAGATGTAACTTAATGTTCAGTTGATTTTGCTAAAGGTTAAACTTCTTTATGTGTTCGTGTTAGCTGCTGTAATGTGTCTCGAATTACATATTTGCCTAAATTAATTATAATTCACTAGTTGTTCTGCCCTTTGTGTTGCTTGCATGAATCTGCCTGCATGCTTTCATGTCACAATCACAGACTTTAAGCTAGTCAACTAAATTTGTTTGAACGTTTCGACCAGCATGGCTTTGATTCCACACCATTTATCAAAGTCTCGCTCAGTAAACATGCATAGTTCTACTTGTGTCATGCAGCTAGGTCCAAACATATCTGCAAAGCAATTACATCTCTGAGGAATTTTGTTCATCCTTTTTGAAATGTGATCAGTGAAAATAAATTGAACTAAATGTTTCAAATTGAGTGATCCCTGGAGGAGATGCATATCAGGTGAACAGAAGATTGAACAGTACAGCCTGTAAACTGGCCTCAGAATTAAGGCTGATTATTAAATATATAATTTCTTTTAAATATATTAAGTTTAAAACATAGTAGAATCAATACTTTGTTGAATTAACTTGTTACAAAGATTTATTCTAGACAGTAAAGCCTGTAAACTGGCCTCAGCATTAAAGCTGAATATTAAAAATATAATTCATTCTAAACATATTAAGTTTGAAAAATAGTAGAATCAGTTTTCTTTGAATGAACTAGTTAAAATATCTTTATTCTAATCAGTACAGCCTGTTAACTGGCCTCTGAGTTGAGGCTGAATGTTAAAAATATAATTTATTCTATATATATTAAGTTTAAAACATAGTAGAATGAGTATTTTGTTGAAGAAACTAGTTGAACAGCTTTAGTTTAAACAGTACAGCCTGTAAACTGGCCTCAGATTTAAGGCTGAATATAAAAAAAAAAATAATTTTGAGCATTTTAAGTTTAGAACACAGTAGAATGAGTATTTTGTTGAAGAAACTAAAAAACAGTCTTTATTCTAATCAGTACAGCATGTACACTGGCCTCAGAGTTGAGGATGAATTTTAAAAATATAATATATATGTAGTATATAGATTTTAAAACATAGTACAATACATATTTTGTTGAAGAAACTAGTAAAATAGCTTTATTTTAACCAGTACAGCCTTTTAACAAGCCTTAGATTTAAGGCTGAATATTAAAAAAATAATAATTTTAAGCATATTAAGTTTAAAACATAGTAGAATGAGTATTTTGTTGAAGAAACTAGTTGAACAGCTTTAGTTTAATCAGTACAGCCTGTCCACTAGCCTCCGAGTTGAGGCTGAATTTTAAAAAAATATATATTTTTTTAAGTTTATAAATTTTAAAACATAGTAGAATGAGTATTTTGTCGAAGAAACAAGTAAAACCGCTTTATTTTAACCAGTACAGCCTGTAAACTGGCTTCAGAGTTGAGGCTGAATATTGTGGGGTCTGTGTGAAGCTGCTGCACACTCTTAATTAATGGCCCATCAGGGGGAGGGGGGACTTTCCCCCTGCACCTGGCTGCTCTGTGCTGTGTGTGAGCTGTGCCCATCCCCCACCCATCAATCAGTCAACACGCACGTCTACAGAGTGAAAGGAGTTGGAGGACGGTGGCAGAGTTTTGGAGAGATTAAGAAGAAGGATGGAAGAACTGAGAGGGCATCATGAGGAGTGTGAGAGATTTTATGCTCAGGCACAGTCTTATAAGGTAAGAAATATAAAAATATTACTTTATCTTTCTTACATGATAGCTTATTTAGACTGCGCTAATGTTGGCATGCTATGTGTCAAACTTTTGATTTTAAAAGATAGAGGTTTGGTTAACCTAATACAAATGATAAAGTTACAGTCATGACTTTGTTTTTTCTCTATTTAACCATAAGGTCTGACCTGAAAGTAGATGCAGGAGATTTTATTTAGTTTGGGGATGCTGGTTTACTTTAGCTTGAACTTAACCTGCCGCAGTTCTGAGGACCGCAGTAGGCTCGTATGCTAACTAATGAGTGATGGTCAGGCAGGCTGTTAGCAGACTGCTGCGTTACACCAAGGTGTTCAGTGGCTTGTCTCTCGCTCCCAAGTTGTTTTGCTAGTCTTGTAAAGCTCATGCATCTTTCTTGAAGTAACCATGAGTTCATGAAGACTTTGTTTTCAGATTTTTTTTACTTATTTTCATGTAGAAAGGGTAGCACTAACTGTGCTAGCTTTGCTGTATCTCTATGGGTTTTCCCATGTTATTTTTTAGCATAATGCTATGCGAGGATTGATCTCAGTATCAACCTGCATTCAGCTGTAATGCATGCTCTCAAGTAGCAGAACCAAATTATTTTTATTTGCTGAAAGAATGATACCTGGGGTATAACTAAGATCTTTGACATGTAACAGTTATATGTCAAAGGAGTTATATAGCTGTCATCAATCTGACTTTAACTACTTACTGACTTTGACCAAGTAGCTAGATATTAAAACCAGCTTTTGTAGCTTATTGTCTATATTATAAATGATTGTACCTGTCACTTCAGTTGACACATTGCACAGGGTGGCTCAAGTTAACTCCAGCTGTAGTAGTGCTGCAGGTAATGGTGACCCAAATCAGAACTTTTATAACATTGATCTCATTTCCTGCAGCCAGTTTTAGAAGCCCAGGTATATGAGCGTGCTTCCATTAGAGCAGGAAGACAGATTTCACAAAGAAACACAATTATGTATCTTCTAATGTTTGTTAAGTAAGAAATCTGATCCTAGAGTTAATTTTTAAAAGCTTCACTTGCCTTCATGACTATGGCACTATTGTTTAATTATTGCTCCATTAATGTGAGATAACACCACATGCATGGAGATGACAGGGTTAGATTAGTTCAGATTTCATATTTTTATACTGTCACATGTATCTTTGTTGCACTGTTGCATGCATTTCCTTGATTGGAATTAGTCTCTGTACTTGATGTACATATGTATTTGCCTGCAGAGTATTTAAAAGGCAGGGGTGTAGACACTCTTAATGAATGATTACTCTATGGTTTAGACAGACAGAAGAGCATTTCATTTTTCTAAGAAGACAACATTCATACTAAAGCTGCTAATGTAACAACAAAAGTATCAAAACAGTGGACAGTAACGTACAGTAAGTAATAGACATTCAGTGTAATAATTTCATACATTGCTTAAAGTGTATCTTAAGGACTTAAAATGTGAGATTTTGAGTGTTTTTATGTCTAACTTGTACTATGCTTTTTACTTCCAGTTGGAGGAAGAATCTCAGAGCAATTCCTCTTCATCTGAGTTCTCCATCTGCATGGACTGGAGTTATCTTCCAGACAAAGATCTTTCTTCATCAAGTGATGACGATTCAAGAATAATCAAAAAAAATTCACTGCTCTTTAAGTCATCCAGTGATGGAGATGTTGGAGAAAAGAAGTTGAAAGATAAAGACAAAGACAGAGGCAAGTGCAGTGCATAAAACAAAGAACTCAAAAAAGTATACCAAAAGGAAAAAGTAAAGACAGACGTAATACAAACTGATGAAGTAATGTCAGTGATACTCGGTTGTATAGATGTGGCAGCACATCTATACAACCTGAGGTTCGGGCTGGACGATTATGGCAAAAATAATAATCACGATTATTATTATTTTGATAGATATTGAAATCACGATTAATAACCACGATTATTCAAAATTCCAAAACTTGAGTATTTATTAAACTACAACTTGAAAGAACAATCAAAAATAAATTAACTTGTAAAAAAAATAGAAATGGTTCCATCCTGCGGCTTGACCACAGGTCAGTTGTTGTGGCAAAATAGTCAGCTGTGGGGACATCTTTTTCCACTTCAGCACGACATTTATCGTACAGACCAGGCAGTGCAACTCTGCTGAAATAATTACGTGATGGCAACATGTAACGCTTGTCCAAAGTTTTAATAAGTTTCTGGAATCCTGTGTTGCTTATAGAACTGATGGGGCACATGTCCATTGCTAGCATACATGTCACAGCCTCCGTTATCTCTTGATGTCTCCGGGAGCTGGTGGGATATGGAGTGGCACTGTAAAGAGTGTCCTGAATAAAGGACTGTGTTGTTGTTGTGGCGCTGGCTGAAGCTGACGAGCTAGCACTTTTTTGGCTCTTCTGGTCCTTTAAAACCTGGTCGTAGACCACTTTGTGACTGAACTTTAAGTGGTTAAATAAATTGGTCGTGTTGCTTTGTGGAGCAGACACGACGGCGTGACAAATTTTACAAGTAATGTCCTTCTGCTCAATGTCCGACGACTTGAAGCCAAAATGCTTCCAGATGACTGAAGTAGTCCTACCTTTCTTGTCAACTAAAGGCTCCTTTTCTGCCATGTTTGTAAACGGCTTTCTTCACGTGTTGCTAATCATCGAGCCCTTGCTGCAGCTGCGCACACAACACTGATGCATTCACAGTGCTTGGGCAGCGTAGGAAATTAGATACACGTCGTGCCATGCAGCACATGAATAGTTTTTCTCTGATTATAACGATTTTATGATCATAAGTAACCAAAATCTTAATCGAGATTAAAATTCAATTAATCGTCCAGCCTTACCTGAGGTGGTGGTAGTGTCACACATGTAGATGCACCTGCGTTTTTCGACTGTATAACAGGGCACTATTTCTTAACAATATGCAGCATTTCTACTTCTTTTGTAACTGTTTCCCACCATTGTTCTCTTTTGTCTTACTCAATGCAATGGGAAAATAATTACTATAAACTACTCTTTAGCAAATGTTTGTAGACTATAGTGATTTAGTCCACGTTGTAATAAGACACTCTATACCTCTTTTTGAGGTGCTGAAATAATTGAGCTATGCTGCTTTCATTGAAAGAGCCTTTTAACAAACACAGTGGACTGTGATTTGTTTTTAGGGCTGCAACTAACAACTATTTTAATAGTCGACTAGTCACCGACTATTGAAACGATTAGTCGACTAATCGGATAATTATTAATTTTTTCTTAAATTTAGCATGAAGTTGATTTAATTATGTGGCAAATGATAAGAAACACAAGAAAGATGGGTACAATGAAAAATACATCTTATATTGAACATACTGCAGATTCATACAAAAATTAAATAAAAATGTCCGATCTAAAACCAATAGACATTTATGTCTACATCAGTAGACATAAATCCATATATAAATAAACCTCTGTCCATTTTTTAGGGACAGGCAAATAAATAATAAATTAAAATCAAGTAAACATTTTTTTCCTGTAAACCAAGAACAGGCTCATTAGCAGCAAATAAAACAAATATGTGCATTTTGTGAAGTACATTCAGTGGTCAACAGCGGTCTGTTTCAAAAGAACTTTACAATTCTCAACAGTCTGAAATCTAACGGTTTTAACAACTGATGTTTGTAGATACACTCTTTAAGTGTTCATGCCTCACCGAAGTGCTGCCATAATACGCAAGTTTTGCTTTGCAAACCTTGCAAGTAGACTTTTTATTGGCTGTATCCAGGCTAAAACGCTCCCAAACTTTAGAAGTTTTGGTACGTGTACCTGATGTTGACACCGCCATTCCCGTATATTACCGCTCGGAGACAGAGATGCTATTGCGCATGAGCGACTCTCGGCAGAGATTTTAATCAGGTGAGATGCCTCACTCTGTTGGAAAAACGCGTCTGGTGACAATAGTATCACTAACCATACTGTCCTTTTCAAACATTTTTTTTTGCAATTTTTTTGGTTTACTTATAGCTGTCAGTTTGCATTTTTCACATGCTTATATAAGTATTCTCTAAGCTGTACAGTATAATGTTTCACATGTGGCTCCTGTTTTTTTTTTTTTTTTAAGAGGGATACTGTGACCTGTTTTCCTCCAAAAAAGTACCAAACATCATGGAGTGTCAGTCTGATATCAGTGATGAGATCCCTGTCTAATGTTTAACAATAAAAACTGTAAAGACTGAAATGCTATAGCTGGAAAAAAGAAAACAAAGATGTGTTATACTGTAACAGATGCATTTAGGAGAGATACAAGGTGTTTAAACACCCAGAAGCATATGTCTGGTTTGGTTAATAAACAAAATAAAATTTGATTTGTTAACTGGCATTGGGGTTCTTGCATAATTTTACATTTAAAGGGACTATGAGGAGTTTCAAAGTGTTCTTGAATAAGTCTCACTTCTAGATATATGCCTGATCATAATCAACACTTCTAAATGCTATTTCTTAGCTTCCTGATCAGGTTGGACAGGACATGATTGATTTACGGCACTCATTCCCATGACAACACACAAGCTAGCAGAGTTTAGCAGTGAGAAGCGAAATCTGTTTTTTCTTTCTGCTGAAAACATTTTATTCTGTAATGTAATGTACACTGTAATGATACAGTTAATTTAAGATTGTTCTTTTTATTTATCTACCGCAGGGAAAGGTCATACTGTTGATTTTTTTTTTTATTTGTGAACATAAATTTTTATTCAATTAAAAATTTGAAATAATTTGATATCATGTTTGACTATTTAACAGTAAAAGAGTCAGTGTTTGTAATATCTTTAAGCTAAAAATAAGTTCTAGGTAAATGAGTCAATCCAGATACAGAAAAACAGCGCCCCCACCAAAATGTCCTCACTTCAATGATACAAAACTTTTACACCAACTTCCTTTTCTTTTGTGTTTATTAAGAATCTGAGGTGGTAACCTGAACAAGGGAGACATCTAGTGTTCAAATATGTTATCCAATTGTCTGTAAGTGTAGCAGAAAAGGTGGTCCTCACTCCTTATGTATAGTATTCCGGTCCTCACATCTATTTCTATACAGGAATGTGTGTGTGTGTGTGTGTGTGTGTTACTAAACATAACACGGTTGTTCTGTATTTTTCACCCTTGTTATAAAAGCTGATTTAAAGTAAAGTCATAAACAAGAGATCAAAATAAGTCTTCCTCTTTGAAGGAATGGATGAACTCGATACCGTGCTTTTGATACTTTTGGAGTTTATTTTTGAGTCAGTTTAAGTAAAATATATAAAATAGTAATAAATCTGCTCTCCTGAAGCGTAAACACTGATCTACATACGGTAGTTAACTGACACAGATCCTGCAGACTGACTGAAATTCATCTTTAATGAAACGTCACCTGATATGAAAGAACTGCTGCAGAGTCTCTGCTGCCCCCTGGTGGCTGTTTGAGGCACTAACACACATGCACACACAGAGACATACACACACACACAGCTGTGTTTGGTCTGCCTCTCTGAGCTGCTGTTGTCCAAAGTGGATCCTTGTTCCTCAGCAACCTGAGGCCCATGTGAGGGGCCTGAACGCAGCCTGTTTTCAGCCTGACCAGCAGCAGCACAGGACGCTCCCCGCTCCTCGCCGACTCCCCGCGCTGCTCAACAAAACCTCAGAGGAGGGGCAGCTTTAGGTCTGCTCCTTTTATCACAAACACACACACGCACGCACGCACACACACACACACACACGCACACGAACACACCTCTGTGTGGGTGCTGCGCTCACTTCCTGACCAGGACAGGACAGGACTGTTTATCTACGACCTGTGACCCCCACCTACACACTCCAATCACTTCCCATCACACACACACACACACACACACACACACACACACACACACACACACACACACACACACACACACTCACACTCACTCTCTCTCTCTCTCTCTCTCTCATGCAGCCATCATCAGCAGCACTCAGCAGTCTGTAAACTGTCCGCCTGATAAAGTGCTGCCCTCCATCTGTACATGACTGTAAATACAGACCACCTGTCATCAAAAAGTGTTTGAAGTAACATAAATACTCAACTTTTAAATGCAAACACATCAAAATATATATGTTTTATCTTTTTCTTACTCTGGGACACATTTGGAGTTAAAGTTTATCATATTTAGATACTTTCCAAGCTAGAAATTGAAAGATTGGGGCACGAAATAGAGCACTTTTTTCTTCATATTTCTTGGACAGCGAGCCCACGGATCAAATATAGCAACATAAATATCATTTCGAAATCAATTTTAAAAATTCACGAGGATTTTTTTTTTTTTTTTAACCCTTTCACATTCAGCGGTCACAGTGGACAGCTTTTAGAAGTCTTTCTCTTGTGCACTGAATTAATGAGTGTTGATGGTCTGGTTTTCCATCAGCCACTTCAGAGCGCTGCCATCCACTGGCCAGCTGCTGCAAGTGCATCAAAATGAAACCAGAGGAGGATCAGGAAGATGGAAGATGCAGGTAGGTAATTTTTTTTTTGGAGGTGGTGTGATATAATTCACCAGTTAATGTATTTGGATAGATCTATGAATGAAATTTCATTGAATGTTGTAAAAACATGGGTTATTCTGATAATTTTGTTTGAAAAACGCCGTTTTATGGTGGTGTGATGGAAATGACACCTGGAACTTAGCCTGGTCTGAAGCAGGCTCACTCCACAGGATAAATCTCCATGATAACTTGTATCAAAATATATGCGGCTTTCCTCTATCCAGCTTTTGTGCAACCAGATCACACATAAATTGAGCCAGGATAACCAAGATATCCTGACTTAATCCCTTATCCTAGTTTTGTACAACAGGCCTCAGATGCTCACACTTCAACAGATTCAAGCAAATAACTACCAGCGCATCGCCATCAGTTTAATGACAAGATGGAGCGTGCAAGTTAGACCTGATAACAACTGCTATTCACGTCAGAATATTTAAGTTAGGTGTAGTTGATAGTAGTTCCTTCAAATCCTTACTAAGCACCATCAATCTGTCAACATGCAGCATTAACACTGGGAAACAGCATCTCCTGCCCAAACTCCAGCAAAACCAGCCATAACAACAAACTTAAACACCACAATAACTTTTTCTCCCCACAAAAATTAAAAAGTAACACTCACCCATCACATGTAAAAGAAATCCATCCTCCGATCCGTCGGGATCCTACAGGGTTAATGGCCATGGCGTTTAGCATCGGCGGATAGCTAAGTTCACTTACAGCTTGCTAAAGTTTTGGACATCGCTGGGCCAAGGGGGCCGTTCTGTCACTGCACATCAAAATCTGATTGGTTGATGACACGGTCAGTCAAAGTTATTATCAATCAGTAGCTTCAGAGGAAAGACTAGCAACACTGCTTGAGTTAGCCGTCTATGGAGCTAGCCCGCGGGAGATGTGATGCGTTTAAATGACTTTCAGATACGACGGAAATCCCAGCTCGACCACACACAAAACAACGTGTTTCAGCAAAATTCAGCAAATTCAGACGCACATTAAGATAAATTCTGTTCAGGCATCCTTCTAAAAATGTGTAGGTAATATAAGATTGATATCCTGAAGCTTTATTTTCTTTTCATTTATTTAGAACAAAATGGAATAAAAAAAAAAAAAAAAAAAAAACTTCAAGAACTGAATTCTACCCGAACGTGAATACAGATTTTATATTAATAGCTTGAAAGATATTATGCTAAGTGTTAGCATCCTACCTCTCATAATTCACCTGACAAGTCCAGAAAAAAATGTCTTTTTAAGGTATTTAAAGAAAAAATGACACCTGAATTGCTTGAAAAGAGCAAAATAAATCTGTCTCTGGGGTGAGAAAAAGTTACTTGACAAGTTTCTTGAGATAAGACTAATGTTTTAACATAAGAAGCCAAACAAATGGATTAATTAATGGACTATGGATTTATAGTCTGGATAATTTTTTGTTTCTCTTAAAGCCTCAAAGTTTAGTTTTCTTCCATTAAATACTCTGTTTTGTCTTTCTGTTCAACTCCTCCTGGTCGTGACTTTTCCTTGTCGGAGCTTCAGAGCTTCACATCACTTTTCTTCTCGAACAGAGACATTTTGAAGACCATGATGCATAATATATTGACCTCGCTTCTCAAAGTCATCCTCGGTATAATTTAGTTTTATGAAGTGAAATTGATAAAGTCCTGTAGGTAAATGTGGGGAGCCAGCAGCTTGGTCACTAATGATACTGAGCAATAAACCCACATGAACTCTGACACTGAAGAGGTTCATCAGTCCCAGGTGAAGGGCTGCTTAACTGGAAATTGTTACGTGAGTTACTGTAAGAGTCTTTTTAACAACAAACATCTCTTTGTCCTCAAACAGAGAGCGGACTGGAAACTTGTTTTGAGAGCCAGAATGAAACCAAGTCATCCCTGAGTCATTGCTGTTGTTCAATAATCCTCTTGGACCTGTTAGTCATGTTTCCAGCCATAAAACGCTGACCCGAAGCTGCTCTGATCAATATTCTTCTATCAGCTCTGAAACAAAGCTTTGTGTTGGATGTGACAGGAGGTTTTAGTAGAGACAGACCACCAGAAGAAAGGTCACCTGACTCAGCTCTTCCCCTCAGAGATCTGTCCTCTTTGAGTTCATTGTTTTGGTTTTACAACCTGAAACTCTCCTGTTCTGGTTCAGACTCAGGGGTCTAATTGAACCTGCTTCAGCAAGTTAATTAATTTGTAATCCATCATTTTAACACAAAGAGCAGAGACAGAGTTAATTTTCAACATCTTTATTTCAGTATAAGTGGTTTTTAAAACACCTCACACTGTTTCTCCTACATCTCATTTTTCCTGAAACCTCTGAGATAAGCAAGCAAGACATTAACATCTCCAAACATGGCCAAGTTCAACGAGATCAAACTCTGTGCCCGACGACATTTTCCAAGCAAATTATTCGACATTAAGAGTCCACATTAAGACAAGTGGGGAGCAAAAAAAAAAAACAACAAAAAACAAAAACAGTCACATAAGAATCAATAATTATACTTTGTACATGTGTAAAACCTGACTAAAAGAGGCCGAGCGGCTTGCTCACAGCAGCTCACGCAAAAAAAGGTGCAGTGATCTGACAAAATCAACCCAGTGCCCTAAAAGTTAAGCTCCTCTCCAGCCTCCTGAGCGCGTTGTACGGGACGTGTGTGTTTTACATACGTGTGCACTTGTGTCCTATATTACAAACCGATCGAGCTTCTCAACAAATCAAATAAAAGAAAATTAGTTCCTGAAAGTTTTTCGAACCAGCCAATCATTTCAGTTATCTGTTAGGCTTAAAAAACAAAAACAAAACAAAACAAAAAAAAATCAAACAATTTTTTTGGAAGATGTTTGGAAGTTCTTATTTTATACACTAAATGATTAATCTGTCTAATGATTGGCACATTTATCAATGATGAATAAAATCACTAGTTGCAGCCCTACAAACACTTCATCACATAGAAACCCAATGTATTCTAATAAGGCATTATGTGGCAAAACAGAAACTCAGAAAAACTCCACAGAGCAGAAAAAAAAGAAAAAAAACAGTATCAATGCCAGAAAATCTGTTTTTAAGGCCAAGAAAACAGAAAAAAAGTCAAGAGCTGCAGGAACTCAAGCCAAAGTCTGGAGGAAACTCAAATGCTGACTGATCAGGGGGTAAAAAACAAAGCGGTCTGTCGCTCGGGGTCGGTAAAGTGGGTTTTGGGTCTGCAGAAGCCGGTCCACAGAATAACCACAAAGAGGGCCGAAGCAGAGCGTGTGCAGTGACTTCACAGGTGCTGATGGGAGCATCATGAGCTGGGACAGTACCGTAAAAAGTACAGATACAAAATACATTCATGGAGACATTTTTACAAACAAAAACAAAGAACAACAGAGAGCAGGACACCATCAGATCAAACGGCTCAAGCCGAGAGGCACACACCAACATTAGTTAAAGTACCGCGTCATGTAACGTGAGCAGACGAAGCAGATAAATATGATTCCTCTGAATGATCCAACTGACGTGTTTAAGGGAGTGAAACAGTGCAAATCTGTACACGCAGAGAGAGACATTACCTTCACAGGTTATCAAGCTGAGCAGGGACGCAACTCATTGAATCAGGAACAAAACAAACAACAAGAAAACCTGTTCGGTCCCTGAACCTGTAGAAGTGTCAAATAGAGCGATTACTGTCACATCATGATGAGGAGTTTTCCAGAAACAGAGCCCTTCTCCATTTCTATTTTCTTTTTCAATAATGTGATGATTACAATAATTTATCTGCTGCTTTAATGCTGCAAGAATGCCGCGTAAAGATCTGCATTCATTAAAATTTGTGTCAAAACAAAAGGCCAAAACTTTGTAAATATCTTTGTTTTCACAGGATTCTTAAAAACTCAGTGAAGCTTGGAGATTTTGTTGTTAAAAAGAGAGAAATGAAGAATTCAATCTGTTTGTACTTTACTAACTAATGTCAAACTGGCTACCAAATCATCCCTCAAAAAAATACACATCAAAGGTCTGTTCTGTTAGAAAACAAGCTAACTTACTCATTCTGCTCTTACAGAACAAGTTTAACGCTCCTGTGAGGAGATTTTAACTAGTTTGGAAGCCAATTGAAATTGTTATTAACGTCTCTTTATTATTACAGAAGCAACAAAACCATTAGAAACATGACTGATTTTTTTCTGTATTAGGAGTTTTAAGCCTGAAACCACTACAAAGGAGGCATGCTGCAGAGACAACCTCTCTTTACATTTATGACAGCAAATGAAAGCATTCAGTGCCACATTTGCTTTTTTAAAGGAGTTTAAGGACTAAAAAGAGTTTATAAAGGAGTGTTTCCTATGTAGAGATGATACCAGGGTGGGCTGCTCAAGTATACGGTTGATTTTCTCATCTTTCATTATTTTTTCACCGTTTATCTTTTTTCGCTCTGCCCCTGCAGCACCTGACACAAGCTCTGCAGGTGCTCAAACTGAGAAAGATTTAAAAACATTCATTAAAGCCTCGTCGACAGGTGATCACTTACTGGGAAGATGTAATATCAAATTAAATAGATCAAAATGCAAATGTGCTATTTAGGCATCTTTAAGAGCTGTACAGGTGATGAGAACCGTCCAAAGATTAGACGCGTACAGAAAAGAGAAACAGCAGGAAGCGCGGCGGGACATACCGCTGAGTGTGTAAAGACATGTAAGCTGTCTGTCTGTGTGTGAATGTGTGTGTGTGTGTGTCTTGTCAAAGGTACGCTTTTCATCAAACGGAGCAAAGACCCTGTTTCTGGAAAGTTTTCAATCTCACACTTTTACTAAACGCCTCTACAGGTTGGTGAAACATTTTTCTTTCCAGCTTTGTTTAAATTAACCCTTCAGAGTTTTGGTATCATGCAGCCTGAATCCAGCTCCTGAAAACAATGCCGTTATTCACCCACAGCTGATCCAGGACTTCTCTAAAGACCGCGTTCCTATTCAGCCATTCGTGGAACGTGCTGCCTAAGCCATGGGGCGTGATGGTGATGGTGCTGCTGCGCGGGTGTCCGCTCTGACACAGTTCCCTGAGAACCCACTTTCTCTTTGACTACAGCTATGGCAAAACGCTGGGGACAAAATGTGTGGTCCTTAACAATTAAAAAGAAAAAAACAAAAAAACAAAACAGGAATAAGATGGTGCAGCATAAGAAGGAGAGGACATATTAAAAGCCAATATTTACAGATAATTCAGGTGGGGGTCTCCTCCACCTCAAAGCCATGAACAGCTCATGGTTCATGTGTCGTCTTTACGTCCAGTCTAACTGTGCTGGTGGTGAGAAATGAAAGGTATCAATGAGGACACGACACAGAGCCACTGGACCAACCGGTCTCTCAGCGGTTTGGTTGAACTTCATCTAAAGACCTTGTTGATGCGTTTAGATCCATCAGCAGTTTCTAAACTGACAGATGACTCAAGACGTGAGAACGATCGAAATAATACTCCACACTTAAAGGAGAAGTCTGCTGTTTTCAAACCTGGTCCCTATTTCATAGATTCTGGTGTCAGAATAACTCAAACTTCCAACAGTTCCAAGAGTTTTCAGCACGGCAAAGTGAGATTTAAAGGGATAGTTCAGTGTTTTTGAAGTTATATGAGGAACTTCTCAGTAGTAATGTGTATTACAGATGGGGCTTTTCAACCACAGGAAGTAGGGTTTAAATTTAGTTCCTGGGTAGTTAACCATCCCCTGAAAAGTTCTTGCTCTTGGGGTAAAACTCCTAAACTATGGTCTTCTTTAAGCCTGACAGAGTGACTGTCTCTGTCAGCTCCTGTTGTTCCAGTTTAGATTAACCCCTGGAAACTGGAGAATCTCCTCCATGCTAACAAGCCAACAGCAGTGTTTTCTCTATATGTCACTGGCCTGATTTGCATAATCTATCAGGGTCTTTCCGCCCCTGGTAGTCGCAGGAACCAAGAGGTTCCTGATAATGTTTTACCTTTTGATTGAAAAGCACCTTAAGCTATCAACTGCTGGGGGTCGGTCTACAACGAAACTTTGCTACTCTTAAGAAAACATCTTTATGGACCAGAGTTTCCAGAGGAAGAACGAGAGTCGACTGACCAAAGGAGGAAGTGGGGAAAATTCTAAACTAACTGGAGCGCAGGAGAGATCCAAAGAACCTGAATAAGAGGGTACCAGGACGGCTGGTTTCACCACAAAGAGGCCAAGCTAACTGGGACCCTTGCTGTTAAAAAATACCCCTTACAACCACACTTAAAAAAACAGAACTATCCCTTTAATGGAGGCAACATGATGCCAGACTAAAGCCTGTTTGTGTCATAAACAGATTCAATCTGGGTTTCTTTTGCTCTTACCAAAGCTGCCAAACTCCACTGACAAAAACACTACTAATGGCACATTTTTTGTGAGTTTGTGTTCAACTGAATTAGAGTCAACTCCAACAAAAAACAAGCAAAACGTAGCACAAAAAAAGTGAACGCACTAACAGTAACTAACAGTCCACTGGATTGGAGAAGCTCCTGTGCACTGTGCACGAAACTGTTTCTATCAGTGGAGTCTGGTAGCTCTGCAGAGAGAGATGTTGAGGCTATTTATTGTCAATAAAATCATCTTTAAAAGATCTGTGTATGTTGGAATCTCTTTTTTTATGTTGTCAAAGTTTTTAAAATCAATCTATTCCTAAAAGTTTTGACATTTGTTGGGTGTTTTTGAGGATGTTTCCGCTCATTTTGTGGCTTTAAGCATCTTATGAAGCATTTCTTCAACTATGAGTCATTTTGACAGCAAAACACATGGAGCTAGAGGCCTGGATTAAAAACTAGAGTCCCCTCTGAACCAATCAGTCTGCTTCTTCCTGGACACCAACATTGCACGTACCGCTTTAGTGCCCACTGACCAAAATACATAACTCACCCCTCCAGTATTTTTTGTACATATAGTTTACAGCATTTCTCTATTCTCTATTATTTTCTCAAAGTGTGTGTGTGTGTGTATGTGTGTGTTTTGCATTCTATATTACAGTCTCTGGATGCTTATTTTGGCTTTAAGCAATGAACCACTCCTATGGATAGTGAGTTTGCATTTTAAATAGGGTCTCTCTTTCCCTGGGCGAGCTCCACAAACTCAAATCCTTCACAGTTTCTTCAGTGTCCACCTTCTCCTCACAGTCCTCATTTGACCCCATATATATAATCTTTTTTTTTTTTTTACATTATAAAAAATAAGTTATTGCGCATCCAAAAAAAGTGCATCGTATATTTGAAAAATATCTCTTTCTCTCTTTACACTTTTCCGTTTTTCTTCATGTTTCCTGCTAACGGGATGGTTTCCTATCACTGGAGTTAAGACGGCGGCAGAGTTTTTCATCGGTTTCGTCTTCGCTCCTTCGTACCACGCCGCTGATGGGGAGTGAAGGGGGGTGAAGAGGAGAGAGGAAGAGAGAAAAAGCTAACAGAGGGACGTCGTGCTACGCGATGACCATGGGGACGTCGTCTGAGAAGCCGCTGATCATGGGAGCGTCTTCATCATCGTCACCTGGAGAGGGAGAGAGAAAGAGCGGCATGAGAGAGATCACAGTGGCTGTATACATCCTTCACAGAGGTAACATCAGGGAATAAACACAACTCAAGAGCTTCACTTTAAAGTGTCTGATCTTTCATACATACAGATCAACAGAAACGCCTGAATGTCTCACCCAGTTCGTCCCCGGAGGAGAAGATGGCTGAGCCCAGGCGAGAGTTGTAATGTGAGTTCGCGAAGGCGGTGAAATTGTTCTGCAGCCTGCGGTGTCGGAGGTAGAGCGCCACCAAGCCTCCGCACATGCCCAGCAGAAGGATGAAGAGGACCGGGACCACCACCGCCGCCATGTCCCCTGAGCGGCCCTCAGCGCGGGAGCCATCGCTGGCGCCTGAGGGAGAAATCAATTAATTCTGTTAAAAGCTAAACTAAAAAGGTAGGTTTTAAATTTGCAAGGTGAAAAAGATGGTGAAATGAGAGGTATGAATGAATGAAAGTGGACGGTTTATATTTTCAAATCAAAATTCCCAAGCAGCAACTTTGAGTTTTGAAAATAAATTCAGCGTACAAGCACAAAAAAACTGTAATTCCTCAAGTGTCCACTAGAGGCTGATGTCAAAAGTGAGTCAATCTCCATTCGGCTTCTTTTTTACAGCAAAGTTAAACAAATTTACGGTCTGGTACAAGAAACAGCTCTGGACCCTGATGAGTTTATACAAGGCGAGCGAATTACACGCTGTATCAATCTGAAGATGTGAGCTGACACAATGGTTCCTGACGTCTTCAACGCTGGACTTAATTCATTAACTTATTCATGAGAGTTGAAAAATCTCAACTCCAGCAAGTTATTCATGCAACGATATCCAATTCATTCAGGTATTTTACCCCTTTTTCGACAGAGTTGGTACTAGTTCCAGGCTATTACTTGGAACTAGTACCAGTTCTTTCTGTTTCCACTTACAAAGCTCCAGCTTCAGGTGCTAAAATCTGAAGCTTAGCAAACACCAACTCTCTGCTGGACCAGAGTGAAACACCGACTATGCCAGGGGCCAGGGGCCAGGGTTTCCATGAGCAACAATCAGCGCCATGTTTAAAAAGAAAAGCTGCAGAGCGAGTCGTCTGTTGTTTGTGGGAGTTTCTCTTTTGTAATGACATGGCTCCAACTCGGCTCCTTGACGACTGAAAACCAAACCGGTTCTTACAAAGAACGGGATTAGAACCAAACAAGCACTAGCACCGAACGAGCACCTGGCGGAAAGGGATAAAACATGAGACAGTTTGATTGTATTGCTGAGCGGCTTCCTTGAACTCCTAACTTCAAGGGGAATAAAAAGGAGCTCGCTTTGAGGAAGGTTAGAGAGGAGGACGAATCAGCTGCTCAGTTCTAAAAATCTTTTTCAGTTACTCGATTATTCCTGTAAAACAGGCGAATAAACAAAACATTTGTGTGAATTATGTGATTTTCTGCGTTTTGTGCAACAGCCAAATCAGTCATCAAACAGCTGGTGGTGTTTTTGCATAAACAAATTGGACAAATTCCTGGCTCTCCATGTTGCATACTGCAGAAACGAGAGTTACAACTGTAACTGAGGTTCTATGAATTCTGGATGACCGCCAGAGACGGTATGCAATACCTGGATATCATCGCGCGGTGGCGCATGAGGTCGAGACATAATACCAACAAAGTCACCATGTGACCTGGGTGACGAAAGCAATCTGATAAGAAGCCCTGTCACCCAGCAGTCATCTCCTACAGAATCTTCTCGACAAGATTCCGAGTGACAGATAACTCTGGCGGTCATCCAGAATTCATAGAACCTCAGTTACAGTTGTAACTCTCGTTCTATTTCATTCTTCCTGACCGCCAGAGACGGTATGCAATACCTGGATGACCCATACCAACAAGGTCACGAGGACACACACTTACCTTGCTAGCAAGGAACTGAAGAAGCAGACAGGACTGCCGTTGCCACAGGATGAGGGGCTGCCACATTAACCCGATAGAACCGAGCAAAAGTGCAGGATGAAGCCCAAGCAGCTGCAGCGCATATGTCATTGAGTGGAACCCCCCTCAAGGCAGCCCAAGATGTAGACACGCTCCTGGTTGAATGACATTTCACAGAAGGAACCTGGAGGCCTTTCCGAATGTATGCCATGGAAATAGTATCTGTGATCCAGTGAGAGAGCCTCTGTTTTGACAAGGCTCGTCCCTTCCTGGAACCACTATGACAAACAAATAGTGCATCAGATTTACGAAAGTCCGCAGAAACCTGAATGTACTGTCTCAAGGCCCGAACCGGGCAGAGGAGGCTAGTGCTGGCGGACGGTTCCACCACCCCAGACTGAGGAGCAAAAGCCGCCAAGTTGATAGGCTGGTTGACATGAAAGGCAGAAAGCCTCTTAGGAAGAAAAGAAGGGTTGGGCCACATGGTAACCCCCGAGTTGTCAGAATTCCAACGCAAACAGTCACTGGAAATAGAGAGGGCGTGAAGATCACCAACACGCTTCGCAGAGGCCATAGCAAGTAAAAAAGCAGTCTTACCAGATAACCATCTGAGTTCAGCCTGATCAAGGGGCTCAAATGGCGAGCAGCAAAGGGACTCTAAGACAACAGGCAAGTCCCATGAAGGTACCCGTGTCACAACTGGAGGCCGTAACCGGAGGGCACCTTTCAAGAAGCGACCCACCAGAGGATGCGAACCCAAGCTATGACCATCCACAAAAACATGTAAAGCTGAGATAGCAGCAACATACACCTTAATAGTCGAAACAGAAAGACCTTTATCCAACAACAACTGCATGTACCTGAGTATTACAGGAACAGAGCAATGCACCGGATCCTCATGCTGATCCGTGCACCAACTGGAAAACAGTCTCCATCTGTTGGAATACATTTCTCTAGTGGAGGGGGCTCTCGAGTTGAGTACGGTCTGGACTACAGCCTGCTCACAGGAACTCAGCAGGGAGCCAGGCCCTTCAGCGGCCAGACATGCAGCTGAAGATGTCCCGGCCGAGGGTGCCAAATGCGCCCCTCCAACTGGGACAGAAGATCCTGCCTCTGTGGGAGAGGCCAAGGCAATCCGTTGAGAAGCCGACGAACCACAGGGAACCAGAGCCGTCCGGGCCAGTATGGGGCTACCAGCAGCACGGCGTGGTTGCTCGTTTCTATCCTGTGAAGGACCAGCATGAGCAAGGGAAGAGGGGGAAAGGCATATAGGAGGCAGTCTGGCCAGGGATGTGCCAACGCATCCTGCCCCAATGGGCTGGTCCGTTCCGAGAGAGAAAACCACAGTGGGCAATGTGTTGAGGCCTCTGACGCAAATAGGTCGACCTGCGCCCTGCCGTACCTTTCCCAGATCGTCTGAACAACTGATGGATTGAGCCTCCACTCGCCTGGTGGAGGCTTCTGGCGGGAAAGCATGTCGGCTGCCTCGTTCTGCACCCCTGGCAGGTGCACAGCTCTGAGGCTTGCAAGGCGGGGTGATGCCCACTGAAGTAGCCTCTGTGTCTCTCGCAGGGACTGGATGGACCTGGTTCCCCCCTGGTGGTTCACATGATAAACCGTAGACGTGTTGTCTGAACGCACCAGGACATGCTTGCCTCCCAAGAAGGGGAGAAAATGTCTGAGTGCTAGATGGACTGCACGCAGTTCCAACACATTTATGTGCCAGAGCCTCTCGGAGGGGCTCCAAGTCCCCCTGACTGTCCTGTGCTGCCACACAGCCCCCCAACCAGAGAGGGAGGCATCTGTCACTACAACCTCCCTGCGAGAGGGGAGGGAACCCAGGGGAACTCCTCCGCACAAATAAGCTCTGTCTCTCCAAGGTTCCAGGGCCCGAAGGCACTGGCCTGATATCAGTACTGTCCTGCTTTGGTGTCTCTTGGGATCGAGACCCAACCTGTTGACCCAGATCTGAAAAGGACGTAACGATAGGAGGCCCAGGGGGATGACTGTTGTTGCTGCAGCCATTTTCCCTAGTAACCGGAGAAGCAACTTGTATGTCACTCTCACGCCCCTCTGAAACCGAGAGACAAGGCTGAGGATATCGTCCACCCTCTGAAGGGAGGGCGACGCCTTCATTGACACTGAGCTGAGAACAATCCCGATGAACGTGATGTTTTGACTGGGAGTCAAAGAGCTCTTTGCAAGGTTCACCATGAACCCCAGTTCCAACACATGAGACAACAGGATTTCCGTGTCGCAGAATGCCTGTTCCCGTGTTGGAGCACATATCAGCCAATCGTCTAAATATGGAAGAATTCGTATGCCTTTGGCCTGCAGAGGAGCAAGTGCAGCTGCAATAATTCTGGTGAAGACCCGAGGAGCAAGTGAAAGCCCGAATGGGAGCACCCGGAACTGATAGGCCTTCCCCTCGAACGCAAAGCGGAGGAACTCTCTGTGCTTGGGTGCCACTGGCACATGGAAATAAGCATCCTTCAAATCGAGACTTGTGAACCAGTCTCCCTTTGACACAGCCTGGAGAACATCTGCTGTGCGGAGCATGTGAAAACGCAGAACCTTTACGTACTCGTTTAGCTTCCTGAGGTCGAGAATGGGGCGAAAACCGCCATCTTTCTTGGGAACGAGAAAGTAAGTTGAATAAAAACCCTTCATCTGACAAGAACTTTGTACAGTTTCGATGGCGTCTTTCTTTAAAAGTGCCGCAATCTCCTCTCTTAGAACCAGAGATCTCAAAGGGTCGTTGACAACAGTCATCTTGATGCCGTTGAACTTTGGAGGTCGGCGTCTGAACTGAATACTGTATCCCCTGGAGAGAGTCAACAACACCCAGGGGTCTGAAACAAAGGCCTCCCAGCGGCTGAGATTCTGTGGGGAGAAGCGGTTGGCGCCCATGGCATGGGAGTCAGGTTCGACCCCCATAGCCTTTTGCCTGTTTATGAGGTCGGCTGGAAGAGGCCCCGTGTTTGGGGGCCCTGTCCCTTGGTGCTCGAAAGGCAGGCTGTGGAGGGGGCTGATGAGCATGGCCCAGTTGAGGGGAGGAGCGTCTAGCCCCCAGGGGACTCTGAGTCCTGGGTATCGGGCGATGACCGCCTGCATGCCTCTGTTTTGGCTGGGGTGCTCGGCGCAGATCAGCAAACTGCTGTCTGACCTTATTAACTTGGGCACTACGCTCCAAGGCCTCTTGGGCTGCAGACCCAAACATCTGTCCCGGAACAACCGGCAGTGTGCGTAAGGTCTTCCTGCAGGTCTCCGATAAGGGAGACTGGGCCAGCCAAACTTGGCGTCGGGCCAAAGTCAAAGTAGACATAAGTCTGCCAAGCTCTCTTGTCATGAAAGCAAAAGCCTGAAGCGAAGCATCACTCAGGCTCTGTGTGGGGGAGTCAGCACCAGTGGTCTGAAGGGTCTGTGACAGAGCTAGAACAAGGTGGGATAAGGAGTTACCAATGCGCCCCATCCTAGCTGCTATGTCATAGCACTTGATAAGGAGGTCATCAGTAATCCTGCATTGTGGGCGCGGGCAGCGAGCATCTGGCCGGAGAGCTTCATCAGGAGAAACAATCAAAGAAGCAATAGAAGCATCAATGGCAGGCATTTGGTCTAGCCCACATTGAGCAGCATCCTTCATAGCAGCCAAAACCCTGCAGTCACTTGGCAGGTGGCTGAATGCCTTAGGGTCAGGCCAGCATCTCTTAAGCTCATCAATGTATGGCACTGAATGAGGTACTTGGAAGAAAGATGGTTGTGGCGTGTTCTTAAAAAAGGCGTTGACTGGAGCCGTCTCAACAGGGGCAACATCAAGGCCAAGCCGAGAGATAGCAAGCTGAATGGCTGACTTAACTGTTGACTGCCCAGATTCAGCATCTTTCAAGGGGTCCGACCCGAGGGAGTCCATTCCTGAGGAGTGCGAGGGCACCCTCATTAAATCCTCCTGCTCTCCCTTCTCTCTATCACTGAAGCAGTTCCCTGAAGCTGCAATAGAAAGGATATCCTCCTCCTGCAGAATAGCGACAGGGGACAAGGAGGACAAGCTATCGCCGTCACAGACTGCAGGAGGTGGTGTTGCAGCAACAGAGCTAGCAACCATAGCTCCTAGTGGGGGAGCCTGGGGTTGTAAATTTAAGAGAAGAGCCTTGATCTGGGCAAACTCAGAGGCCAGCGTGTCCACCTTGAGAGCCAGAGGATCATCACGCCTCTGTTTCTTCTTGGGGACAGTGGAGCTCAGTTTTTCTTTGCGTTTGGGGCCCAAAGAGGGGGTCCCACTCAAGCTATTTTCATATCTGGCCAGTCTAGCGGCCCTCTCTGACAGCGGCATGCAGCTGCAATTAGTGCAGGCCTGGTCCGTCATCGCCTGCCTTAGATGTTCAACCCCGAGGCACATTGGGCAAGTGTCATGACCATCCTCCGCACTGAGAGGGGTCAAACAGACGGCGCAAACCGGGAACATGCTCGTAATACGAACCTGAGTTCGTCTGCCTCTGTCGGCACGAAAGTTCAATTAGGTTGCGGGCCAAGGCACGCTATTTAATAAGTAAGTAGAAGCTCCAGTATAGAGGCGATGTGTGGCTAGAGCGGGAACACTCCGTTACACACGCACCTCGAACAATATAGGACTAACACTTCAGCTAGCGAAGCAGCAAGAGCGAATCACACTCAGCCGCACCGTCATATGAAGTTCAACCGTGGGACGTTAGCTATGGAGCGAGAGCACTCTCCGCTACTGTCCACAGACCGTACCGTCGTCACTATCAGGCGGGAGCACCCCAGCGAGACCGGTCGGTTAAACGATGTTCGGACGGTAAGAAGCCCTGGCTAAGTCGGTCACACCCGAAAATAGCAAGTCAACACACTGAACGTTAGCCGTCGTAAGCGGGAACGCTGTACGGCAACGAACAATATCCGCCGGGAGAAAAGGTGATACTTACCTGTAAATGTCCAGCAAAACTCCCGGTCCCACAACGAACGCCGGCTATGCAGCCTCTGAAGGACGGAACGTAGCTCCAACCAATGGGTTACGAGGCTACTAGCATAGACGGCTAGATGCTAAATAGCAATAGCACTTCTTCGACCTGCGCGCTATGGCGAGAAGATGAAAAGGAGATGACTGCTGGGTGACAGGGCTTCTTATCAGATTGCTTTCGTCACCCAGGTCACATGGTGACTTTGTTGGTATTATGTCTCGACCTCATGCGCCACCGCGCGATGATATCCAGGTATTGCATACCGTCTCTGGCGGTCAGGAAGAATGAAATAGAACCGGCTTATCTTGAAGCAAAATGTTTGGAAAAACGAGCAGCAAGTTTGCAACATTTCAGGAGCTTACTTCTCTTCACTCTGACTTGATATAAACCCGACTCTGGTCAGCCGTCACCACAAAGAGACCTCTGCAGCTAACATGAACTGTTCAGCTTTGATATTTTTGTGTTCGCTCCTCATGTCTCTTCAGCTCCACCCTCTATGAGATATGAATCCCTTCTGCCTGCAGACGACCTGCAACCATCCCCGTTATTTACAGTCTCTGTATATCTGACGCTCTTTACCTGCTGCCAGCTGGTTGTAGAGCAGGAGAGCAGGTTCTCCACACAGCTGGCCGCTGAGCAGACAGCGCGCCTGCACAGAGAAGGTGTAGTTGTGTCCCAGCAGCAGGCTGCTGATCCTGAAGTACGTCTCTGTGGTGTTTCCCAGGTAGGACGTCTGGTTGGTCACGCTGTCGTAAACATGCACCTCATACCCCTGGTAGCAGAACACAAACATTAAAAACAAGAACACAGAGCGGCTGAAGATGCAGCTTTCAGAGTAGGATTTGATTAAACTGCTGGATGCAGATCAGATCAATCAGTTTAAAATAACAATTACACTTCAGAGGTTCATATCGGTCCAACTGGATTTTGCTGTTCATTACAAAACTTGCATGTCATGTTTTACCTTAAACCTGAGTTTAACACATATTTGCCAACAAATATGCAGGTTTGAAATAGTAAAATAAGGGAATTAGTCGATTCTGAGAGCAAAACAACTTATGCAAAGTTTGACTGTGGAAAAGAAAGAGAAGCTCCTGTAGCACCGTGAAAAAGTAGACAACAGGAGTTATGATTGTCTCACCCGGCTCTCGTTGAAGCCCTTTTCTCTGACAGCCAGACTCTTCCAGAAAAGAAACACGTGATCTTTCTCAGTCAGGATCTTCAGGGCTTCTGGAGCTTGAAGAGGAACTGCAGGAGGAAAAGAATATCTCTGAGCTTCTTTTTAAGAACATATTATCTTTTTCCTTTGATGGTTTGCTTGACAGCCTCGTCAGGGTTCACACGCTTTGCCTGGAATTATTTTCCAGGACTTTTTCAGCTGCTCCGGAGAGAGAAAAACCTCACACTCGTAGACCAATACTAGCAACACTTTTCAACGTACAGCCTCTCTAGTTTTGTCTCAAGGTGCCAAGTCCTTCACAGGGTCTGAAAAGTCATGAAATCTAGCGACAAAGTCAGTTGGAAGCACTGGGCTGCAAGTGGAAATGCAAATTTGATTGGCTGGAAGAGTCACATGGGGCACTGCGCCCAAAACTTAACCCGTTTGCATTCGCTCACGAGGCAGGGGGTGGAAAATTAATTTCCCAGGATAACTCCACCGTTTCCAGGACATTTGACCTTTTTTCCACATTTTCCAGGTGTTTTCCATGACTGGAAACTTCAATAATTTCCCAGATTTTCCAGGTTTTTCCAGGACCTGCTCTTCAGTGCCTGGCTGAGCTGCATGTGCTTTGCGTTTTATTACTGGTTGTGGTTATGGTATCCATCACTGTCTGCTCTAAGCTGCTGCAAACGGTCCCTCCCTGTCTGTCTGTAAGCACTCACACCTGCTGCTCTTTGTCTATAAATCTGTTCTTGGGCTGCTTCTGTCTTACTTGACCACATATCTGATCAGGTCGAGTAACCATTGTGGTCTGCTCGCAGGATTTTATTAAAATGTTTGTTCCTGGAGTAAGAACAGAACTGGGTAAGACAGCCTTTAAATATGCCGCCCCCTCTACATGGAATAGTCTCCTGATGGATTTGAGACTAACAGATCTGGTCACTGTTGGTGAATCTGAGACTTTGTTAAGGGACCGGAAAAGAGCTAGTCTTGGACAATGAGACTGTTTCAAATCCTGATGTGCCTTGATGTGCTGATGTCTGAATGTATTTGTTGTTTTTATTGTGTAACCGTTTGCTGAAACTGTCTGCTGCTGCCATGCCAGGTCCCTCTTGAAAAAGAGATTTCAAATCTCAACAAGGCTTTTATCTGGTTAAATAAAGGATATAATAATAATAATGTTGTGCCAAAGTTGACCTGAAGGACCAATCAGATGACGCTCTGTGAGCTCTGAAGCTACGTGCAGCGAGCGTACCGGTACTGAGGGTGAAGCTGGCCTCCTTGCTCATGTTCCTCAGGCGGACAGAGACGCTGTATCGTCCTCCGGGCTCCAGACCTTTCAGCTGATACTCCACTGTATTGTTCTTGGTGGTCAGTTTGTAGTCCCGCTCCTGCTTACGGATGACATCACGCACGTGGATCGCATACGTCTACAGAAAGAAACAGAGGGAATGGACAAATACACGAACAGAGATGAAAAAAGAAAAGCTGTAAATCATAAATCTCGTAGATCAAAACACTCGTTTGTGTGTAATCATCAAAGTTAACGTGTGACGGTGTCGTACCAGAGGTGCGTTGGGGGCGTCGTACGGCGGCTGCCACTTCAGCGTGGCCTGTGTTTTGTCCACTCGGACTCGATGAAGGTTCCTGGGAGGAAGCCTCTCATTGGGGATCATTTTCACCACAGCGTAGTCAGACGGAGGACCAAGGTACGGGGAGACAACACGCACCTGCAGGCCGAGAGGTGACATTACAGTCAGAGTCATGACTGAACTCATGACGTAGAGGTAGAGGTAAAGCATCTAAAGAGGAAGAAAAGGACGGGCGGAGACTGACCAGAAAGAGATATTGTTCGTCGCTGTCCACTGTGACCATCAGGCTGAGAGACGGCGTGCTGAGCTGACGAGGACTACGGTACATATCCAGGAAGGAGGTGGCATAAAACACACCGTACACCTACACACACAGAAAACACACACAGTTGAGTCAGTGTAATGCTTCAGCAAAGACAACTTTGAGTATTTCTGTAAAACAAAAAGTGAGTCAGCATTCCAAACTGAACGACTCTTTAACAGCTGAAACATTCAGTGATTCATCAAATGGTTTATCAGGAGCCGATTGAAAGATTTGATGTTAATAATCAGAAGGAATAAACGTCTAATATGTTATGACAGTGAAAGAGAGACGGAAGCTACTCCTTATTTTTACATCCTGTTCAGTAGTTTTACTTTGAAAGTCTGAGAAAGAGAAGGGAAGTGAAAAAGGGACATGGAACAAAGAAAAAGTGAAAAAAGGACAAAGAAAGGACAGGACAGGACAGGAAAGAAAAAAAAAACAAAGAAAAGAAAGGAAAGGAAAGGAAAGGAAAAGAAAAGAAAAAGAAAAGAAAAAGAAAAGAAAAAGAAAAGAAAAAACAAAGAAAAAACAAAGAAGGAGAAAAGTGATAGGAAAAACAACACAATGAAAGGAAAGGAAAGGAAAGGAAAGGAAAAAGGGAAAGGAAAGGAAAGGAAAGGAAAGGAAAGGAAAGGAAAAGAAAGGAAAGGAAGGGAAAGGAAAGGAAAGGACAGGAAAGGAACAAGGGAAAGAAAAGGGAAAGAAAAGGAAAAAGGGAAAGAAAAGGAAAAAGGAAAAAGGGAAAGGAAAGGAAAGGAAAGGAAAGGAAAAGAAAGGAAAGGAAGGGAAAGGAAAGGAAAGGAAAGGAAAGGACAGGAAAGGAAAAAGGGAAAGAAAAAGGGAAAGAAAAGGAAAAAGGGAAAGAAAAGGAAAAAGGAAAAAGGGAAAGGAAAGGAAAGGAAAGGAAAGGAAAGGAAAGGAAAGGAAAGGAAAAAAAAACAAAAATAATAGGAAAAAGAGGAAGGAAGTTGATGAAATGATAAATCCATTTTCACCTAAAGACAGACTCAACTCTCTGACTTTAATCAAAGGAACCTTCTGGATTTAATCTTATCATTCACTCTCTGGAGTCTCCTCCTGTGGTACCTGAGTGGGGGGTCCGTTCATGTTCCAGCTGCAGTCCACGGCGGTCTGGTTGAGAGCCCGGGCTTTAAACAGGGGCCGGTCTGGCTGTGTGCCGCTGGTCTGATGGTGGGACAGAGCAGTGGGACTGTCTCCTATACTGGTGTGAGCCCACACAGCCACCTCGTACACCGTCCCTGATGTCAGGTTAGTGGCTGGGGGGGACACATTAAAAACCAGACTCTCAGACTCACTGATGAGACCAGCACTCCATTAAAACTCATCAACCACAAACCGGACTACCTCTGAGGATCCTCTCAGTCACAGTGTAGTTCTTATTCTCCTTCACGTGGGAGTCGAACTGCCAGGACAGGATGACCACGTACTGTTTGACCTGAGAGAGACACGAGAGAGAGAGAGAGAGAGAGAGAGAGAGAGAGAGAGAGACGTCAGTCAGGTTAGAGACTTTCAGACAGGGTAAAAGATCTTAAGATTCACAGGAGGAGTGTTTCAGAGACAGGAAGGAGGACTTTTCTTCTTTACAGCCAGAGTTTTACATCAGAGTTCAAGTGAAGTCCCTACCTCATACTGAGAGTTGAAGCTGAAGGAGAAGCTGAGGGAGTTAGAGGTGACGGTGTCAGCGATCACAGAGGGAGGAGGCAGAGCTGCGGACAGAGACGGATTAAAAAAGGAGCTTGTGTCTCTGTTAAATCTTTGGGACAGAACTCTAAATAAAGACAACTTTCAGGTCTCTGGAAAGTCTAATTTAGGTTTTTTTATTATCTTTACATGTGAAAAAGAAAAATTCATCTCTAATTGGGACATTTTGAGGCACAGTTCTACAACAGAAAAAAAAACCCTAAATCTATACATACTCAACACCAGCAGAGGGCAGTGTTGGGGAAGTTTTCACACCACAGGCTCCTGAGTGGATGACCTTACCTTTCTTGGGTGTGATGGATTTCACTTCACTCCAGTTTCCAACACCCCGACTCGTCACTGCTGCCACCTGGGGAATATCAGCAACACCAACATCAAAACACGCCGAGCAGAGCTTGACATCTTATTTTAACTGCAGTGGAGAGATTAACTGTGTAAGAAGTGCTTCAAAACTGTTCTCTTTGCTGGATTCTGTCACTATTTTTGAGCTTCTATCAAAATTCAAATGTCAGAGACATAAATTACTCAACTTTGTCATAATAATAAGAAAACTTCAACCGTGCATAAGCGTCAGATTTTGCACAATCACAAAATAAAACCGCTTCTGAGGTTACAAACATGAACAAAAGTTACGTAGATGCTCAGTTTTTTTTGTTTTTGTTATTATTATTACTTTTTGAGATGAACTTAAAAGTATTTTCAAGGGTTAACTGAAGTAAAAAAATAAAACAACTTTCTCCGTTTTCTGATTTAAAGTCATTTTTTTGACGCACTACATTCTTTCTATTCTAGTTCCGGCTCTGACTGATTTTATTGTACTTTAATTAAATCAAAATCATGATCAAAAGACACAGATGATGGCACTTTAGGCAGCTTTGTTGCACAAATATATCATGCAAAAAAAACCCTCAATCAATGCAGAGTATGTTGATGCAAAAATGGGAAAGTTTTTCTTTCTATTGTGGAAAGAATGAAGGCGTTTACGGAACTTCCTGAGTCTTGATTTTACAGTTATCTTTAAACGAACACGCTGAGCATGAGTGTGAGTCTCACCCTGAACCTGTACATCGTGTCCGACTGCAGCTCTTTCACTTCTGTGCTGGTTGTTGTGCATCTCTGAGACGTCCACTCGAGTCCTCCTCGCTCGCTGTACTCAACCTGACAAACATGATCAGACATGAGGTTGTTTTAATCATGTGAAGGCACAGCAGTGTGGGAGGAAATGCTTCATCCATCATCATATAATAAGGTTTTTGGTTAGTTTTGTTCTGAACATCGTCAACAGATGTGAAAATGATTCTAAAACACATGAGCTGATGATTATTAACACTTTCTCTCAGCTTTCCAGGAACAAAAATGACCAAATCAGTGTGGTTTTTCCACATCTGACCAGCAGAGGGCGTTTTACTCCAGGTACAGTAGAGGTAAACTGTAAACCAGTGAGAGGGACTCACGATGTACTCTCTGATGAGGCCGTGTCCTTTGTCAGGAGGGCTCCAGGAAACTTGGACCTTTCCGTCTTCACCGTTATCACACGAGAGCTGCAGGTTCCTGGGCGGGTCGGGCACTGCAGAGACACAGACGATCAATCAAACAAAAAGATTTAAGGAGGAAGATGTGTGTTGATTAGATTTTAGTCTGAACGGCTTCAAGAGGCCTTCGCAGTCACAGACTGACTGGCTAGCACACAGATACTTTATATCAGCAGCTAGTAGCCTCTTAACAGCTTCTCTAAAAGTTCCACGAGTAAAAGAAAAAAATATATGACATTCATTAGTCCTGCACCGACAAATTTAAGACATTAGAGTAATAAATCTAAGATCAGCATATACCTTTATAAAGGAATTTAAGACATTTTAAGACATTAAGTTTAGATTCATGAATTCACTGGCTTTTCAGGATGCGTGTGAACCCCGTCATGGTGAAGTGATACTCACGGCCCTCTGGTGTCCTCACAGTGATCATCTCGTTGGTCTTGTGCAGCTTGCTCAGACACTGAGTGAGCACCTTCACCTGGTACGTGGTGTCTGGTTTCAGGACCGTCAGCTGGTAGCTGGTCTTGTTGCTGTGAGTGTCCATGATGGTCCACTGCTGGGTGCCCACCAGCCTGAGCACAAACACACAGACTCAGTCACAGACTTGGGGTGGGGGTGGGGGGTCGCTGGATGTTAAACTGATCTCTGAACAAAGTCTGATGATGAGGGTTCAGGTAAAGGCTCACCTGTAGTAAACCAGGAAGTAGCACGAGTCCAGAGGAAGGCTTTTTGGGCGAGACCAGGTCAGAGTGATGGCACCCAGGAAGTCTCGAGTCCACTGGAGGTTCTGGACTTTATAGGCCAGAGAGTCCGCTGAGACAAACAGAGATCATTTAATAATAATCCTGTAGTACTTCTTCTAATCAGCAGATGGCAGCACTGAACTTCTCTCAACACAGTTTCTATCCAGCACACCTGAAGGTTTTATTACATCTTGTATGATAACTTATCTAATTTTAGGTGCTGATGTGAGTTTCTGCGACCTACTTGTGCAGTTATCCTCATCGCTGTGGTCAGAGCAGTCCAGAAAACCATCACATCGTTCACTGTCCAACACGCACGCCTCGCCATCAGAGCATCGAGTCCCGTTCAGACAGAAAAGAGGCCCCCGAGTGGCTGCAGAGACACACAGAGAGAAAATTATAGATCTTCTGTTATTGTCACTGGATTATCTGCTGTAAACCTCAAATTCTTCTTTATCCTGAGAACTATTCACTCCCAAGATCCCTTTGTTACATACTAAACCTTTCAGACTAAACTTTCAGCTCTCTAATCTCTCTGGGAGTCTCTTGGTGTGCACAGACTCACGGCAGTTGGCTTCATCGGAGCGGTCCTGGCAGTGGATCTGACCGTCACAGCGCTGCCAGTCGGGGATGCAGAGTGGGGGACGACGACACTGAAACTGGCCCCGGCCGCAACGGCTGGGGGAGGGTGGAGCAGGAGGCTGAGTGGGTGCTGGAGTGGCCGTCATGGAAACGTTGGCTGTTGATGGAGAAGTTAAAATAGCAGAAAGGATTAACTAAAGATTTCACTCAGCAATGTGGAGTTTCTATGCAGACGTGAAGCTCTCTCTGTTGGTGTAACTTTTAAATGACTCAGACGGTCTTTAGATTGCATGAACTTTACAGTAAACACCAGTTAATCACACAGAAAGCCTTCAGCCAATAAGAGGACAGATTTGTACCTGTAGGACATCCGAGCTCGTCGCTGCCGTCCGGACAGTCAGCGTAGCCGTCACACACCCAGGTGTTTATGATGCAAGCTCCAGAGCCACAGTGGAAACGGTTTGGGGCACAAGTAGAGGGACCAGGAGCCACAGTGTGAGGAGTGACACCACCTACGAGAACGGAGAGTGGGGTTAGTGTACAGGTGACGGATGATTCAGGGACATAAGAGTCCCGCAAACATTTTTTAAGCATTTTAAAGGCGTAAAAACATCAGTATAATAAAAAACAAACATCAATTACTCTGTCTTTATTAGTTTGGCACACACCACTAACCCATTGTGCAACATTTAACAGTTGCATATGAGAGCTGAGACAAAGGGAGCTTTAAATTCAACAGGGTAAGATTGACTATGAAAAGTAAAGAAAAGTAGAGTTTGTAAATAAGACTAAGCGTACAAGGAATTATTTGTTTGGGGTTTTTTGTATGCTTAGTCTTTATTTTGCCTCAAAATTGACGTCCCTCTATCACAATCTCATTGCCAGCAGCTACTGATGTATTGAACTGGATGCAACTAGTACATGCACATATTTAAGATATATAACACTTTGTTACAGACATATAAGATTATGTTTTAGAGTAAGATGTTTCTGTGTGCTGTGTGCGAGGATATATTTGTTCGGGCCAAAATTTGTTTGTCCATTGTAATGTATTGTTTGTGTGTTTTTTCTAAAATTTAAAAATTAATTATAAAAAATACCATTAAAAACAGCATGGAATTAAAAGGTTTTAGATTAAGACGAATAAATAATAAAAAGATTTGAAAGATAAACTGATCATTTCTCATGGAATGCTGATGCTTTAAAACGTATTAAATTAAATCTAAAATTCGAAGACAAAGGTTTTTAGAAATTACTTTTATTATCAACACTACCTGTTTGTCCTTTTCCCTTTTTGTCCACTTTCCTGTTTTCCTTGTCTCGTCCTGTCATCACTAATTCCCCTTTTTTTCACACTGTGGTGTAGCACGGCCTTCCCCTTCAGCTCGCATCGGGGAAAGTGTTTTTGTGTCCTGTCCTCTCCTGCCATTAGATATTTCCTCTGACCAAACTCTGCAGTTTAAACTTCTGAAACCTTAAGTTTGAAGTTTTTGTGGTTTAACTACTCTGGAAACAGCATGTTTAAACCAGGGGAAGTTGTTTTGGCTTTTAACACCTGGAGAGCTCCAGTAGATCCCAGACTGCGTACCTGTGCACTGAGCTTCATCGGACCAGTCCCCACAGTCGTTCTCTCCGTCACACTTCCACCACGTTGGGATGCAGCGTCCGTTTTTGCACTCGTACTGGAAGTATCTGGAGCAGCCTGGGACCTCAGTGGGAGCAGCTGAGACACACACACACACACACAAGGCTAACATTAGCATCACATCATAAAGCTTCAACACACCTGGACTCGGTCACTTCTGCTCTGTGGTTTATCAAGTATCACATCCTCCTCTTCCTCACCACAGTTGGCTTCATCAGAGTAATCCCCACAGTCGTCCATGCCATCACACTTCCACTCCAGGCTCACACACACTCCGTTGGCACATTGGAAGGTGTAGGCGTCACAAACTTTGCCAAACTCAGACGGCGTGGCTGACAAAGACAAAACATCGGTGTGAAGAAGAAACGGGAGCGCATCAGCAGAAAATAAAAACATTTTATGAACATAAATAAATGAATGGACTGTTTTACATCAGTGAGGAGACCTTGGGGCAGATATGTGGGTAAAAGTATGATAACTGATGTATAAATAATGAAAAATGTGTGCATGTTTCAGCTGTTGTAGGTACAGTTTGAGGTCGAAGTCAAGAGAAGTGTGTTCACTTTCATGCTCAAAGCTTTTAATCCAAAATAAAAAAAAGAATAAAACTCCTGCACAGAAAAAATCAAAAGCATCTAAAAAGGCATTTCTCTGTTTAATTTTGTACCAGTTGCAGTTTCGATTTGCTCCTGTCTCTAGTTTTCTTCAGGTGTGAAAAACAGGACTCTAAGTTTAACGAACAAATGCCATAAGCAGAGCGCTCTCTGAAACTGTTCCTCACCACATCCGGCGTATCCTGCATCCTCATCCGACCCGTCCTCACAGTGTTTGATCCCGTCACAAACCAGAGACTGAAACAGACACTGGGCTCTGTTCTTGCACACGAACTCCATGTAGCGAGTGCACAGAGGGTCTGAGAGGGAAATGAAACGTGAGGTGACTCAGAAACACTCCACTTTGCACTTTGTAGCATCCTCTGTGTTCTTTTCTTCTCTTTTCAGCATTAATATAAGAAGTGCAGAACAACATGAAGTTATAAAGGCAAAGTTTGACTCTCTACCTGCTGCATACTCATATAAATATTTATATATTTTTAAGTTATTTTTTGGGCTGTTTATGCCTTTCATGAGAGAGGACAGGACAGTGGATAGAGCAGAAAACAGGGACTGACATGCAGGAAAGTCGCCACAGGTCAACCCTGAACCCCGGCTGCCCACTCAAAGGCTTTCGCCATATGGAGTGTGACCTAAACCACTAGGCCATCAGCGCTCCAGCATCCTCATATTTCATCTAACATCTGATGTTTCTATGGAATTTAAGGGATCGCACAACACCAGAGCAGCAACAATTAATCGAATAATCGATTAGTTATCAGTTACTAAATTAATCGTCACCTATTTTGATAACTGATTCATCAGTTTAGGTAATTATTTAAGAAAAATACGTCCAAATTCTCTTATTTCAGCTTCATAAATGTGAATATTTTCTGGTTTCTTTGCTTCTCTTAAACAGCCCTGAATATTTTTGGTTTGCAGACAAAATAAGACATTTGATGATGTCATCTTGGACCACACAACTACTCAATTATTTTCATGATTGATTAATCTATCAGTTATTCCCTCGATTAATTGTTTGGTGCAGCTCTACTCACCACAGTTGTGCTCATCGCCTCCGTCTGGACACTCCTGGATACCGTTACAGTGAGCGGTCGCAGGAAGGCAGGTGTGATTGGAGCAGACGAAGCCGTTACACCGAGTTCCCCCTGGAGACACACAGAGGTCAAAGGTCATTGAAGAGTTTCTGCTGAGACGATTTTCATCAGTGCGTTGATCGCAACGTGAAAAACTCTGAGCTCCAACGTCCTGCTGACTTTCTGACTGAATACCCGACATGCAGGGTGTCAAGGAGTAAAATACAGAGAGTGGAGAGCTGCACTAAGCACAGAGCTGCCTCGTGTGTGTGTATGTGTGTGTGTGTGTGTGTGTGTACTAACCACAATGACTGGGGTCTTCGTCCGAGTCGTCCTGGCAGTCGTCGTCTCCATCACACACCCAGCGCTGTGGGATGCAGTGACCTGTGTGACACTGGAAGCTGCTGGCCTCACATGTATGGTGGCCCACTAGGGTCAAAGAAAGAGTGTGTGAGTGTGTGTTATTTCTCTACAGCAGGAACAACCTGATGACTAAACATAATCCTTTACACATCAGCACTGTTTAAAATATGACCAGGCGTCAGATTTTCTAACAGCAGGATCGTCACTGTGGTGATTCTTGGGATGCTGAGTTTATCTCAAGAGGATCTATTTCTTCTGTACCACATCGGTTTAATTACAAAGTGTTTTATATGATCGATCAGGAGTTAAAAAAATCGATTGTCACCTGTACAGTTGGCTTCATCTGACCAGTCCCTGCAGTCGTTGTCTCCATCACAGCGCCAAGCCTCACGGATACAAACCCCTCGAGCACACGTGAACTCTCCGGGGCCGCACTGGTGAGACTCTGAGGAGTTCATCAACAACAACAGCACAGTGAGAGCAGGAAAACACTTAGCATTTCTAGAAACTAAAGACGAATGACAAAAATCTGCATCAGAATTTAAAAAAAGAAGTCTCTTATTAAACGTATGTGCTGCGTGCCTTCAAAATAAGAGTTTTAATCATCCTGCTGCATCTGTAATCCATCTGGCTCAGTCTGGTATTGCTTGTTGTGCACAGGGTCAAGACGTGACTTTCCTGAAACATGCCCTGGATGAGTTTTGTAAATAAAAACAGCTTCATAAGATGACTTTGGGACTTTCTATGCAGCTAAGCCTCCTTTCAACCAAAAAACACTCTTAACTGTCCTGACAGCCTCTTTCTAGGTCTATGCACAACTATGAGCTCATAAAAATCCTCAGAGGCAGTGGTCCCCGAACCCCGGGCCGCAGACCGGTACCAGTCTCTGGTTCATTTGGTACCTGGTCGCACAGAAAGAATAAACAACTGCCATTATATCCGTTTGATTTATTATTTGAGTCTAAATGATGTTTTATTTTGAAAAACAACCAGTTATATCCATCTATGACTCACTTTAGCTTGAGAGACTCTACATTTTTAATTATATACAGAAAATAATACCATTGTGATGCTGGTCTTATTATTTTATTTTGTTGTATTTTTCTGCTTCACCTTCACAGATCAGTCCATAAAAATACCATCTGACATTAAACCAGTCCGTGGCGCAAAAAAGGTTGGAGGCCGCTGCTCAAGCACCAGATTTAGTTTGGTTTAAAGGTCCAGAGAGGAGGCAGATTCTTACTGTGCTGTCAGCAACCTGGTCTGACATCCTCTCACATGAGATACAGAAATTGGAGTCAGTCTTGTCCCGGATGGTCTTGTCTGCTGCTGTAGGTCATAAAAAGTCACCACTGTTCATTTTCAGTCTGTTTCATAACCGACTAAAACCTCCTCAGACTCTCACCGCAGTGCTCTTCATCGCTGTTGTCTCCACAGTCGTCCTCGTGGTCACACTTAAAGGCCAGAGGGATGCAGGACCCTGAGGCCAGACAGCGGAACTGGTTTGTCGGGTCGCAGGTTGTTGTGGCTGAAAGTGAACAAGATACAGACGAGGATAAATAAATATGCAGAGTTTGAATGAAGAAATTATATTTTTGCATTTGAGTTGGATTTTTTTTTTTTGTTTAAAAAAATCTGTTTTTTTTCACTCGTGCAATAGATCAGGAAAATGTTTTAGCTTATTTTTTTGTTAGGTGTAATACATGCTCTGGACACGAGGTGCATGATCACCCAATGTACTAATTTGAGGTTAAGCACGGAGGCCCTAAGAGCTCACAGCACATGCAAAACGATAAAACGCAAGCAAATTATGAAAACATTTCCATCAATATGACATCACATGTGCAGCATTTAGAAAACACGTTGCAAAGACCACTCTTTCCATCAGTGGTGTTGGAAAATGAGATAAAAAGTGTTTTTGGTTTATTCTGTGAAACAGAACCTTAATAGGGCTGTGACTCAAAATCTGCGTCACCAACAAGCATGTCTGGACATGTGCATCACTTTTAAGTGTCCTCTGGAAACACTTCTGTTGTGTTGTGGTCTTTGCAGTGCGTTTTCTAAATGCTGCTCATGTGTTGTCGAACTGATGAAGATGTTTTCTCAATTTGCTAGCGTTTTGTCTTTTAAGCTGCAATGCTGTGAGCCCTCAGGGCCACCGTAGTTAAGGCATTCACGCTTCTGCAGCTGAAGCTAATTCCTCCACACACTCCCTCCTTTCATAAGGTACAAGATGTTTATTTTGTTTTTAGATTATCCTTCATCTTGCTTTTAGTTCTTTTTTTTGTCACCAGCACGGTTTGACTTCAGTGAATCAGATACAAATCTGACCAAAAAATGACTTAAATTACTGAAAGAAACTAAAAAAAAAACGATGAAATAACAGAGAAAAGTTAACGAAAAGGTAGCAAACGGAAGAAAAGTCTGTAGAAAAATACTCTCTACATGAATTGTAACGTAATCAGAATAAGAAATACTTTTTTGATCCCCTCCCAATTAAAAAACAGGAAAAATAAAAAAAGTGTCATAAAAAATTGTGATATATGCATAAAATACAAAGTAAGTACATTCTACTAAATAATGAACTAAGATATGGGTTATTGCACAAATACTGAGTTAAAATTAAGGATATTTCACAGAGATAATTATATATAAATGTCAAAACAAGCACGAGCTATAAACAAATATCTACATTTCGCTTCACTTTTAGGATTTTTGTTGAGTTAAAAGTCAGTTGTTTAAATTCTGGAGGAAAGTTTTCTTGTACCATGACAGAACGAATGTGGTTGAACACTTACGACACTCCTGCTCGTCGCTCATGTCTCCACAGTCGTTGTCGCTGTCACATTTCCAGATGCTGCTGATGCAGCGGCCGTTAGAGCAGCGGTACTGATTGGGCAAACAGCTGTGCTCTGATTGGGGGACACAGAGAGTCCTTGTTAATTAATCAGACTCATGCAATGTGGAAATGGGATCATCAGGATCCTGCAGCGTGTCTCTCTGCCTCACCGATCTTCACACAGGTGCTGTTCTGGAGCTGGTAGCCGCTGGGACACTGACACTGCAGCTCGCCGTTGGGCATGGTTAAAGTCGGAGCGCCGTCCGGGCAGACGCAGGTGTGACGGTGTCCAGGCTGCGGCAGACACAGCAGGCTGCACGGCTGGTCAGCGCAGGCGTTATGACCTGGAGGAGAGAGGATCAGGAGCTCGTTTTACAGTTTAAGATCTTTTATTTCATCATGTAAAAGCTTGAAGGTTTTCCTAAAGCTGTTGTTTTCCCTCTGACAGACTGACTCTTATTGTTATAAACACACACAGGCCGGTCCCTGCCTGACCTTTCTCTGAACCACTTTTACTGGATTTCTGTTGAACGCTGTGTTCAGAAACTCTCTGAGCAGGAACAGGAAGCAGAAATCTTCCTGAAATCGTCTGTTTTTGTGAACTCAAAAATATTTTCTCACTGTTTTCTGCTAGTCCATCAACATCTCTGGTCACATGTTCACTCTCTGTTCCTCACCTCTGTTCTTCCCCTTATAGAAGATCTTCAGATCCATGACTCCGGTCAGGCGGCCAACAATCAGCTCATTGCTCTGGGATCCGGCTTTTGGAGCTTTGAAGATCCCCATCCTGGACCAGTCGTCCCAGTAGAGGTCGTTCTGAAGACAAATGAGGCTGTAAAACCTGGTTCTACGTGTTTTCAGGTTAGATCCTCTGTGTTAAAAGACTGGGTCTCACCTTGAAAACAGCGATGGCGTACGGGTGAGGCAGCCCCTCCATCAGGACGCTCCTCTGGCCTCCCATGAAGTCGGCCCGCTCGATGCGGTCGCTGTAGGCTTCGGTCCAGTACAGCCAGTGGTCGTCGGCTGTGATCCCGTTGGGCCAGCGGACTCCTTCAGACACGATGCAGGAAACGTTGGATCCGTCCATGTAGCTTCTGTACACACCGGCTGCTCGGTCCCCCCAGTCGGTCCAGAACATCAGACTAAGGACAAAGAGTTTTATCAGAGTCAGACTTTAAGATGAGCTCACAGAGACCTCGTCTTTGTGGTAAAATTAAAAAAAGAGGAGTCATCATCAGGATTATTTAATTTACATTTTGCACTTAAAAAGGGTCTTAGAAAGGTTTTTAAGTACAGTTTCAAAATGCAAAAAGAAGAAATGGAAGTAAGCAAAAAAACTGAGTGAGCAATTTATTTCAAACAACAGTTTGAGTGAAACAGTCTGTTCATCAGCTGATCAAAAAAACCTTCAAAAAAACCTTTAAAAAACAAAATCTGCACAAAAATGTGGATTGAATGTGACTTCCTGTCAGGTCTTCCCTAGGCGGCACAGTGGAGGAGGCGCCATCATGACCTGCTTTTCCTTCAGTGGAACAACAGGACTTCAGGTTGTTCAGGGGCGTCAAACAGCAGCTGGCTGTGTGGAGATGTTACGGGGGGTGTCCTTCATGACTGAGGGCTGGAGGCAGGACGATGTTTTTCCAGCATGTTACAAATTCTGTGGGAGTTTTAGGTTTAACTTCTTGCTTTTTGTTGCTAACACAGAGTTACTGAGTGTGACGCTGCATCACTTCGTCTTTGGATCATTTTTAGCCGTGGTGGTCTCCTTCACCTTTATTTTCTTCTACTGTTATAGCTAAGTTAAATAAAAGTTTAGGGTTAAAACTTTGTGACATCTTTTCATTAGCTGGACCTTTGTTTTTTAATTTTTATTTAGGAGGCAGAGAGAATCATTATTTCAATATTTGTTGCTGAAAGTCTGGAGAGAGAAAAACGTCACTTCTCTTTCCAAACTTTATTACACTGTTTTTTTAACACGTGTTGGGGTTGTCCATCTCTCATTTTCAGACTGTATTCTTACATTTAGTCGAGTAAAGATTGATTAAACAAAAACACTGAACTGGAGTGCTGATTGGTCTACAGAGGACACCGTCCTCAGGTTAATCTTTGTGTGGTCTGACTCCAGGTGGAGCTCTTTATTTAGACAGTCTTTAGTCTTGTTTTCTAAACTTTTTTAAAACAGAAATAAAAAAAAAAGTAACCAGAATTGATTTGCAAAAATGTTTGATTGTCTCTCTCACAAACTGCTGTCTCCTATGGATAGACTGTGCTCGAGTCCTGAGTGTATCCTCGTTACTGAAAATACTCTCATCCAAATCCCAAATCAAGATCAATTTTATTACTCTGCTCAAGTCAGAGCTGCAGGTTTCATCTTTTAAAGATGAGCAGTTTGATGCAGAAACCTCTGTTTTTTCTTTAAACATTTAGAGACTCTTTACTAGAAAGTTGGAGGAAGCAGGTGCGGCGAGTAAGACGATGAGATCCTTTTCTGACTAAAGAAAAGAGGAATGATGAAAAACACGATCACAGTGACTTCATTTATCTGCTGAACTCATCTTTAATAAAAAGCGGAAGTGAAGCGACTTTCAGTCAAGTTTCCGACACTGTCTGGTCATCACTTCCTCAAAGTTGGGCTCAGATTCAGTTTAAGGATCCTGTGATGGAGGGGAAACTTTGGGTTAACCATAACAAAGTGTGGGATTAAAGCCTCAGTCCAGAAACTTCTGACCACAACAGTCTGATGACACAGTTTAAAACTTTTCCCTCCAGGCTGCGGTGGAGATTTCAAAAATATCTTCAGAATGTTGTTTCCTTTTAACGTATAAAGAAACCATTCACAGCCTATTTAAGTTATGGTTTTTGTTTTTTAAATGTTGGTTTATCAAAGACAAGATCCTTCAGTTGGCTTCATGAGGAAACAGGTTTTAATCCTGTGGTTTCATTTCTAAGGATGTGAAACACAAATATTCATAGATTTGGTTTTAGGACTCTAGGTTTGGTCTTGTGGCTGTTTTGGGATGTGAAACTTGTGTCAAAGTGTGTGTGTGTGTGTGTTACCTCTCTCCAGGCAGCAGGACCAGAGCTCTGGGATGCTCCAGGATTGAAGAGTTGAGCAGAGTGTGTCGCAAGTCGCCGTCAGGGTTTGACACCTTCAGACGCAACAAAGGAGAAACTTTTCAGACACCAACCAACAAACCGGATCAGTTCAACCATGTTTAGAGAAAAGTTTCAGGAAATAAGATGCAGTGAGCTTCATACGCTTCGGATCTGCAGCTTTTATACCTCTATCTTCTGAGCTCCAGCGTCGACCCAGTACAGCAGTCTGCTGATGGGGTCAAAGGTCAGAGCCTCCACGTTCTGCAGGTCCTTCCTGACGACGACCTCCTGACCCGTGCTGCCGTTCAGACACAGACGCTGCAGGAGGAGGCACAGAGACCGGGTCAGTCGTAGACACACAAACAGAGGAAAACCTCCTGCAGGTTAAGATCCCTGCTCACCTGAATGGTGTCCAGAGAGATGTCGGCCCAGTACAGGCAGTTCTTATCGTAGTCAAAGTCCAGAGCCACAGCCTCCCTGAGCCCGGCCAGAGGCAGAGCCTGGTCTGCTCCTGTGGCCAGGTCGTACCGATGGATGGAGTTCCTCACCGCGTAGAGGATGAACTCGTTACTCTCTGAGGAAGGACACAGGCAGAAAAACCCCAGGCATGAACGAACAAGAAGCAACATAAAATAAAAAAGATGAAACTGTTGTGCACGTCTATTAAAGCAGATGTTTTATTAAGTCACAGCTGCTGCAGCTGGAAGTGTGAGTTTAACTGTCTGCAAACACGTTTTCCTCCGTGATGTGAGCCTGGAGCAGCAGCTCATCCAGACAAAGGAAAACTCACGTAAGGATCCCAGACGTTCCCAAAAATTCATCCCAAGGCTGCACAAAAATCTCATTTCTAAAGTGCAAATGTTGAGATGACTGCAAGTCTCCACGAGGTTTACAAAAGGCTGCATGCAGCTACGATCTTCTAGCTCGTGCACCAAGTTTTTTCTTTTTGCAGTGAGGCTCATTTGCACAATAAAAGACAAATTCCTGCCATTGGATGGATAATGTCATCTAAATCTTTGCAAAAGCAGGAAACTGTCAAAGCAATACTTGTAATAAAGAAGTAAGGAGGATATTTGACCATTTTGGATACTTAAAGAATTTTTTTCCATCCTTATTTTGTAGATTTAGCTGCTTTAAAAGTTACATTCACGCTGTTGTAAGTTGAGTACAGACATCCTCACTTGTCTCTAAAAACCGGATTAAATGTATGTCTCGTCTTTCCAGAAAGTGATTATCAAACACTTTTAAGGTTAAAGCGCTGGTTTACCTCCGACCGGACACGGCAGCATCTCTCCATCCAGTCTGGACTCCACATCTCCTCCACTGCAGCTGTCGCCTGGTACCTTCCTGTAGCTGCAGGAGAGAAAGAAAGAAAGATTCATCTCATGGACACTAGGGGGAGCTCTAACTGTAGTTATCCAATAACAGACACAGCAGTTATTCCCACTGAGGCCAAGAGAACAAAGGCTTGTTTCTGTTCTGGGGAAATCCTCAGGTAAAGTCAGAGATAAAGACGGTCGGTGGATCCTGATCAAAACGCTTCATCTACGACAACGAGACAAACTTCAAAAGTCCAGAATGAAACGAGGAGTGGAACATTTGTCAAAGAAGATTTGATGATCTTTGGTTTTAGTCTCACTCGTCCACTGTGACAGCTTAAAGGCGTCAGGAGAAGATCCACAGCGGCTTTAGAGGCAATTATTTCCAGAGATGGTGTCATGGAGGCCTGGGTGTTTTTAACAGTGTTTGTGATTTATGCGCCTTTGGCCATGATGACGGCGAAAGAGAATGACACCAAACTTCAAAAACAAAAACTCAAAGATGAGAACCAGATTCAGCTCAAATGTTTCTTGATTTTCTCAACCAGAAACAGGAAAATGTTTGATAAAACAACGAGGACACTGCGTATCATATGACAAATTATGTTGCAGATGCTAAATCATGCAAATAAAGACCTTCAAAGTTCCTCTTTCTGCACCGTGAAGTCAGACAAAAAAAACCCAGCAGCTCACCCTTTGCTGCGGCGGTATGTGGTGCCGACAGGACACGGCACCGGAGGAGCGTACAGGTCGCCTACAAACTCAGGGTCAGGCACACACACCTGCAGAGACAGGTCCTCACTCAGCTTGAAGCCGTAGTCACTAAAAAAAATAGGAGAAGAAGAGGAAGGGAGGGAGGGGGAGACAGGTGAGGTGAGACGGGAAAGAAAAACAGCTCGGTTAGCTTCTGCCCCGTGATGAACGGCAGCACCTGGCGTGCATTTTAAAACAGACTCATTACGAGCTGTGATGGGAGTTTAGGGAACATTAAAAATGTGCAGCCAAGGCTAAAACCAACGTATTAGTCCTGCCAGCAGCCGATTTAATTAAGAGCCAGCCAGACAACAGCAACTTCGCTCTGATATGAGGAAGGTTTCCACTCACACTACAGCTAAAAAAAAAAGACTATTCTTTTATTAAATGTTTATTAAAGTCATCAGGAACGATGTCTGAAGCCTTATGAGGTCAGTTTCACCCATATCAGGGGATCTCTGTTCATTTAAAGGAGGTTGGTTTCATTTCTATCCAGGTTGAATCTACCTCATCCACAAATAGTAAATTAAAAACTAAAACACGATGTTTTTCCGCCACAATAAGAAGTCTTTTGAGACTATTTGTCCCATTTATTCCTCTAAAATTACATGAAATCCTCAGATAAATCCTGTCTCTTAGGAGTAAAGCTCTGTGGAGCTATTTTCCTCACTCAGCTGATTTATTTTAGCCCTCGAGAGAGTACGGTCACAAGAAAACTCTTCTTTGCCATGATTGTTTGTGACATTTTTACAGCAGACATGCCTGGAGTAAGTGTCGCCACTTTGTGATAATATTTGGTTTATTTAAGGTCACATTTGTCTTGGTACTGGCGCTCGTCATGTTTCTTTTAGTATTTTTCCGCCTCTGCATTCCTCTTCTCCTTCCTAGAGGCTGGATTTGAGTGTTTTTGCGACTGAGTTCAAAACCTTGCTTATAAAAACACAGCCAGGACACGCTGCAAACAGCTAAAACCTCAATCTTTGATGGCCACAGCAGCGAAGAATCTTCATTATTGCTGAAACATGAAGCTTAACTGCTGTATATTAGCACAGGACTGCTTTACGTCACATAAACATGACCTGAACTCTGAGTTCTGTTGATATGCGTCTGATGGTTTTGTGCCTCTGCGTGCGCCTCTCACCACTCGTAGTCCTGCCGCGTGCAGGAGCAGTTGGAGACGGTGACGGGCCGGTCGAAGTCTTCTCCGTTAAAACACGTAGCGTGAGGAGCTCGTCTCTTGAACGTTATCTCTCTGCCGAGCAGGCACTCGTTTCCGTGCTCGTCTGAAGGAGACCAGCGCTTGTAGTCGGCATCAGAACACGGCACACCTGAACAACACGGAAAACATGCAACTTAAATAACTTTGTATGATATGTTTGCATTTCAGTCCTTTAAGAGACTTCCAACTACAAAATTGTAGGACGACTTTATGACACTGAATTTTAGAATACAACCACTTCTCTCCTGTTTAAGCTATGTAAATAAGCTATCTGAAAGCTAACGAGTCTCAGGATGCTAAAGTAGCTTCTTTAGCTTTCAGGTTCAGAACTGCTTCAGGGTCTCTGCAGGTTTCAACAAGTCAGATTTAAGACTTTTTAAGACCACAATGAATAAAATTTAAGACCCACTTCACATCCATACTGGCAAAAAATACAGAGTACATAAAGGAAAATCTGAGGAACGGAGTTACATGTCGCTACGCTGCAAAGACAGACTGCAGGCTGTAACACAACGCAGCACGCACAGCAGACTTGCTGGTTGTGCTTGATAAATTCTGACTGGGCTGCTCAGGTACTTCAGTTCTTCTCTTAGTTACGTTGTAGCGTCCTCAAAAATCGTAAAATATGAAGGCCAGACTAAACGGCAAAAGACAACTAACGATTCTTTCTATAATCGATTAATCTATCGATTATTTTCTCTATTAATCGAGCAGTTGTTTGGTCCATAAAATGTCCGAAAATGGTGAAAAATGTCAATGGTTCTTAGAGTCCAAGATGACATCATCAAATGTCTTGATTGCAATTTAGACTTCTTTTTTTAAATACTTACTTAAATCGATTATCAAATATCAAAATAGTTAACGATTCATTTAGTAATAGATTAATAATTGATTGTAACCGAAGACATTCTATGAGATCTTTAGAGAATTTTAGACATTTAAAGGCCTTAAATTTAAATTATTGGATTTTAGACATTTTAAGACTTTTGAAGAAACCTTGGAAACCCTGTAGCTTAACCCTGGAAAGTTTTACTTCTTCTAATGTGAACTTCTAAATTTCATCAACCAAAGTTCCTTTTTAAACTTGTTAAAATCTGCAGACTCTCGCTCTGAGACTCACCCAGGACGTCTGAGGTGTTGACCTGCAGGATGAGCCAGCTGTGTCTCTGGTCGGCGTAGGAGCCGAAGATGGTGAAGATGGTGCTCTTCTCCCCGGGTTCGGTCAGCAGCTGATAAACAAACACCTCTCTGTCCGAGAACTTAAAGTCGGTCCACGTCTCGCCTTCGTTCGTGCTGAACCTGGACGACAGATGGACAAATTCAGCTTCCTTAAAAACAGGTGGAGGTAAAATCAGGTAAATGTGGAGCCGAAGGAGTAAAATAAATGGAGGTCATTAATCTGCCGTTACACCGGCCGTGAGAAACAAACGCCTGCACAGCGGCTGACGTGGCAGACATGTTTAATCACTCCTCTGTTTTTACTGGAGGACGCTTTATTTACTTCTTTCATGTTCACACAATCTGTTCCCGCTGAGTAACAAGCTCATCCTCGGGGACCCCTATAATGGTTTTAAGAAAGCTTTCAGCCTCTCAGGGTTTAATGTTTGGGTTTTTTATTGAGGAACAGAGAACAGATTTCTCATTTTAACACAAACCGTTTGTTTTCTGTCCTGGAGGATCGTTCAATCTGCTCGTCTGGACTTACTTGAGATGTGTGGTGACTCCTCCCTGAGCGATGGCCATCAGGATGCCGCCGTGGTCTCCCCAGGTGTAAAAGTGAGGGCCTGCCAGAGCCTGGACAACAAAAAAAGATTAAAATCATGTATGAGTAAAATACAGACACAGGCCCAAAAAATAACTCAACTTTAGGAAATTCTTAATCATACAGAAATCAGAAATTAAGTTTTAGTTTCAACTAGTGGCCACTTGAAGTATTGCAGCTATATTCCATTTGTAGTCCAAAAAGCTTTCTCTGTGTTGTATCCAAGATGGCCCTGTCCAGTGATTGGCTTCATTCATTCTTCTTCTTCTTCTTCTGTCCCTTTTTCTTCTTCTGCTGTCCCTTCTTCTGTCCCTTCTTTTTCTTCTTCTCCTGTCCCTTCTTCTCCTTCTTCTTCTTCTTCTTCTTCTTCTCCTTCTTCTTCTCCTCCTTCTCCTCCTCCTCCTCCTCCTTCTTTCTTCTTCTTCTTTTTCTTCTTCTTCTTTTTCTTCTTCTTTTTCTTCTTCTTCTTCTTTTCTTCTTCTTCTTTTTCTTCTTCTTCTTCTTCTTCTTTTTCTTCTTCTTCTTCTTCTTCTTCTTCTTCTCCTCCTGTCCCTTCTTCTTCTTCTTCTTGTTCTTCTCCTTCTCCTTCTCCTTTTCTGCCGTCCCTTCTACTTCTTCCTCTTCTACTCCTTCTTCTTTTGTTTTGAGTGAATGGTTGGCAACTGATTGCAATACCCCCCCCCCCCACACACACACAAACACACTACTACAGTGTGAACCACAGTTATGAGTCAGGAGTCAGTTGTACCGGTTGCTGAGTTGAAGGCTTGTTATTTTGGAGATCTCATCTCAACCTGCATCTGAGTGCGACTGCTGTGTTCACATTAGGTCCAAACTTTGGGGGGAGGTGCTCAATGTTTCGGAACAACAGTCAGGTATGAATACACCTTTGCTGTCTCTGGCTGAACTGACACCTACTTGAAACAGATGAAAGAACGCTCATGCAGGGATTTAACTGCCCAATACTGACGGCTCTATGTCAACACTAATCACTGATCGAGCTGTTGAATTATAACCACTGACCACACCAGAGTAACTCAAAGGTTGGTGTCCATTCCCAAACATACAAGCAGTGGCTGCAGATGGGTCCAGAGATTGTCCTTGGAGAAGAGCAGCCTCTCATTTCCACTAAACTCTAAAGAGTCCACTACTGTTGGTCTTAACTGCTGCAGAGGACAAATCCTGCAACCTTGACCTTCAGATCTGAGGCCTTTGCTCCAAATCAAAGATAAACTAAATGAGTTCATACTTCACTGAAAGTTTAGGACGTGCAAGTTGAGATTCTTTTCTAGATATGATTTCAAGAACAGAAAGAAAGGCTCATTCCCTGGAAAGACTGAAGGAATATCCTGATGAATGCACAGTTTTTGAAATTAGAGTGAAGTCAGAGTGACATGTTAGAAAACTCTCTCTGATGGAAGAACTGATCCTGACTCAGATTCTCAAACTGCGTCAGGACTGACCTCCTTCCAGCGGGCTCCAGCGCTGCTGGATACGTACACATTCGGCTTGTTGGCCAAGTTCCTGCCAAAAGATCCTGCAATCAGAGGACAGAGAGACATTTAGCACACACACATGTGAGCGCACACACTAATGCATTACAGGGTTTTCCCTCAGTGTTATAGACTGGAGGCTTTCTGCTTTATATGTGGAAAACCTGTAACCTAAGACCTCAAACCAGTTCAGTTTCTCTTCATGCATCTGACCTTTTCATGATACTTTCCTCTGACAGCGTGACGTAGAAGAAGGATAACAATCCGTTCCAGCTGAGAAATGTGGATTTGAAAATGTCAAAGTAGAAACCGAACAGGAAACAGATTCTGCAGCTCAAAGACGATTCATAAATTAAGGCTGAAAGTTTGTTTCTGATCTCTAGGGTTGCATCAGTCGGAGTAAACAAGAGTTTTGCAACGTTTATCAAGTTTGATGGTTTTCATTTTGTCAGCATGACAGCGTGAGGAGATGGTTTTAGAGATACTGGATGCTGCAATTCTTGTGAAATTTTATCTCACAGAGGACATGAACGTCTGACCTCAAAGCTGTAGAAATACTTTCAGTTAATGTTGAGATGTTTTAAAGGATAAAGAAGCTTTTATCAGCCGTGGAGAAAAAGGAAAAGTTGATGAAGCATCGAACACAAACATCTTTGTACCCCAGAGAGCGATCAGAGTGTCTTTGCTTTATGAGAAGATACCCACACACTTGAAAAGATTCTCACGAGTCTCATTTTTATAAAGATAACGTCTGAAAGCTAATATCCTTCACAGAGATTCTGAATGGCATCAAAGCACAACGAGCCAAAGGCATCCCTCATTTAATCCATGAAAAGATTTGTATTTACTGAACGGATTCTTCTCTTCATCAGCGACTAACCTGAGAAGCAGACAGACGCCTGCTCACATCAATCACTGAAATCAAATCTGTCAGGGTGAATGAGTTAGAGAAGCAGAGATTAAAATGACAGGAACAGGGCTGTGTGTCTGTCGAGGGCTGTAAACATGCCTGCGAAACGATTTAAACTCTGTCTCAGAGTAAAACGGGCTAATGACTCTCATTAAACATCGTCAGACGGGCAGACAGAGGCTCGAGACGACAGAACAAATGTTCCAAAGGAGACGTTCTGCTGTTGTGCTGATATAAATACAGAAAAAAAGTACATTCGGCTGTATTTTACTGTATAAACGTAAAATCTCTGATTAAAACCAAAACCACTGAGAGGTTGGAATAAGGACGACAAAGTGCTCATCCCTGGCGATTAATGATAGACAGAAATATACAGTTTGAGTGAGATTACGGATGTAAGAAATGAATGATCATCTGTTTCATCTCTGATTAGTTTAAGGAAGCTGCAGGAAAACCAGGATTTGATTTCATGAAGGCAACCAGAGAGAGAGAGAAGTGGGAAGATAGAGGAGGAAAATTTGGTTGACAGGTAGAGCTGAGTGTCATCCACATAGCAATGAAAACAGATGTTAAATCTACAAGGTGGATGATAAACAAAAGAGGACCCAGGACAGAACCCTGGGGGACACCAGTTGTGACTGAATATGGCTGGAATTGAAAAGTTCTGAGTTGAATTTGGTGTTTTGGTTCGAGGCAAGGGTTGTAACATTGATATTACAGCTTCTGCATTGCCTTAGTTCTACCAGAGCAATATTTAAGCGCCTATCGACGCAGCATTTTGGCTTCACATTTCTCAACGGGAGGAGATGGTAGTGTGCCGTCTTAAGTTTCAATCCAGTCAAACGTTTTAAACAGGCAAGTCAAAAAGAAAACACATCTCAAATGTTTTTGATGCTACAGCAAACTTGTTTATGTTTCCAGGTTTGAAGTTTTGTCTCTCAGTTTTTCCCAAGATGCTTTTGTTTGACTGCTTTTTGCATTTTTTGTATGTTTTAAGACTTGGTGTCCATATGCCGGATATTAAAGAGCTATTCTGTTTTTTTTCATCTCTATTCTGTCCCTCTTGAAGCCTCTGTCATGTGTTGGCCTTTTTGTTTGGTGTCCTCTTAATGTTTCTGTCTGATGGATGAATCTTGTGTTTTTAAAAGTATCGTTTAAGTCTGAATCTTATTGATTCTCATGTTTCCTGTTTCATTTTGCAGTTCCTGCTCCCTGAGTGCCTGTTTAGTTTTACCTCCTGACCTCATGTGTTTCCCTCCTCTTTCATAGCACTCATCACTTTCACTCATGTCTTGTCTCACACCTGTTTTGATTAACCCTTTCTCTATTTAGCCCCTGTGTTTCTTCAGTTCTTTGTCGGTTCGTCTTATCTTCTAGTCTCATCATCTCATGTCATGTTTTAGTTCCAGTGTGTAAAGTGAGAGTTTTTGGACTATGAGTTAGCTTGCACCTGGGTCCTCTCTCTTCTTCTGAAATCCTTGATAGCTTAACATAATTTACAGCTCAAAAAAAATCTCTTTTTTTTCTCTCACTGGTGTTTTAGAAAACCCTTATTTCAGCCTCTGTCTGAAATACGTAGATTTAGTTGCTGTCTCTTTAAGTCGCCCTGTTCTACAAACCTCCTTTACTCTGATTGGCCAGCCCTCTGGAGGTAGACCTTGGTGTTTGAGACAGGAGATCCTTATGTGAGGACATCATCGTTTCAGAAAGTCATGTGAAGATTCCGTGAAGACGTTTGAAAATCTGGACACGTTTGGTATAAACATCCGGCATTTTTACTTTGAATCCATGTTTGAAATGCCGGAAAGCAGAATAGCCCCTCTTTAAATGTTAAATGAGGCGGACCAATCAGGGCTGTATGAATATATATTCATGTTGTTTGTGTATTAAGACGTTCCATATGTTGAAGACTTTAATTAAGATTTCTTGTGACACTTGGGTCAAACGTGTGAAGGAATATATGAGCAGTTTACTCCGGCTGTTGTTTATGTAAACATGTCAGTGCAGTGTGTGTGTGTGTGTGTGTGTGTGTGTGTGTGTGTGAGCCTGCCTGTATTCATGAGTGTGTGTTTGACCTGTCGAGTGCCCGCTGGGTGCAGCAGCAGTAATTAGCCCATCTGTTTGAGAGCGATAACGAAGGGAATGGCGCTGGAGATTGCCAACCCTGCCTCCACTCTCTCTCTCTCTCTCTCTCTCTCTCTCTCTCTCTCTCTCTCTCTCTCTCTCTCTCTCTCTCTCTCTCTCTCTCTCTCTCTCTCTCTCTCTCTCTCTCTCTCTCTCTCTCTCTCTCTCTCTCTCTCTCTCTCTCTCTCTCTCTCTCTCTCTCTCTCTCTCCTCTTACTCTCCATGCCCATTATCTAATAAGAATTTAATTAGAGGGACTTTCTGGGTGCAGGGAAAGCAGTCTCCTTGACACTGAAGAGTATCATCAGATCAATGTTTTCCATCGGCTGCAAACGGGCCGACGTTTGGAACCTGAGGCAGAAACTCATCTTCAAACTGTTCCCTCCTGACTCTGAGTGAACAGACCTGTCTGCAACACGTAGAGGAAACACACCTCTAAGTTTTTTTTCTAAGTCATAGATTGTTTTAGAGAAGACAGACTCCCCAACTTCTCTGCAGGGTGTGAATATATTTCCTGTTTTAAACAACACAGAGAGTGTTCAGCTTCACTGAGGCAGGCGGAGAGGAAGCTGAGCTCATTACCACGGAGACAGACTCGTAGGTCTGTATTGCTTGTTTCCTGTATAGAGTGAACTTATCGGCATAATCAGAAGAAGAGGAAGTCGTTCAGGAAACAACTCAAGCCCGCCTGGCTTCAGCTTTGACAATGAGATCATCCTCCAACAGATGGCATCCACATTCCCTTCTGACTCAGAGACGCTCAAACAGTCCGAGTCCTGCCAGCATTTTTAACGATATGGCTTTTTTGTCTGTTTCAGAGATTTCTAGAAGCGCGGTGCAGAGATGGAACGAGAAAAAGCTGAGTGAGCACGGTTAGATTAAAGGTACGAAAGTTAAAAGACGCCATCTGTGATGTAAAGCTCTGATATTTAAAAATACAAACTCTAAAAATACAAATTATTCCTTTAATTCTTACCTGGTCAGGTTTGAGCAGGGTTTGAGAACATTTGCTGCTCATATCAGAATTTTTTAGTTAATTCAGAGTCACTTCAAAATACAGATTCATCAACATTAAACCAAATTAACATTCAGGGATAAACCCTGTGCTTCCTCAAGTGTCTTCTGTATGTTTCTGCTTTATCTTATATCTTAAAAATGAAGAGGAACTGAGTGATGCTGAGGTTAAAACAGAGGATCTTCTGAATCTGTGATGCTGCAGCCTGCAGTCCCACCTGTGGCCATGATGAGTCCTGGTGCAGAGTCTTTGGATAAAATGGGCATCCTCCGCAGCTGGATGTTGAAGAGCTGGCTCCAGCGCTGAGCCAGGTGCAGAGAGCATCCTTTACTGAGCTGAAGAAAGAGAGAGAGAGAGAGAGAGAGAGAGAGAGAGAGAGAGAGAGAGAGAGAGAGAGAGAGAGAGAGGAGAGTCATGTGATGCTTCTCTAATTTCTGCTTTATCACTCTTTAACGCTGTGAGACGAAGGTTAACTTTTAGACGAGAGAAAGGAACGACTGAAGAGAGCACGCAAAGAGGTGAAGGTTGTTCCTTCCTGAGTCACAGCAGGAAGTTTGAAGTCACTACAGGTCCAAATTCTGACCCCGTGCTGTGAGACATCAGGAGCCTATTTAAACAAGTTATCACACTGGAAAAAAAGGAGCCTAAATATGAGATAAAACACTAAATTTAATGAGAACTCTTAAAACAAGTTAAATCTTCTGTCCATGCAGTGAGTTTATTTTACTTGAGAAGGAGTCTTGAAATATGTGAGCCATGATAAGTATTCCCAAAGGTAAAAAAGGAACAAAAAAATCCCCTTTTTAAAATTAAAAACAAATGAAATAAACTCCCTGAAGTACAATAATAAGTACAAAGTCTAAAAGCATTCTTTCTGTAATCTCAAATTTAGCAAATAAATGCCTGAAATTTGTTTTCATCTGATAAGTCTTAAAGGCAGGGTTGGTAGTCATGTAAAACTAGCATGAATTTGAATGTAGCATCTCCTCAGGACTCCGTTTAGCCTCAGCCCTCCCACACTTCAATTGTTTTTGTTCACACAATGTTACCAGTAATCAGGGTATAGGTAGTTTTTCTGCCATTCTCCAGCTACTTGGATCCCTCCTGGTTGTGCACATTAAATCAGGGCTGGTGCATGCTGGCAAAATGTACACACAGGAGGCGGGCCTAACGGCAGGACAGGATTTAATTGGTTTGATAAATTGGATCCTGATGGCTAGGATTGGTTGGTGTTTTCCCAGGTTTACTCCTGCTGTAGACAGCGGATATTTTTCACTCTATTGTAAGAACACATCATGCTTTGATTGCCTTCAGGACATAAAGATCATTTTAACTAGAATAACAAAAAGTGTATCTTAATCTGATTACAAACCCTGACTTTAAGTGCAGAATAATTTGCAGTGCATAAAGCCTTTGAGATCCTACCATAAATTTCTACAGTAACTCAAGAGAGCATTTGCCCTCCATGTGAAAAATCATCAGCATCGGAGCAAAAACGCGTTTTAACTGACAGATGTTATGAACACCAGAGATCTTCGGCGTACCTGACAGTCCACCGTCCCTCCCAGACTGTCTGCAGCAGGCGGCTGCAGCAGCTCCCACGTCCCTCCTTTGTCGAACGTGATGACGGACCTCATGTTGTCCTCGCTGACCGTGCCGTTGATGAGCGTGGCGATGAAGACTCCTCGCAGACCCTCCACGCGGTGAAGGTCTGCGAAGGGCTCGTTGGCAAAGTACCTGAAAGAAAACACAGAGAGAAAACAGGATGTTATTATCATCATGGACTCCTTTTCTCTTTATGTATCTGAGTATCTGAAGCAAAAGTGAGGCTGCACAGCGACTTTTGTTTGAATCAGCACGTCTGACACAAATTTCCTGTCAGATTCCGAGCTGATGAGCCCACAATGATTCATGTCTGGCATTAAGCTTCCTGGGTTTCTTATTAATCTGTTTGAAAACGGTTCTCTGTGGGTTTTTTTTAACATCATTTTCATTCTTCTACAGTTTCAGATGATAATCTAAGGTTAACCTTTTCGATCTCCATCCCCAATCTTGTCCTAAAGTTGTTTTGCGGATCAATAAACTGACGACAAAGCTTCTTTACTGTAATTGTGTCATCCTCGTTTAAGTATCTTGAAACTTTGTTAATGAACACTTGAGGATAAAAACTTAAGACACTTTAAAATGACATCTTTAGGAGGCGTTTCTTCACCTTTAGACGTACCAAACCTCTCAGAACAATGGAGTTGTTGCTCTACTTGCTTCTTCAGGCAGGTTTATTTATGTTGTTTTTAAGAGTTTGTGTTTTAAATGTTCTTTTTTGACCAAACTCAATATCTGTGTGTCACAAAATCCAAGAAAAAGCTCAACATTCACAGCTCAGGTAGACGAGCAACTCCTGTGTTCAGTCAGTAAACTTTCTGTTTTTGTTATTGGCGACTAATGGGGGGAAAGGATTCCCACACAGGATAAATCCTAAAGAATACATTTACTGCATCTGATCACCGATTGAGAGGTAAAAAGGACGATGAATGATGTATAATCCGGCGCAAAAACTTAAAAACAAGAAAGTGTTTTGTCCTTTTTCTGTCTTAAAAAAAAACAAACAAAAAAAAATAGTCTTTTCCACCGTGGATCTCTGTGCAAACATGAAGTGGGCTGAAAAATAAAAACCTTAGTTCTTCTAAAAATGTTTTACTCAACTCAGACTTTATTTATAGAGCACGTTTAAAACAACCACAGTTGGCCAAAGTGCTGTACAAACACAAAGCAACACATAAGACTAAAATGTCCAAATGCATAAACATACACTGCAAAAACTGACATCTAAGCAAGTGTGTTTTGTCTTATTTAAAGTAAGAACTGTCTTATTATATTTGATATGATCCACATTCAACAGACAAGTCCAGGAAGGTGTCTTATTTCAAGGTATTAAAAGACAAAAATAAGGTCTGAATTACCTGCAACAAGTAAAAAAAAATCTGCCAGTGGGGTCAGAAAAATTTACCTGTCAAGTTTAGAATAATGTCTAAATACAAGAAGCTTTCACTTACTTCACTGGCAGATATTTTCACTTGTTACAAACAATTCAGAGCTGATTTTTGTCTTTAAATGTCTTTAAATGAGACGTGTTTCTGGACTGGTCTGCTGAATGAGGCTCATATTAAGACTAAAAAGACATTTTTACTAAAAATAAGACAAAAACACTTCCTAAGATTTCAGTTTTTTGCAGTGTATATCTGTATATACATTAAAATGCACTAAAATATATTAAATACATTAAAATATATATGTATATATATAAAACTAAATTAAAACTTAATAAAACTTTCTCAAAATGTCCACTCAGCTTTGATTAAAAGCCAGGGGAAAAGGGAATCCCACTCAATATGAGCCACACGTCCAGATAAACGTCTTCTTCTAAGATATGAGAAGCCAAAACTGAGGCCTGCAATGATTTTAAAAAGTTGGCTTGTACAGTTTTTTTTGTTATACGAGTTTGTGATAAAATTACATCTTAATTCAGAAACTTTTCAAATTTTTCTTATTCCACTGGAAGATTTTTCCTCCATTACAAGCAATTCAGGCCCAGTTTTTGTCTGGACCTGTCTGGTAAATGTTGCTCATTGTGAGTGTTGTAAAACATTTAAGATTTAAGACAAAGAAACGTCAGCTCAGTTTTCCTTTTTTTGCATGAGAGCAATTGTCTCACGTGTAAATAAACATTAAAGGAGCTGCAGAGTGCAGGGCGCTTTCTGTTTGCACAGAGCGCAGCACAGGGATCCTCAGATAATTTCATTACCAGAAGACACAGCGTGACATTAACGGACGAGATCATCTCTGGCACACAAACACCTGAGTCAACAGTGCGATTCGTCTGCCAAGACAACCCAGCGTCTCCCTGATGAGATTACGGAGAAGACGGAGCAGAAAAACAATGAGAGCAGAGCGGAGAGGTTACAGAGCTGCAGCGGCTCATCGATGGATGGTTATGGGACAGAGGAGCAGAGCGGGGCCGTGTTTACGAAGCCTTTGTGTGTCCAGATATTTGTAATGAGAGCGCCACGACTTCCTGAGTCAAAAAGTTTCATTTGTCAGAGCTTTGAGGACTGGACTGTGTTTTTAATGATGACAGCAGGTTTTTGATAAACGTCAGATATGATGCATGTGTGTGTTTGTTGGACATCTCACCGTATCAGCGTGTTGCTGCCCGAGCCCTCAGGACTGTAGTACAGAACGTTCTCCAGAGACAGCGAGAAGGACAGGCCCTGAGTGTCTGAGATGTACAGGTGTGTGACGTTGTTCAGGTGGTTCACACACACAAACACCTGATCCTCTGAGGCGTCTGCTATGTAGTACTCCTGTTAGGGACAGAGAGAGAGAGAGACAGAGGGTCTTTTTACCTCACACACACTCTGCAGAGCTGATAAACGTCTGGACTCCATGTGAGAAGATTCACAGCTGAATCTTGGACTCATCCTCTGCCGTGGTGTAGGTGGTTCTTCCAGCTAAACCAAGAAGTCGATCATCTCGAATATTTTTAGAAAGAAGAAGCAGCAGCACACAGTTCAGATTGAGCTTTCTGATGTTAAGACATCCACAGAGAGCTGAAAAAAGCAGCAGGACGAGAACTCTGACTCATCTCTGAGCGGAGACAGATTGAACCACCTGAGTCCTACTGGATCCTGAGCGGGATAATCAATGACGGGATCAGGTTAACTCCAAATCTGCCTCAACCCATCTTTCCTCCACCTTTAGGAGGACAAATCTAACAGAAATACCCTCAACTTAACTCTAAAATCCAGTGGAGCAAACGAGGGTCGTCTCCAGAAAGGAAACAGGTTTGAAACCATGACCAACACAAGGTACAAAAAAAAAAACACGTTTTTATTGTGCACCAAATCAACTTCAACCCTCTACTTCTTCATTATCAGCTTGGTGGGGTGACTGAAAGACCTGCACGGCTTCTTAAAGGAGCCAGATTATGACTGAATCCAGATTAAACATCACTCTGGCCTCTGCGCTCTGCAAGGGCTGCAAATTTATGCTTATTTTGAGACATCGCAAGTGTTATTTAAAGGTTAGAAAAAAAACATCTAATTTACTGTTCTTATCTTTTAATATCTTCAAAAAGACTTTTTTTCTGGACTTGTCAGGTGAATCTACTGTAAGACGATTTTTACTAAAAAACAAGACAAAAACACTCAGTTTCTGCTGTGTGCATGAGATGCACATGTGTTTTCAGGATGCAAGTCAAACAAATAAGAACAAATATCGTTGCACAAAATCAACGCTTTCTCGCTCAGCATGTGCACATTTAATCTTTTTTGATGGACGCCTGGGTATAAAACTTTACTCTCACTGCAATCTGATGCTGCTACAAGAAGCTAAACCTGCAACGTCATGTACCGTCAGATGAATTTGTGCAAATTTCAGGGTGATAAAAAAGTTTTTTGGGGTCCCCAAATTTTTTCCTGTGAGGGCCACATAACTTTTCCCTTTCTCTGATGGGGACCGGGGTCAGTTTGTAACAGAAAAGGTTTGACGATCGCAGGGGTGCCTAAACATAAACATCTATTGTTTTCCAGAAAGCCACACATAACCAAATATTAATAACCCTTTCTGGGATCTTCACAGAAAAAAAGTCAGGAAATACATAATACCACTATGAATGAAATAAATAACACTATTTATGAAACAGAATTGCACGTTCTATGCATGTATTAGTCTTGATCGTGTGCCGTGGCCAGACTAAAAAAGAAAATCATAATGCGTCTCTGGTATTGTTCAGGGGGCCATGCCAAATGTAGAGGCAGGCTGTATTCGGCCCGTGGGCCGTAGTTTGGGGACCACTATTCAAGACAGACATGCTGCAAAGACAGAATCAAAAAATAAAGAAACTAAAAAACTAAGTTTAGCAAATAAATCCTGAAACCTCAGCCTAAGAGTTTAATGTTATCATTGGCCCAGTGGACAAACAACATGTTGTGCATTGTTGTAACAGACGATGTTGGGGGCAGAGGTCACCAATCGGACAAATTTTGACTTTTCTTTCATGATGAAATGTAAAACAAAAAAAGAGCTGCGAGTGAGATAAGAGACTTGTTCTAGCAGCTTGAGCAACAACTGAATCCTGCAGCTGACAGGAGCTCATGAAACCCTGACTTTAATAAACGGTGCATCTCTCTAAACCACTCTTTCAGATTCAGTAATTTATTGCAACTTATATTTCATTCTAAAATTGAACAATGTGACCCCATTTCACAGATTTTCCTCATGCAGAGCAGCCTGAGTGTGTTTATTTATCCTCAGTCAAACAATGAGAAAAACACAGAGGCAGCAGTGTGACCCAGATGCTGCGTTTTCTGACTCCTGACCTGCATAAAAATAGATTTCACAGTTTGGAAAATGATCACATGTCACAACCACGGATCATCACAGCATATTAATGATAATCAGCTGTAACCTTTTATCTGATCCTTTTGAAATGAGATTTAGCTAAAAAAAATACACTTTTAATAGTCTTTTTATTTGACACATATGTACCTCTAAATTATCTCCAGTTTACCTCTCAGGCTTTAAAAACTCTATTTCTGATTTCTTGCTGCAGCACATGTTAGAAAGACTCACTGTGATTGGATGCCGGGTCATGAACTGAGCAGCTTTCATTGGCTGGCGGTTGTAGGAGACCCAGAGCTGAACAGATGAAGAATCGTGGCTGCCAAACAGTTTCTGGAGAGAAAACAGAGACAGAGAGCGCACAGCTCGTCATTTGTGTCAGAAACCTCACGGGGACTTTTCTCAGAAGCTCCAACCTGAAAATGACAAAATTTATGAAAAAAAAACAAACATGAAACGTCTTTTATTGAAGCATCTCAGGCTGTAAGAATTTGAGACACTGATGAATCAGACGTGTGGAGCTTTCTGTCCTCGTACCAGAGGTTAAAGAGCAGAGACTTCAGCTGCAGAGACATAATGATGATGTTTTTCTGTCCTGATGTCCCAGCTGTACAGAGCCTGACAGCTGAGTCAGAAAAAATTAAAAGTCCAGACTTTAAAGGACTCCCAGTGGGGTACGATAATCTGTGTTTGTGTGTGCATGTGTGTGTGTGTGTGAGAGGGACTCAAGGGACACGTCTTCATTGTCACTTCAAATGCATTAGAAATCTTTCTGCTGGAGGGAGCAGAGCTCTGATCTTTTATGAATTACAAGCGTGGGCAGACCAGACACAGTGGGCATATCTCACGTCTGTATGTGTGTGTGTGTGTGTGTGTGTGTGTGTGTGTGTGTGTGTGTGTGTGTGTGTGCATGTTAGTGTGTGAGAAGGGGAAACAGAGATCAGATCCCTGCTTCTATACCGACGATTTTCAGATGAGTGACTCAGATTTGCACATGCTCAGTGGGAACACTCAGAGTGATTCATACGTTGTTTTTCTTTCATGAATTCTGAAAAAAATATGACAAACACAAACAAAGCTGCAAAAATACTCTCTGTTAAAAATGTTTGTGTGGCGGTTTACAGAGCTGGCAAGAGTAGCATCTCATGAAAAAAATCTCTTTAAGCTGCAATGACAGAAGTGAGTAATATCTGGGTAATTTGGGAGATTATATAAAATACATTAGTTCTGTGGGAAGGTAGAAAGTAAATTAAAAACTAAAAAATGACATGAGCCATAATGCACATATCAGTTATGTAAGAGACAATTTATATGTGTAACCTCTGTGTTTATGTTTTTCTTTGTTGTTGTTGGTCTGTTTTGTTTTCTCTCTTTTGTATAAACTGACTGTATTTTTCTTATGTATATATGTTTATAGGTCAATGTAAAGGTACATGCTAGTCACCTTGTTTGCAACAGATGCAAGTCATCTGATTGTTGACTGAAATGTGACAGTAAATGAAAAATTCAATAAATTTAAAATAAAAATGTGTGTGTGGTTCAGTGAACTTTGACCCACTGAAAGAAGTCTTTATGCAGATTTCTCTACATAATCCGCAAAATCAAACCGTGCGATTCGACAAAAAAGTTCTGTGAATACAGCAGGAAAAAGGATGAAAGTGAGAAGAATGTTGCAGAAAAGAGGCCGCAAGCTGGACTGAAACCCCGGCGACGGCTTGAGAGACCTCATGAGGCATGTGACTTAACCGCCAGACCATCGGTGCTTCATGTTCTACTTTTCAACACTTTTCCTCACAAAGTTTGAAAGGCCTGCATCCTGCAAACAGCTGTCGAACAAAAACAGTTGCTCTTTGTTTTAGCTCAGATTTTGGTAAATTACCTTCATTAACTAACAAATAAAATTCATTTCAAGGTTGATTTCATCAAAACTCTAAGTTATCTATCTGCAATACGTCTATTAGTTTATATAAATTAAAAAGGGAACATTTGAAAGTGTTTCATAAAACATGTTGAGCCCCTAACAACAAGTCTTAGCTAAGACTTGAATTTATTGTTGAAAAATGGGAAACCAGATGACATCACTCCTCGTGCATTCAAGCTCAAATGTTAAAAATGTTCCCAACCAATTTCCTCACTCCTGCTTGTTCTCACTCTAAATTATGAGTGTTTTGAGTCCACTTAACAATCAAATATCATCGTCTTTACTGGTTGGACAAATCTTTACAGTGTTGTGATTACAGCCTGTAATCCAACACAAGGAACCAGCACAGGCGGTGCTAGCTCTGCTAGTGGTAGCCGCACTTAGCAGACTACTTTAACATTGTTTAGTCACTTTGGAACATCCTGTACTTCCTGTATTTTCCAGCCTCATGAAATTCAGTTTTATCTCAACTTTTATCCTAATCCAAATCCAGGAACAGAGGAAATGTCTCTTCTTTTATCTCTGCGCTTGTCAGAGCTCTTCCTTGAACCCCTAATTACACACTTTCACAGCTTTCGAACACTCTCCTCTTTCCATTTCCGTCTCGGCTCTCCTCGCTCTCCTCGCTGTTGATTCATTTTGTGATGTTGCTCGATTTTAACGGAGAGCCGGGCTGCTTCGTTATTTCACTCTGAATTAATTCAGACCACCCCGTTCCATGCTTCGACACCAACATCCTCCAGAGAGAGAGATGAAAAGAGACAGTGAAAACAGAAAGTCAGAGAAACAAGAAAAAGGCCATCAGGGAGTTCAACGGAGAGAAATCAGGAGAGAGAGGAAGGCGGTGAGCAGGCGGGCAGCGTCAGAAAACTGGAAATGAAGCTGAAGGAGGAGAGAGAGCAGAGAGAGCTGCACATCTGTGATTTATTCAGACTCTGAATGTAATTTACATACTGCTGAGATGAATGTAAAGAGACTTTACCGGGCAGTGATTAATGATCACATATTTATTTCCTCACTCAGCGGACGAGGTTGTGGAACGAACACAGAATTTCATCTGATCATGATGTTTCAAATTCTTTCTACTGCCTTCAGTAACTGTCTTTGTTTCTGCCTGTTTGATACTAAACTTAAAGAGAGGGTATTCTGCTGTAGAGTGTTTTAAACATGGTTTTAAAGTAACAATCCTGGATGTTCAGACTAATATAAGATTCAGACTAATATGACTTTTCTGGACCAGGTTGAACACTTTTATTTATGCTCTTAAGGTTCAGTTTTTCAGATGAGTGTGCGTATGGTTTACGGTGCTTTAGCAGGCTGCCTCAAGTGGACACTCGAGGTACTGCAGTTTTTAGCACTTCGACTTTGGGGTTACTTCTCAAGACATCAAAGACTGACAGAGTGTTTGTTGTTACTTTTGTGACATTAGTTTTTGTTTGCGTTGACTTTAATTCATTGTACCCTTGGATGTTCTTTGTGTCTCCTTTAAATAAAGTTTGGGCAATTTTTCATATCAACTAAATCAATAATTGTATTACAGCGTTTACAATAAAAAGGTGCGCCTGACATGCTCACACACTAATGCTGACTTTAACAAATTCTCGGTGTGTTAATGTGTGTGTGTCTGTGTGTGAAGGCCTGTGTGTGTCCCTTGGAGGGATTTGTTTCCATCCTTGAGTGCCCGAGCATCCCCCGTCTCCAGCAGAACATTTCAGCCTTTACCGTTCACTGTATTGATTTATCGAGTGTAGAGCCCACATGGACTGTGCAGTGTGATGTGAAAGTAAAGCAGTTAAATTACAGAGACAAAGAAAGAGCAGAGAGAGGGACGAATGGAGGTTAATTTTTTTTTTCCACTTAAGCTCAGAGAAAAAGGTGATTTTTAATAACAGGTTTGGTTTTATCCCATCACCGCGTGTACTTGAGGTTTTACCCTCAGTTTACTTTATGAGTCAGGGGGAAAACGAACAGGAATACCTCGTATTTTAACATCCAAGTGGTGTGGCAGTTTTATATTTTTCCATCCAAACCACAGATCGCACAGCGACTGTAAGTGAGCTGCACATTCCTGACAGCGCTCATGTTCGCTCACACTGATCCTCTCTGAACTCTCAAATCCCTGAAATGAGCGCTGGTGCTCAGGCTCAGATCAGCACAGTCCTGGTGGCAAACACGCTCGATTATAACAGATTTGTTTGAGTGCATTTTGTTCACTGACAGAGAACAATCTGAAGTCAGGGTAAAATTGTATGAAATGCCCCTGAGGTTAGACCTTTCTGTGTGTAACTCATAACAGAGTGAAGCAGAAACGCTTCATTTGTTCCGATGAAAACTGATGCCGCAGCAGATTCTTTGACTTTATGATGATGATATTCAGCACAAACTGACGCTTCATGAAAAACATCAGATATTCCTCACCGTCAGCTTCAGTTTGAGAAACACAACACACTGCAGTCATCCTTTTTGCACTTTTAATTAATTCCGAATCATCAACACATCACAGCGTCTCTCAGATTTACAGGTTGGCTACAAGAGCAATGAAAACTGGGTTTGTGCAAATGTACTGTCGTCTGTAAATACTGTCTGTAACTGACTGTATACTGCCGTATGGGCCAGGTCACAGTTCTAAAAGATTATAATCTAAATGAGGCTTTTATACCTGGTTAAATAAAGGGATATATATGAGGGTGCTATGGTGGATGATGAGCTGAAGTCTCATCTTTAAGGAATGAAAAAAAGCAACTATAGCTACATTATATGTGAATGTCTGACATCTACATTTATTTATACAATTTGCAGACTGAAGCTTTGTCAAAGGAGTTCCACAGGGCTCAATTCTGGGTCCCTTTGTCTTTGGCTTTTCATAAACAGGTGTTCTGTTCTGACTTAATTCTGAACCTAAATGGGTTTAGTTGTGTTGCATTCTGACTTTGGCACGCCAGAAAAAGCCACTTCCTGGCAATCTAGCTGGTAAACAGGCTTCCATCAACAGTTTTAACGTGGATGACACTCTGATAATTTTTTGTATCATGCCGGTTTGGGAGTCTTGGTTTTGAAAATAAGACAAAACCAGTGATAATCTTTAGGCAGTGCTGTAGGATAATAAGTTTTCTTCCCAGTAATCTGAAGTGAGAGTCATCTTAAACGCAAAGATCTTTGTTTTTGACAAAGTTTTAGGCCCTGTTTACATGACAACGGTTTTAGGATGAAACAACTGGCCCCTTGTTTACATAGAAAGCCAACCTAAAATGCAAATATTTTAAAAAGCCCTCCAGAGTGGAATTTTTCCAATATGCTGGAGCCACCATTGCCATGTAAACAGTAAGCTGAAGTTTTCAGTAGAAACACTGACATCACGGTTCATTTTGTGCATTACACTTTCACTGTGGGAACTTTTAATTGCTATGCCAGAACCGGACAACAACAATGGCTCAATGGCGGACTATGTGCCCATTCAAAAAACAGATGATCCGCCCGCCTCTTCTTCGGAAGAGAGCTCCCAAAAGACTTTACAGTTAAATCGCCAACTACAGGCCTCACATGCAAACTACAGCGTTTTCAGACCCTCTGTGTTTCTGTGTAAATGCAGATTTTTTTCACTGCGTATTTTTGCGTTTTTGAGTGAAACACTATGACGCGTTGTCATGTAAACGGGTCCTCAGTCCTTCAATGGTGCTGCACAAACAGATACAGAATTTTTCACTCCAGCAGCTGTTGGCTTTTTAAAATGGACTGTGACCACTTTCATCCACAATGGCCTTGTATGGTTCTTGTTTTGTTTGTATTGTTTAATCTGTGCACTGCTGTCTGTGGAGCAAAACTGCCTGTTTTCTTTCGGCTATATTTTGTAGATGTAGCAACGTGCAAAAATGCAGGAAAGAAAACAGATGTGAATTGTTTGTTTGGTCTTTTTGTTTTTGTTTTTTGTTTTTGTTGTCTGAAAATGGGTCGTATCCCAGACATTGGTAACAGTATTTGCCAGTGGGGAAGAAATTGTTCTTAATGACTTGCCAAGTTAAATAAAGGTTAAATGTTTACCTCAGAGATTCTGCTACACTCTGGCTCCACTTCAGTAGCATTAGCGCCAGGATGCAAACTCAACACAGCAAAAACTGGCAGATATCGCTTCAACATAACCAGCAACTCGACAGACACCTACCTGCGTTTTTATTTAACCTTCACAGCAGATACACTGCTCTCTTTAAAGCTACCAGACTTCAACAGCTCCAGATCTTCTGTTTATGTTCCATTTGGATGATTGTGTGTGTGTTGAGTAGGGGGGTCTTGCAGGTCACAGCGCAATCTAAAACTGATGCAAAATGCCAGCTGATGGAGTAAAACAAGGACATCTGATCTCCCTTTCTGTCTGGCATTTCAGCTGAACAAACCTTTGCTCATCAGGATGTTTATGAGCCTTAATATTTCTTTGAAACCCAGAAAGACTTACAGTAAGAGCTCTACGCCCACATAGCAAACAGCTGCAAGGTGACATTTGTTAATGACTGGCCTGGAGGAAGAGTGCATGTTCACAGATGCTGTTGTTTTTTTTTTTGTTGTTTTTTTCCACAGGCTGACATTTTATAAAACAGAAAGGTAGCTGCACTGACACCAAAACAAGCTGGAAATGTCACGGGCCAAATCCTGTGGGGCACAGAGCCGTCTGCGGTACAGTTGAGCCCTCTCAGACCTCTCCGTCTGCTCTCCGCCAGACGCTATCTCAGGGATCATCTCTTACATATGCATGAGCCACTCTCTGGCCTCCTGCACCTCAGGCTGCGTTCTTCTTCAGACGGGCTTATAATACAGCGTTAAGGCAACATATCTTTTCTTATCGAGCTACAAAAGCACGTCAGCGTTTGTGTCCTTTGGCAGGCATGCAGGGTCTTAGAAAAGTAGTGACCAAGTTTCCTTCTGCATCTCCTCCATCTTTTTAAACTTCTGTGGCTCTACTGCTCCAAACGGCTGCCTCTTTTTGATTCAAGACGCGCATCCAGAGATATATGAGGAGCTGTCATGAGTCTACCTGAGTTTCAAAGTGAAACATCAAAGTGAATTCATTGCAAAGCAGCATCATGCTTAAAATGTTGGAAATATGCATGAGGCATCGAGCACACATCCTCTCTGGTCTTTGATTTTCTGCACCTTTAAAGATCTAAGGTTTGGTTACTTTGGTTTAATGGCCAAAGAAATGAATGTATGTGGGATTTAACACTCTTATCTGCATCTTTCCCATCTGCAGCATGCAGCTTTGTTTGCAGGAAAAGAGGTGGTTAACCCACGCTTACACTCTCGGCGTCAAGATGCAGACGGAATAAGAGCATCTGATCGGTGAAGATCCAGATATTGAGCCCCAGCAGAGAGGGTGAAAGAGGCTGAGCTTTGATGTAGCAGGAGGAGCTCAGCGATCAGCTGGAGCTGGATGTGTGAGAATGGATCCACAGCGTGCGATCACAGAATCTCAAAGTCCTCTTAAGATGATCAGGACAGGGCAAAACATAAGCCTCAGAGAGTGACAGGAGAGAGGGGGATAACCTCATTGAGGCACTGATGGTAAGCAGTCCTGCAGTTTTTGTTGACTGTTTCATCTGGATCACCGCTCTGTTCAAAGACATTTCAGAGAGCTGCTCAAACTGAAAGCGGAGGTGTTTAGAGTGAATAAAATCATCACATACTCCACCACAGAAATGTGGAAATATCAGCTTTCAATGTCAGAACATGATGCTCTTAACAACAGCGTGCGTCTCCTGGGAGTTTCCTGTGAAATACCAAAACACAGCGGAGGACACTGCCAGGAATTCTTCGCTGTCTGAGGGACTGAACTGTTTTTTTGATTCTTTTTAATGAAGTGAAAGTAAACAGAACTTCAGAAGCTACTTTAAAGTGTGCTGCACTGTGACGGGAGGAATCATTCCTCCTCCAATCCTCACTTCCTGTTTTTTTTTTTCCCTTCGGTCCGTCTGTCTGTCTGCAGAGAATTTGAGATCTAATGAGGAAGAAAGCAGCGAACAGATAAGCGTGCAGAGAAGGGATGGGCCTTATCGACTACCCCATTACATCCTCTAAGCCAGTTATCTTCCCAGGTCTCTCTCTCGCCCTCTCTCTCTCTCTGGGAAAAAAAAGGCTGGGGTCTTTAAGGTCTGATTAACACCCTGTTCCTCAGGATTCCTATTGTTAGATAAAACTCTCCATTTCTGGCTCTTTAATTAGCTTAAGCAGCTTGGCGCAGCCAAAAGCACTTGTGATATTCCATTATTCTAATCCTATTAGTCCGAGTGCAAAGACAGAGGAGCAGAGAGAGTAACTGAGACTCCAGGAGAAGAAGAAGAAGAAGCTTTGCTTTTTATAGCTGATGAACACGATGTGGTATAAAGATAACTCTGCTAGCAGCGGACAGCGGCTAATCGAGCTGATGCTCCGTGGCAGGTCGCTCTGTATCCATTTCTCTTCATGCTCGAGTATTTCTGCAGGCGGTGTCTGAGCCGAGGGCTGGACTGGTCTGTCTGACTGGTCTCGTCAGCTGTGGGGTCAGACTCAAAGCTCAGGTCAGTCACAGGTCAGTCACAGCACCTGCAGGCCTACCATGGAGTCAGACACAGACACGCTGTCTCTCTCACTGTCAGCTGAACTGAAACAGGTTTTAAAAACAAATCAAGATAAACAACTATTCATAATTAAAACAGACAGATTTTATCGCTTTAAATCCACAAAATCCTGCATGTCATGTCAGCCTCCTCTTCGCCTGCAGATTCCCAGAACGGATGAGTCAGCTGCAGATGACTGTCAGCCGTCACAACAATCTCTTAGTCATAATCTGTTTTTTTTTTTTTTTTTTTATGACGCTGTGACAGTCTTGTTTTTACCTTTACAGGTGTGAACTGAATGCTTTATATAATCACAACAAAATCAGGAGTGAGGGCTGATTTTTTTCCCACGTGTGCACTTCCTTCAGGCGCTGCAGAAATTAAAGTCTTTATTTAAATGATATAACAATCATACGATCTGAACTCAAAGCTTGTTTTCTTTTTCAAAACTTTAAATGTTAAGAGCTTAAAATAACTGGACTGGAAGTATTTCACAAGGCTTTCACAAATGTATATCTACCAACCTGTTGGTGGAAGTACGTAATGCTCTCTCCTGGCCAGGAGAGCAGCAAGTCACAAAACACAATTACAGACAAACAACACAGAACAATGACAAAAGCAGATCACCATATCCAGTGTAGCATCAGAAAAATCAGCCATCAAAGCATTTACAACCTGATGCATCATCTTCCAACACCTTTAGTCCAACATTTATCAACTTGATATAATTAACATAAATAAGAGGGAAGCAAATTAAATTATTAATGAGAGCATGCCAATTATTTTGTCTTTGAATAGAAAATGCAGGTGAACTAACTGAAGAACACAAGTCACAACGATGAGTTAGCGCTTTGAGACTTGTAATAAACCTCAGTGCTCCATGGTACAGTGTCCAGAGAGTGAAGGCATCATGAAGATGCATGCATCACCGTAGCCAATCGGGGCAAGAAAGTTGCAGCAACAAGTCTCCTTTTTTTTGCAGCAAATGAAAAACAGGACTTCATCCTCAATAAAAACCAAGACAAAGCCTCAGCTTCTTAACAAGCTGCTGAATGTGAAACTTAAAAGACAGGGTATCATCATTTAAGAAACTTAGATATTTATGAAATGAGATGTAATTACAGAAGGCAAGTCCTGTGGTTTAGTCCTTGAGTCACTAAACATCGTAGCTTTTGTTTTTTTTTCAGGATTTAAGAACAATGTTGAGGGTAGGAACAAAAATAACAAAGAGAGGAGGTGAGTTGGAGGTTTTGTTGCTAAGATAAATTAAGTGTTAGAGGTGTAAACCAGTTTCATTAATAGTGAAACTTTTAGCAATATCATTGTAGAACTATATTACATACATTACGGTTAATCCAAGTATGTTATCATTTAGGATTAGGAGGCAGCTTTGTGAGGCTAAATGTTTCCAGTGTTTTTAATCCAGCTGATTTAGCTCAGAGTCTAACTGCGTTCTCTGAGTATATTTGCAATAAATATAATAATTAAGAAAAAACAATATAAAGCTAGTTTTCCCCGTCACTACAAACTGAACACTTTTTCTACAGAGCAGCAGCATTTAAAGACAGTTTGCAGAGAAACCATCTCTCTTCTCTCTCTCTGATCCGTTCAGCCACATTAAACTCTCCGTGCTGATCTGGATATCACTGATGTTCAGTTCTCCCTCCGACTCTTTTTTTTTTTTTAATCACACGCAGCAGCTCTGATTGTGCCAGAAACGACCGTCTCTGAGGAAACACAACAGAAAGAGAATCCAAACAAACCAGCCAAGAGTTGGCACCATTACTCTCTGACTTTTCCATGTCGCAGAGCCCCCTGATGGATCCGTTTCAGGTCACGGACTAATTCGAGAAGGATTTGTTCTCCGATCTACATTTTTGGGATTGATATGATTCAGCACTGCAGCACTCTGTGTACTTCAGAAGAAGAGACTTTCTTCCAATGAAATCAACCCAGAACTCCTACGGAGGAAACAGTTGGTCTCTTTTTTAAGTATTTGTTGAAGCCTTGGGATTTATTTCAGAAAAAGACAGGTGGAAAAGAACGTGAAGAGAGGCAGGAAGAGAGAGAAAGGATGATGCTAGAAGTGGCGTGTTTCACCAGCTTAGAGTAATCTCCTAAATTAGGCTGTAGAGCCCCAAAACCACACGTTAAGACTTGTTATTCTTTTACCAAAGCTCTTTAAATGCTCGATTGCTTCAAAATGATACTAGACTCATCTTGGCTCTCTCTCTTTCAAACACACTCAAACGCTCAGCAGCTGTTCGCCTCCAAACACTCTGAGGTTAAACTCTGTGTTTTACGGGACCACATAAGTAATTGAAATGAGGATTTACTCATTAGTTTTAACCACATCAGCCGCTGGGATTTATTAAGGCTGCTCTATATTGCTCTGACTTCATTAGCCCAGCGTTAAACACCGCCTGCCTGCTGCGTACACAGTAAATCGCACCACATGCAACAGATGACAACACGCTTAGAGAGTACAGAGAGATCATTATCTTTCTCTGCGTAAGCTTTGTTCCCAGATAGCAGCCCAGCTTTAGCGGGTCCTTTAATTTCAATCATGTATATTTAATGAAGCGGTGCAGTGAACATTATGACGTGGACGGACATCAATCTTTAGCACAGAGCTGAAACTACAAAGTGAACGATGACAGCAGTATTCAAACAGGCACTAAATCATGGCAGTGATTATGAGTTGTTTATTCGTTTTTAAGGCGTCAAATTTAGCTTTTTTTATCCTCATCCTGTTGGGTTATGGATCTAGAAGTGATCTGGGAGAGGATGAGGAGCTTGGGAGGAGCAAAAGGTAAAGAAATGTTAAGTTAGCAAAGGTAGCAATTTAGGTGGCTAATTAGCTAGCTGCTAACTTGGCTGGTTTAAAACTGTTGCGGCTGATCAGAGATTTATAATGCTTAGTTGGTTCTAATCACGTTCTTCCTCAGAACTACTTTGGTTTTCCATCGGCAAGGAGCCAAGTTGGAGTCATTGTGTCAGTACGTCCTTGCATAATGTAAAGGACTTGGTGGGTTGTTAGTGTTCGATAATAAGGATGTGTTACTGTTCAGATAAGTTATTGTGTGCTTGAGAATTACAAGGCTCAGTGAATGCATCACCACTGATGGGCGGTTCAGCAGCCAACGTCTGTTTGTTGTGTGTGTGTTTCTCTGTTCAGAGTTGTGGGACGTGTTCCGTACGAAGGTAACACAGAGTAGAGTTGTTGTTCTGTTGCCGTGGTTACGGCCAACACTAACCTGTGTTTAGTCCTCAAAGAAAACATTAACATTAAACCTGAAAGTTTTTAATCAGAAACTCCAACAAAAAAACAGACGACTCACTCGGCAGGTTTTTCCTTTTTTAAAAATGGCTGTTTACCACCGCTGATCATTGGTCACAGTAACTCCGCCCCTGAGGTAGTCAGTGCTTCGCTTCGGCCCAGCAAAGAGTTGGTGCTTTCTAAGCACCTGGAGCTGGTGCTTTTTTGGTGGAAACACAAAGAACAAGCACTAACCCAGGCACTAGCCTGGAACTAGCACTGGCACCAGCTCTGTCGAAAAGGGGTATCATACATCTGGTGGAAGAGCAACACCTGTGAGAAACCCTAAATCTGTAACTTTTCAATAACTTGCCTTTCGTTTTGAAAGCTAGCAGGACAGTCTGTTGAACCAAGAACATTAACACAAAGCAGTGATTAAAGAGGGGGTATTATGCTGTCCTATATTTTAAATTGGATATTAAGTAACAATGCTGGTTGTTCAGACTATACGTGTGTGGATTTTTAAACCTCTACATAGTCATATAGAAATCCCTGAATGTGTCTGTAGGTGATTAAAAAATCTCTGTTCTAAAACAGCACGAGAGCTTAATGAGATTTGCTGAAATGATGATGTCCTCATGTAAGAATCTTCCTAATGGTTCATGACATGCTGGAGTGGGCGGGCCTCAGACACCAGGTCTGCTCATAGCTCCATCCCTGACAGTTTTCCAGATGGGTGGCCAATCAGAGTAAAGGGGGATTGGGGGTGGGGAGCCTTAAAGAGACAGCAGCTAAAACAAAGCTGAAATGAGGGTTCTCTAAAACACCAGTTTAGAAACAGAGATTATTTTGGTTTGTAAATCATGTAAAGATACTACTGAGGCACCACAGGGAAAGTTTAAAGACTACAAAAAAGCACGGTAGCCCCTCTTTAAACTCAAAGACCGGATGTGTTGGTTTTGAAGACAACAAGCAGCATTCTCCTGTCACTCAAAACGCCACGCCCCCTTTTATACTAAAATCTAAATAACACCTGTCATAAAAAATCACCTTTAAATGAATGTTTACTGTTCCAGGTTGTAAAGACATTTTGGACATTTTTTTAATATGGGACACACAAACTCACTCCTGGAGTCAGCCTCAAGTGGACACCTGAGGAACTGCCGTTTTTGGCACTTCATGCTGACTTAAAACGAAAGTCTATGTCTGTAATTCCTCTTTTTTTCCTGCAGACTTTAAGTACATCTACATGCATTAACTCAGCCTCATGAACCATATGATATTAATTATCAGATCAGAATAAATCCCTCACAGCTCATCTCTCTCTACAGTCAACTGCTTCTGAAGCTACAGGCCGCCGTCAGCCCACGCCCAAGCCGACCAGGGACACGAGAGAAAACAAAATCTGTCGGAAGCTGCCTGTGAACCGTGGAAGAGCTGAGATCCAAACTCTCCTCTCCATCTGCTCGGCTGTCTGTTTGTCTGCCGCCTGATTGAGGCTTTTTCTACACAAACGCTTGAGACTAAATGTGACAAACTCACAGAGCTTCATGTGACTGCTGGCCAAATATTGATCCAACGTCTTTTTGACTCTCAGCATTATGCTGAGGTGGGAGAAAGGCTGCTCTCTACTCTGCTGTAAAACAATGTCAGCTTTCAAAAATCTATGTTGGTGCACAGCAGGAGCAGACGATTTTACACAACATCTCTGTGTAAAGGAGCTCAGATCTCTTTAAGTAACCAGGGAGGACTGCAGACGGCAGAGCATTACTTCTCTCTGCTGCCCGTAAAACTATGTCAGGTATTTAAGGCAGCATTTCACATAAAGTAATTAACACCCTGCAGCTTGTTTGTTCAACCTTTACACAGTAAAAATTAAAGTCACACAGGGTGAGTTTAAACATTTATCCAGCAGCAGTACAGGGCAGGTTTGTTTGCACGACTGTGACAAGATAACACAATGCAGCAAAAGATGAAACGATAAGATAGGAAACGTAAAATGTTTGTTTTTCTGACAGGTTACATGAGGTAACTTCTTAAGTGTTACTGTTCCTTAACCAAACACACCAGAGCAGCTATATGATGGAGCTGCAGGACCATTTGGAGAACACTATGTAGGCCTGACTCCATTTTTATTAACCTGCAGCTCCAACCTTTACAATAATTACTTTAACTACAGATTGTTTCCGTTTGTGTAACTTAGGTGGCTACAGTCATAAGATACTGCACAAAATGAAACGACACAGTGGGTTTCCAAAAGTTACAGTACATAAAGTTATAATTCTAAAATTACAATATGCAAAGTTACGATACGTAAAGTTATGACATTAAGTAACAATACATAAAGTTATGATACCTAAAGTTACCATACCTTAAGTTATGGTACGCAAAGATAGTACGGAAAATTTTGATATGTAAAGTCACGATACCTAAAGTTATGACATTAAGTTACAATATGTTAAGCTATGACACCTAAGGTTATGATACGTAAAGTTACAACATTAAGCTAAAAACACAAGATACAAAACGTTATGAAAAAAAGTTATGATACCTAATCTCATGATACCCAAAGTTACAGTATGTAAATTTAGGATACCTACAGTTATGAGGCAATGCAATGGGCTATGATTTAAAAACTTATGACACAAAAAAATTAATTAAAATTAATAATATGATACAATTCAAAAAGTTAGTAAATAGTACCCTGACACCAAAAGTTAAGTCGCAATTGTAAAAGTTACGATACAAATTGATAAAAAAATTTAAGAGTTATAATATGATACAACTCAAAAAGCTAAAAAGCTAAAAAGCTAAAAAAAAAAAAAAAACAAGTTACGAATCGATACCTTCAATACTTAATGTTATGATACAATACAAAAAGTATTTAAAGGACCTGAAAAATTACAAAATATATGATCCAAAAATTACAACATGATACGATATGCTACCATATGATACACAACTTTTTAAGAAATTAATGATACAATTCAACTTGAAAAAATGGCAAGACAATATGATGTCACAACATTTTTTGATGTCATGCAATACAATTGGAAAATTTGTAATTTGATTCAAAAAGTTCCAATAAGATACGATATGATCTGAAAAATTATAACTTGTAATTATATGATAGAAAACTAAAAAAAACTCTTTAAAAAGTTACAATTGTTTACAATTACAAGTTACAATTACACAATGTGGCTTTATCCAGTCAGAATGATACACTGAGTTAAGACAAGGTGCAATACTATACTAACATCTGGGTGTACTCTTCAGTTCAGTTACAGAGCTACAAAAACATACCATACAGCGTGTACTTACAGGTGCATGTAAGAATCCTGCAGCCTGGTGACTTAAAATGTTGCTTTTTGCATGTGAAATCTGCAGAGAACTTTCCCATCTCCCCCTGCTTTCACATCTCATGCTAAGCTAACCAGGTCTCAAAGATGATATCCTTGTTATTAACTGACAACTTAAAAACATCTCTGTGCATACTGTAAATGAGAGAACAGGACCAGAGAGCGCTCTCTTACCCGTGTGGTGGTGGCGAACATGTACTTCTCTCTGAGCTGGAAGCTGTCCACCTGCTCCAGGATCACCCGTCGGTTCAGCTCGCTCTGAAAGAAGTCGGTGCTGCTCATAATGGTGGACACGCCCTGAGGCTCGTGTCTCTGGACCAGAACAGTTGTGGGGGGGTCGTAGGGCTCCACACCCCTGAGATGGAGGAGAGGAGAGAAGAAGGAAGGACAAGAAAAGGGAGACAGTTAGCTGGTCCCCCCCTGACATTTTACAGAATTTAAAGAATCCAAACCATCATCGATTTCCTGCATGTTCCCAGTACACCCTGTCCTCATACGAACAGTATTTTCATGGTTACTTAATGGAGGACAAGCAAGCCTACATAAAATTTTCAACACTCCCTCCTCCACCCGGCACATCCACTTAGACCTACTTTCAACATCACACAGGAAATCCTGAGGTTTTCTTCTCACAGCTGAAACGATCCTCTGGCGCTTCTTAGTTCAAAAGAAATATTCTTATAGTCAGTTTCTGTTCTGACCCAAGTTTATTTTGTAAGTAAAGTGGTTTAAAGGTCGAAAACGTCAAAGATTCTGTTCAGATTTGAATCATTGCCCTCCTGTACAGACGAGGTTAATCAAAACTGTAAGCAAAAACAGTTAACGAGCAAACAAATCTGCCTCCATCCTGGACTCTGAAACTCCTAAAGGTCAGCCGTGTCTACCAGCTGCTAATTGGCGTCGGCGCAAAGGTTTCAGGGTTCATCAGAGCGGACTAAACAGAAATGATGCTGTTAAAATGCTAATGTGTCGCAGCCTGAGGTGTTTGTTCACTTCTCATTAGCAGTGTGTGAAATAAAGCATCTCCCCTCGTGTTTCGGACGGGAGCGTGTTCGCAGAGCTGAGAGGTTAAACACAACGTCTCACTGCTGCTGCAGTGATGACATCCTGTCCCAACCATAGACTGTAAAAAAAATGGACGTCATCTCGCTCGGCTCAAACTGATGTCGCCACAAAAACTGCCCCCTCTGGTGGCTGGCTGCAGTACAAGACAAAAACTCTGCCTCTCTATTCATTCCAGATAGGCTGCGGTCAAACTTTAAAAAATGATTACACCTCATAGAAATGTTTCTTACATCCGTACGCTGTGGTGATATTTAGATATTATTGGGCTGCATTGTGTCCAGGTCCCTTTTTTTCTGAAATATTTCTTTTTTATTAGTAATTAGAGGTTAAAAACAGGGTTTTACGTCTTGTTTAATGATGATTGACAGCTGCCGGTCATATGTAGTTTTTTTCGGGAATAATGAAATACATCAGGAAGGAGAGTTTAGAAGAGAGTAGATGGTCTTGTGAAAAATTAAAATAAATTATTTTTGTCAACCACTTCCACTCAGGCCAATGGTGGCTCCCGTGACAGAGGTTTTTTGGCTTCAAAACCATACAATGGTAAAAGGCTGAGCCACTCTGACCATTCAATATACAGTCTATGACTCACACAGGTGATATTTCAGGCACTCCTGAGTCTAAAGTCCAGAGTCTCTGTTATTATTAAGCTACATTTTACTAGATCCAAAGTTTGAGATTTCTGACAAAAAAATACACAAAAAAATGTCAGAGAGCTTAAAAAGTCTGATTCCTTGATCGAGAGTGAGAGGAAGAAGACTGTTTCAGGTGGTATGCATATGACAAAAAAAAAAAATACAACAAATTTTTTCAGATTTGTTACATTAATCCCAACTGTAGGTCATAAGTAAAGAAAAGTATTATTAAAAAATGAAAAACAAACATTTGACTGAACTTCATTGAGTTTGGTACAAAGATGCACCAACAGCGTGGATGTTAGACCTTTGACAGAGGTCGAACCTATCAGCAGATACTGAAGTAGATATCTGTTGCATCAGGCTGGAGGTCATAAAATTTAAACAACACAAACCTCATCAAACAGTCAGAGTCTTTAACACAATCATTATAATTCCTTTTCCTCTATTTGGCCACAAAATGCTGCAACTGAAACAATGTCGTTGACCTTGAACACATCATAATCTCACCTTGTTACACAGCTGTTAACCTGCTGATGTCAGCATGGAGTCTGATATTGGCTTTTAACCCTTTATGACCTGCAATACAAAGTCTGCATATCTGCACATTTTTACATGCCGTACTGTCATTTTTTTTCTTTGTCTAAAAGTTTTGCTATACAACCGTCATATCCCATACTTTAATAAAATGTACAGATTTATTTTCAGACTTACTGAATAAATTACTAAAAAGTGCAATAAACCATAAAAAAATGAGAATTTTACACATTTTCTTTAAATGCACAAATGTCATGGCTGTAAACGAGGATGTATGTGAACAGCCGCGGTCTGGATTGTTATGTTTTTGTTTATGCTTTGTTCTGGACTTCTGCAGACACATCAGTGGAAGGAAACAGCCCTCTGGGACATGTTGAAAACAATATGAAAGTGTAACTCCCCAGATTTTATATGCAAAGAATGATCCATCTCTGGTTTCAAATCCACCACCAATCCAAACTTAATGTGTAAATCACAGTTGGGTGTATTGTTTGGGTGTGATGAATGTCTTGCAGCTGCAGCACTAACAGATGGAGTTGAGAGATTTTTTACTTGCAGGCTGTCAAAAGTTCTGCATGTTAGTTTCAGGTTGTGAGAAACTCATTTTCCCAAACAGATGGCATTCTTCTCCCTCCTTATCAGTCGCCGTGGTAAAATTTAGCTAAACCTGAGTCTTCTTTGCATTTTCGGCCATATTTGCAAGTAACTGACCACCAGATTTCTTCTTTGTGAAGTATGATATCTGTTAGCTACACTGCAAAAAACTGACATCAAGCCAGTGTGTTTTTGTCTTATTTAAAGTAAGAATTTTCTTATTATACTTGATATGAGCCACATTCAACAGACAAGTCCAGGAACGTGTCTTATTTCAAGATATTAAAAGACAAAAATAAGGCCTGAATTACCTGTGATGAGTAAAAAAAAAATTGCCAGTGGGGTAAGAAAAATTTACTTGTCAAGTTTAGAATAATATCTAAATACAAGAAACTTCACTTCACTTACTCCACTGGCAGATTTTTTTACTTGTTACAAACAATTCAGAGCTGATTTTTGTCTTTAAATATCTTTATATGAGACATGTTTCTGGACTGGTCTGGTGAATGAGGCTCATATTAAGTCTAAAAAGACATTTTTACTAAAAATAAGACAAAAACACTTCCTAAGATTTCAGTTTTTTGCAGTGTAGCATTTTTAGTATCATTTTGTTTTCAAAAAGTACGGTATTTAAAATGAGAAAAGGTCCAATTCAAGTTGGCCTTTAAATCGCTATGACGGGATTCGTGCTTCCTCAAAGATAGTACTCTAAATTTCTTTTGTAGTGAAGGTTAATTTGGGAGTGTGGTTCAGAGAGGGGGGGGGGATTAAAGATCTAAAATTATAAAACATGCAAAATCATTCTTATTTAAGAAACAGATTTCAATGGAAATCAGCTCGCTATGATCAGCGCATCCTTCGATTAAAAGATTCAATGATGCATTTATAGTGTGCAGGCATTGAGATTTATAATATCATAGGAATGGTAGCAGAGTGAAATGTCCTGGTTGGACTGACTCATCCAAATATGCACAGGAAGAGATGAATCACTGGTTTTTATTTTAAAGTGGTAAAGTTCTGGTTTTAAACCTCACCGTAGTTCAGGCTGTGAGGAGTATGCATGTTTTTATTTGTCTTCAAAAAGTTGTTTTTTTTTTACATTTCACATAAGTGAAGGTAAAATGAGCTTCAGACTCTACAACCTGCCTGCAGATGAAGATATCTTGAGTCTGTGCAGGTTTGGAGCTTTGTTTTGAGGTCTCATTTGGGAAACCATCTCAGTGTGGACAACTTTAACCATCTTCAGAGATGTCGCCCTGAAAAATCGTATTCTTAGTCCAGTGGAAGGAGTCTAAAGTACATCTGAGTTACTCTGTCCTCAGTTTGTGCTACAAGAAGCAGCAACATTTCAAAACAACAAAAACAGAGACCTCCAGAATGTCCTGGATGAAAGTGTCCGTCTGCATGTTAACCTTAAAAAGCAGCAGTCAAACTATTTGTAGCTTCGAGTGTCCAGCGAAGCTGTTCCGACGCTGTGGCACGGAGAGTCAGCCTGAATGAATGGAAGAGGTTCACTGCGTCTTATCGTCTGCCTTCTAAATCAGTGTGTTTTCCTGCAAAGTCTGGAGAGAGGAACAGAGGGAGCAGTGTGCCCTGGCCGGACTCGGCCTCTGTGGCATTCTTTCAGAGGTTCCTGTTCAGCTGATGGACGCAGTCTGGGCTGAGAGTGCACAGAAGGCCATTGGCAGTCTGTCTCCGTCCTTCTCTTTGAGCTCAGCTCTGCACACTCCAAACACTTCCGAAACACCCGTCCTCCCCCTCTCCCTGGTCCTGTCTCTGTTTCTGTGGGCTGTTTGTCATTCAATCAGATTTTCTCTGCAGTGTTTTCAAAAGGAAAAAAAAAGTCCTCTGGAGAATTCACTAAAAAGAAACAAATATTTTCAGGGAGAGGACTAATCAACCCAAGACTGAGTACGGTTACTCTGATGAAACTTCATCTTCAACTGCTACAGCATCTCCTCTTCGTCTATGTCTCAATGCATTTAAAAGAAAGCTTCGCAGGGTTTGTTTTATGGCTGTAATCCATACGAGAAAAGGGGATTGTACTTCTGGTCGTGCACACAAAGAGCACTCAGTCTGTGAGCTCAGAGATCAGAAGATTAGGAGTTTGGTGGGGGATCGACCCGTCAGATTGAGGTTTTAAAGGCATCCAACAGAAAAAGCCTTCAGACTGATCTGCAGCACAACAGAACCCTCCTTTCCTAAAGCCAGAACAAACAGGATTAGACCCAAATTGGATGGAGCCGCGGGGGGCCTGGAGGGGGAGTCTGAGTTGAGATCAATCTCTATTTGTGCTGCTGCTGTCCTTGGATAGTGTAGTTTCTCTTGGCGGCTGCAGCGAGGGACCTTTAACAGACTCATCAGATCTTACTGAGTGATCGCTGGGCGCCATCAGGGGTCAAATTATCAGGTCATTTATGAATGCTTATAACAAAAGTTCCGATTCAGGTCAGGACAGAAGAAAACACAGTTTAGCAGAGTTTAGTTGTAGAACGGAACGATCGGACTCCAGAAGAAGTCTCTGGAGCCACTATTGGATTCAAAAATCTGAACCGTTCAATGTTCACACAAGAACTTAGAGTGAGTCAACTAAAGCTGCAGCATGCAATCAGCAGGTAATTCAGAAAATTTCATTTGCAAGTTTTGACTTTCAGATTTTGTTTTTCTGTTAAAAATGTTTGGATGTAAATCGATGGTTTGAAAATCATTTAAAGTCTATATCTGAGTGAAAACAGCACAAAGACGAGATATTCATGTTGAAACTGAAAAGTTTAAATGTTTTACGAAAAAAAAAAAGTTTTTGTCACGACTTTCCTCATTCCTGACCAAGGACGGCAAACACCAAATTATCTTCTGTTTTATTAGATTATCATATCAGATTATTCTGTGGTCTGAGGTATGTTAAGGGTGAATTTGTCCCGATAATCGGCTGTGAAACAGGACAGACAATCATAAATACCAAACTTGTTCAATATTTACGGCCAAAAATCTTCATGTGTGTGGGGATAGCTGACGACTCCCGAGTCATGACTCTGTGAGTTGTGATGCAAAATGGAATGTAGCCAATCAGGAAGTGAGGTGACAGAGGAATGAGGAAGTAGATGTAAATAAAAAACAAGCATGGCTGACCTGACATGGGAAGTTTTTGAGGAAAGTCTGTGTTCCCACCGTCTCCAGGATTTTTGGTTCGAGAATTTTCATTAAAAATAGTCCCAAGACCACCATCATTCCCTCTTCTATGTCCTATTCCATGTTGCTATGTGCTGCTATGTTTCTTCTTCTACATTTTCATTACATCATGTTTGGTCACGTGAGATTTCAGTCTTGGAGGACTAGATTCTAGATCGGTGGTGGGACAGAATCATTATGTGTGTGGTGAGCTATGTTGAGATCATCAGAACACACCACACATTACAATCAAAACTGTTCAACGCCTGATTTTTGATCTTCATGTGTGGGGTTTCTAACAGATAAAACATCTCTTCACATTTAGATAATCCTTTTGAGTGTACCCCGCTTAACAGACATGACTCTGAAGTGGAGATCAACGCATTGGGTTCAAAAGTCAGGTTCAAACTGCACCATTCAAAGAGGAAACCAGATATAAACCTGATGAATCCAGATCTGACACCCTTTTTTGGAAACCATGGACGCTGTTTTCTCACTCTAGGCTCCATTAACGCTGAACAATATCTACAGCTTAAGGAACAACATGACAATGACGTTTTTAGGAAGACCTGACTGATTTCAGAGAGACCAGGAAAAAACACACTGCAAAAAACTAAAATCTAATCAAGTGTTCATGTCTTATTTTCACTAAAAATGTCGTTTTAGACTTAATATGAGCCAAATTCACCTGACAGGTCCAGAAACATGTCTTATTTCAAGATATTAACAGACAAAAATAATGTCTTAATTGCTTGTAACAAGTAACTAAAATCTGCCAATGGGGTAAGATAAATGTTTCTCGTATTAGGATATCATTCTAATTTCAAGAAACTTGACATGTGAATTTTGCTTTCCTCAGTGGCAGATTATTGTCCCCTCATTACAACAAATTTAGACCTTATTTTTGTCTTTTTATATCTTAAAATAAGACATGCTTCTGGAATTGTCAGCTGAATGTGGCTCATATCAAGTATCATTCAGCTTTTGCAGTGCACATTCTGCAGGATTACAACAGCATGGCTCTGTAGTAGAAGAGTCCAGGTTTAAAATGAGCTGCCTGCAGTTCTGACTTGCCACCCATACAGCTAAAATCCTCTTTTATGCAAAAATGGGACATTTGACTTTCAAACTGGTGAAACTGGTCTCCTTTGTTCACAAATGTTTGCAGAGTTTGCTGTTCAAAGAAGAGCTAATTCAACCAAAACACGTTCCAACATCAACCTTTTAGAAATATGCTGCAGACATCAAATTTCAGATACTGTTTGTTGTCTTTGATCTGCTTTCAGTTTGACCGTACACTTCTGTTTTTCTCAACATGTTGCACCGATCCTTTAGGGATTGACAGCTGAACGTGAGTTTCAGTCTTCTTTTACTCAGAATGAGGAAGTTTGGCGTTTCAAGCATCAAATTTGGCTTTGTAGAAAAAATGTGCAGCCGGATTTACCTTATCAGCATTCACATCAGCTGCCTTCACATGATCCCATTGTGGTGTGTGGGTGTGTGTGTGTGTGTGTGTGTAGACATGCAAAGCGTGATGCAACCTGTTCAGAGGTAAAAGTTGTTAAATTCACCAAAAAGGCGCTGAATTTAATCCGTGCAGGAGGAGATTCATACACATTTATTCCTCTTTATGCTCCTTAATCCACCTGCAGACACCCTCCTGCTCTGACAGTGTTGCTCAGAGCTGTTTCCTGCAGCTCGGCCTTTATTTAAATTTAAAGCAGCAGACTGAGACGACTGAGGTATTTGGCACAAAAAGGGATCTGCAATCACTGCTTTCATTGTGCTGCTGTTGGCGGCCGAGCCTCTACTTTTACTCCTCTAACACAAAGATTTTTACGAGCTTTAGTCAAAAAGGGTTGGGGCAGAATATGAATCAATTATTTTGATTCAAAGCAGGAGAATTTTTTCTTTAGTTCAGGGGCTTTGCTGCATTTTTGTCTCGTTTCCAAGACTAACAGTTATCCTTTGAGAACTCCAGGGCGACTCATATCGACGCCAATGTGGACAGAGATCTATAAGCTGTGTGCGCGAACTGGGGGAAGAATGTGACTCATAATTATGTTAGAAAAAGCGCAAAGAGAAAAGAGTTGCATCACCTGCTGACGTCTGAAGATGGCAATCGCCACACCAAAAATGCTGAGTCAAGCTAGCTTTTGAAAAACCTTGAGACAGGCAGCTAAGCCAGACTTAAAGAGAGGGTATTGTGCTTATTTTCAGTCTTTATTCTGTCCCTTCGGTGCCCCCGTGATAGCTTTGAAGGATTAACAGCTCACACGAGTGTTTTAGAAACACTGATTTTAAACTTTGTCTGAAAGACTTACTGCTCCACAAACCCCCTTCCCTCTGCCTGCCTGTCGGGGTGGAGCTACAGACAGGCCTTGGTGTTTGAGGCCCGCCTCTCAAATGTATGTCTTCAATGTGAATTTTTGATTCCAGGCTCTGCCGACCTTTTGGACGTCAGCTGTTTCTGTTCGGTTCATTTTAATCGAGTGGCATCATCAGACCTCCACATAGCTCCACTGATAGGATCAGAGGGTCCGCTTCAGTGTGCTCACTGAGTTTGAATGGAAAAGAAAAAGCTTGTCTGTGTCTAAATATCAATAAAATCTAAAATGTAAAGGAAAATAAAACTGGCTATGAAAGAGAGAGTTTGTTGTACATTGTCTTTAAACTTTCATACATTCAGATCTCCACGTCCTTCACTTTGTTGCTTTAAATCTCTCACTGAAGCGTCTTTTTTTTCCTCTGAGATGTGTGAGAAGTTTAATCCCTGCAGGACATCGATGTAAAGGATCACAGTCTGATGTTAGACGTTTATCAGCATCAGAGAGCTGACTTCTCTCTATGATCTGACATAATCTGGATCACCTTTGATCTCCTCTGCTGACAACGCTAGGAAAGTTTGTTTCTGCTCAGCGTCTGGTCTGCCTCTCAAAGTCTGTGAAGATGAATCACAGGCTGAACCACATCCAAGCTGTCGCTGTAAATAACAAGTAAAGATTACTTTAAAGTCCCAAAAACTATATTTTCCCATCAGCCTCTTACAATAAGAGAGCGCTGATAAATAAACACACTGACAAACCTAAAAACGTATAGATCCTGGAACTAAATGATTAATGAGGCTAACTGTGTGCTGATGGACTTTATGCAAATCAATCCAGTGACCTATAGAGGAAAAACACAAAAGTAACTGCAATACACAGCCTGGCCAGTAGAGGGCAGGCAGTGTGTGAGCCTCTGGAAAGTTCCTCTAAGCAGGGCAGTTTCAAAGGGTAGATCAATAACCCCAGAACCAAATTCAGACCCTAGTTACTGTGCTCAAAAACACATAGTTCTTAAAAAAGTCCCTTGTTCAAGGGAGAAGTTTCTGCAGTAGAAAAGCCCCTTTAGCTTCTGTGAGGAACTTATGATTTCTGGCAGTGAGTAGAGATCAAGAAGTCGGCCAAAAGGATGGTAAACTAGGAAAAGGGACCCAAAGAAAGGATGCTGTCCTAAGACTTCAAGATAACGGGGGGGATGGTTTTCCTGCTGCTTCAGGTACCACGACCAAACCTCCATTAATCAGCTGACAGACAAGTCACAAATCACATGACTCTTCTCAGGGTGACCACAGGAAGTCAGCAGTACAAAAATGTCATGGTTCAGAGAAACCTCAGATTACAGGAACTGCTTTACTCAAAAAGCTGACTGTTCTTCAGCTGAATGAGAATTATTCAAGTGAGTGTAGCTGATAGTTCAAGCTTCATCTGACTTCATCAAAGCACTGCGACAGTCCGATTACTGTCTGACATAATCAAACTCCTCATTGATTCTTCATCGTTCATAATCTGTAAAACATAACGGTTTGCTTCATCACTTTGGCTCTCACTATGTCTGTGACAAACCACGATTACTCACATTAATCATAGTGTTACTGACTGCTACAGAAGATGTCTTAGATCATTAAATATTCATCACATAGAAACACACACACACACACAGAGGGTGAAGACTGTGAGCAATCAACTGCAATGTGACACAGAAACACACAGGAGCATTTGTTACTCCTCTCGGTCCACATAATGCAGAGAGAAGAAGCGCACACACACACACACACACACACACACACACACACACACACACACAGACTGTGACACTGACAGAGTGATGGTAAACATGAACCAGGTCAGCCCTCATGTCTGATCCTGTTCATCAGTCTGAATAATGAAGCCATTCAAACACCGCTCCTTAAAGACAAACAGTCCGTCACCGACGTCATGTTTAGTTTACGTGTCTGAAACATCAGGAGACTGAATCAAGCTGAGTCCAGATTAATCAAACTGAGTCAAACTGAGTTAAAATTAATCAAACTGAATCAATATACAATCAAATTGAGTCAAATTAATTTAAAGCAATCAAAATAAATCGAACTGAGACAAAATAAAACAAACTGAGTCAAATGGATCAAACTAAGTCAAAATGAATCAAAGTGAATCGAAATGGGTCAAACTGGGTCAAAACGAAACAAACTGAATCAAAATTAATCAAACTGAATAAAACCGAGACAAAATGAATCAAAGAGAATCAAAATGAATCAAACTGAAAAAAAATGAATCAAACTGAAAAAAAATGAATCAAACTGAAAAAGAATGAATCAAACTGGGTCAAAATCAATCAAAGTGAATCAAAATGGCACAAATAGATCAAAATGAATCAAACTGAGTGAAAATGACACAAAATTTGTCAAAATGAATCAAACTAAGCTGGAATGAATCAATCTAATTCAAACCAAATCAAAATTAATCAAACTTAATAAAACTGAATCAAAATGAATCAAAGAGATTCAAAACGGGTCAAAGTGGGTCAAAATTAATCAAACTGAGTCAAAATGAAACAAACTGAGTTGAAATGAATCAAATGACTCAATCTGAGTCAAACTACAGAATTTGAATCAAAAACCGGATCATTTCTGATGATATGACCTCGTTTGGAGACATCAGGGGGAATTAATTTGGCTGCAGGTTTTGAATCTTTGAGGTTAAATTCATAAATGAAGTTTAATGGATGAGGGTTTATTAATCTGCACTGTAGAATTTATGAATCACTTCCTAAAGATGTTAATTATTACATACTCAATTTTATGTTCACTTGGTCTCAAAAGATTGGAGCTGATGCTTAACAAAATGAAGCCTTATGAATATAACACCAGCTTCAGCTACATGAATTATAAACACACAGAGAGGAGGTCAGGGACAGAACTCTCAGTCTTTAAATGTTTCCACAATTAATTATGTGACTGTTCAGAGTAAAATGGTTGAGTATTTGACACTCTTGAAGAAAAAAAACTGTTGGAATTAAATTCCAGTAAAACAGATTAAATATGTGATAGATAATTTTTTAACTGCAGTTACTGTGTTTAATTACATTATTCATTCAAAATGATGTTATTTATATTGAAAACCATCCAGTAACTGTTTAGATTTGATCTGTTGCTGTTTAGAAAATGAAATCCTGTTATAATTTATCTCAGGAGTGTCAAACATGGGTCTTGCAGGCCAAAACGGGCCCACCAGAGCGGCCTAATCCGTTCCACGGGATAACTTTACAAAATGTAAAAATGACAGAAAAGGGCAGCTTTGGTGCAAAAGAGTTGGATTTGTTTTAATTCTATATTTTGTTCACTTTCCAAACTCTTTAAAAAAATCTGTTTACTAGACAGGAGGATAACTTCATTTTCTTCTTTAATAAAAGTTAAAAATAGTTCCCTGTTCGGTCTGCGTGCTGCGGTCAGGTCAGTTAAACGACATCGATCAGGAAATGAAAATCAATTTAAGATAATTTCTGGGGAAGTTATTTTGATCATAAAGGGAAATACTTAATAGTCCAGTTCCTGATACCTGTGATCAGTGGGGTCAAAAGTGGGAACCTCAGACCTCTGTTGATTCTCTTTAAAGGGACAATGCAAAAATATTCAACTGCATTAACTCACAGCAGCAGTATTAGTCATCATCTGTGTCTGAAAACTGGGTGTTACTCTCTGCTGTTTCTGTGTGTTTCTTATTTCCTGCACGCTCTGAGGCCCTGAACGCACCACAGAGTTCAGGACATTTGTCACACAAAGAATACACAACCTGAGACAGTCGATGTGTCTTACCAAAAGTAGGTCTTCACGTGCTCCTGGATCAACACCCATGTCTCCCCAAAGTCGTCTGATTTCCACAGCTGCAGAAGAGGAGAGAGAGAGAGACGAAGAAGAGGAGGAGGAGGAGGAGGAGGAGGAGGTAGAGGAAGAAGAGGAGGGGGAGGGGGATGGTGCACTGTAAAAATGTAGGTCAAGCTCATTCCTTTCGTTTTGGCTCTTGCACATGTGACATGAGAACAGTGAGGAGCCGTTTGGTGGGTTGTTCTTCAACTCAAAGCAAGGACACACACACACACACACACACACACACACACACACACACACACACACACACACACACACACACACACACACACACACACACTAGCCTTCAGGTTGATACCTGAGCTACGGTTACCCTCCTTTTTCTGTTTACCTTTCCTTCTTTGGGAGACGTGATAAATCAAACATGTGCTGAAAATTTAAATGCTGCTCAAGAGGTAGAACAAGTCTTAAAACGAAGCATTTAATACTAAAACCCAAACACAAGCGAAGAAAATCCACGGGAAAAAAAACCCATTACATCTATGCATAATGACTGCATGCATGAAAATTGTGTTTTTATTCCAAAATCGTTGATATGGAAGGAAAATCTGAAGGTTGTCACATTTCTCAGAGTTTAAAGTAACACTTTTGATTTGGCTCCAACTCTTCATGGCTTCAAGACCTTTTCCTCTCACTTTCTATAACTCCATTGAAATTCTTGTCATTATTATGGGTTATCAGTGTTATTCCAGGTGTGTCTGGACTCCTCAGCAGAGTGACACGGCAGTCCTGCTCTTTGTCTGAGATGACCTAACAGATTGAGTTTGGTAACATTAGCTGTTTGGATGAGATGATAATAAGTAAACAGCTCCGGTGACATTCCTGCAGTCTGTGTGCCAACAGAAACTGGGGCACCTGTGGGTGGCATTGTGCTTTCAAATGAACATGCAGGTTGAAGAGGAACCTGTTTCATAATCAGGTTTTTTTTATCATCGCCTGATTGGCCACACCTGTCTGATGACATGAGAAGGTGTTCCATGACAGCACAGCTTCCTGGTGGTTGTGTTTGGTAGACGGATGTACAGGTAACAGCGCAGCTGCAATGGGAGGAGCTTGTTTGCCTCTAAAAGTTAAATTTGTCCAAAAAAAGCTAAAAAACTAGATGGTTTTACTCCAGATTTTGGGCAAGATTTGACGCTCAGATTATTTGTCCAAATTATCCTCAAGTGTGTGGAGTGTGTATCATAAATGATAAACATGTTTGATATTTATGATTCCTGGTCAGACTTTATGACTTCACCAAATAACCAGTGAGAGGAGCGGACAGGGAAGGGACGTAGAGGAGAGAGCGTAAACTGGAGAAGATAAGCAGCTCATGGCGTTATTTCACCAGATTCTTTCCTTCTTTTTGTCGCTGCTGATGGGACAGACGGCCGAAATGCTGATCAACCTCCATGTTTGTATGTCTCCTGAAGTCACGTTTGATCACGTGAGATTCTGCGAGACTTCGTGTATTTGGAATCGCTACCACAAGCATGCAGTGCAGCGGTTACATTGAACTGTCCTGAGTGTGTGTCCTGCCTAAAAGCTTCACTTCAATAACTTCTGTGACCTTAAAGCTCCCATATGAAGCTCTTTGTTTGGGTTGATTTTGGTGTTTTTTGCTGATCTTTTTCCGACACCTATAAAAACATTCTGGAATCAGTCCCTTAAAAGGATTTTGCAGACTTTTTTTAAGGGGGGGTTGTTGCGGTCTAAAATCACTAATTTTGCAGCAGCTTTTCGAAAAAATTGCAGTGCATGTTGCAATATTTTTTTTGTTTTTCAATAAAATTGTGGCTATTAGCAAAAATTGCAAAAAATATTTGTAATTTTATTTTAATAAAAACACAATTCAATTGAAATCAAAGTGAGTGCTATGATTGGAGAAACTGGAGGGGTCGGGTGAAACTATCATGATTGGCTCGCCCAGAATTCACAGGGATAAACTGAATTTGCGTTAATTTTTGCAAAGGTAACGTCGCATCTTCCTGGAGGGACTGTGAAAAAACTCCCCCCGCTGTCTTTAAACAGTCAAAAAAATAATAAAAATCGCTTATTGTGAATCTTTTCTGCAGGAAATCTGAGCTAAATTGTTCCTGCATCATGCTACACTGCAAAAAAACTGAAATCTGAAAATGAAGCAAACTGTATTTTCTTATTTTAGTAAAAAATATCTTTTTAGACTTAATCTGAGCCACATTCACCAGACCAGTTCAGAAAAATGTCTTATTTCAAGTTATTTTAAAACAAAATTGAGCTCTGAATTGCTTGTTATGAGTAAAAAAAATCTGCCAATGGGTGACAAGAAAAGTTTTTTTGTATTAAGATATTATTCTAATTTCAAGAATCTTGATGAGAAACTTTTTCTTATCCTGTTGGCACATTTTTTTTTGTTGTTACAAACAATTCAGACCTCATTTTTGTCATTTAATACCTTGAAATAAGACGTGTTTCTGGACTCGTCAGAGTATAATTAGAAAAATTTTGCCACAAAAAAGGAAGGACTTGATTAGATTTCAGTTATATCCAGTGTTTAAGTCGCTGATTCTGTTCTTAATGCCGAAAAAACAAGAAATCTAATCAAACGTTCATGACTTATTTTTAGAAAACAGACAAAAAGCGTTAGACTTCAAACTCTTCAACCCCATAAATATAAAACTCCCTGCGCAGGTGTGACAGGTCCGTCTTTACCTGCTTGTTTGGGTGCGAGCTGTCGTAGCCGAGCACCAGGTTGGCTCTCCGGTTGTGCAGCAGCAGGTCTGTGGGTTTGAAGGGGAGGGAGAAACCCTGCACGCTCTTACAGAAGTCAAAGGTGTTCCACAGGTAGTTGTTGGTGGAGTCTACAAAAAGGTACTGGAGAAGAAGAAAAAGAAGAAAACACCCACGTTAGCACGAATGGAAGCGTGTGACTGCATTTTGAAAGCCGACTTAAAGCTGGAGTCTTACGTAAGCTTTGAGCTGATTCTGGAAGAAGTCTCACAGTTCAGTGCTCCATCAACACTTTGTATTCCCCAGCCACATTACACAGTCCGATTATGTAATTGCACGGAGCTAATCCCACTTTCCTCAGCTAGCTTTGATGTGCTGTGTCACTGTTTTCCCTATAAACACCCAGCTTGATGTGTGTGTGTGTGAGTCACCGTGTTTCAGAAAGCACTAATTATTCAGGCAGGAGGAGTTAGCCGAGAGGTTTCTCAGGTGCTCTGGTGGATTTTGACGGCAGCGTTTCAACAGGAAGTCAAGGTGCCAGATCGCTAATGCACAGAGAACGCTTCGCTAATTCATCCCCACCGGGACGAGAGACAGCTCCAGTGTTCAGAGGAGAGCTGTTTGCTGAATAATAACCAGGCGCCAAGGAGGAAACGATTCCAGGAGCAGTTAGAAAGCTTCTATTTCCATAATTAAGAAGTTTTATTTTTATATCAGCACTTTGTTAAGCTGGTAAAATATTCTGAGGGAGAAGTTTGCAGCTCAGAGAACGACTCCTTCACACTGGGAGTCGTCAGATGTTTGATAAAGGTTCCCGCTGGACGCCTCGTCTAGGAGGTCACGTTTAAGGAGTGTCTGAGCTCACAGGAGGAATAAGAAGCAGTCTGACCTGGAAACACCTTTGGTTCCCCCGGGAGGAGGAGCTGGAAAAACATTTCTGAGTAGAGGGATCTCTACAGCACCTGATGAGTCACATTTTCCTGATAGTCACCCTCTGTGGTATTGGCTCAAAACTCCACATGGTGCATCTCTACTGAGGAACAGTTTCACCATACCACTGGTTTACACATCAAAGATGAACTATTTTAAAACCCAGTTTGGGTAGAAAAGTTTCAGAATTGCTGGAGTGGATTGCTTCAGTCGGCTTCATAGAATAAGCTGCCTGATAATCCCTGTTAGGAAAATACGCCTGATCAAAGTGCGACCACTCAGAGATCTCGGTTTTGGCACTGGCAGACTCAGATCGTTATTTTACATCTCTGACAGCAGTGCAGAAAAAAAGAAAAAGCTTTTGTTGGAGATAAAGATGCATTTCTAACCAGAATCAGCTGTTGCTAGAGTTTCTTTAAATACAACAGACTTCACTTACAAAAACAATCCTTTAATTCTCCTGAAAGATTGCATGTTAGATTTTATTGATACCAGATTCCTTTGGTCGAAAGATGCATCCATCAAACTTAGAAAAACAAAGGATGCAAATATGAGTGAAAAGTTCATTTAACATGTTACATCACTTGTTGCTGCACCGTTTGCTCCACAGAGCTGTTCTGCTGGTCTTTGTCTGTGTGCACTGACTGGAACTTACCCTCCTGTTGTCTGCAGGACTGTGGTAGAACTGGGAGATGACCTGCTTGGCTCCTTCTTTAAACTTTGGCCCGAGAAGCTGAAATTTCTCTGAGACCAGCGTGAAGGTGGTCCCGTAATCGTACGAAACATAGACCTGAAGACACAGACCAGGAGAGAGATCAGTGACAAAACTCTGGGAGAAGAATGTGATCTTTGTATAGATTTAAAGTTTACACTTAACCTCATTTTTGACTAACGTTTTAGAAAAGTCTCTGTTTTTCTCCACTTCTGAATCTCAAAGCTCTGCACGTTTTATTTTCACTGATGCTTTCTTGTGTTATTTTGAAAGTTTAAACGTTCTTGTGGAAGTTTTTGCTAAAACAGCTTTCAGATTCCCTACAAGCACAGTTAGCAGTTATATCACATTACAACCAGGGGCCGTTAAAAACGACTGAAAAAAATACATTTTTACAATGAGATAAGTACGAGAGAGGATTAGGACCACTGGAAACAAAAAAACCTCAATGTGTTTTATTATATTCTGAGATCCTAAAAAGTCAGAACTCAGAATTCTGACTTTAATCTTAGAATTCGGACTTTTTTTCTCAGAATAATAATAATAAAAAAAATATTGGACTTTCTTTTTTTCCACACCGCAAAAAAATCAAATCTTAGCAAACTAGAAACTATCATGATTGGTCAAATTTGCAAATAAGCTGCAGTAGTTGGATAAAATTGCAAGGTCGCCCAGAATTCACAGGGATTAACTGAATTTGCGTTAATTTTTGCAAATGTAACATCGCATCTTCCTGGAGGGACTGTGAAAAAACTCCCCCTGTTGTCTTTAAAAAGTCAAAAAAATAATAAAAATCGCTTATTGTGAATCTTTTCTGCAGGAAATCTGAACCAAATTGTTCCTGCATCATGCTACACTGCAAAAAAACTGAAATCTAAGCAAACTGTATTTTCTTATTCTAGTAAAAAATATCTTTTTAGACTTAATATGAGCCACATTCATCAGACCAGTCCAGAAACACGTCTCATTCAAAGATATCTAAAGACAAAAATCAGCTCTGAATTGTTTGTAACCAGTAAAAAAAATCTGCCAGTGGCGTAAGTGAAAGTTTTAGACATTTTTCTAAACTTGACAGGTACATTTTTCTTACCCCAGATTTTTTTTACTTGTTGCAGGTAATTCAGACCTTATTTTTGTCTTTTAATTTCTTCCTGGACTTGTCTGTTGAATGTGACTCATATCAAGTACAATAAGGCAATTCTTACTTTAAATAAGACAAAAACACACTTGCTTTGATGTCAGTTTTTGCAGTGTACCATGGGAACGGATGTTAGCTTATTCAAAGATAACTGTTTTTAAAAGCTTCTTATTGTGGTTACTGTTAATAACTGTGATATGGTTATCTGATTTGTTGTTCTGTAACCTAGTCATAGTCAGTTGACGAATTTTAAGTCTTGTTTCGGGGCTTTACTTATGAGCAGGAGCCAGAACATGGTGCTTTATTTTGATATCGACCTGATACTCTGTTCGTTTCCCTGTTTGGTATGATCTGCTCTGCAGAGATTGATGCATTTGTTCTTCAGCAAAAACAGACAGCAGTTAAGTATGGTGTAGTGAGCGGCGCTGACGGACTGCGGCACGCATGGAGTATGTGTGATTTGGGGTAAGAATGAAGCACATCAAACCAGATCAAAATCAGATGAGGACAAATTTGTCGAGTTCTTGTTACTGTATTTTTATTTCTGTGCAAGCACATGAAACCGTTTTCTCGTGTTGAAGTGCTGAGGAGTGAGACATCTTGCATCCTTACTACCTCTGCTGAGAGTGGTGCACACAAAACAGCAATATTACAGCAGCCAATGCAAAACCATCACATCCTAAAAGCTCCAAAGTCTGAGTGAACTTCCTCCTCGACACTGTAAAGAAAAGACGGTAAGAAACTGTGGAGCAGACCTTTGTTGGTAATGAGGGAGGGTGTGCCTTTAAGGTCCTCATCAAAGAACAACAACCACATGTAATCTAATTAAAGTAGAAATAAGCAGCTGTTTTAATATCATTCACCCACAGACAACGTTGTGAACTGGAATTAGAATAAAAAATAGATTCATATCCTCAAACCACTCCAATCTGATCTTCCTCTGTTCATGTAAATACACCAACACGCCTCACTCCATGACAAAATGATTCACTCCGTTTATCTGTGATTAACTAAAGGGCTAAATTATTCCCTTAACTACACCCCTCAGGGGACAATTATCAAATGTCTCTTTATCAACACGTTCAGCTCTGCGGCTGTGTGTTAATGTGAGATACGGTATAATTAAAAGATATCAGCCTGATATCTTTATGGTGTTAGAAGAGTTCTGTGAGGATTCACGATGGAGGAAGAGGAAAGTGTTAAACGTGAATTTCTCAGTGGGTTTGTCACTTTTCTCTGTAGTCAAACCTTTTTTTAGAACGATAGGTTTAAAGAGGTGTTTGGATTTTGTTGTCGCCACTAAGGCCTATTACTTATGGGTCAATAAACCCTCAAAATACAGTTAAAAAATAAGAGTTAGGTTCTGAAATATAAAAATACAGTTAAAAAGTGCCTCTGAGGAAAACAATCTCTGAACATCCAACGATTCAGAAACCAAACAGGTGGGAAGGCAAACTGATGAAGAGGAGCAGGCTCAATGTGTGTGTATGTGTGTTTTAAGGTGGCAGATGTAGGGCTCAGTTTGTGGCACAATAATCAAAACATCACCAGAAACATGAGAAACATGAGAAACATGTAACTCACCTTCTGCCGAGTCATTGAGATCAGTCAGTGATTGAGTTTCATAAGAGAGGTTTAGACTGAACAACAACACGGCTCACCTTAAATGATCCGTCTGATGCACGGTCGTGTTCAGGTCGTGTTCAGGTTTTACTCACCGAGCTGGTTTTTGGTCCGGTGGTTCCAGAGCTGTCTCGAGCTAACGCGACGATCACGTTGCTCTTCTCTCCGGCCCAGTGCACGACCATCTGATTATGGGAGTCGTTCAGGTTGGCCTGTTGGACAAAATAAAGTTGAATTAAAGGTGCACATCAGGGGGGAGAATACAGGAAAGCCAAGTCGATCTGTACCGCAGAGAAACTGGGTCACTGCCAAGAGGAAGGAAAGACAAAATACACGAGCAGCAAATGAGATTAAGGAGTCAGGACCAAACATTAGATACTGAAGTGAAAGTAAAATTAAAGCCACTTATTTGATAGAAACACTAATTCATCCTGTTTATTCTAGCTTATTTTTTTCTTCTGAGAAGGAAGGGGATGTTAGCCAGCGGAGGGCTTCAAGGGTTCGATTGTTTGTGTGTATGTTTTTATCACTTTCATTATTTTATCTATTCTTTTACCTTTTCTTTTATTTGTTGTTGTGTGTTATAAAAACAAAGAAGAACATTCTGTACGGACGGTTCTAAATGTAACTGTCACTGATATCTGAAAACAAAAAAAAAACAAAAAAAAACAAAACAAAAAAAGAAATACCAATTCATTCGCACAGTGTTTGCACCGAAGCAAGAGCAGCCTCAATATTTTCTGTAGAAGAACACTTTTTTTTTTTTTTTTTTTTTTGCAGGAAAACAAAAGTAAAAACTTTCAGATCATCCAGAGCCGCAGAGTTTAAGGATTAATTTTTTAGGAGGAAAAAAAAAAATGAACCAGGATACCATCATAAAACCAGATTTCTTCTTCTGCTAGTTTGTGACCGTATCCTGGTTTTAAAGGCACTGGAAACATCTGTTGATTTAGAGCTAACCGAACCACAGACTGTATCAAACATGGACGTGGGTTTGGTTTCAGAAAAAACGAGCTGAGCCTGTAAAAAACAGCTACAATACACCAACCTGTTGGTCCATTTGCCACAAATATTGCTTAATGCGTGACTCTTTGTGATTGCAAAATCAGGACAAATGAGTTAATAAGACAGAAAAATGAAGACTTCCTGCAAAGAATGTGAGAAACACTTTTTTTTGCACCAGGCTGCAAACAAGCTGAATTCTACACTTAGAACAAATTGCATTTCAGTATGGGTTTGAATGGAGATTCCTTGATTTTTGGTGCCTTCCTCATGTGGCCACTTTAAGAACTGCATGTTTTTTTTGGGGGGGGGGTTGCACTTCTTTGACTTCCATCACTGGAGGTTAACCTTCAGGCAATAGAAAAACAAATTGCTGCTAACATAAAAAATAAATCAAATTTGACAGTTCATGCTTAAACCGGTGCAAGATACCAAATGCAACTGTGAAAGTAACAGGAATAAATGGTTTACAGATGGGATCGTGCATCAGTTTCCTTTGAGAAGGGTGAAGCAAACTGCAGAAAATGAAGCTGTTTTTATATTTCTGTTTATTTCTGTTCTCTTGTGACAGGAAAGTTTGGAAATTCATGGCACCCCTCCATGCAAAATGTTAGTCTTGAGAGGAAGCCCATGAGGCAAATAAGATTTAAATTAAAGAGAGGATATTATGCTTTTTTAGTCTTGATTCTACCCTTCTGGTGCCCCTGTAGTATCTTGACATGATTTACATGATTTGGTGTTTTAGAAAATCCTTATTTCAGAGTCTGTCTGACATGCTTTGTTTTAGCTGCTGTCTCTTTAAGGCTCCATGCTCCACAAACTTCCTTCTCTCTGATTGGCCAGCGCCTGTGGAGGCCAGCATTGGTTCTTTATATCCATGTTTAACATACGGGAAAAGCAGAAAACCCTCTCTTTAAGACGATCACAGTAATAATTTGTTCTGTCTGTGAAAATGTTTCATCCTCAGGATTAAAGACTGGTGTAATAATTTAGCCCGACAGCCTAAAGAACAGATATGGACGTCTATTCAGCTCAACATATGGCTTAGATCTAAGACTTCAGAAGACAACAATGACTTTTCACTTGACTGTAAAACCTCAGCCATAATTTACAGATCTGATTTAAAGACCAGACGAGGTCTTTCCTCTTTACTTTTTACAGACTCTCTTCTTTTGTCTCCAGTGTCTCAACTGTCATAGAAACACAATGAGGAGAGATAAAGATCATGGAAGTGAAGCTGCCTTCAGGGCCTCATGACAACTTATTAAAGTATGCAAACAGACGAGGCCGAAACCTGAGATAACCCGACCTGATCCGTCAGGGCAGCTCATAAACAGGACACATCATTTATTGACTGAGTTCACACAGGTTGTGTACACAATCGTTTAATGAGCTGCAAGGTTCAAGCTGCACTGAGGAAAAGAGAACTGACACGAGCGACAGTAACAAGTGGAGCAACATTTAGTGTTCTACCTCATCTCTACAGGTACAAAGCATCCTTTCACTGAGTTTCAAGTCTTCATTCCTATAAACTTCCTCTTTTATTGACTTCCAGGTGAAAAGTTGCAACATCTCCAAGCGAAGAAAACAAAATTAACCACTTGCTGACAATCTAAGATGAGAGTTTAGCTTTCATTCATCAAAATTAGGACAATCATCTCCAGAGAAAATTCACTCAGCTCTGCAGACAGCTTTAGCTTCTTTCAGCTCGCAGTTTCGGTTTTCTGTGTCACTCATTTCCTGTTTTGTGTTTTTTTTTAAAGCCACAGAGGCCTACTTGTTGTTTCTGATTCCAAAATTGTGTTTATTAATACAATACATATTTCAAAGATCACAGTAAGAGAAAAAAATTAGCAGAAGTTGTGAAGTTTAGAATCTGTGGTGAGAATGTCAAAAATAACCAGTGACACTTGATTATTCTCCTGAAACATGCTTATTCCACACGCCTAGTTTATTTGTGTGAGTGCAATATAACATTTAATATTTGCAAAATATTTCTCTGTTGCAGAACTGTTTTTTTTTCTCTATGAAATATAAAATGTTTTACATGCAATACGAAACTTCTGCTGTGCAATTATGCGGTGAGGGTACCGTCAAGAGATTTGTGCGTACACACAAAATCATACATGTATATTTAAAATGTATGCGTGCTAGTCCATAGTTGAAAATGAATAAATGAAACGTGCAAACTCCTGTTTGAATCAAATCATACACAAAACAACTGATGCATAATGCCTGTTGCCTCGTGACGTTGTTTCGACAGTTATGTCTCGGTTGTCAGATTTGTATTTATAATGAAGGAAACACAAATACAGAAACGCGATCCGTGTTGGTAATTTTGTCAAGCTGCAACTTCATAAGTTGTATTCTCACAGAGAAAATACACAACACATATTGTTATGTGTATGATTTGATTCAAACAAGGGTTTACAAATGTTTTATTTATGCACAACTATGGACTCGCATGCATTTGTTTTAAATGTATATTTATGATTTTGTGTGTGTGTGTACACACACAAATCTTTTGACCGCAACCTTACCCCATATGCAATGCATTTTATCCACCATGCATTACACAGATTAATGGTGCATTAAACATTATCAACGGTGCAATATTAAATTATCTGTGCAGTATACATTAACTACCACGCAAAAATAGTGAATATATTCAGTTCAATATGCATATTTAGTAGGGCTGCAACTAACGATTATTTTCATAATCGATTAATCTATTGATTATTCTCTGGATTAATCGAGTAGTTTTTTGGTCTATAAAATGTCGGAAAATGGTGAAAAGCAACGTTTCTTAGAGTCCAAGATAACATCATCAAATATCTTGTTTGCAAACCAAAGATATTCAAGACTGTGAAAGAGAAAAAAAGAAATCAGAAAATATTCACATTTATGAAGCTGAAATCCAGGCTTCTTTTTCTTAAATAATTACTTAAACCGATTAATCGATTATCAAAATAGTTGACGATTAATTTAGTAATCGATTAATAATCTATTAATTGTTGCAGCTCTAATATTCAGTGAGCAACATTCTTTACTTTTTGAAATAGACATTATCTACTGTGCAATATGCATTACCATCGTACAGAAATGCAGTTCCATTATAAATTACCAGTGCTGCTGTGTACAAATTTAATGTTATACATTGTCTACCTTTATTTATTATATTTTATTATTGATTATTGAAGGTTTTTTTCCTTTTACGAACAGACAGGCAATAAATAAAGAAATGAATAATTTATGTTCAAAGTTTCTTTATTTTTTCTCCATTATCTGAAGTGCCATTTACTTATCTATGATGCAATATTCATGCAACTGTGCATTTTAAACCATCTTCAGCACATTATGCATTTACTCTTCTTTATGCATTATCCCCCGTGTAACATGCATTGACTTTCTTTTAAATCATGTTCAGTCTTTATGCTCTGAATGTCAAACCTTTCTTAATTTTCGTTGCACACATCAAGCTTAAGGTTTCTATTATGATCTGATTTGTTGCACTAAGATGGAGCTCTCTGACAGAAAGAGTCTAACTTGAGCTCAAACACTACATGGAGGCCATTTTTGAACCACATTAACACCCGGCTGATCAGAGTATGCATATGGGTTTGTGCAGGCGGTCTACTTCCACGTGAGGGGAAGGTAATGAAACGGCTTGCTGGGACTCATACTAACTCCCCGCTCAGCACACCTCCCATAGGGCTCGTAGATCAATGAAAAGAAATAGGCTATTTCATCTTTTTCATTGTCACTGCCTCGCCCTGCGTGCTGCCTCTCTTCCCTTATCTTTTATTGATGATCCTGCGAGGGGCCAGGCTTCTGAAGGAGCTCTGTTTTTTTTTCCTTCAAAGGCTTTTCTGCTCTTCACACTGTGGAGTAAACAACAAATATCTTTGCTTCCTCTGTCAGCTGTGATCAAACACAACCCTCGACCCACTTCTTGTTTGTAACTTCCACTATCGCGGCGGCGATGTGGATGACAGGGCCAAAAGAGGTTATTGTGAAAAGTGTAAGGAACCCAAGTTTAATAAAATATCTGTCTTGAAATGTCTCAGAAGTTATGAGGAGCTGCTGTTAGAGTCAGAGTTTGGACTCATCAAGACTCTTAGAAGGAGAAACATGCTGCGGGAAAAGCCGAGATGTAAATATCTATAAAGCAGCACAGCAGCAGAGGAAGTTTCTAGATTGTTCCAAACATTAACTACAAAATAAGCCTCAGAAAACATCAAATATCATCACAGACTGATGAAATTTAAGTGCAAGAGGGGATTTTTCCTGTTAGCATGACGCTAAAGAGCCAACATCCTGCAGAAACAGACTGTGTGTCGCCTCCAAGACACAAATTTAACCTTCTCCTCATGCAGCATCCAACAATGGAACGACTATGACAAGCTGTCATGAAGCCAGCCTCACTGATACACAACTTGTTTTTCCATTTCTTGCTTTAGTCATCAGCCTCCTCCTCCTCTCCATCTTCCTCAGTCCTCCTCCCTCAGGGCCACCTCAGTAAAAGTCAGGCCTGTCTCTCCCTCGCCAGCCGAGGTGTTGCAGCAGTAAATCTCTGCATTTTCGGCCTCATTGAGTCGCCGTGCGGGCGGGCCAGAGAGTTCGCCAGCGGCTCTGCAGCTGAAACGAGGGAATGGTGATGACTGTGATAAAAACTATTTGCCAGGTTGCAGCAGATTGCAGCATTAGAGTAAAAGCTCTGAGGGTCTGTCTGAGGATGATTGCTGCTCTGTTTGCAGGTAGCAGACTGAAATAAGGGACGGCTTAACCATTAAACAATGGCTGACTTTAGGGCTGCTCACTGAGTCCAATCATCAGTCGAGAAGACCCCAAGTCACAGAGTCACGTCTGTTGTTATTCTGCTGCATCACTGCGAGCAAAGCTGGAGAAACAAGGAAGCTGTAAACTTTACAAACACAGCTTCGAGCTGACGATGGCTCTATACATCAGGAAGTTTTATACTCGGAGACAGAACGACTCGCAAAGTGTTCATCCTCTCCAATACAAACATCCCAGTCAATAAATCTGGTAGAGAAAACTGAATAAAACAGCCTGACTTCAATTAAAAACAAAAACCCTCTGTTTTGCCAAAACTTCTTGGTAAAGCTTCAAGAGATTTTTATCTTTGGCTCATAAATAGACTAAAAATCTTCAGGGATTGTTTGATACGGTTAAAAAACTAGGATGATGTGTAGGGATAGATAAATGCTTTATTAACCCCAAGAGAAATTCAAGATGCAGCGATCAAACTTTGTAAACCAAAACGGGATAAAAAAAACATATTTAATCTGACTGTGTCATTATCTTATAGGATGATAAATGTGCAAATGTGTGTGAGTAGATCTCCAACACTAACAGGAAATATAGTTCAACTGTAAAACTCCAAGTCCAATGTAAGCTGTGTCTGTTTAAACTGATGTATAATCCTGACCAAAAACTCAGGGAACCAGCAACCTGCAAAAAAGACTGAAGGCCGGTGGTGCTAGCTCTGCTAATGTTAGCCACACTCTGCTAACACTTTGATATTTTTTAGACTCCGCATCAGTGTTTAGTTGTTTTAAATTAACTTTGCTGTGTTTTTTTAAGTGTTTATTTACCTTTAGACCAGCTGGTTTGTTTGACCTTTAAGTGACGATTAATAAAGCAGCATTTTAGTCAAGTAACAAGTTTCGTACAAACCAGTAATGGATGATTAAATTGCAAAAAAGATAAATAAATTAGTTAGTCGGGCTGGGACGATATGCTTTTGTCCCGATTCGATTCTTTTACGATTTTTGGGGTGTTGATTTGATTTAAATTTTAGTTCTTTGATATTGCTGATTTTTGCAATTTTACTTCCTTTTTAAAACACCAGCCCATGTAAAGTTGAATGATGATGATGATGTTTAAAGACAATATCAGGAGTCATATTTCCCCCCCAAAAAACGTCACATGTGAGTCGTTTTTTAAAGATGTATTCAGGGGATCTGATATCATGTTACTAGATAGTCAAAGAAAAACATTTCGCCCTCTACTGGAGAAAAGAGGTAACGATTTTTCAACCCAGTTTATAAACAAAGACTGAAATGAAGGATTTAAATTTGGAAAAAAAAATACAAAAAAAAATGATTTTATGATACTTGTGTGAAATGATTTTTTTTCTCCCACCCTTATTAGTCAGGCTCTAGTTTTGTTGTCTAACCAACAGCTACAACTATGAAAACAGACATCATGCATCCAATGAGTGAAACGTAAAGCTCATACAGTCCAATAAAGAGGCCAAATGTGGTGCAGAGATGAAAGCAGGGTAACAAAAAAAACTGTACTGAACATTCACACAGAAAACCAGAACCATAAAAGAGCTAAGTTATGTTCCTGCGCAACACAGTATCTTTGTTCAAAGTGTCGTAAAATTCTCTGTGAGCCTGTCGAGATCAGACTCTGTGGTTTGCCTCGGTGAAACCACAGAGACCTGTTCCTGCTCACACCAGCACACAGAGCCAGACCAGAGGTTCACACTCATGTTTATGTGATGAATGCTCCAAACTTAACCAACAGCAGCTCCACTCTGACAAAGGGAAAACACACTGTGTAAGTACATCATTACTGATGATTTACATCCACAGCCTCAGTGTTTACCTCCAGCTGTAAACTTCTCTGTAGTGATCCGTCTCTGGATCAGGAGGAGCTTAAACTGTGAAACACTGTTTGCAGAACGTGTCTGCATCCTCCGACTGCTCAGAGGAGTCAGTTCACACTGAATATTCAGCTGCAACAGTCTGTAAACATCCTCTTTGTATCCTTTTAAATGATAAGGAAGTTATTCCTGGATGCTCTGGAAGTAAAGTCAGTGTGTTTTATTCTTCAGCTCCAGCAGCTCAGCTCAGAACATCATGAAATGAGGACAGAGACAACTCGAGCAGCTCATCAATCAGAGCTATCGCAGCGGACCGACCTGGACCTGAAGATCCTTTTATAGTGCAATCAAATAAAACTGTTACAATGAACACAATGCTAAATCTATGTATTAAATAAAAATGTGACAAGGTTTTTAGACGGTACAACAAATCAAAACAAGGTGTTGTTGTTTGTAACTGAGAAGCAGCTAAACTCAGAGTGGAATACACATTTTTTCCGGAGTTACTGCAAAAAGATGGCCCAAATATTCACTCATTAAGTCTTCAATTGTAGCTATGACTGAGCTATGACTGAGCTCCGCTCCCTCCACTCACTCAGACAAATGATGAACATTCAGACAGGTGCTATGGCAGGTGTCACAGTAGGAGACATTTCACAGGAGGCCATTGATGATCTTTGGAGACAGAAAGATCACAGTCTTCTTCTTCTTCTTCTTCTTCTTGACGGATCACATGTTAATGTTTGTCTATATTATATATCTATATTGTCAATGTCTATATTGATGAAATAACCTTTAATGCCGTCACTGTTTTGTTTGTTTTTTTTTCCACGGTGACTTACGTGAAAGCTTCTTTTTCCAGGTGAAGTTTTGGTTCCTATTTGCAGACCCCCTCTGTGTTAAGGTGCAGCCTGATCTTGAATTGAGCCAGTTGCTCTATAAACAGGAACACTGCCTTTTCAACCTTGTAAACACTGCGTTACTATCATAACAAGGAGGAGAAGCTGCATCCTAGTAACAGCTGAACCGACACCTCCCACCTCTGAATTAATTCAGTGCAGCTGCTGTGTCAGAGCCGCACGCTCATCTGAGAATAATGCACACCTTCAGGCCAACAAGATTTCATGCTTTAATTCCTCTTTAGCATATTCCCCGCTCTGCTCGGCTTCTTTTCTTTTCTTTCTCCCTCTCCTCTCCTCTCTGCAGAGAAACATGGCGGCTGGTTTCAGAGGTGTAATCCCTGTCTGCTCCCGTCCATCAATCTCTGTGACAGCTTTGTGGTCACTCAGCGAGGAGGACGGGGGAAGAGGCGAGACGGGAGCATCTCAGACAGGCGTAAGTGCGACTGTACTGCGTCTGTGTCTGTCTTTCTGTCTCACACAAACATGTTGGACGCTCTCTGAGTCACCAGCAGCTTTCTGTGTGAAGCCTTCACACCTGAGCGAGCAGACAGGTCTCAGTAAACACAGCGACAGAGTCAGAAAGTGCAGATGGAAGGATTTCTCTCTCTTCCTGACGGCTCGCTCCTCGGTCAGACCTTGAGAGGCAGCAGACTGGAACGGTGGGTTTATGGCCGTTTTAATAGTCTGTGCTCTGTGGTGAGGAGGGAGATTTATATCTGCACCGCCTCATCTTGCTCCAACACCCAGAGAAATACAAATAACTTCAAGCCACAGGAACAGTAAAACACACGCTGACTTTAACTGAAAGACTGAAACATTTATACAACCTTCAACAAGACTCTGCCGTCTCTTTGTCTTTGCTAACAAGACGGTCTGATCCGTCTTTGAGAACTTTCAGGACCCTCAAAAAACAGATGTGTGCGTTCAGTCGACTGAGTGGTTAAAGGTCGCTTTTCACCCCTGCAGGTCGGCACCAGAATATCAGGGTCACCTCTAACCCGTCAGCACCTTTTCTGTCTTTGTTCTTTCCTAAATTATCCCATGGCTGACGTTATGAATCTGTAATCATGAGATTTGTTTTTGTACCTCGCTGCATTTCACATCAAACAACTTAACTTGTCTCATCACCGTCCAAATTTAATTTAGAACAATGTTCAAATTAAATTACATTTAATGAAATAAAACTATTTGGAGACAGTCCCAGAAATGCCCGAACCTCTACACTTTCTTTTCCTGACGGTTGAGCCACCATGCTACGGACAGAGGAGGTAAACAGACCACTGTTTACTGACTGTTGTCTGTAAATACGGGAGAGGCTGCAGATAAAGAACACTTAAAGAGCCTCTTTTAGCAACTGGGAGGATCAGGTTGGTGTTTTAGGAGCTTGAAGATGAAAACGTCATTAAAACATACCATATGTTGTCATGTCTGATGCACTTATGCTGTGGTTCCAGGTTCAAATCCACACTTTGTCTCATGTCAGTCCCCACTAAAACTCACTTTATGGCATAAAAACTCAAAAACAAAAAAGCTCTGAATGGATTCTCTTTCTAAACTAACTTTCAGGATCACTACTTCCTGACTCCTCGCTGTTGGGCTGACGACAACGCGATATCAAACCTCACAATGGCACTCTTGCTGTATATCAGGGTTTTTTTTCCATAGCCAATTTCCTATCCTTCATCATTCCTCGTGAGTGTGTCATGTCACTGTTTTCACACCTCATCCAGGGGGCGCTCCTTGCACGAGCAGCTGAATACTGGGCCAAAGTCACAGAGGAAGAAAAAACAAAATAACACCAATATGGTGGACTCGAGCGATGAAGTTGAAATGAAAGATTCATCAGCTTCATTTGAATCAGGAGTTTGGACTCACTTGTGTGGATGGGACAAAGCTGGATGAGGACTTTGCAGTACAATAAGTTAAGCTGGGATGTCCTTTTTCAGCGCTACTATTCCCTGACTATTTAAGGCTGTGTACCTGCAGACTGGTGTCATTTGGTCAGTTTATGTTGAAGAGGTAGCTCTCTAAAGTAAACAAGGCAAGTGACTTTTACAACATGAACAAAATCACTGAAAGAGCAGTGATTCAATATTTGCATAGGAAAGGTCTATCACCTAAAGATATCCATACTGATATGGTAGCAACACTAGGGAATGATGCCCCTTCATAGGCTACAGTGAAAAGGTGGGTGGTGGAATTTAAGCGTGGCAGGCAGAGCCTTGGGGATGATGCCCGTCCTGGAAGGCCTGTCACTGCTGCAACCCCAGAAATGGTCAATAATGGTACATATTATGCATCACTTCTGAGGCAGTTAAGAGAAAATATTAAACTCGAGCACTGCTGAAAACTGACTAGAGGTGTGTTGTTCCACCAGGACAATGCCCCTGTTTACAAGTCTGTCGTTGCCATGGCTGCCATTAATGATTGTGGCTTTGAATTGATTGAGCATCCACCTTATTGACCTGATCTCACTCCATCAGACTTTCCGGTACCCACTTTAGGTCAGATGATGATGTCATACATGCAGTGGAGGACTTTCTGAACGGTCAGGGTAAGGACTTCTTTAAAAGTAGCATTGAGGCCCTTAAACATCGCTGGAAAAAGTGTACAGATACTGAAGGGGATTATGTTGAAAAATAAGGCAATATGTCAGCCAAAAGTCAAACCCTTAAATATGAAGATCACAACTTATCAATCAGCCCTCATATGTAAGAAGTTTCTGACCACCCTGAGCTCGCAGAGAAAACCGTGCCTTTTTGCTTGTCGGCACAGCCAAGGGTTAACCTTTTAATCCAAGTAAAAGTGCCTTTAATTCACCCAGAACAACAACAATTACACTCCATTTATGTGTATATTTGTAAGGACCTTCGTCTGTACAGCGTTGTGGAAAATGAAGGGTTTTGTACCTGAGTTGAGGTACGAAGTACCCAGCTGTCAACATTTCACTGAAAAAAAAAACTTTTCCAAAGAAGTGGGGTTGGATTTTATCTCATGAACAAACACGAGTCGTGTAACTGAAACACTTGATAACTCGTGCTGTTAGGTAAACACACCAATGCATAAGTTTGATAAGTGGTCAACTGCTGTGTATACAGCAGACAAAGCAACATAGTAGCAGAACACTCTGCTTTGTTTTCTTACTGCACACATGATTCATTTTGCTAGTTAAGAAGGCGGTTTGAAAAACATCCTAAAAGCCTGAAACTCAATTGAAATCTGGTGCCAGAATTTAAACAATAATCCCTTTAAATGGCATTTTGTGTTGTCCTTTTACACGTTTACTTGTGTCACATCCCCCAGGCAGGCGACGAGGCGGTTTCTTTAACCAACAAGCCAAAACCTGTGACTGAGAAACACTGGCTGCATTCCTCATCAGCGACTGAATCCAAAAAAAAAAGGCCTCTGGTCTTTTCTGGCTACCGGGTCTCCGCTGGCTGTCGACACAGCCGTTTAAAAGCCTCATCAATGTATATTGGTTATTTGGTATAAAACCAGCAGCATCAGACTGACGTTATCAGTAGCAGTGTTTAATTCTCACAGAGCAGATTCATTGTGATGGGCCAGTGTGTTTAAAAAAATCATGACCAGGACTGGATGTGTCACAGCATTAGTCATCCTGAGCAGGCAGGCACAGGCCAGACAGATTCTCATCAGAGGATTAGCAAAGTGCAACCTGAACACAATTAAATAAACTCCAGAGAAAGCTCCTTCTCCAATCTGTTAGAAAATGCTAGAATCTCTTCCCTGAGTGAGAGCGGGCTCGTGGACGGCCTGTGCGATGTCTCATCATCCCACAGGAGGAGCGGCTCATTTCAAGTCTCAGCATCTCCAAGTCCCAAAGTATTTCTGCTCCACCAAAAGAGGAGGCCTCCAGCAGAGAGGAAGAAAATAACCTCTTGTTAGGCAGAATTCAGAAAACAGAATATTAAAACATATTATCTGGTGTTAATTTGTTGTTTTGTTTGTTTAGGATACAGCTTCATTTTGGGAACACATTGATTGGTGTATGGCTGGTCATACGGATAGGGGCGGAGATGTGTCTGAAATAAAATCTTTTTTTTTTCATGTTACCATCAGTTTGTCATCAGTTTATCATTACTTTCTTCCAATTCGGGTGATTTTTTTGGGATTGTTAGCCTGTCAGACATTACTGAGCCCTACCTCAGCCTCTTAGCGACTTGTTTGTGCTTTGAAGTCGCTACATATTCTATTCTATTCTGTTCTATTCTTAAACATTATATATTCTGGCTTTAATTAAATAATTCATGAATGATTAAAAGTACACTACAAAAACTGAACTCCAAGCAAATGTTTGTCTGATTTCAAGTAAAAACATTGTCAAAATTAATATTTAGAAATTAAGTGGTTGAAGTGATCACTTCTGCAGCGGCGTGGCCCTGAACCAGTTCTTCATCAAAGGGACCGAGCTGACCAGCTTCCCCTGTCTGTAAAACACCTACTAATGACAATTGTCTCAAACAACCTCACTGATATGAAAAAGCTTTAGAAAGCGGAGGCTCCTCCAGCTCATCTAGCTCACTTTAAAAACCATGAAGATGAAAACTGCTGAAACTGCAACGTCAAGAGAGACGAGATAAACAGGGTCCAGCAAAGCAGTTCAGCCCATTCAAGAGCACAGAGGACACTGGTTGACAAACCAAAATGGCTTCATTCAATTATTTACTAAATGGTATCAATTAAATAAGAATGAGGCCAAAAATGTACCAAAGAAATAATATGAATCAAATAAATATCAGGCTGAAATAGTTCTCAACTTGACCGGAGAGGATTTCTATCAGCTGATTCAGAGAGCATGTTTTGCTATCTGCTGCATTCCTCTCCCTCTCCTCCGGCACTTTGATGTCCTGTTGGTACCGTGGAGGAGTTTGGCTCTGTGTCTGGTACTACCAAGGAGTGAAACAGAGCAACACTACGCCCAGGCATTAAGCCGACTCTCTCCCTCCCCTCTCCTCGGCTCTGAGCTCTCCATTATTCAGCTGTGAGGTGGGGGCAGTGTCGTAGTCAGGGGAGCATCGGCGGCAGAGCCCGGTCTCAAACAATGACATCATCTCTGCAGGACTGGCAGGCTTTCTGCACTTTGCATGTGCAAGTTGGCCTGTGCTCCAGAGGGGAAACACAATGAAGCCAGTGTGCTGAAAATGTGACAGCAGACGTCCACAGACAGGTTCTTTAAGGTGAGGCCACACTGACAGAAAGCAAGGTGTGGGCAAAGAGAGGTGACTGAATGAGAGGGCACGCTGCAGACAAGTAGATTAAACTTTTCATAAAGCTTTTCACCGTCCAGATTCACGGCACTCAACTGAAAAACATAAACACCATACTTATTTTCTGTGAGGCTGAATGAGAAGTGGACTAAAGTTGTTCCACATCCAGACGACTCCACTTCAGACATCTAAACAGCAGCTGCACAAATTCAACCAGACAAAAAAACTGAGGGCCGTGTTTTCATGCTGGAGTGAAGTGCTGCGTTACAGAACACACACACATGCACATGCACACTACCACACACACATTCAGGAGGCTGTGAGAGTGAGGGTCAGTGATGAATTTTAAGGAGGCTCAAGGAATCAGACTCTGCACGCAGAGTTAGGATTCATGGAGTGTGTGTGTGTGTGTGTGTGTGAGAGTGTGTCATTAGGAGGCGTCTGATGGTTCGAGGATGCAGCGTGATGCTGCTCCAACTCTTGCTGATTTGAGGCCTTTTCCACACACTCACACTTCTAGTAAATTTCTAGAAAATTTCAGGACAATCTTCCCCAAAAGAATTTCAGAGTGTCTTCTTCTCACTGTTCTCTCACAGCCTGAAGTCTCGTCTGTCGCGCAGCAGAGGTATGGAGTCTTGGGAGGCAGGGATGTAAAAAGGATGCTGCAGTATCCCAGTTACAAGAGATCTGAGATGGCAGCGGAGGCAGAGTCTGAAACTATGATCCAAGTTTCGCCTGGGAAATAAAATGCTGGTGGGCAAAGAAGAGTTTAAAGCTTCTTCTTTAAAGCTTTCTCCTCGCTGTCAGTTTTTCCAACTGTTACCTGTTGCTCTAACATTTTTGACTTCTTGTGGACATTTCACTTTAGGGCTTGTCGATAAAATTCCTGGTGAAGTCAAGAAGTCTTCAAATTTAAATTCAAATGTGTCATTCGGTTAGTTTTTACATCAAAGTCCACTTCATCAAGCGAACTATCACCGCCATGCTGCAGTTCACGTAGAAGCCAACAAAGATAGCATGGACAGTCGGGGATGCTAACGAAGCCAGCAAAAAAATATGCATGTTTTTTTGAGTAGCTGATGCTTTTTAGGAATAAAACATGACCAGATTAAAAAAAACCCTCTTGCAAAATGCAGAGAATTTATTGCTTTTAAGTTGGCTCGATGGGCAAAAAATGGGCATTTTGACTACATTTTTTAGACTGTTCAACACTCAGTAAGTCCTTTGCTGTACAAAATTTATGCTCCACACTCTCTGAAGTTTTCTAATTCAGAATAAAACTTGAATACTTTAAATCCCTGAGGAACCAAACCAAATATACTGACCATGAAAATGTTACATCCTTTAAATTTTGCTTGAAGAATAATAATAATACCCAGAACTGTGCAACCTGTCATTCTGAGCTTATTGCTGCACATATTTTTTATTCTGGTACAAAATAATCACCCCAAAATATGGGTAAATAAATAAATTCTTAAAAAAAAAAACAACTTAAAACTCTTTAGTTATTGATCTCACCAACATGGCAGGTTGAACAGCTCTGTGAATGTCAAAAACACCCTGAAAGATTCAGCCCGTTCAAGAAATCACAATTTTTAGCCCATAAAACTGTTGAAATGTAAGAATTTGATTTAAAAAAAATGGACAGAAAAAGTTCAGTTCATCATTCCTCCATATTTTTCTACATAAAAATGTTTTTTTTCCCCTATCGTGTCACCTTTAAGTTTTATCTGAAGATGAATGATGAAGCCCGCACTGCAAAAAGTCAGACATGTATCTGACCTCAAGACTTGTTCATGTCACACAACTCTGAATCAAAGTCTGAGTCAGATATGATCACAGAGCGTCTTGATCTTGGCCACTGTTTCTTTCAGTCTGATCCTACATCCTTGGTGTCAAACTTTGGGTTGAAAACAATTCTGAGGAATCAAACAGGAACTGAAAGTTGCACAAATTTGTTCACAGAGGAGAAACCGGGAAGTTAAGTCAGAGAAAGTTTAAACAAAACAAAAACAACCAGAGAGTTCCTTAAATCCAAGTCCTACTCCTCTTAAAGGAGCCAACAAAAAAACCTCACACCACTGCATAAAACATGTGTTTAATGTAGGATAACGTACCGGACGGGATTAATAGCTTAGTGTTTGATTCAGACAGCTCCCGCACTTTCAAACTGGTACTTTTCATCCTCCAATATCCAGAACTCAGGACATTTACATCAGGATTATACTGGGACTAAAAAGGTTTAATCTTTACATTTTGGCAGCTCAAAAAAGGCTCAGAGAGGCACTTCCAGTTACAAACATCTTTGCTCATCCAAAGAGCCACCATTAACCTTCCACCAGACCAGTTCAGTTCAGTCAGCCACAGTTCAGGTCAACAGATGCATGATTTAAGTACGCAAACTCTACCCCGCTCAGACCGAGCCATTATCTCCAATTATCAGGCTGCTCTGCTTCCTAACAAAGCCGGTCATCCCTCTACAAATCCAAAAAGGACAACAAGTCCAGGAACAAACACTCAGCATGCTAAGCACTCACTAACAACCTCCAAACAAGCCACGAAACCTGATCCTGATGTGACTCTCTGGACTCTGTTTGTCCTGTCTGCTGTGTTTGGACTGTGGGTGTCAGCAGGCAAGACGGCCGAGGACAGCGTGAGGTGGCAGGCTGACAACCACTGATGAAAGGAAACACCTCCTCTCTTTGGTAACTTCTTCTCCTCAGCAGAGCTCTTTGTGGGATTGTCAACCACAGACACCGACTCACACTGTTACAAAGACTTTCCTTTCTGCCGTTTGTTTTCTCCCTGCAGTTCTCCAGTGAGTCCACATTTGCATGAAGATAATTCTCAACTGTTTTTACTCTCTTTGTCTGGGCTTTGAGCCCGTTCAATAACTCAGTGCACAACAGCTATTTGGCATCTCAAAAAAATCATAAATTTATCCCCGAAAAGGGATGAAAAACTCTGGACAACCACAGAGCAGAAATCAGCACAACAGGCTTCAATAAATAATGATGTTAGTCATCAGAAATATTTAAGTAAAGACAGAACAAAGCTATCCTTCAGTTGCCGGCAGCTCAGCTTGCAGAAAAAAATACAGATTCCCGGGTTTCTGCTGTTGATGACTTTATAGGTCCAGTAACAGTTTCTTTAAGTAGATCAAAAATCTGTATTACAGTTTGTCTCAGCAGCTCAGTTTGCATCCCCTCCTGGCAACCTGTTCACTTAAAAGCATCTCAGAAACACAGATGATCTTCAGGTTTCTTTCTGTTTGAAATTTGGCTTTTTAGGACTGACAAAAAGACAGGAAGAGGAATTATGGGGAACAGAAATTTGGGATGGCTTCAAGGTCGGCTTCATCTAAGATCTCTTGACAGAGAAGCCACTACGTCTACAACCTCCGGGTTGATCGGACAAATTAAATAATTACATCAAAATCAGCCCGTGGCCCAAAATTCAACTTCCCTTCATTTGATCAGTATTAACAAATGGGATATAGAAAAACAAAAGAATTTGTTTTGATTTCAAAAAGGAAAAAACAGAAAATGTTCTTCAATGTTCTGTTTTTTGATTCATTATTGAATATCAACTGAACGAATGATACGGGGATTTGTAAGGCCACGCTGTAAGTCTTTGCATGAAGCTTGACTCTCCTTCAACATCTTCTCGACGTCATCAGCCACTATGGTGTGGGGTCAACACAGAAATGTCAACCAGGTTTGAGCTCTCGGGGGCCACAGAAACACGAGTCCCTTACATACTCCAACTCTGCAACAGCGCAGGAATAAAGTTCTGTAATCGCTACACCTCTGTGCTTACACACTGCACCTCAAAACAACATAAAATTGTTGTTCCGGTGTGTGATTCCACATTCCATCACAGCGTTGTGTAAGCGCAAAAGGTATGACTTATTCACACACAGAGGGAGCGCCAAACAAACACTCAGACATGCACGAACACAGCTCTGTTCCTGGATGCTACACTTCACCTCCTCCTTCCACCCTTGTTACTGCGTCTGACGGAGGAAGAGAAGCACAATGACTAACCCAAACACTTCAGCTTGAATTTGAAGAAGAGGGGCGTAAATATCCCCGCCTTGAAGCGTCAGTCTGCAAGAGCCAACTGACTTTAGAGAACACTGATATATTTAGTGTTTACACCGGTGTCTGTGTCACTTTTTGGGAGGAGTGGAGGACCTCATCAATAATTCATCCCCCTTTGATCCCCTGTGAACAATAACAGAACTCCTTATAAGCAGCAGCTCGGCTCACAGCCTCTCCAGTCTCCCCTGTGGACTGTCGACCGCTTGTAAACAAAACAAATCTATCCCAAGAAACTGACTGTAACCCTGTGGTTCCGTCATCATCTTGTCACTCTTGGTCAGATAATTACATTGATGAATCAAGAAAACAATACAGCCATTTTATCTCTCCAGCAAACCACTTCAGAGGAACAGATCATTTCCCCTTCATGCCCTGAGATAAACAGCATTAAGCGTCATGATCTAACCAGCTTCCCCCTCGTTCAGAGAGTTTCACTATGACTCTGCACTCATGTCTCTTACTTTCCGTTTCATCTTGATGGTGAAAGCTTTTCCAGACAGTCGTGTCTGACTGACTCTCACAGTTTGTTGTGACATGCTTCTCTTCACTTCTTCCATCATGGTGGTGTTTGGAGCTCCACAAAGACAGTTTAATGGAAGAGTTATTTGTGTTAAACGATGTTTCACCTGCAGGGCTGACTCACCTGCTGCTGAATAGCTCAACACTTAATGTAAACACACTCAGCACTCAGACTGCTCATCAGTGAATCATGGATGATGTGAATTACCCTAAAAAGCACTAACTCTATAAGATAAAGTATGTTTGCATTAGAATTTGGTGCAAAGCTAAATAATTTGGATGAAACATTTGATTTCAAACTTGATCAGATCAGTAGATGACCTGAAGGGACCACCAAAGACAGAGAAAGTTGAGGAATGCTCCAAAAACACCTGTTTGGAACATTCCACAGGTGAACAGGTTCATTGGAAACGGGAATGTCATGATTGAGCCTTTCAGGGATGCTCCCTTTATACCCAGTCGTTCATGGGGCAAAATTCACCACTTTGTGAACAACTGCGTGAGCAAATAGTCCAACAGTTTAAGAAAAATGTTTCTCAACGAACAATTGCAAAGAATTGATGGATTTCATCATCTACAGTCCATAATATCATCAGAAGATTCAGAGAATCTGGAGAAATCTCTGCACGTAAGCAGCAAGGCTGAAAACCAACACTGAATGCCCGTGACCTTTGACCCCTCAGGCAGCACTGCATTAAAAACCAACATCGTTGTGTAAAGGATATTACCACGTGGGCTTAGGAACACTTCAGAAAACCATTGTCAGTTAACACAGTTCATCACTACATCTACAAGTGCAAGTTCAAACTCTACCATGCAAAGACAAAGACATATATCAACAACACCCAGAAACACCGCCGGCTTCTGTGGACCCGAGCTCATCTGAGATGGACTGATGCAAAGTGGAAAAGTCTGCTGTGGTCTGATGAGTCGACATTTCAAACTGTTTTTGGAAATCATGGACGTGGTGTCCTCCAGGCCAAAGAGGAAAAGGACAATCCGGATTGTTATCAGGTCAAAGTTCAAAAGCCAGCATCTGTGATAGTATGGGGGTGTGTTAGTGCCCATGGCATGGCTAACTTGACCATCTGTGAAGGCTCCATTAATGCTGAAAGGTACATACAGGTTTTGGAGCAACATATGCTGCCATCCAAGCCACGTCTTTTCCAGGGGCGTCCCTGCTTATTTCAGCAAGACGATGCCAAAACACATTCTGCACGTGCTACAACAGCGTGGCTTCGTAGTAAAAGAGTGCGGTTACTCGACTGGCCTGCCTGCAGCCCAGACCTGTGTCCCATTAAAAATGTGTGGAGCATTATGAAGTGCAAAATAGGACAACGGAGAATTCCACCTCCAAAGCTTTAACAATTAGTGTCCTCAGTTCACAAACACTTACTGAGTGTTGTTAAAAGGAAAGGTGATGGAACTCAGTGGGAAACAAATAAAAACAGCTGATTGCCCTTCAACACAACAGTTTCAACCCCCTCAGCACTGCCTGCAGCATGTAGCAAAGTGTCACAGCTACACAGACTGATTTCTGCAGGAGAATTTCTCATGGACAAAAAAAATTCATATAGCAATATATTACAATCCTGACTCATGCAATGAATCGTTGTTTAACTGATGGTGCCAAATATGTACGTCCTCATTTAGAAATAACACAGAGTTCCCCTTCAACCTGACCCCCTGAGTCACTATTCCAGACTCCTCACAGTGATGCTAATGATATAAATCCTGCGCCTCACCTTTCAGAGGTTTAGTATTCCTTTTTTAAGTTATATTTTGGGCTATTTGTTGCCAATATGGGGTAGGAAATGTGAGGAGAGAGGTGAAGCAAATGGTCAAGGCAAGGAGCCAAACCAGCAACCACTAGCCTCTGTGCATGGGACACACACTCAAACCGCTGAGTTAACAGCACTCCAGGGTTTTGTAATCTTAAAGGAGTCAAGTATTGTGATCTATCCTCAGATGACTGCTTTGTTTTTCAGTTATCATCACATCACTGTTAGCTTTTTTATTTTGTCTGCCCACACTGAACAGTCCATATTTTTTAGTTTTCCTGCCTTCCTCTCTTCCTTTCTTTTCAAACATGTCTCCTTCCTCTTCACATCACAATGAACACTCTGAATCCTGAACTCCGGCAATGAACCAGGTATCACATCCTTTTGTATCGTGTTACTCTGCGATTCCCATCTCTAGTAGACAATGCATGATTTTCCTGCACATTCTTCATTTTGCAACAAGAGAAGCTTTCTGAGTTCCTTTGCGGACTAGTACAGGTACAATATTTTTGTCAGCCTCGGCTCTCACATGATGTACAAAGGAGAACTGAAATTTGAATTTTCCAAAACAAACAGACTCGTTTTCCACCAGGTGTGTACAGTGTGAAGGTGAACAGCTCAACAGCACTGTCTTCCTGTGAAGTCTTTGAAATGTGTATCCTTACAGAACTTTTCAGTCTTATTCCCCTTTAACCTCTTCTGACAGAGGTGATAAGAAGAGAACAGCTGGAGCCATTTGTTTCACACCTTTAGCCCCTTCCTCCGCTGGGAGCTACCATTTAGGAACCATATAACTCGGTTTCCTTGATGGTATGAGGACGTAGCACACCTGGAAGAATAGAAGCTAAAGCGTCTCCAGAGCATTAGGTTTTCTGGTAACTTGAGTGCAAATTAGATCAACGCAGCAGCTTCTTATGAGACGCCACATGCAGGTTACTATTAATCGACCTTAAGGTGACCAGATTGAAACAGGACCCTTCATATTTAGTAAGCAGTATTGTGGTATCTGAATGTGAACCGCCTGCCCCTCTCTGTATGCTGTGCACTGGGTTTGTGTGCTGCTTTGAGGTCATTTATTTTATGCATTTTCTCAGCAAACATCACAATCTTCAGTTAAAAGGTGCGCGCAATGATGCGAGTCAAAAAACAACACAGTTGCTTGCGTAATTTTTCCTCCAGCAACCCGGAGCAGCTAAGGGCACAGTGAGGTGATGCTCAGTGTTAAGGTATCAGAGAAAGGTATCAGTGAGGTGCTCCACATTACCTGTCCGTACACCTTTGGCATGGTCGATTCCCCTGCGCTCCGGCGGCTTCTCTGCAGCGGGAGGGCGCCGGAGTCCAACCCGCCTTCAGCAACGCTATGAGCGGCCAGGGGCAGTGCAGGAGCCGCGGCGCCCCCTCCATCTCCCCACGGTAAATTCTCATTTGCCTCTATCGTGAAAAATCCACTGTTCTGCGGCAGCATGAAACGCTGCGCAGGGTGAAGATGAAGGGTCGACGCATTCAATCCAGCGATCCAGACCAGGACGAATAAATATAACGAGGAGCGGAGAGAGGACTGCATCCTGCCTGCCTGTGATATCGCCATGTTTGTGTATGTTTGGCTCGTAGATTAGGTAAGACAGAAGAGCTCCTTCTACTGGCAGGCAAGCTGCTCCATGCTGCGTTCACAGACCATGGGAATGTTAGGGAAACACGGGACTTGTGTGCGTTAGGATCATAGGTTAGGATGAACTGGAGCTTTAGTGTTGTGGTGAAACAAAGGCAGTTAACATCCACCAATGCGACAAAATGACATTTGTATAGAAAAAAGCAGAGGCACACATCATACACACGGAGGGGACCACAAGAAGACACAAGTAAATAAAAAATAAGAATAACCCACAGAAAGTCAACACGTACTTAAAAGGAGGAATAATGATTTTGATTTAATGATAATTATCATAATGTAATTAAATATAAGAGAAAGAATAGCATATTAGTAAATGCAATTCTTGTTTTATTTTACCTTATTGTAACCAATGTATTAAGGCCCATTTGAGAGAGTAAAAAGGAAAAGTTACACAAAAAAATGGCAAGTCATTGTAATGACTTGCCTTTTTTTCCCCCTTTTGAACCTGAAAATCTGCTTTATAGGAAAGACCTACTGTACATGAGAAAGCAGCCATATTAAACTGAAAGACATTAAAAACAATGCAAATAACACTAAAAGTTTTGGAATAAATGTATTTAAATATGTATGGAAGCCCTAAAAGGTCATGGTTCATCATTTTGCTTTCCCCCTTTTCACTAGTTATTTTTAGTTTTTCCATTATCGTGAGGACAATTAATCGTGTGTCTTCAGTATAATAGCATAATTTCTCTATAAATCTCAAGAAAACAAAATTTCTCAGATAATATTTAGGGATGAGTATTGATTGAATGTCATTATCGATTCTTCTTATCAATATGATACTTTCTGTCTTTTTCTTTTAATCTTTTGATTGGGCTTTTATCCCTTTGATTGGAGAGGATAGGACAGTGGATAGATTTAGAAACAGGGTGAGAGTGGGGATTGATGTGGGAATCAGGCTGCAGGCTGTACTCAGACCCAGGCCACCCACTCAAGGGCAAACCTTGTGGGGCACAACCTGGACCACTAAGCCATCTGCACACCATCGATGTGATTCTTTATTGATTCCCTTATCAATTCCTTCTGTGAATTCTCTGTATACAAGAAGTAGGTGGGCTGTACGGTGGTGCAATGGTTAGCACTGCATCCTCACAGCAAGCATGTCACCAATCCCAGTTCAACTGGTGGTATTCCTGTGTGGAGTTTGTATGTTTTTCCTGTGTATGTGTGGGTTCTCTACGGGTACTTCGGCTTCCTCCCACAGTACATATTTACTTTGTAAATATGACCTGACACTCTTGGTATTTAACATCATGCATCAATGAATGTTTTAACATGTTGGTGGTGTTACCACCCTTGCATGGTATTACAGCGTTCCACATACTGCACTTTGTTTTTTTAGCATCCTTTTTGGTAAAGTGAAGCAAAGCTTTGAGTCTGCTTTGATTGCTCCCTCATTGTCTTGGAAATTCTGCTGCTGATGTGTGACACGTCACGTGACGTCGATGACAGATCTGGCTCCTCTAGCGTAATGTCAAGAATCGTTGAGGGAACCATTAAGTATAAAGACTAATGATGTTGATGGATTGAACAATTTCTAATCAATTCTTAACAGGAACTGGTTCTCCATACCCATCCTTAACAACAAGATAATATGTACCGAACTAAAAAAATCAAATCAGTAGGTGGATAACTATCGTTAGCCCTAAAGTTGCTTGCCAAGCTGCCTTTCTGTCACTGCCCAAACAACTCAAGTAAATGAAGATTAATTCTGTGTCGCTGTGCACACAAAAAATACACAAAAATAAGCTTCACATACATCAATCATGTAGGCAGCAAAATAAATGCAGCTTGGGTAGAGCTCCTACTCTACCCACTGTCCTGTCCTCACTGATTAAAGGCATGAAAAGCTTTGAAAAAAAAAAAAAAAAATGCAGCTTGTGGCAATCGACCGACCAATTTGAGTTTTAGATCGCCAAACAGTTATCTCTTTATCTCAAGCAAAAAAATGTTAAATTATCTAATCATCTCAAAAATATAAGCTTTGTCGTCTTAAGATGAAATATAATTTGAGATCCTGAGAAAACAACTAAATAAGGTTTTTGGAAGACAGAAAATAAAATGTATTGAACTATGGCCTTTTAGTGCTTCTGTAAAAATGCGTCCATCCATGTTACTCATGGTCTCAGATCTGTTTTCAATGCCATCAGTTTATAATTTTTGCCCTTTTTGAGATTATTGCAGTAACACTGAAATCATGGCAGGTGCAGAATTGAGCCTGAAGTTCTCCTTCTATGCTTAGTTAGGATTTAACATTTAACGCTAGCACATCTTAATGTGGATTCAGGATTCATGCAGGGTTCTTGGTTTATGGTTAACAATGCAGTGTTTGATTTACTGCTCATCAGTGACTCAGATGTGTTCTGAGTGCCTGTTAAACAAATTAAAGTTACCTGCAAACAGTTCTTATCAGCTCATGGCAGTTGTTTACAGTGTAAAACCCTTGGAGATCCTTAATTGTCTTTCTGTTAAAACACACAATAGTTATATAGTCAAGCACTCCAGAATATTAATACACCCACCCCTCTTTGTTGTCTCTACTGCTGGATCGATTCAGTCCACCCTATTTCCATCAACTGTATTCTTCAGGGGTTGCATCCTCAAAGAATCACATTGTTTCCTGCGAAACCTTTGAATTAGTCTGATATTGATTTGAATCTCACCTCTTTCACTGCAAAACAAAGTTGGTTTGTGTACAACGACACCCCTGGTAGAATGTGATCCTATAGAGATGGTGTAACTTTGCAAGCCTTTCCTTCTAAATGTCATTGTTTATGAGCAGATGTGACCTTATCAGACGTAAGAAAGTATGGACTCAGAGAGGAGGAGGAGTTCATCTTTACATTTCAGCTCAGGTTTTTGAAACATTGCAATTTCATTCAAGGAAAATAATGGAAGCAGACAGCATGACTTCACGGAAAGCCTGAACAAGGCCTGATGGTAAGATTTATTTCTCATAAAAGTTAAAGTTCTAAAAAGAAGACAGAGTTTCTGCCTCCCAGACCCACACAGATTATATTTTATGTTCTACAATGAGCTAGTACAAAAAAAAGCTAACAAAGAAGAGAGACATAATTTAACTGAGTTCTTGTCAGGCCACATGAAGCAATATTTTGGACCCAAAGGCTGTACGTAGTCTCTGTGATGTCACACATCTGTTTCTGATTCCGAGTTTTGAACCAGGCTGTAAAAATGTTCGTTTGTGCAGTAAGATTTTTTTTATTTTGGCTTGGTGTGTCTGCGGCTAGCTTTGGGAAGAATCTGAAGACATGTTGTCAAATGTCATATTTTTAGACAGGAGGTTGCTGCTTGTTTTGAAAAGCCGAAGAGTCTTTAGAGACCTATTAGAACAGCTTGACAAACAGAAATTGATATACTGGTTAACAAGTTCCTCATAAGTAAGTATTACTGGGTATCACATGAGTCACAAAGTTCCTCTTTTTTGTTGTTTTTTTAAATCTCTAGTGTGTCTGGGGAATATTTTTACTGTCTTACTGTTGAAAGCTATAATTGCATTCTCTGGATGACTTCTGGGTTTGCTTCCTGGTTTAAGGTGGTATTTCATATTTATTGAAATAATCCACTTAGCTGCTGCACATTGAGCTGCAGTTAAACCCCCACCTTAGCAGCTTCACCTGACATACAGTTTACTCACAGTGCAATTCTAATCCCGCTTTAAGCAATCCCATGGAGTTAATCCACTCAGAGTACATGCAGGATTTGAGACACCACACGAATGACACAGCAAAACTCTCATTAGCTACATTAGGGCATGAAAAAAAAAATTCTAATTTATATGACGTGGTCTAATAAATGTGTGGAGCGCTGTACATTTTCATCGATAAGAATAAATCATATTGCCACAATCGTTTAATGAGAAGAGTTAGAAAATATTCCATTCCTTCCATTTTTCCCCCACATTTGTGAAATAGTTTTGTGTCTTGGAAAAAAACAAATTGGAAAATGTTTATATTTTGTGAAACATTTAGGTGCGTTTCAGAAATTTTCATGTTACATAAAAATGCATACAATGATATGTTTGTGGAACTCCTTGAACATTTTATTTACATTCTGAAATGTTTTAACGGTTGACCTCCAGGGCCACTCTACATTTTCGTTTCCAGATGAATGACCTTATATATTTCAGTCAATTGAATAAACCTCACCCATGAACGTCTATCGTCGTACTACATAAATTTACGAACAGACTGTGAATGCGGCGTGTGCCGTGCCCGCGCTGACATTGTCACTTAGCATTAAATCTTCACACAAAACAGAAATACCACATATATAACCGTTAGTCCTCGGTTACATTCTCATATGTTAGATGAACTTAAAAACACACCAACCTGAGGACACAGACCGTGTAAGTAACAGTTAGCTCTTAGCAGCTAGCTGCTGTAATTTTAAGGGAATTGCTAACCGTTTGCTAATGTATTAGCAGTTAGCTTAATTTAATGCCAGGTTTAGCTTCGTGTTAGCTCGTTATGTTCATTTTACAGAATACACTAAACGATCTGAGTGGATTAAATAGATTTGGTTAAAAATGGTAAATTCACTTTCCGTTTATTTATATGAGGCATGCAGTTTCATAGCTTACTCCTACAAAGTTCTAGACATTAAGATAAATAGCTACATAATCTTAATAGAGATAAATTCAAGAAGCAGAATGTACACCTGATTTTCTAGATGCGTATTTGATTAAAGTTATCATCACCAGTTAAGTTTTTAGTCTTGGCCACACCTGTTCTAATTTATTAAAGCAAAAGAAGAGGCACCACTTTGTGACTCCCTTTTCTAACTTTTTGTTATTGTGTTTTACAGTGAAATAACTTAAAGTCTTAAGTTTACAGAACAGTGTATGTAAAAGACAGAGTTGCCTCATAACAAGGTTCCTGGTTTGATGGTTTTTTAAACAGCAAATTGGTTTACATTGATTAAATTAGTATATATTAATTTATTTATTACATATACTTTTTTCCATCAGTGTGAAAAATGAATTAAATAGATAAATTAAATGCACCTTTCAGTTGTTTTGAATGTGAACTAGAGCTGGGACAATATGCTTTTTCTCCTCAGTTGTTGTATGATTTTTTGGGGTGCTAATTCGATTTTAATTGCAATTATTTGATATTTGTGATTTTTGCGATTTTACTTCCCTTACTTGACACGAGCTTATGTAAAGTTGAATGATGATGATGTCTACAGACAATATCAGAAGCAATATTTCTCCAAAAATTAATATTACATGTGAGTAATATCGCCCTCTGCTGGAGAAAAGCGGTGATGTTATTTTCAACCCAGCTTACAAACAAAGACTAAAATAAAGGATTTAAATTTGTTAAAGAAATACAGAACGTTTTTTTTTTGACAACAAAATCGATTTTAAAATTTTAAAACTAACAATCCAGATACTTATGTGAAACTTTTTTTTCTCCCACCCCTAATGGGAACCCTACATGGACAACCCCCCATATGTTTTAATAATCCTGTTTTCCTGTAATTATAAGTCAGTTTAAGCTTTTTTCTTGAAAAATCATCTTATTTCAGATAAAAGCTATGTAAAACGCTCAACTTCTCTCATTATTTTTAGCAATGACAGCATGGCATATGTGGTGTGGCCTATCAACCACACAAGAAAACAAGCTTTATTTTGAGATAATTTTATTAAGTTACCTGTTAAAATGGGTAAACCAATTGTTTTGCTATGGTCTGATTCAGTTATTTAAATATTTACATAACTTCTGCTTTAGAGGTGATGTTATCATGAGCTGCTGTGAAAGAAAATGAGACAATAACAAACTTTCATAGGAGAAAAACTAATTGAGTGTTCAAATTTCCAGTGACATTAACAAGAAATGGAAGAAACAACATCAATGCCTGGAAAGTTAAATCCACCAGTGCTTAACAAGAGAGCAGTGAACATGTACAACAAAGGCCCTAAAGCGACAGCACTCCAGGAGGTAAGAGCTATGTTATCTCTTATTTTCTGCTGAAACTTTACAAATTAAAAAAAAAGCAAAACATTGCAAGTATGCTCCTCTATTAGTATAGAGGATTTCCTATCTCAATTTTGGAGCTAGACTTTGACATTTCCTGTAACGGACCATGTGTGGGAACTGAAGTAGGTCTATTTTAGTGCAACTAGTTTGCAACCTTTTGCAGCAGACAGAACGGTCATCTGCCAATCCAGAGAAATCCCCCCCAAAGAAGAAAAAACCTCCATCCAAACCATGCATGCTGGAGTCAACAGATTTACTTAACGCTTCAACCTCAGGTATGAGCATGCTCACACTGCCAGTCATAACATAAAGTAATAGTTTGAAATATATGACTGAAGGTGTCATAACTGGTTTTGTAAACAGAATATGTAAGCTGTAGGTTTGAACTGGATCCAGCTGAACATTTAAAAACACAGACATGACCTAAGATAACACTATCCAAAAGGGTCAAAAGCATAAAACAGAGGAGCTTTGTCTCTTTATGTGTTTGTAACTTTCAGGTCATTTGTTCTTTACTTTATTATTTATTGGTTCAGACTAACTGTTAAATTCCACTGATTGTGATAAAATTGTTTAACATTTGTTAACATTAATAGCATTCTTTACTTTCTTGCATTTCTGCCTCCAACTCAAAAACACATTCAGAAAAGGTGCTGTTATGCTTGTTTCTCTTTCAGTCATTTTTCTTTTACTAGTTTTTTTTTTTTTTTTTTTTGCCTTAGGGAAGAAAGTGTGGATTTGTTCACTTCTGCACCTCACACTGCCGTTCCAGTGAAATGTCAATTCATTCTTGAGCTAAGGTGAAGTAACATCCTTTCTATTCTCTTGCTCTCAGGTACAAGCAGAGAGGTCAGCGCGCTGTTTTCAAAATTTGCTGAAGTTTTGAGGTAGGTCACTTTTATACGACCTCACTAGCCTTTGAAGTTTTTATCAAGCGCTGCTCAATCTTTTCTTGAATAGCAAACAAGTAGAATTTCAGATGAATAAATATAGACACAAATAAAGGTAATGCATTTTGTTCTAAACCAATCACTGTGTTTTTTGTAGTGAGAGAGCAGCAGCTGACACCTCTCAGATAAAGCAGCTGGATGGTGTTTTGAGAGAAGCTCGAAACCTTGAGTCGCATCTTAAAGAAAAGAAAAAGCATCTGAGGCAAACACTGTCTCTCATCTCTGACAAACTGCAGGGTTAGGTTTACTGCTGATTAACCATTCATTTTTCTGAACAAGAACTTTTCTGTCAGTATGTTGTATCTGTGCTTCTGTAGTTCATTAGTGATTTTATCACCTGCTCTGCAAAAATGTGATAAAGTTGCCTCACTTTGTATGTGGTATTGCTTCTAAAGAGATAAAATTCATATAAGAAACAAACTTTGTTTGAGTGCAATGAATCATTTAGGTAGTTTATTATTTATACAAGTTCCCTGTTGATTTAACCGTCTGTCTGAATGTTAGTGAATAATCGCCATTTTTAAATGAAAAGGACACCAAAAAGTCTGTCTATTTAAACTTGTTTCTAATGCATTAAAGGGCTTTAAGTGAAAGTTTTATATGCTGTCATGGTTGTTTGCTATTATAAGTAGGGTGTATTGGGATGTTTCTCTCCTGTGCACTCTGCAAAGGAAAGGAAGAATTAAACAGTTTTCTTCACCTGTGGATTACTTTACACTTACTTTTCTGGGGGTGAGCCTGGTTTCATTTCCATTTTTTCTATAATGCAGTCACTTTTGTGCTCCCTGCCTTTAGTTAATCAGTATACAGGCTGTGTTGGACCCAATAACTGTCCAGAGGAGGGTGCTATCAGGCCAGTCTGAATCCATATGAAGTCAGCTAAGGGTTTACTTTGGGGTTCAATTAAATAAATACGAGACTTAAGAAAATGCATCTTTGTGAATTACTAAAGAAAATTAATAGTGCTGTGACAGTCTCATTGATTCTTTAATGACTGTTTTAGTATGAGTAGAAAAAAACAATATCTCAAGTATTTCTGTTGTTTTAAAACAGCTTTGTTTATTTGCAGAGTAGTAATAGTTCAACGGGCACATGTTAAAACAGGAGAGTCATACATTAAATCATTTTTCAGCTGTCTACCATGTGAACCCTGAGCCATTGCATGCATATATTTATCAGTTTCTGGTGATTCTTACAAAGTTGTTGCTGTAAAAAGAGTAAAGGTTTGATTAACTTGTGCTGAAACTGATCATTTTCTGTTGTGTAAAATCGTTTATTGCACTCAGTGTTCAGATAACGGCTACAACTGTGATAGTCTTTACTCTCTCATTGGTGCCAACTGTTTTAAACATTTGGCAGAAAAATTCATTCAAGAAAAAAAATGTAAAACAAAAGTTAAGAGTACAAAATAAAGGAGATATTTACAGTGTTTCTAAATGTGCATCATCAGTGCAAACACAAATAAGGGAGGTTTTCCTTCTTCTAACAGGACTTGGTGCACTATACACTCATTTTTAAATACTTCCCTTTGACACAAACAAAACAGCAAAAGTAATATTTACAGTGTTCCACCTTAAACAAGATGTGCATTTGTTGGTTTGTTTCTTCTTCACGTCTAAGCATAGTTATTGAATGTCCCGTGGAAACCATATGGGATGTTGACAGGCACTGCAGCTCTGCCCAGCTCCTCAAATGTTTTTGCATCTAAAACCAGGAGGAATGTGCTCTTGTCCTAGAAATGATGGAGACACAGGGGGAAAAATACAGTTTTAAATATAGCAGAGTTTTAACAGAACAGATGATTTTTCAACACATTAAAAATATCACAAAATGGACTTTAAAACAAGTTTTCTTTGGTCAAATAAAAAAATCCCTGAACTTTCCTCACCTTGTTTGGGGTAATGACCACAGACAAAACAACACCATCGTCCTCCTCAGTCGCATCAGGGGAAGGAACAAAGACGGGCTCAGAGGGATAAAGACCAGGTTGTTCCCACACCTGACAAAAAAAAAAAAAACAGCGATCAACATGACCATGATCGTTATAAGCACAATAAGATAAAATACAACTTTTGGTATGTTGATTTTACTCTGCTGGTTGACAGTAATGATCAAAGGCCAAACCTCACCTTCATGTGTTTGCCTTTGATGTCCATCTTGATCAGTGTGTCTCCTACAAGATGTCTGAAGCCACAGCCGTAGAAGTAGCGGTAGGGTTTGGTGTTGTACTTGGTATAGTTGATCTGAGGGAACTCCAGACCTCCATACTGATGAAGCTCTTCTCCATGGAGGTCCTCATGGGTACAGAAGATCTGCTCAGGAAAATTAAAAAAGTGAATGGTGGGCTCGAATACCTCTGATTATACAGCATCTTTCAAATTGCATTGTATTTTGAAGTACTATCAACTTCAGTTCAACCATACAGATCAAAATATCACAAGTTTAGGTCATGAAAAAGTTTACGAACAGAAGGAGTTTACTTTTTTAAGGGTAGATGTCAAAGGTAGGTTTTCTTGTATCCCAATACATGCACATGAGATCAGCTGCTAACCTTGTTTTTGTCAGTTCTCATAGCAGTGGCTGTGGTGCTGAACTGGTTGTTCAAATTCTGGTTCAGAGGTGTTTTGTGGTCCACATTTAGGGGAAGAACGAAGCGCCGTGGAAAGACCCGACACAAGGTGTTATAGACCTGATGGAACAATTTGAATGTGGCTTTAGCATCTTCAAGAAAGCAGAACCAAAACATCTTCAAACCTTGATTTACCCATCCCAAGCCAACAACTTCTTGAGTATTGAGCTCTGTTTAACCCTCTTACCTCATCAAGGGCCTCTCCTGACTTGCGCAGGTTCTGGATGTTGTAGTTTGAGATTGCCTGTCCATCATCTGAAGCACACATGTCCAAGATCAAGAAGCCGTCTTCCTCATATGCGTTGATTTGGTGGAAGGTTGACAGTGCCTTGGCAAGGTACTTGATAGAGCTAACCTGTAAAAGAAGATGTGACTGATGAATGAAGAGACCACTTTTGTTTCTTACATAACAGAAGAATAGTGAATAAAAAAGCAAAGTCTTAATCCCTTAAATGTACTGGATAAAAAAATTGGTGGTCAACAAGATGGGGACAGATGTGGCCTCTATAATAGCTTCAGAGAGCTGAAGGTCCATTTTTGAGTCTTACCTTCCCGGTCTGCTTGTGGATCAGGTGGAAGATAGTGTTGAGTTTTGGGTCCCAGGAGAAGCTGTCACCAATGCTTTTTGTTATCAGCTTGCCAGCCACAATCTTCAACAGGTCCATCTTGATCGGCTGCTCAATGAACACCACGTAGTTCTCAGACATCGCTGTTGAAAAGGTTATATTAATAGAGTCCAGCTACTTTAAATGGATCTATAGTCATGGTTTAAGGCTGAGAGCAGTGTGACCTCTGATCTGGATAAAACTTTTGCTCACCAAAGCTGTGGTAGTAGGATGGTTTGGACTTGTCCAGTGAGGGAATGGAGCACAGCACCTTGGCTCCTTCCAGGGTATCATCAGCATTTTCCTTGGTTGGTGGCACACAGATGATGTTGTAGTATGCTCCTGCAAGAACAGAAAGAGTTAATGTGCTGAAGATCAGCAGACATGGAGGGGGCAGGGTTGCTGTTTGTGTTTCTAAAATACCTTTAGTTGTGTAGGAGTTCCCCATGTTGTATGTGGTTCCATCAGGATCAGTATGCGGGTGTGCTGTTGCTCCATTCACAGCGATGTATTTGCTCCAGTCCACCTTATAAACATCACAGAGACTTGTAAACATCTTTTCTTAATTACAACTGCTGAGTGCTATTAAGCTTTGACAGTAGCCCACAAGGCAGCTATATATCTGCTGTAGTACTCTTTTATGACCTCTGCTATCATGCATCAAGTGCTAGGTCAGTATCACAAACTGCTGTGCATGTCTCTGCTGAGTAAAACCCACTTCTTTGAAAATAAATTAAGCATGCATTACCCTTTTAGTTGTCTCCAGGGTCTCAGGGTCCACTCTGTGCATCAGGTTGGTCTCTGTGCTCACAAAATAATCCCCTTTGTAGGTCACAAAGCTCACATTGGCATTATCTGTGGGTTCTAAAGTGGAAAACAAGCAAAATGTTCCATTACACACCACAACAACCACAATGACTAATTGGGATGCACAATATATCAGCTTTAATATCAGTATCGGAAGATGTTTGTAATTTTTTAACATATCAGTATCGATCCAATGAGAAAAACTGTGCCAGTATTAACAAACAATGTTTATATCTATCTAGTTGCTGTTTGTGTCCGGAGGGGGTTCTCCATAAATACTGGTAAGTTTGATAAGGTAACTTTGTCACGATATTATTTTGATGTCTGATCCTTTTTGTAATTTATGATAAATGTAACCTGATGAAAACCAGTCATGAGTAGAAGTCAATGAGAGAAGTTGCAGAGGAAGAAATCACATAGACTGTTGTTTTTTTCTTGCCGTTTGATGAAATACTCACTTGGCAACTCAAATTTTGACAGGAAGCGCTGAAAGAAGTTTTTGCAGGGGTCAGGCATCATGAGAGTCCCAAATTCTGACACAGCAATGCGGTTGAGTTCCTTGTTGGCTAGGTAACTGTCACTCTCCAGGAAGCGGCTTCTGTAGGTCACCTGACCATGGGATATTTTAAACTGATGTAGAAGAGCCATACCATCAAACCAGTGGTTGAACCTGAGAATTTGGAGTAAATGTATAACTTGGATCAGATGTAGATTAAAGAAAAGACTGTTTGTGTACAAATGCCTGCCACAGGACTAATGACTTATTACAGCCGTCCAGTTGATTTTTTGGGCATTAAATTTCAAATAATGTAGAGAGATATCTATAGTGTCTGCTTTGTGATGTAGTGGCTGCAGTGGGTGTACAAATAGGCAAATTACTCACTTCTGGTTCCCGATCTCGAATTTTCCAGGTCCGTTTCTCAAGAAGCTTCCATTGATCCATTTTGGGACCTTGCCAGTGATTTCGGTGATGATGGGCTCAGGGGTTTCCTCTACAGTTCTCACAATCCCCTCAATGCAAGGCAGCCCATGCACATCTGTATAGTGGTTGATGTTTGTCCTGGATTTGGATTTTTTGAGTGCTGAGGAAAAAGAATTGATAAAACTCTACATGAGTGTCCCTCAAAGCTAGATTCCTGCATAAACACCAAGGTAGTGGAATTTTATTTTAAAAATAAGCGTTGAAAAGCTTAATTTTGTCAAGCCAGTAGAATTTAAAGTGTACCTGTGGCACTGCTCTGCTGGATTTTGATGCTGGCCATGACTGTAGAGTTGTCTCTGGAGTTTGTCACTCTCAAGTTGGTCTTGCACACTCACTTTGGAGAAGTGTGGTTTCTCTTTGCCTCCCACTCAGCTTTATACTGTCCTCCTGACAGTGATGCCCCCATTAACATGCCCTCGTTACACAGTGGTTTGAGATTATGTAATCCTCTAAAAGAGTGGAAGTGTTTCATGATCACAAGATAACACAAGTGGTAACTCATTCACAGGGGTCAAAATGACAAAATTACTGTGACAGCGTTTATCTTTCTTTATATATCAGCCTTTATTTTGTGGTAATTTATACTTTAGTTTGCATGCTTAGTATGCAAACAGGAATTTGTGGAGGATGAGAAGCTGGATATTAGATACTTATAAAAACATACAATCAGCTTTTATGAAAGCAAACCTTTATTCATTCATTCATTCATCTTCTATATTGCATATTATGCAGGGTCACAGGTGGCTGGTGGCTGGTGGCTGATGGCCTATCCCAGCTGGCTTGGGGCGAGAGGCGGGGTACACCCTGGACTGGTCGCCAGTCAATCACAGGGCTGACACATAGGAACAGATTAGCTTTCACACACAAACTCACACCTACGGGCAATTTAGAATCACCACTTGACCTAGTGAGCATGTTTTTAGACTGTGAGAGGAAGCTGGAGTACCCGGGAGAACACGCAAACTCGACACAGAAAGGCACACCATGCCCGAACCGAGATTCAAACCGGCGACCTTCTTGCTGTGAAGCAACAACACTAACAGCTGCGCTACCGTGCAGCCCGCAAACATTATTTCTCAGATGATTAAAACATTTACAATTTTTAAAGCAAACTTAATTTTTTTTTTGTTTTTAGTACAGCGTCTGCCTTTTTGGATTGAACTACTGAAGAAAGAAAAAATATTGGGAGTAAAGAGAGGGGATGACTTGCACCAAAGTTTCAAAGTCTTCAATCAAACAAATAACCACTGCAACGGGGACAAAAGCCTCATACTGCTGGTTGCGTGCTTTAACTGCTAAGTCTGCGTGCTTTAACTGCTAAGTCTGTGTCTGAGAAATCGAGCTTTTCCTTGTGATTTTTTTATGTGAAACATTGAAAAAAACAGTCTGGTATATCACCGATGTATTTCACACACAAAGCTGATCACTGACACATTTTATGGTTTCTGTCAGGGCACTGAAAGGTGAGCCAATGCACAGTTGCACGTCAGGTGAACCGCGCTATCTCAATTGCCCATTTACTGTAGTCACTAATTAGACAACCATGGGGTGGGGCCTCACTGGGGAGACATATATCATATAAAACTGTTATTCAGGTTATTTGTTTTGCAAATTTGATAGATTTCTTTTAAATGCTTATATAGAAAAGAAAATAACTTTCAGTTTGGAGTGATGTGCATCTTCTTTACATGCTGTGAGAACATAGTCTATGACCTTCTCTCAGCTCTCACTGTCTTATCTATATTAACAGGACTGAACTTTGTTTGACTTGATGTGTCTCCTGGGGTAAAACAGAGGGCACCGGTTGGCAAGGTGCTCTATCAACCACGATCCGGGCAAATAACAAAAGAGGGAAGATGACCTGGTTGCAGATAAATGACATAATTTATAAAAGAAAAAAAATCGGATCTGATGCAGTCACTTAAATGTTCCTACAGTCAGCTTATAGAATTATTATGACCATACATAGAATGAAAATAAAAGGTGTAGCATGGTCATCAATCTATCATCCTTCATTTTCATGTTAATTCTACCAAAATTTTACTTTTATTAATATTTTGTATGAATTTATTTTATTACTACTATATTTTCAGTATTTATTTAGAATTTGGTGGGTTTTACTTCTCTGGAGTTTGCATGCATAAGCAGAATAGGTTATCTAACATAGACAAAGATTAGAAATAAATTCCTGTAGACTGGAAGTTTTTCCCTGACATTGTAACTTACTGAATGCTACTAGGATACTGCTTATGGTGGGTATAGATTAGATCAGACGCCTTATCTTGTCTTGATGTGACGTCTTTGTCAATGATATAACATCAGAAGTTGTAGGCCTGTTATGTTTTTCTGTAAAATGTCTTCAGATAACTTTTTTTTGAGATTTCGTGCCACATAAATAAAGATTTATTCTAAATTTCTTGGCTGGTATGACTGATAGAAACAGTATCAATTACAACAAGGGAAAGAAATTGAAACTGATTTAAGAAGAGAAAATGCCATTCGGAAAATCAGCCACAGGGATGTCAACAAAAAGTAGAGTTTCTTATCCTCTAGAAAGTTAAATAAATAAATAAATAAATAAATAAATAAATAGATGAATAAATAAAAACATCTTAAGTGATTAGATGTTAAGACATTTTGGTGTTTCACCAACTTTTCTAAACGATTGCCTTGTGAAAACCCTGAACAAAATTCAGCCACAGTTGTATCTTAGAATGTATCAAGATGTTCCTCCAGATTTTCAATTATCATGATCACTCGTTGCAACTCGAGATAGTGCATTCACTGATCCTGTCTGAGAATGTAGATTTTGGAGGATCAGATCTTGGGTTCCGATGTTTGTGGTCCAGGCAGAACGGTCCCCATACATCTCTGTGGTCTTTGACTGTACACAGGCAACAGTCCATGGGAGGAGCAAATAGACTGAGATGCAACCACAATGCCAACATTGATTATGCATTGGGTATAGAAACAGGGTCATAACTAAGCCTTTTGTACAGCTTTGAACAGAGTGGTGTGTCAATACTGGGTTTCAACCCATTTTTTAATTAAAATATTTATTTCATATTTATTTGAGCAAAATAAATGACTGTGAAAGAGATGTTATCAACTCTCCCTTCAAGCCATGGAAGGAGTAATTTGTCTTGAAACATCATTTACATATTTATGTAACTCTTGATCACTGAACAGTTATTTTATGCGATTTGGTCTATGGTAAGATGGAGAGAAAAGGATGAAAGAAAACAGGTTTCTAAATAGGCCAAAGCATGGCAGCAAGTTTTTAATGTTACAGCTGTTCACTAGTGCTCCCCATTTCAACCCTGTTTTGCTTTTTTATACTTGTAAACTTATATTAGAATCCTAAATTTAACAGCATGACAGGAACAATGAGCAGCAGAATTTAGAGCTGTAAAATGGTAGAAACAAATAACAGCAATAACAAAATTTGCTTTGAGCATGTCACCATGAAGCAAAGCAAAAATACACCAAAGGCATTTTCAGCCATTGTAGGAACAAATGTTAGATAAAAATGTTAATTAAGCTTTACAATAATCAAATAATACAAGATTTTCTCGTTAATTCTTTTCTTTCTGGGACATAATCCAACATCTAAACTTCACTACTTGATGTTACAATATCCAAAATACTAATAATTGCTAAAAATCTGTTTAATAAACAAACGGGTGACGTTGCGGAGACTAATTAATTGAACAGTCTATGGTAAAGAAAGAAAGCTAATGAGAACGTTCCCAAACACTGCTTTCCAAAACACACAATTTTGCGGCTTTCATCCCAGTTTGTTTTGATAGGTTGAAACTATGTCCTAACAGCAGCAGTGTTTTTACATGGAACTGACAAACACTGCTTCATGGGATGAGGTTTCATGTTCTTGAGTTGTTTTGGTTTTGGCTACAACAAGTCATGTCCAGAACATTGGGTCCCCATTGACATTCTTTGGCATGCTGGAGGCAATAAGCTGAATAAATGGCTACTCATACAGAAATAACCAGAAAATTCAGTTGACTAGGCTGTTAAACTGGACCATATTTACAGGTTTAGTCATTGTATGGTATCATTGTCTTTATGTGACTGACTGACCTCTGACCGGTACAAAGGCTTTGCATTGCTTTTATGCCATTGGGTCTCAACGGGTCATAAACACATGGGGAAAGCCTACATAGGGATAAGATAATTTCCCTTTGTTAAATATTCTGCACGGACAAGATAATTAAGATGTTTTCCCACTGCAATCATATTGTCTATGGTGATAAAATTCCCTTTCATTTAGTGGCTGATTGGTTATTCAACACATGCCGAGATACCTTTTGACGTAAGCCGTTGTTGTGCAGTTAAAGGGCATGCAAGATTAAAATTATCCTCACTTTGCTCTTATCAAGACGGCACTTTCAAACTTTTTACACCACAACCAGGAGAGTTAGAGAAATGATATCTATACTGCTATTGTAGACGTACAAGTTTTGTCTTAGCTTATGACAAAGTTTGATAATATTTGTGAAATACAATGTTTACACCACAAAGCAGCTGAAAATCGATCACCATTTTCCAATCTACCTCTTGGTCAGCGTTGAGTTTCCAACTGCTTTTCCCTTTTATTTTGTTGTTACATTCATCTGGCAATAGAAAGAGCCTTGTGAGCTGGTTGGATTAAAGAGATTTCTTAATTCAAGAAATTGCCTACAAGCTATCAGCAGGGCAGGGCAGATGTGAATTTATTGATCATGTGACGGGAATAAGCACAGTCATGCTTTGATTAGAAATGGTCTAAAACCAGAATCGGAACAAACAGCCCTAAGCCCTAACTCAAACTTATTACACAACTGAAGCACTAGTCATTCTTCTGTAATTGATAAAAGAAAAATAGTAAAATATTAACATTTAATCAGATTGCTTCCCAACTGCATTCAGTCAGAGCATGCTGACCATGTTCCGGTAGATGTGTAGGCTGACGTTCTGAGCATACCTGCCAACACTCTTGATTTCTGCAGGAGTCTCCAACTGTACTCCCGATTCGTAATTTCTCCTCCTGATTTTTCTCGTTGATATCGCCTGAAGGATATGTGTTGCCAGACCTGGCAATCCAACTTGGCAACATCAACGTGTAAAAAAGCACAGTCAAAATGTTGGGTCATGGGAGGCTGTACCACCTGAAGGTTGAATTTGCTGTTTTAGCTCTTCCAAACTACTTTGGTCAACTCACCACTGCATGGGTGATAAAAAAGGTATCACTTACAGGGCCTCTGTTGGGATTTTGTATCCAAGAGTTGACTGTATTCCAGTGAACTGTAGGTTTATTTCACTGGAAACTTAAAGATTTAACAGACAATGATTGAAAAACAAAAACCGTAAATATTATGGCCTGTTATGTACTTTGATTTAGGCCATAAAGATGGACGATGCACCTCAACTGTCTCCCATTTTATTGTAGTTAAACCAAAATCCACATTTGCGCTTGTGACATGTTTTGTTCAGTCTGCCATGAAGAGATTTACTGGTGGAGCCACGGTGTCCGGTCTTGCTTGTACAGTCTATATAGCATGAAATAAGTAATTAAAACCTAATATCTGAAAAAAGAAACGCCTAAAAATAGAACAAAACTTTGAAACCAGGAATCATGCCTGAGAAAAAAAGTAATGCACGTGTTTTTTGATGTTACGGTTTGATCCATGATCTGTTTGTTAATATAACAGAGGAAGGTATGTTCAGATGTTTTGCCTTCAGTCTTTGGGAGCTGTCATGTTGGCCAGTGTTTATAGAGTCTACAGTGTAGGCTTACCATTAGGATAAGTAAAAATTAGGGATGTGTGCATTTATTTGACTAAATAGTTGAAGCTGTAGCTTTTGTTACTAGTAAATACTTCAAAGCTATCCATCTTTTTCCTGACTACCCATAGTTTATAGTGGTTGCCAGTATTGCTATTCTGGTTGAACATTCTGTTTACATCGCCATGAAGACCAAAAAGCTGATGATGAAAGCCTAGCTGTCAAACTCTAATAACCAGCTTTTGAAAGCAAGAAAGCGACTAAATGAACAAAAATTGGAGCAGGAGTCATAATGTGGATGTTTAAAAAAAAAAAAATACACTGAGCCCTGTCTAGAATTAATGATTTCACGCAAGTTATTTTGAGCTAGTTTGCCGGCAGCGGCGACCAGAAGTTGATAACCGCTGGTGGAAGTCAACACCCATGGGCTTCTGAAGAAACAGGTGGATAATCCTCTACTTTCTGGATGTAAATAAACACAGATAGAAGTTATCATGGTGTTTCTACAGTTTTTATAAGAAAAGGCTTGGAAACATTTACTTTTAAATTCATAGGTTAGTCAGAATTGATCCGACTTGGAAAATAATCACTTTGGACAATCCTCAGTAAAATTAGCAATTCTATTAGTTTTATGTATTTATTTATTTAATAAATGATTACATTTCAAATTGTATCTACTAGCAGTTACATTTCTACTCCGCTGCCAACATTCACCCCTATTAGGATTCAGCCATGTTTTGCAGCAGCACAAAATACGCCATGGAAACCTTAGTGAACAAATCTCCAATGTCCTCAACACACCACTTTCCCACAAATACACATGTAATTACACGTGGCACCAAATGATAACAGGAAAAGAGAAAGCCACTTTTGTACACGTCTGAGATAAAGTGTGAGCTACCCGCAAATGAACATGAGATGCTTGATGTTGTGCCCTCTTTACCTGATACAGGATGTTCCCTGTTAACCTGATACGGTTGTCCCCCGCTGTATACCCAGGTGCCAGGTCACCAGACTGTTCCTCTGACTTTTCAGTGACTGTACTTCTGAGTTTTTCATAGGTGGGCTCGATATCTGTGATTGAAGTCAAACAGAGTGTTAACAGTATATTACAGCCCTGTAGAGATAGTAAATTTTTATGATAAGAAAAAAAAAAATACTCCGCACTCAGCAGATAAAGCAATATTTCAGGTGGGTGCAGGTTTGTTGCTTTTTTCACATTACTGTTAATGGTTTGGATGTTCTTTGTTTTAGTGTTGGGTCATAACTCTGGTACTAATGGTGTGTTTTCAACTCGTCACTATTTGTGACGGTTCTTGCGTCAAAGATTTTCAGGTGGTTTACATAGGCTACATGACAAGAGGACATGTTTTGATGTTTAAATAAGAAGCTTAAAATAAAATAGGAAAGTTTCAGATTCAGAATAACTTTTAGACTTTCTGTTTTCTGTTGAGGAACAAGAATTAAGCAATGGACAGGGAATATTTTAAACAACTAAGCCTGCCTTTTTTGTTTAGTTTGTTTTTTAAATTATTTATTTATTTAATTATAAGATGAGAGGTGAATGTAATCAAGAGCTTTGGTCAATCCATTTACTGTTTTTCTCAGCTGCTTTGGTGCATTTCTCATCACTGTTACCATTTTCAGGACAGTTAATACATTCCTCAAAACAATTAGAACAAACTGCAAACCCTAGATGATAGCCTGCAAAAGCGTGACGCTTTGTGTCTGGTCAAAAAAGGACGTTCTTGTCCCACTGTAAGCTTCATGTATAACACAATGACTGTAGCGCAGTGCAGATTGTACACACCTGCTCTCTCAACAAAATGTTTGAATGATTGAATTTACAGTGGTTCTCCCCACATTTGGCAGCACCCTTTGACCGGCCTCAGCCATTGTGAGACCATGATTAACAACATGGTCCACAACTGTAGCACCAGGAATGCACTTGGCCTCTTCTTCCTCTTCCCCCACATCCTCACCCCTCTTCCACCGTGCTGGCCTTCCATTTCTGTGCCACAGTATTGTAGAAATGGTTTACACTATGTACTGCTTAGTTCATATATGCTAGCTGAGTGAGGGTTCATGGGATTCAGCTCTGAGTGACTGTTGAAAATGGCTTATCATTAGTTGCAACCAATGCTTCAAGCACCTCTCCTCATTAGTGAAAGATGAGGTTCACCTGAGAAAAACTGAGTATTTTATGAGACATTTTCAGGAAAAAATGATAAAGAAATGTATAAAATTTGCTTGACAGATTTTGGCAACTGGTTCAAAATTTTTGAATGTACGGATTCAGGCAATGAAATAGGGACTACTAGTTTTATAGGGCATGACTACTCAGCATTCATAAGTATAGATAATTTTGACATGATAATGTTATTACACAGCAGAGAACTGTATGAAAGCAACTGATGCATGTCCAAAAGCATTGGACAGAACTGCAACTATGATGTGCACAAATAACTGAATGTTGTGGAGGTTGAACTAACAGTTTTAATTTTGATCAGAGAAATGCACCAAAGTGACTGAGAAAAACTGTAGTTTAGTGTTTCAAAATAACATTTTAAACGTGTTTGTCATACTAGCTTTGTTTAAATAAAGAACAGTCTTTTGATGCCATGTTACAAACTATTTTTCAGCACAACAGATCAAGTTGTACCTCACAGGATAGCTCTTTCACAAAATCTTCTTTAATCTGTTACTTTTACTTTTTCTGCTAATTTATAAAGTTTTGCACAGGGCTAAGTCTAAGAGCAAAGTTTGGTTGCACAGTGGGTGTCTGGTAGGACAGATTTTGATAAGAGAAGAAAGAGGACTTTTAAAAGTGCTGGCACACTGAAAACAGGTTGGTTATTCATCAAACACACTGATTGTTGAGCATCTCAGTCTTTCCCCCGTGCTAGTTTCTCCCCTCTGGTGGCAGAAAGCAAGATTGTCTCAGCCAGAAATAAACTTAATCTGAGAAGAAAAAATAATGTTAAAATAAACTATAGAAATGTTCATTTGTTATTTGATAGATTAGAAGAGCAAAGAATATTATTATTTCTCAGAGGGAATTACAAACCACAAACCTCTGTTAGATTCAGTACCAGAGCTACCAAACCTGAGATTCAGAAACAAGCTTTAATTCTGTTTGGTAACTCAATGCTGCCCCCTGATGTTTGGATGCAGTACATGTCTGAGTACCAGTTATCATGTCACACATTGAATGACCCCTTTACCTTACAGTGACACTCCTACTGTACCGATTTTAGATAGAGCTTTACTACAGTTAAACTAACCTTAAGATTATATGGTTTCACAATAAGAAAAGTGCAACTCGGACATAAGAGATAAAGCAACTATTCCCTATTTTAGTGCCAGGTCATCATCTTTTACAACAACACTGAAGTAACCTTTTTTTTCCTGATTTTCTTTACAGTACTGGGTCACATCTCCACAGCTCCACATATCAAGCATTGACCCAGTATCATCCTCCAGAGCAACACAGGGCATTTTCCTCTCATGTGTAGTCATGTAATGAGTTGGCAGATAGATTAGTACTGTTGTTGTGGAAAAACAGTGGGGAAAGACAGGGTGGCCTACTGAACCCTGACTGCCATGCTAGACGAAGTACTAGTTTGACCTCCTGAATTTTGTATTACACATACAGAGCTCAACCCAGATGCATTTTTCTTGTTCAGCATGACAAGGATGAAAAAGATTTCAGTTTATTGAACCGTCATCTGGAGAAGGAGGCAATGATCTTGGGGTTGAAGAATGTTTTAGGCCTGCAGTTTTTCCTGTTTTCTCTAGTTACTGATGAACAAACTGTACAAGTCTGATGGTTGTTGTCTTGAGATGATGCAAAAATGCTAACCAATAGAGGTGTCCCAATACAGCCTTTTCACTTCCAATATGATACCGATATTGCAGCCTTGAGTATTAGCCGATACTGATATTAATCCGATAAGATATTAGCACTAATGGTGTGACGTTCAGCTCTATCTGTAGGTCTTTGAGTCTGCAATAAGCCTTGGGGGAATGTTTACAGTTTATGTACAGTTGTCCAATTACGACTGATACATTTCATTCATTCTTCATTCTTTCCCCTTGGCACAGGTAATGTGTTCGTGGCTCATCCATATAACCACAATCAATCAATCAATCAATCAATCAGTCAAACTTTATTTATAAAGCGCTTTTTAAACAAAGAGATGTAACGCAAAGTGCTTTACAGACCATTAAAAACAACAATCCCCCCCCCACCCTACACAACCATACAGCTCCCACCCACGGCCCTCACACACACAAATATGTATGTATGTATATATATATATATATATATATATATATATATATATATATATATATATATATATATATATATATATATATATAACAGGTATGTTTCCATTTGTTGGTGTTCTTGAATTACAGGTTTTAACAAAACAAAGATAGAACACCGCACGTGTCACACTGACACGGTCAAAAACTGTTTGCCTCCTCTTTACACATACCTGCTTCATTACCTGGGGCTTACTTAAATGCCTTTTTCTGGTGCTGAGCTCCACCCACTGGTTGAACACAAAAAAAGGCAAGTGGTATTCAATATAATAAAGAAGCAAAGAAAACAGTTTAAACAGTTTAATGTATTAAACTTCCCCCACTTCTGTGCCACCACAGGAAACTTGTGCATGACAAGTTTTGCACCCAGCTGCTTCGACTTTTTTTGGACTGTAACAAAAAATACTGCCATATGGCCAACATCACTCCTTCATACATGATCACGTGAGTTCTGTAAATTGGATCCCGGCGCTGCTGGATAGAAGTGCTGGAGCAGAGTCTAGAACAGACTGCTAACATCAGAAATTTTTTAAGTTATCAAATAAAATTCTGCCCCATATTTACAAATAGAAACACCATTCAGACCTTGCATTGTTTGTTTGACACAGCATGTTAACATATTTATTCTTGCTATGTAAAGAAGGGCTCTTTTGAATGGGTGTTTCCAGTACTTCCAGAACCAGTCCCAAGTGGACACCCATGGAACTGGAAACATGTATATTTTATAACCAGAATCATCATGTTTTTTTTTTTTCCAACATTATTTTTATTGAATTTTTATTGAATTTTAATACTTTTTCAATACAATATAATAATGTAAAAAAAATGATAATAAATAAATAAATGAAGATTCTTTCATCTCAAAAGGATTATCAAGGCCAGCTAGATTATTGTCCAGCATTCAAATTGTCCTTCCTTGCAAGTCAGGTATTTGTAAAGTGAACAACACTTAGGTGTGAGTAAAAATTATATAACCCGACTAAATCACAGAGAAAGAAAAAGTATATTAATAATAATAGTAATAATGATAATAATAAGATTAAAATAAAATAAAACAAAAACAACAACAAAAACTTACAATAATAGGTTTCTCTATTATATCAAGGGATAGCCCAAAGTGTTCCATTATTATGCATGGTTCAAAAATACAAACAGAGATGTACAGTTCACTCAGAACAAAGAAATTAAGTTTCAATGTAAAGGAAATCATTTTAGGAAACTGCAGAGGACCGGTAATGATTAAGCCTCGTCTGCTTCACTCCCTACAGCACTTAAATCCACACTCTCCATATATTCCATAAAAGGATTCCAGATGTTTTGAAATAGTGATAGTTTTCCTTTTATAATGTAGGTAATCTTCTCCAGAGGTAAAGTTGTGGATATTTCCTTAATCCAGTTGATGAATCTTGGTTTACTGGTACTCTTCCATGAGAGTGCTATAACTCTTTTTGCAAGCAGTAAACATAAATCAAGGGCAGTGATTATTTTCCTGGACATATGATGCCTATCAGGATATAAACCTAAAATAAACAATTTAGGGTCAAGCATTAGTTTTACATCTAGAATTGTCTCCAATGCTTGTTTAATTTCCCACCAAAACTGTTGGATTTTTTTACATTTCCAAACACAATGAAAAAACGTCCCCTTCTCCTCTCCACATCTAATACACAAGTCTGGGATGACATTGTTATACTTATTAAGCTTTTCTGGTGTCACGTATGTCCTCATTAGCCAGTTATATTGCAGTATTTTGAGGCGAGTATTGATGGTTCGTTTTTGTGCTCCAGCACATGCTTCTTCCCAGTTCTCGGAGGACAAGTCCTCCTGTAAATCTTCCCTCCAGGCATTAAGCTTTCGTAGAGAAGACTCAGAGGATCCCTCTGCTAACATATTATATAGTTTGGAAATAATTCCTTTTCCAAAACAGTCATTTTTCATTTCCGTTTCCAAAGTGGATAATGGAGGGATCAATAAACCCTGATTTTGAGATGATCTAATAAAATTTCTCACCTGTAGATATTTAAAGTGATGTTTGCTTGGGATGTCATATCTGGCAACCAACTCCTCAAATGACATCAAAATCCCATCCTCCAATCCCATGAGGTCTCCTATTGTCTTTAAACCATATTCTGCCCACTTTCTAAAACCAGGGTCAGCTCTGCCTGGAGGGAAAAAAAAGTTACCCCATATCGGGCTGAAGCGTGACAGAGAGGAGGATTCACCTAAATACTTCTTGACCTGATACCAAGTTATAATCATATTTCTGACTATAGGATTTTTTGTCTTTTTTTTCAGCATTTTTACTTTTGCTGAGTATATGTACTGAGGGAGAGGAAGTGGGACTGAGCAGCCTTCAATATTCATCCAAGGTGGGGGGGATTTATCAGTAAAATAATACATCATGGTCCTCAGTTGAGCTGCCCAATAATACCAAAGTGGATTGGGGCATCTGAGGCCCCCTCTATCATATGGTAGGTACAAGAGTGATAAGCGTAGCCTCGGGCGTCGATTATTCCACAAAAAACGTACAAATAATTTTTTTAGAAGTGAGAACAAATTAGAAGGAGGTGGCAATGGAATGTTTTGAAACAAATACAGAAGTTTGGGCATTATATTTAATTTAAGAACATTAATTCTTGCAATAAGTGACAGGGGCAGAGAGTTCCATCTATCTACAGAGGAAGTAATTGAGTCTACTATGGGGGCGTAATTAGCCTCAACAATGTCTCTTATACATGGTACTATTCTGATTCCCAAATATGTAAAGCAATCAACTTTTTTAAATTGGAAAGAAATTCCTGTATTGTTTCTTTCTTCTGAGTTGAGTAACAATAATGAAGATTTGTCTTTGTTTACTTTATATCCTGATATCCTTCCAAATGTATTTATTAAATCTAATAAGGCTGGAATAGAATATTTCAGTTTTTCCAAAAAAAGGATGACATCATCAGCAAATAAAGCAATTTTGTGTTCTTGCTGTCCTACTGACAAACCGGTTATGTTTTTATGGGATCGCACTGCAATGGCAAAGGGTTCAATTGCTAGAACAAATAATAAGGGGGACAAAGGGCACCCCTGCCTACATCCACGTTTGATTTTAAATGATTTAGATATAACTCCATTTGTTACAATTTCAGCATAAGGTTCATTATACAAAAGTTTAACCCATCGACAGAAATTATCCCCACATCCGAATCTTTTTAATATTTCAAATAAATAAGGCCATTCAACTCTATCAAAGGCTTTTTCAGCATCCAATGATAGAAAAGAAGAGTCTGGTTTTTCTTCCTGATTATAAAGAATATCCAACACTCGCCTCACATTATGAAATCCCTGTCTACCTACAATAAACCCATTCTGGTCACAAGCAATTATACCAGGTAATATTTTTTCTAGTCTTCGAGCCAAAATTTTGCAAAGTATCTTTAGGTCCACATTGAGAAGGCTTATTGGTCTTAGGTTTTCACATTTATTGCAAGGTTTACCAGGTTTGGGCAGTAAAGTTATCAGAGCTCCTCTTAATGAAGCAGGGAGAGTTCCCTTTTCAAATGAATCCAAAAACATGTCAAAAAGAGGTGACAACAATTTATCTTTAAATTTTTTATAAATTTCTGTTGACAGACCATCCGGTCCTGGGGCTTTACCTGTTTTCAAATGGTCTATTGCTATAGATATTTCCTCCTTTGTTATAGCTGTATTAAGATCTGCACGTACCAATTCTGAAATATTTGGTATTTGGATACTATCTAGGAAAAGACTCTGCTCTTGATCAAAATGATTTATATCTGAACTATATAATTTTTCAAAAAAGACTTTAAAAGTTTCACTGATTTCTAAAGGATCAACAATAGTCTGTCCGTCACTGTTTTCAACTGAAGTAACATTATTTTCATTTTGTAACTGTCGGAGGCGCCAGGCTAATAGTTTCCCGGGCTTTTCCCCTTGATCGTAAAATCCCTGCTTAAGACGCAAAAGATGTGAAGCTGCTTTGGAGGCAGAAAATTCGTTATACTGTGTTCTTAGCAACAGGAGTTTTCGATGAATATTTGGGCATAACGTTTGATAATATTTCCCCTCAAGCAGCTCAATTTCTGCTTCCAGCTTTTTTGTTTTCAAATAACTTTGTTTTGCCTTATAACTCGTGAAGCTGATTATCTGGCCTCTTATGTACGCCTTAAAGGCCTCCCATCTTGAAGAGGGTGGTGTTTCATTTGTATTAGTTTCAAAAAATATATTTATTTGCTTATCTATGAAAGACACAAATTCCGAATCTAGGAGCCATTTTTGTTTGAATCTCCATCTGGGAGGGTCTCTTCTTAATCTTAAATCTTCGTATATCAATGAGTTTGGTGCATGGTCAGATATTAAGATGCTGTCATAGAGGCAGTCCTTTATTTTGTGTCTCAAATTGCCAGAAACTAAAAAATAATCAATGCGTGAATATGATTTATATGTATATGAGTAACAGGAGTATTTTAAGCCCTTGGGATTCATATCCCTCCAAATATCTGTCAGGTTAAGTTCCTTCATAAAATGTTTAATAGTTTGTCTACTTTTAAAGTGAGAGTTATCAATACCTGAGCTTCTGTCCACTTCCGGGTTCAATGTGCAGTTAAAATCCCCTGCTATAATATAGTTGCCGGACAGAGATGAAATTGTAAGAAAAAGATTATGAAAGAAATTTGGATCATCAGTATTAGGGGCATAGATATTTATCAGATTTATTTTTTCATTAATAAGTGTGCCCTGTAGAATAATATATCTCCCAGCTTTGTCTTTAACAATCCTTGTCACTTGAAATGGTATGGATTTGTGAATTAAAATCATAACCCCTCTTGCCTGTGAAGTAAAGGATGCAGAATATAAACTGCCCTGCCACCTCCTTCTAATCTTTGCCTCTTGACTAGATAACAAGTGTGTTTCCTGAAGTAGCACAATATCAGAGTGTAAAGATTTCACCCTTGTCATTACCTGTTTAACCTTATTCAGTTTTTGTAGTCCTCTGCAGTTCCAAGAAGATATTTTAATTCTTAATCCACCAGACATAGTGTATAACATTGAGTGGGCTTCCCAGTACACGTAAATTGTATTGAAACAGAGAAACAAAAAACACCTGGATGTTAAAAATTACATCCACCATCATGAATACCGAACACTATAACCCTTACAACTTAGAACAGTAACTTTATTACCCACCTACCTCCCCCCTATATGTACTGGCACCTATCTAACAGCTAAAGGCTGTTCCACACAGAAGTGAGGATCAGCCGACTGTGCCTGAATACTTTTCCTTTTACCTCACCCCACTTACCTATACAAAGAAACTCGTTATTAATATGTTTAGAAAGTTAGGCTATTTATATTTATATTAGCCTTGAGCCTCTAGGCCAACATATGACAAGTGTGATAATCTATCCATCCTTCTTACTTAACTTAAGGCTCAGTGATTATACATCTATAATACACTGCAATAAGATGGTAGCTCTATTATCTCACCCAGATCCACTTTCTGCTCTCAGAGTCCTCACAAAGTCCTCTGCTTCAGCTGGCTGGTTAAAGATGCGGGACTGTCCGTTGTGTGTCACCAGCAGCCGTGCGGGAGGGATCATGCCATATCGAATCCCCATCGTCCGAAGCTGCTGTCTCGCGGAGTCAAACTCTTTCTGTTTTTTGTGTACACCTGTTGCGAGATCTTCGTAAAATCTCACCGGGCTGTTCTTGAAGAGAATCTGTCCCTTTGCCCTGGAGGCTCTCATCACGGCCATTTTATCCTTGTAATTTAAGAACTTCATGATAAGAGTCCTTGGTGTAGCGTTGTTTGATGCACTCCTCTGGCCGATCCGATGCGCTCTCTCCAGGATCAGAGCGCTGCGTAATGGTGCCAAGTTCAGAGCTTCAGGCAGCCAATTTTCCAAAAAGGTACAGGCGTCCTCTCCCTCCGCGCCCTCGGGTAGGTTAACCAGTCTCAGGTTAGATCGTCGAGATCTAGCCTCCAAATCCAGCACTTTTTCCTCAAGATCTTTGTTTTTCTTTTCAAGGGTCTGAACGCTCACTTGCTGACTGGTAATGCTGTCCTCGGCTGCAGATATCCGGACCTCCGCCTCGTTGATCCGCTTGGCACATTCATGAACGTCTTTCTTCACAGTCTCTATTGCCGCCAATATACCATCTAGTTTGGATGAGAAATCTGATTTCAAGTTTGCAATTGCTGCCAGTATTTCCTCCGAACCTGTTTCGGTCATCTTCACCCTCTCAGTCGGCGAGCAGGTGTCTTCATCCATCGCCTCGCATGTGCTTGTGTTAGCCTCGCTATCGCTACAGCTAGCCTCAGTGCTCAACTTCGAAGAAAAGTTGGATAACTTCGACTGAATCGGCTTATTAGTACTTTTAATGGGTTTTCTTTGCGAGAGAGGCATCTCAGCTGTTCTACAGGCGTCGTTCAGTGTTTCATATAACGAGTATTAATCAGAGTTTTACAGACAGGTAGCGGAGCCGAAGCGAACACGTCCTCTCAGCAAGCCGCCATTACAGGAACCCCCCAGAATCATCATGTTAGTCAAAAGAAATACAGAAACAAATGAGTGTCGCTGCTTTGGGATGATATTTACAATTAATTACAAAATTAAATTGCTGGACGGTGAGCAGCTTCATTTGGAGTGCTCTCAATGTTTGTTTTGGTGTTTTTCTGCTTGTGCAACTGCCACAAAAAACATCCAGGCGGCAAATTCGAGCAGTGTTTTGATAACATAGCATCCCTGTCCCAAGAGGATTCAGGTTGTTATGCTGTCAACAGCCAAAGGCACCCTTATATTGGAGATCTGAATAATGTTAACACGTGAAAATGAGCACCTTAAGATAAGACCTTATTAAAATAAAATATAAAGTTAAGTGACAAAAAGACAAAAAATATGCAAGGAAAAAAACAACCAAAGCAAAATATTTTTTAAAAGTTGAAATCATTTCAGTGACATTAAAAACACATTGTCAGCACTTTTCTGTTTATTATCTTAATTTGGGTCAAACTTTCCATAGGCTGAAGTATTGGAGGCTGAAAAGAAGTTCAAGATTCAAGGAAACCTTATTTGTACCTGTAGGTTGATTTGGTTTAAGTCTGCCGTGTATTAAAGAAGAACTAACAGCATAAGACAAGACAAAAGTCAGAACCCTCATAAAAAAACTGTTAAAATAGATAGGAAGTTAATATTAATCTATCGTAGTTGATTCAAAAAGGTTAAAATAAAATCAACCATCATGTGGTTTATTATTTTCTGCACAGTTCAAAATGGAAAGATCTGTGAGTAAGTTCTGTCTTGAACTTGCACAACCCCTGTGAAGCTGTTGTAGCATTACTCATCCAGGTCTTTTTGGCCCTCTGCTGACGCACAGCTCCAAGTCTCAACCTGCAAGGGCCTTCACAATAAAAGTAAACACGTTAATGTAAAAGATAGGATTTCTTTTTTCAAATCTTTTCCCCTGCTGAAAGTCTTTCCCATTGTATATGGTGCAACTCAAAATTTTTTTTAGCTGCAACACTAGAATTACCAAAAGTGACTATTATTGGATGTTAGAGGAAGACGTGAAGCCAGGGAAAAGGACAAAATCATATTCTTGAGAAACTGAAAAAGGCATAGCGCACACTTTTGCCCGAGCTCTCACTTCCGTGAGTGTCATGCCAGGAAAGCGCGCGCCCTCCCTCTCCCACACACACGCACCCACGTACACAGCGCGCGACTGCATATTCCTTCTGTCACTGCGCTAGTCCGAAACTTCAGCAGAATCAGAAAGAAAATCTGAAGACAAGGTAACAAATTTAACACGTTTTAAGTCAAATCACCCAGAGTAAGTGGCTTCTCTGCACCATTCATTGGTTAAAACTCGATGACATCAGTGAAATGTTGTAGTTCGATGTTAATGTTGGACGCTCCGATCTGATCATTACTCATCGTCTAGCCTCATTCATAGGGGAGAACCAACGTGGTACAGCCAAGCCGACCTAATTCTGAAGGTATGTTGAACTCATTATCTGTTTTTTTTTCTTTTCACATCACGTTTACAGTTGTATGACGTAAAATTCTGACGTTACCCACGAGGAGTTCACATTACGCCCGATCAATAACTCATGGTCGGTTTTTGGTAACTCGGACATTTTACCATTAACGTGGAGTTGTAACATAAGAAAAAAAAGATTGAACCATCTCAAAATGTCTTAAACTAATTTAGATGGTTGATTGCTGCAAAACTTCTGCTGCATAATCTGCAGTTTTGTCATGAAATTAACATTTTTTGGTGTAAAACAATGTTATCCTTCACATAGGTTGACTAAAGACTTGATGATATACTTAAATTTATATTAAAAAAGAGTTATTACAAATGATACGAAGTTTAGTGTCAGTTTTGTCCGGATTTAGTGATGCATGCATCTTTAGGTTTTGAGTCCTGGAGGTTTTTGTTATGTATACTTGTTGTTTTGATCGTGATAGTTGTATTGACTATGTTATATGACTTTTAGTCCCAATGAGCCTTTTCCTGGTTATACAAATAAAAATAAAATTAAGGTTTCTACTCAGAAAAACTGATACTGATCAGAGTGAGTTGACAATATCTGTAATTTTAACCCTGATTTTATTCTATTGCAATTTTATTATGAACGTAAAGGCAAAGTGTCAGGCCTCGTCCCACTCAAGTACCTTAGAATTAAAAAAATGATCAAAGACCATGTCTAAAAGTTAACAAAAAGTCCTTCATTTCATGCTAACAGCTAATGTGCGAGGTAGAAGGGCCATAACCACCTGGTTTAATTTGACATTAAGAAATAAATATGCATTTCAATCATTATTTAAAATATCATTTTATTAAAAGACGTTAAACTATTAATTTTTACATTTAACTAAAACTCCGTACTAGCCAAAGATAATTATAACCAAATATTTTCCCAAATTCTAAATGTCTGCCTGATCAAGCTTCTTAAAATGTTGGGTTTTATGCTGTTTTAATTAAAAACTGAAGTTTAATATTGCAGGAGCCTAAACATTTTACGTCTGTCTATGACTCGAATGGTAAAATATCCCATTACTTTACTGAGGAGAGGTTGATTTTAACTTGTAGATCTGAACTATATGATGAACTTTTATTGCTGACTTCATGTGATAACTTAATGTCTGGCCCTTACCCTTAACTTCAGCATTATAGCCTGTTTTTAGTTGATTCATAGTATAATAAGAAATTGAAAACCAAACCAATAAATTTCCCAGCAACAGATTTAATTGGTTTCTACTATCAGTCCAGTAATGACTCCAAATTTCACTTTCATGTGCAGCCTATTATGTTGTGATAATGATGTTTAAAGACATCAGTTTCTCAGCACAAGAGCAAAATGTTCTATGAAACATCCAGCAATGCAAAATCTTATCTTGTCTTCTCAAACTATTTAAGTCTTGCAGATAATGATTTAAGGAGAAAAAAATGTTAAGGTCGTAGTTAGTTTAGTTTGTGCCAAAGTGCTTAACAATCATTCTGAGTGTGTTCAATGTAACACATATACTGTGATTTGCACACACAGACGCGGTCATGCAACAGGAAATGAAATCCTGTCAGTGATCATCTCAGGGGTACTGAGAGAGTAGGAGTGTGTGTGTTTTTTTTTAAAGTGTTAGTATCTCATATTTCAAGAATTTCCTGGATCTCTTCTGAGTGCAAGCACTGGCCTGCTGTTGTGAAACTGCACACAGTTTTTCCAGTTTTTGTGTTGAACCTCAGGTACCCTCAGAGGGAAAGTCCCTTTGTGTAGACTGACTCATCCTCGATTTGTATAAGGCTCGTCATATTTTAGCCAACACGAATTCTGGAGGGACGTGTTGGAACTGTTTTTTCCCCGCCCCATATCCGCCTCTATCAAGACATTGAACAAAGAGTGGTGGAAAATGTACTGTACACAGCATAGATTCACGTGTGTGAAACATCCAAAAAGACAAATCTTTTGTTTTCAGCAGCTTCCTGATGGCTACCAGTGACAGCATCCCTGCGAAGTGGGTCTCCATACATGAGAATGCTTTCCTCTTTGAAGGTGAAGCTTTTAATAAAACACTTCTAGCTCTAAGTTTTCCCAACACTTTCATTTATTGGACAAATTATTATAATATACAAAAGTCATAATTTTTTGAATGTTTTTACATGAATACTGATATTTTGTCATATTCTCTCCATCACTCTTATTACAGTGAGTCAAGTAACAGGTAAGACCGAACTTCATCCTGTTTTATAAAGCATTCAACTGCCCCAGGCTTTACATACACAATGATTGCCTTAGTTTCATATGATCCTCATTCACTGTCTTTAGTAGAGTATAATAATTTGGGGATTACAACTGTGTGAGGTTATGAATTCATACATTATGTTTTTTTTTCCTCTAAATACAGATTTGGATGGAGACTACTTTGGAATATCCAATGAATGCCATCAATATCTGATCAGAAGCAAGGACAAATGTCTGCTTTTAGATGATGACGGGCATTTCCAAAAACAGTTCCTTCCCACAGAGCAGCAAAGTCAGCCCGGTAAGAATTACTACATCCAACCTGTCGCAACATAAACGTCAGAGTAACATGTTCATGTGGTGTAGAAATCACTGAATCTGACTGTAAGTTACCTAAAGCAAAATCCATAGGAGACATGTTGAAGGGATGGGCCTCAGACGCCAAAATCTACGTACAGCACCACCCCCAACAGGTCTCCAGAGGGCTGGCCAATCAGAGGGAAGGGAGTTTGTGGAGCAGGGAGCCTTAAAGAGACAACAGCTAAAACAAAGCATTTCAGACAAGAGGCTGAAATAAAGATTTTCAAAAACACCAGTGAGAGAAAAACAGAGGTTTTTTCATGTAAAGATACCATAGGAGCACCAGAGGGACAGAATAGACTAAAAAAAAAACCATAATACCTCTCTTTAAGGCTACAGTGTATCTGTAAAGTATGCCTTTATCACTTATGTCATAACTTTATTTCAAAACTGATAAAATGTATTTTTCATTCATTCATCTTCTGTACCGCTTATCCTGTTCAGGGTCGCAGGTGTCTGGAGCCTATCCCAGCTGGCATAGGGCGAGAGGGGGGGTACACCCTGGACTGGTTGCCAGTCAGTTGCAGGGCTGACACACAGAGACAGACAACCTTTTACACTCACACTCACACCTACGGGCAATTTATAATCACCAATTAACCTAGTGAGCATGTTTTTTGGACTGTGAGAGGAAGCCGGAGTACCCGAAGAGAACTCACGTATGCACAGGGAGAACATGCAAACTCCACACAGAAACCACGCCGTGCCCGAATCGTGATTAAAACCGGCGATCCTCTTGCTGTGAGGCAACAGCACTAACATCTGTGCTACTGTGCAGTCCTAAATTCTTTTTTTTCCCTCAAAATTTTATACACAATACTCCATAATGACAAAGTAAAAAAAAAATGCAAATTAATTAAAAATGAAATGCTTAAATATCACATGTACATAAACATTCTCACCCTTCACTTGATACTTTGCTGAAGCACCTTTGACAGCGATTACAGCCTCCAATCCACGTATAACGCTAAGGGCTCACCTGGTTTGGACTCCTGTTCAGGACTTTACAAAGACGTTCAGTCAGGTTCAAGTTTGGGCTCTTACAGGGTCACTCCAGGACCTTCACAGACTCGTCCCAAAGCTTATCCCTTGTCATCTTTTCCGTGTGCTCAGGGTGGTTGTCCTGGTGGAGGTGAACCTTTTCCCCAGTCTGAGGTCCAGAGCGCTCTGCAGCAGGGTTTTCTTTATTTTTATGACAAACAACATTTTTCTCCCTTTCAGGCTGCAAATGTAACATCCAGATTTATCATGACAGCAGCCTGCAGGAAAAGCAAATGAAACCCGTCATGCTATTCTTCATCAAAGACGACAAAAAGATGGTGGCCTGCTGCAGGAACCTGAATGACGTCTATCCTGAGGTCATGGTGAGAAAACAGCTTGTTCGCCTCGTCTATGACGTAGTTTTTCAGAGCAGAGAGGATCTGGGTACTGTCAAGTACCAGACGACACACTTTTATTACTTTTTTGATCATCTCTGCTGTAGAGATATAAAATATAACTTTCATTTTTTAAAAGGATCCACCGAAAGAAATCCTGGATGACGCCCACAGAGCCGTCTTCTACCTGAAGAGAGTCACATCAGTGTCTAACAAGTACATGTTCCAGTCTTCTCTGTACCCGGGTCAGTACCTGGGGTTTGAGGCCGATGAGAGGCAGACCTTTCTGCACAAACTGGTGCTGCTCAAAATACCGCAAGGTGAAGTCAACGAGTCTTGTGAGTTTTCGTTTTACAAGAGCAAATGATTTCTGTTGACACAATAAAACCTCCCCCAGTTTGTTGGTTATGACGAAAGCATCAAAAGGATGCGTTTGGGTATGTAACAGAATCCTCATCACATCACATCGCATCACAGGTTTTTTCCAGAAAAGTAACTTTGGATTTCTGCGAGAGTCGAGTCCTCAAATTTCAAGTTTCTCTGTTTTGCATTTGCTGTGAGATTATTGAAAGAACAGTTAGCAGCACTTTCAGGCATCCTGGCAGCAGGAGCTGGTGAACAGACGTGAAAGCTCCGCCTGAAACATATCAAATTATCAGGCTTTAAATAAGAAAACCTCCACAAACTTCCTGCCAGGTTTTTACATCTAGTACAAATCTTTTTACACATCCAACATCCTCATCTTCTTCTTTTTCCACCAGCTACATTTCACACAGTCACACACTTCATTCTTAAACACTCACCTCACCAGTTTGTCCCATAAATGTTTCACTACACATTGTTTGTATTTATTCATTCAGTTTCTAGTTTTAATGTGTCATTTTCTAATTTCCAACACTTTTCTAAACCTCATTCCTGACATCTTTTCTTTATAGTGTCTTTACTTTAAAAGTGTCTAATTCCTGATGGATGTGAAGGGATTTTAAATGTTTTCTATGATGTTTCTTTTTTTTTACCCTCCTGTAATTGCAATAAAAAAAATCAAACTATGAAAGAAATGTGTAAAGCCAACTTTATTCTGCTGAGGCAGGAACAGAATATTTTCTTTTCCACATCTTAGTTTGTGCGTTTAATCTGAAAGGACATAAACTGAACAGATAATACAAATGATGTCCGACGTGGAGGCGAAGAGACTAACAACAAAGCGAAGACAGACCGTTCAGAGTTGAACTCGGCCTGTTTCGTTATTAGCTGCATGCAAAGAGCGCGTGAAGCAGTTACTTTCAGGAGATTATAACATCAGAAGCCCTATTTTTACTGATAACTACGCAGACAGAACATGAAGTTTTTATAATTTAAGCTTTCGTAAACTTAAGAAAAACCTCTGAGAATATTCCTGTTTTCAAAACAAATGTTCATCTTTAATCATCTTTAAATCTCGTACAGTGGAAGCAGTTTGTAAGTCAAACACAGCGTTCAGCATGACTGGATGGCGCGAGTTTAAGATCCACCACATCATCTTTTAATAAATTATCAGGGCAGCGAGCAGGTCATTATCTTTCATCTATCATTTAGCGGGAAGTTTGACTGAAACATGCTGATTTATTTTGATCCACATCACATTAACTTGAAATCAGTTAACCTTTTTGACTCTAAAACAAGAAACAAGTCAGTTTTTAGCTGGTGACTGATAGCTAATGTAGTCCGTTTCAGACGTTTCGTGTTCTGGTAGCAGGAATGAAGTAACTTATTTAGGGCTTGAATCTGATTTGAGACCAAAAACAGTTTTAAGATAAAAACCATCAGTAAACATCACTTTCTGTGTTTTTAACGGAGCATTTTTCAGTCAAACGTGAACTAAAGTTGTGATGTGTTACAGTGGGAGGTCTGCTTTGTTAGAAAATTGGCACTAACACAGAAACCAAACAAAGTGTCTCAAACTTACTGCTCTGCACAAACCACATGTGACCTCAGACCTCTAGTGACTGCACCTGTCAGCAGTGTGAAGTTAAACAACCTGAAGCTGAGGGTGACAGCAGGAAACACAAAGTGTTTGGGTGGGTTGGTTAGCGTGGAGGGTGAACTATGACACAGATACTGCTCTGATCTGTGGTGCTGGCGTGTTCTTCCTGAAGAGGAAAACATAGTATGTACACATCATGAATCAAAACATTTAACAAATCTGCCTCAAGAAAACAATAAATTAGCTGTCAGATGTAGCCGTGGATGTCTCCTGTAGAGGTTTGTGCCTGTTCGAAGAATTGGTCGTGACATTTTTAAATAATGGACGAGCTATGGGAGAAAACTTAAATGAGTCCTAAGTGAACCCAAACAGAAGCTAACTTCCTCCATGTATGTAGAAAAAATGGACGCCTGATGCTGAACCATTTCTGAACTACACTGAGCGACGTTTTACCACAGACGAGCCTGAATTGATCAACATTAATTACAATCTCACACTCGTGAATCGCTGTAATATTGTCAAAATGATATATTTATAAGAATTTACATAGAACACCTTCAATTTTTACAATCAGCCAGGACCTCATCGCTCCTGTCCCTGTAATGTAGGTCCTCCCAACTTTCCCAGTCCACAGTCGGGTTCATTTGCTCCACAGCAGGGCGACGGCTTTGCAGATGCCCACGTCGTTGTAGTTGAAGTAGCAGAGACCGGCGAAGGTGACTGTGGAGAGGAGGAAGAGGCCGGCGTTCGCCATCTTGATCTTTGCGTCGCCGTGGACGTAATCTGTTACCACCTGCCCGAGTCCCCTGAAAGACAGAAAAAGAGGAGCAGTCAGTGAGCTGAGAAGAAGGAAAGACTAACAAAACAAAACCACATGAAGAACAGTCGAGTTTTTAGCTGTATTGTTCCTTTTTTAATTTAAGATTCTCAAGAATTGTTTTTCTTGAGATTGTTGACAGAGTTGTATAAAGATTTGGACACGCTCACTCTTTGTTTAAGTTGTTATAATTTTAATATTTTATGTGTTAATTGATTTGTGTGTTTAAGGTTGTTCTTGTGTGCTCTTAAGTTTTGTTTCGTCAGAAAAGTTTCGTTCTTTGAATCCAACTAGGGGCTTCTTGACCTCTCCAGACAGATTTCTGCAAATTCATACACGAGCAAATAAATAAAGAGAAAAAATAAATTCCCTCCTCTCTCTCTCTCTCTCCCCCCTAATGTTCCCTGCTGTCCTGTTAAAACAACGCAACAATAACTGTGTGTGACATCATCGAAAGGAGTCTCATTTAGCCCATTTCACAAAATACGGACTGAAAATAAAGAATTTAAACCTTTACAAAAGCTGCCACCTGACTTTTCCTGTGACTGAATCTCAGAATTTAATATTTAATGTTGAATAATAATAACCTGAGCATTTCCACACCAAATACAAACCCCCACTTAGCTTTATTAAACTCAGTTAGCAGCATGTAACATCTGGACTGACATGAATGTCTGAACGTTTTAAAGGAGGCTATAATGGGTTTAGGTCTCGCTGGGTTTTTCTGGCGCCATCCTCTTCAGGTTTACATTCAGCTCCAACATTCCTCAGAGAAATAAAATCCTATTAGGTAGACTTCACTTCTCCAGTGCACTCGCTGAAAAGAGGAAGCTTTCCGACCTACTCATGCTTCAACCATTGGTTGTCCCGATGCCAAACGACACGGGAGAATTTATCTAAGTGGTTTTGGCCCGAGAGGACACGGCTTGACCCCTTTGAGATACATACCTGCCCTGAGAGCTGTTGCTTAACCGGACTTATCACTACTCATGACTGGGATTTGTGGCCCACAGCTGCCAGGCAGTTCAGTCTGCGCTTTGACTGATGAACGAACACGCCGTCGTGACGCTAAGCTAAAACCACCCTCTGAAGTCTGCAAACAGAGCCGGAACCAACCGGGCCTGACTGAATATCAGCCGACAGCAACGACGAGATGACTTAGATTAAACCCCGACACGCTGAACCACCGTGTCACAGAGTTTGGCTTTTGTCTCATCAGGGTCAGTGAACAAACTAAATCTTTATGCTGGGGAGAGAACTTCAGGAAACCAGCTTCTCGTGTCCCTGAGATTTGAGTTTTCTAGAAAAGTAAAGAAGGATGCAAAAAGTCCAGCTAAAGATGCGAATGACGTGAAGGGATAAAGGAGTGTAAGGAAAGCTGATTTTAAAAGGGTTCGTGTCAGCGTTTGTTGGTCTTACCAGTGTCCGTGCAGGGTCAGGGCAGCAGCCAGTGAGTAATCTATGGCAGGAGAGGGACTAAAATACGCCACAGGTCCCATGGCCAGCAGCAGGATGCTCAGCACTCGCTCTGCTGTCCAGTGCAGAGAGGCAGCTTTAGAGCCAGAACCTGCTGTGGAGCCAGAGAGAAACCCAATCACTGCATGCTAACAGATGAAAACAAACAGATATTTGTCTCAATGGAAATAAATTAGTAATGTGAACATTTACCAGACAGGAGTATGTTAAGATTCAAAGACTCAACTTTCTTTTTCCTCATGTCAGGAAAAAAATAATACAAACTTTGTTTGGAGGATCTTTCACTTTCAAACACTTGAAACTTAAGAATCGTCACTTCCTGTTCAACAGCAGTAATAAAGAACAACACATAACCCTGCCACGTTTGAATCTCCTGTTGACTTTGTAAAGATAACCTTTTTTGGTTTGGAAAATGGTGTCACGAAACAGTTTACTGCATCACGTTTTTCTTCTTCATTGGATTTAAAAGCCGAGTACACTGTGTTAGGCTAACGGGGACCAAAGAGCTGCAAAGCTGTTGTATTGATCATAACTGGTTCTGTGTCAAACTAAATTGTAAAACAGATTTTTTAAAGCAAGATAAACTCCACAATGGAGAGCGGTTTAATGCATTTAGAGAAGAAGTTAAAAAAACAGTTAGGCTTTGAAAAAACAAACATCATGGTTGGAGAAAGTCGTCTCTATCTTCAGCATCATGGCTGTGGTCTCTATGGTCAGGGCCGATGTCCCCGCACGTTTGCTTCTATGTTGTTGGAAAATAGTCATTGTTTATGAGCAGCAGAAAGTTCAGTTCCTCTTTACAGGCTTCAGAAAAAGGCTGATTTTTTAAAGCTTGTGTTGACCTCCAGACTAATTTACATAAGTGCTCAAAAAAACTCACTTTGGCTTTAAGCCGAGGAAACCAAAACTGCTAAACAGCTAATTTCCTTCAAGGATGTAGGATTTACTTCTGCAGCTTTTTTGTCTTGTTTGTTGAGATGAGCAGAAGTTAAAGAGTGAGAGTAAACAATGTGGTTTCACATGCAGCTGTGGGTCGATTTGAAGCAGTATTGAAGTTATTACATTACTGAAGCTTTCTTCTAAAGTAACATACTCAACTAAGGCTCAACTTACATGCAGTGTAATTTTATCCAACAAGATGAACCTTCAGAAATTTTGTGGTGTATTTTTGCATTTTAAAAAGGAAAAGAAATGCTAAAATAAAAACTGGTATTAGCAGTTCCTGTGGATGAATTGATATCTTTCCACTCTGTTTTTGTTTTTGTTTGTTTTATGAAAGATAAAGACTTACACTTTAGTTAAAGTCTGTTTCATAACCAGCTTAAAAAATCCCCAACTGGCACTATAGTGGAGAATCTGTCTAAGCTAGATGAAATTTGAGTTTTTTCTTTATAGTCAGATTCACTCTTTCCTCTGCTCTTCTCTCTGTGTGTTAATGACCCACTAACCCGAAAATAGGGGGTCACACTGTAGGTCGCCCGCTTTAGTCGAGCCTGGCATGAACCGGTGTCAGAATACTCACACCATTATTAGCATCTGTAGTGCTAAATCTGGGCTACACAAGCAGTCATAAATCATTGAGGCATCGAGTTGTTTGCTATCAAATAAAACTGGAGGTACACAAACACATCAGTCTACTGAACAACAACACATCCAGTAATGGATGGAAATGATCAAGCGAGAACAAATTAAACATGTCTTCCCGTTCACTGGGGTTAATATTAGCACTCTCTCTGCACCCAGTGAGCTGGACTTTGAGTTTTAAGACTTCTTTAATATTTGCTGAAATTAAAACCATGTGAAGCTCAGTGTAAGTGCAGCTTGTGTTATTTAACTGACTGTGCAGAATCTACTTCTGTTTTCTTCTCTCTCTGTTGTTCTGTCTCTGTGCACTTGCTGCATGTTTTGTATGATGAACTTCTCGTTTCCACACTGACCGTATAGAGCCTGTGACGAATGAATCCTTGCTGTCAGCTGGTAGGGCTGATCCCGGTGTTTGAACGGTACGACCAGTGGCCTGGCCAGCAAAGTGCTTTGGTAGAACAGAGCTGAAAAGACAAGACGGAAAGGCATTTTTAAGAAGAGTCACAGCCTTAAAGACTTTACCACACCTTACGTAGAATGAGCTGTAAACAGTCCATAAATATAATATGGCTAAATGACAAATACTTTGATGATTGGTACGTTTCTTGGTGACTTTGGAGGCAAAAATGTCAAACATGTTGTGGTTCAAGCTTCCTGAATGTTGGTATTTGCTGGGGTTTTTTTTTTTTTGCCAATTTTTGTTTGAACTGTTGATAAAATAAACTTTCTGAAGATGTCAGTTTTATCTCTGGATTGAGCTGTTACAGGGATTAAAAACTGAAATATATAAAAATTTCCAAATGAATGCCCACAGTCCTGTTTGCTTTGAGAAATCATAGAGAAGCATAACTGTAAACTTTTACACATTTCATCAGTTAAAACTCCTCAAAATGACTTTTAAAATAAGTTGGTTGTCCCAACACAAACATTTGGGATTATTGCATCTTTTTTTCTCAAACAGTGTTAAAATTAAAAGAACAGGAATACAAGTATACACCTGTAGATAACCAAAAATATCAAAGTGACCATCGCTTTTGTACATATTTATCACATAATGTTCAAAAATGTAACCTTTTTATCACTAAGGAATCTAAAAAAGGCACTCAGTCTTCTTCTTTGTCTTGAAAAAACAGTCAGCCTTCTAGTCTTCTCACTCTTAATCCACGACTGCTCCCCACCCCACCAACACCACTGTGGTAGGACTGACAACAGACAACACAGAGACAGCCTAGAGAGAGGAGGTGCTGCACCTGACAGAGTGGTACTCGAACTAATACGATGAGATAATCCTGGACTTCAGGAGATCAGAGCACACACTCCTCTCTTCATTCAGGGAGAGGAGGTGGGGAGTTTCTTGGTGTCAAAATCTCGACCTAGTCTGCTCACACCTGACTTCCTGACCTACAGCTGCTGCACTGTGCGGTTCAGCAGCTACAGTGCAGAGAACAGTAGAAACCTCAAACAGGTGTTTAGGGTGGTTGTTATGACTGGTGAGAAAGTGCAATAAGACATATCACAGTGCAATACTTTCCTAACTTACTTCTGTTTTATTTTGTACATAATTTGGCTTTCTCTTTATTGATCCTATTGAGTTATATTTTTATGACTGTTTAGACCTGCTGCAGCTCTTAAGAGTTACCAACCTGTCGTTTTTATTCTATCTATTCTGTTCTCTACTTGTTTCTTTTGCAAGTAATGCCTGGAAATAAGGAGCAAGTAAGTATATAAATACTGCAATTTTCCAAAGAGGACAGAATAAGACAGGCTTGTGCTTTCCGCAGAACCACTTTATGGTTTGAAAATTCCCCACACATTCAGTCATAGGAGGGCGGTGGCGAGCAGGCTTCACCTTACATGAACTTTAAATGAAGGAGTTTCATCGCTCTTTGGTGAGGATTACAAACGCCGAAACATAAACAGAGTATTTTAAGCTGAGTACGTGTCTAAACTGGCATTTAATTTCATATTTAAAACGTTAAAACGTGTAGCAATCAAAATTAGTATTTTTGTGAATGGGGTTTCGTGAGCAGGTCTCGTATCGTGTGAGCAGTAGCGTCACGGTCGGACAGACTGAAGTCATCGTGGCAGGAATATTCAACCCTGTCGCAGTGAAATCAACATTAAACCATCTAATATCATTATAATTTCGTTTATATGACAGAAACTGGAATTGAATACAAATCAAACTCAGTAATAACAACACTAACAGTCAGCTTATCTAACGGTAACTCAGAGTCGTGAACTTGAAAACAGTAGTCTTCATCCGTCGTGATTTCCTCACACACAGTCAGTACTATCCGCTTTATGTCGTGTCTCTATCAAACTATAACATTAAACTAAACATATAGCACGAGAGAGACTTAAAAAATATAAAAGAATAAGAAGGTAAAACTCACGTTTGACTCCTCTGAGACACACAGGACTCAACCTGACAAGAGCCGCCATGATTCACAACCAACCAAGGTCACCACAGATACCCGGATGTAGTTGCTGCGTAGTTGGTCTCACAAAGATATTAGACACTCGAAGAGATCAGCAAACGTGTTCATCAAACAAATAGACGTTGACTTTAAATGAATATATGAATTGTACAGTCACAGGTTTATTCCTAGAATTTGCACATTTTTTATTATATAAAATTATTATCAATATTTTTTTGCATTCATTTTAAATAAATGTTTTCATGAATATGTAAATTTATCTTTTTTTACTGCAAATGTGGTTTATGTTATGCAACCGAAAATTTGAGAAAAATTTAAAAGTCATCCAAATCTTGAAAACTAAATGGCATGCCAGCACACTATAGTTTTTTCATATTATAGATATATAATATGTTTGACAAATATTGTAAAGGGACGAAACAAATTTCTATATTTTCCGAAGACTCCATTATCTTGCAGTCAGCTTTTGTCAAACGCGAAATATCTTTGTACTTCTTGCGTCATTTCCACTCACTGATTTCTAAATGAACCGGGAGGAAACCTTCCATATGTTTAGCCCATCCCGTAGTTTGTAGATCAGCGGTGATTCAAAGACAGCACCGGTGGAAACGAAGGTCACCTCCCCTTACTGTATCTCAGTAAAGCAGCCTGTCAGTGTTGAGAGTTATCTCTGCATCTGTTTAGTAACATAATGGATAATTTTGACAACTTAAGTGCTTCGGAGAAAGCAGAGGCGTCTGAGCTCCAGCGTATGATCGCCATCGAGCAGCAGAAAGCACAGTTCCAGGCCCAGGTTTGTATGCTAACCATGCTAATCATGCTATCCGTGCTAACATGTATTCACTGAGAGACCACATGCAGCAGAAATCAGACTTTAGGTTAACTCCCTTTAAAGGTCACACAGTTCATGCTTCGGTTCTTCATGTATAGCCCTAAAGATGACACCAATGGTAGAATATAACACCTGAAATAACCTGATTTCACTATCAATTGTGTAACACTACCAAGCTCTCAATAGCCTACCATTTAACTCAAACCTTACCTGTTCACGCGTAAGGCCTTGTACAACCACCTGATCTACACGTTTCACGTAAATCTATTTTTTAAAATTAATTGTACCCTTGTCATTGTTTTTGTTGTGATTCATAGCTCCTGATTCAGCTGCAAGGGGGAGGGTTCCTTAACCCCTGTACCCAAGATTAAGCAGATTAGGACTAGATAACCCTAGAAGGTCTTCAGGCTTTTAAAAACACAATTTAAGTTTTGTAAAACCTAAACTATATCTGTGCAAATGCTTAAAACGCTAAATTAAACCCTTTTGAAAAAATTCCCAGGCCAGGTCCGGATCCATAACACTCATACCCAGACTAGATCATCTCACATGGTCTACAGACTTGAAAACCCAGTTTCAGATTTCTGACCCTTTTAATCTGCTAATGAAGATGTAGACGAGGCTGGAGGCAAAAATGATATCAGTGGAGTCTTGTGGCTTGAAAAGACTTTACAGATGAAACTCCCATCTCTCTATCTCTGGCTTAAATGATTTGGATAGACTCATGATGAAGCGACTTCAACCTAAATTGCATCTTTGTAGGGCAGGACAATTATGGCAAAAATAATAAACACAATTATTTTCACTGATATTGAAATCATGATTGATAAACACGATTATACATTGATTTCAAAACTTCAGTATGTATTGAACCACAACTTAAAAGAATAATCAAAATGAATCAGTAAAATAATATTAATATATTAAATAATAGCAATGGAAAAACAATAAAGGGGCTGTGGACAAACTTTCTTGTCTTTGAAGTCTTTTCAAAAATCTCTTTTGAAAACAATTTTTTTAAATGATTCTCTGCGATCTGTTAGAACAGCTATCTCATTGTAAACAATCAAAAGTGTGCTGTTAATCATTTGGTCTTACTCAGTGTCCCTTCAAAGTGGTCTCAGGCTTTAAAACTTACTGTGTAGAAATGATCAGTCTTGTAACTAACAGATTTGTTTGCTTTTGTAAGCCAGAACAAAGTAATAGTATGAATTTAAATCCGTTCAAAACCACTTAAAAGCTCCTAACATCACACACATGCATACATTTCAAATTTTTATGTACTTATCGATCTTGTAGACAAGATTTTTAATCACATTTACTCTGTAGTTGCTCATTACTAAGTGAGTTCTGATGTGACACACTTTATTTATTTCCCAAACTGCATTGAATAAACTTTTAACCAGTCTGTAATTTGTTAGCAGGTCTTTTCTCCTTCTGAAAACAGACTCTTGGTGTCCAAAGCTAAAAACTTTATATTCTTGAACTGAAAGTTCAAGAATATAAAGTGCCCTGTGTTTCAGGATGTAGCTCAACAAAATGATTTCTACTGTAAAGGTGGAGCAGATTTACATTTTTTCTTAAAGGAAAGCGATTTTTGATCTATAAATTGGCTGATTTCCTGATTGATCCGCTCCAAGCAGAACAGATTTTGTTTTGTTTTTATCTTTAGTGAATGCAGGATCTTCTCAAACATGGGAGTCTCTTATGTTCTTGGAAGTCAATCATTTGGTCTTCAAAGATTCGGTTAACCTTCCCTTCTGTCAGTTATTTGTTTGTTTGTTACAAATAACCTGAAATTACGCAATCCTTTTTTTTGTAACAAAACTGAAGAGACGAAAAGAAAGATGGCGGCGTTAATCATCTGTGTCTGTTTCTTTCAGGTTCACACTTTCACTGATGTCTGCTGGGACAAGTGTGTGGACAGTCCTGGCTCGAAGCTGGACTACAGGACGGAGACGTGTCTGCAGAGCTGTGTGGAGCGCTTCATCGACACCACCCTGACCATCACCAACCGCTTCACACAGATGGTGCAGAAAGGAGCTCATTAACGATGAAATTGGAATAAAGATGCCAACAGGACTGTGAATCAAACCTTTTATAACTCTGTGATGTTTAGTGGAAGATAACGTGAAGAGGACATTTTTATATAAATCACTGTGCTACACAAATTAAACTAAACTCTGCATGGATGAAGCTGTTTGCAGTGAGGCGTCATGTGATGTGATGACAGTAAAGTGTCTTAACGCTCGGGCTCTCTGTCTGCTCTGTCGTTTTTCATGCATGTAGATGAAAAAAAAAAAAAACAGAATAAATGAGGACGAAGATCCAGCGAAGTATGTGTCATACCTTTGAGAAAGAAGAAAGAAATTGATTCACAACGGAGCTTTTTAATAACACCACCTTTAATAAAGTTATTAATTCATTACATTTAACAATAAAAGATCTAGAAGGCATCGTCGAATATTTTTAGGCACGTTTTTGTATTTGTCTGACAAATATTTTTCCATAAACATACAAAATATTTCCTGTCAAAGTTACAAACTGTAAATAAATGTTGTACATGCATGAATAAGAACAGAAAATTCCATTCAATGACAGAATTGTTAAATGTTTAATCTTTTAGCTGCACAAGAGAGCAGCTGGTGTGAAGGTTTCAGCAACTGCAAACAACAGGAAGAAGTAAAACTGAGCTGATTTTCTCATCCGTGACTCAGGAGATGTATTCATAAAGAAGTTAAAATGGATCTTTGTGCCACAAAGATTGAGCTGTTTCATGAATACAGAGACTCAGTTTGTAGACTTCTGTGGAACAGTCCCTCGCTCAAAAACTAAAATATAGTGTTAAGATGACTTTGAACTTTACCTTTGACCTCCTGCTTGGTTAAAGATTAACTCAGTAGTGACCGTGACCTCTTGTAAAAAGACCTTTTCTAGTTTTGACCTCCTGACACTCTCCAGATGTCAGCTTATTATCAGAGGATTCACTCAGAGACGGTTTGACTTTGAAGCCTTTATAGAATGACAATGTGAGAATGTGAAGTGTATACAGGTTTATTAAGACACTTATCAGATAAAACTAGCCCTAACTCTATCAACTACAGATTCAAACATCCAACAAACAGATTGTATTAAAGGGACAGTTCAGTTTTTCTGGTCCTGGTCTGCTTGGTTTCTCCTGTTGAGAACCAAAGACTATCAGCTGCTGCAGACGGGACCAACTGTGCCACACAGTTCAGCTAATGTTAAGAAAGTCTGACCCAGATACTGGGGGTGAGTCAGAAAGTTATCAGTGCTTCACTTTGGCATCAAAGAGCCTTTTTGTTTGATTTTGTGAATGCAACACTTGTGCGTTTCTCCTCCTGCAGTGCATCAATAAGCTGTTTTTAAACTTCAGGCTTAAACAGGAAATAAATATGACATAATATGAAATAATTGGGTGATTTTGACAGGTAATTCATCAAGAGTTGGTAGCTATAAAAGGAGATGTGACACTTTGATTGACAGCTCAGCTCCGTCTGCTGTCTGCTTCAGGAACAGTGAGAGGAAGCATAATGAAGCCTGAGATAAGAGTTATTAAACTAGCTTCAGCTTCAGATCTGTACGAGAATGTGTCCCGCTGCAGGCTACACAAACATATCAAAGGATCTTTGCTGTTTATCTGTTGGTTAAAGGTGTGTTTTTGATAAGAGTGTGTGTGTGTGCAGCCAGTCGCTGCTTCATGGAGTCTGGAAGCAAACATGTCAGTGCCTTTTACAGAGGTTTTTTCTTTGGCTTCACTCTCAAAGGGAGAAGGTTTCTGCAAACAGAGTTAATTTGTTGTTTTGTGTTTTCCGCTTCATTTTGACCCTCACACTTGCCTCTCGACTTCCTTCCCCTCTGTATTTCCTCTTCCCTGTTCACCTTAATGTGTCTCACCTGTCGCGTTATTTCCCTGCTCTTCATGTGTATTTCAGCCCAGTCTTCCCTCCTTTCTGAACCAGTTTGTCTCCTACTTTTTGTCAGCGGTCCAGAATGCTTCCTTCTAATTTACCTTTGTTGGTTTTGGTATGAGCTTGTTGTTCTAGACATTATGTCTGCCCTGTTTTGGGATTCCTTTGCAAGTCTGAGCATGTTGTACTGTAAACAGGATTGAAACTGTCTTGCCTGGTGCTAGTTTCAAGTTTTTAATACAGCATGATGTTAGATCTGTTGACTGTGATCTCTGTTCGTCAAAGAGAAGATAAAGGGGTGTACATTTGGTTTACCAGGGCCCGTTTGCACATCCACTCCTTACACAAATGGGACCATTAGTCTTAATGTACCGCTATGGAACAGCCCATTTAGCCATAGCGTTAGCCACATGCATGACTGTAATTGACTAGCCAGTTAGCAAATCGCAGCATGAAAGCGAAGCAGATGCAGAGCGTCACATGTCAAGGGAACCTCCTGAAAAACCTCTTTTCAACAAATTTAACTTGCAGTGATAAACATGGCGAGCGGTAACGATGTAACTGAGAGATCAAGAAAAAACAAGGGAATGTTTGGATAAAGATCTTGAACAGGGTGAATGCGTGTGGTGTTTCTGAGCGCACAGCAGAAGAGCTCAGAAATACAATCAGCAACCTGAAAACTTCTCTGAGGAACAAGCAGCGCAGCAATGCCCCAGAAAATCCGTGAATATCACTACAAGCAGCTGTTTGATGAACTACAACATTTCACCACACACATCCTGAAAGGATCCACATGCAAACTAGCCAAACTGACGGCAGCGAGCCTTGCCAGTTTGAGACTTCGATTGCCTCCCTTATCTCACCTGTTATCTGAAAATGTTGTGTCTCCTGAATATTCTGATCTCTAAATATTTGTTCTCTTCGCATATCTTGTCGATTTTCACTATTAGTACAAATGGTCCATTGCCAATGCTAATGGTTGGAAGTGCATATGGGTTCTGGACAACTCATGTTAACCTGGACAGTGAAATAACAGTTTGTGTCCAGCCTCTTGTCGAAGTATGAGTACTTCTGGTTGAATAAAAAAATAAAAAAATTAAAAAATAAAAAAAGACTAGGATGTCCGAAACTTCAGAGTTTCATTCCTCAAAAGGGAGATTAAGATCTAGATCTGATGGGTAACAGAGTGCTGGCTGTTTGTGCAGTATTTTCAGGACGGTAATAAAATACAGACCTTCAAAGACTGAACATGAAGGACCACATGTAAAAACAGACATTTGCTAAGATAAAGCTAAAGTGTGAGGTTGTTTATATTCTTCGCTGCTCTCAGTGCAGACTTCATAGCGGTCTCTATCCACCCGTGTGGAGTCGCTGTGTGTTCTCCTGCAAAGTGCACACGGCCCTCGCTCTGGAACAGTTCATGGAGGTAGTGTCCCTGCTGGTACGGCGTGAACAGAGCAAAAGCTCCCAGACTGTACGGATCCAAACCCCACTTCTTCACCAGCCCTCCGGTCCACAGAGGCCTGATGCCCTCTCCATGGATCTTCACCAAGTCGTCCAGCACCACGTCCATCAGCTCATCGTCGCTCAGACCCTGGAAGAGGGTGGAGTCATCAGAACAGGTGTAGGAGGCGAGGAGGGCACCTGCGTCTGTACTTGGGAAGCTGTGGCTGGGGTAGTAGATGAAACGAGATGGCCGGTCTGTGACGCTCTTCCCTCCTCTGATGCCCTCCTTCTCCCAGAACCTCTCACTGAAGCTCAGGATCACTTTGGTGGAGCTGGCGTAATGAACCGAGCGCAGAGCCTCCATCTTGTCTCCGGACAGAGGAGGCAGGAAGTCGATAAAGACGGTGGCTTTGGCTGAAGAGGTAACCAGAGCGAAGTCCACCGTGAGGTTGACCAGGGACCCAGAGTTACGCCAGTCCTGGTACGTTACAGTCACATTGCTGCTTCCTCTTTGGTTTATCTGTTTGACTTTGGAGTTGAGGAGGATCGTGCCGTTCAACAGCTGGAAGAAAGCGCGTGGAAGGTGGTCGAAGCCATCCGTCACCTCAAAATACCTGGAAGACACCCAACACAAGCCTTGCAATCAAAGTTCATCATTTGAGCTACAATCCAGAAGACTGTCTTGAAATTTGTTCCCAACTATGGTGGGTAAATATACAAACAGCTTAGCATAATTTCACCTTTCATTTACAATAACCACTTCCATTTGTGTCACTCTTTTGCTAATTCTGCAATAATAATTGAAGTGATTGTGACTGAACTATTGTTGGTTTGTTTTTCTTTGTCCCATCTTGAATTTTTGATCATAAACCATATGATTTATCGACATAGTCTCTGTGACATCACTCATTTGTTTCTAATACACAGTTTTGGAAGCTTATTGTCAACAGCGTTCATGTTGAAAAAGCTTGATTCAATCTAACCAGTTAATTGATTCAACACCATTCAGGGTGTCCACATGTCAGCCAAGTCAGCCATTCTCTAGTATAAGCAAAACTTGTAAGTTTAATAGTTAAAAAAAAAGAATTAAAACAAAACAAAACAAGTTATATGACAATTCATGATTCAAGCAGTGTATTCAGATCATAGGCTGTTAAATAAAAATTGAAGTCATCTTGCTCAGCTTGAACTGAGGTCACTAACAAAACTGCTCCCCCTGGTGGCTGGCTGCAGTACAGGTCAAAAACTCTATCTCTCTATTCATTCCAGATGGGCTGTGGTCAAACTTTAATAAATTAATACACCTCGTAGAAACGTTTCTTACATCCGTTTGCTGTGGTGATATTTAGATATTATTGGGCTGCATTGTGTTCAAGTCCTCTTTTTTCTGAAAAAAATCTTTTTTAATTGGTTATTAGATGTTAAAAACGGGGTTTATGTCATGTTTAACAATGATTGACAGCTGTCTTTTTTGTGTTGCTTTTTTCGGGAATAGAAAAATACATCAGGAAGGAGAGTTAAGAAGAGATTAGACTGTCGAAAGAAAAACAATAAATTATTATTGTCACCCGGCTCCACTCAGATTTTCTCAGAGTTCCTCATAGTCTGTACTGCGCAGATTCTGGTTACACCTCTGATGGGGATTTTTTGGCTTCAAAACCGTACAATGGCAAAAGGCGGAGCCATGCTGGATATTCTATGTACAGTGTATGGTTCAGATAGGGAAATCGTTAATTTTCTTGTACCACAGTGTATTTTTTTTTTTTATATTGGCTTGGTGTAAATGTGTTTTCTTGTATTTCTGCAGCAAACCCTCAAGTGGACACTTGATGAACTGCAGTTTTTAGCACTTCTGCATTGACACTATATGTTAAGATGCAGAGGTTGCAGCTTGATTTCAGATGAACAAAAATCAACAAAAATCTGGCTCCTGCTCATTAATCATTGCCTTCAGGTGCAATAATAACTTTCATTTGTGAACAAGCAATTATCAGTTACACACAGTTATTGGTCACATAATGATATGACTTTTCATTCTGTACAAACAAGTTCTAATCTTGTGCAAATGTCAGTGTCTATGATTCCACCTCTTGTTTACGGTAACTTGAGGATAAAAGTTTCTGTGTTGGTGTCAGAGTGGGACTGGCCTCTTCTGTCGAACATGTCGACCGTTTGCTCAAGCCCCTGCAGATGTGTTTGGTTACAAACACCGTTAAAAATGCTTCTTATCTGAACGTAGTGCAGCAGAGAACCTCTGAGTTCAATATCAAACACTCGTAATTAAGATGATTTGCTGTATCGAGTGGATTTAGCTCACCACATTAGGCCATGCTGGTTAAACTGTCTGAGCTTCACCATCACTAATCACTTACTTTTAGCTTGCTAAGCTAAGTCGGTTCTGTGTTTGCTAATCCCTGGAACTTATTACTGCTTCAAGCACAAAATAATTGATTCAACCCTGAAAGAAAACTCGTGTGCACATTAAACAGGACTCCATGCATGCAATGTAAGAAATATGTAGAATATTTCTCACTCTGTGTTGTCGTTGATGTCTGACTGAATGTACAGCATCTCGATCAGTGACATGTAGAAGAGACTGTTTTCATTCAGGAGGTCTCCAACCATCCTCAGAGCCCCACGGCTCAGGTTCCCCTCCTTCACCAGGTACTCCTGTGATCCATCAGTAAAGAAACTGTTTGATCTGTGGCGACAGTTTTCAGTCAGATTCAGACGATGTCAGATGAGGACGTATTTACCTTTACTGTGTAGGAATCATATTTATCCAACATGGCCTTGCAGCCCATCATCTTCAGGTCTTCCCTTACCTGTGCAAAGATTGCTTTAGTCATGTGAAAATACTGATACGTACAGAATAAATAATGACACAATGAGAGCAGGAAGTTTGCACAAACCTTCCAGAGAGTCTCACTGAAGAGCTGAGCAGCTGACTTCCCTCTCTCTCTGCTGTTCAGGTTGTAGTTCAGCACATCCGGGTCATTTTCCACAGCGTAGGTTTTCTGCAGCACTCCATTGACAAAGTAATACGTGTTGATGTCATCTTGGATGAAGCGGTTCAAGGGGATTTGTAATTTGGAGGCAAAGGAGAGAAGAATTCTGCCAGGAACAAAAAAAAGTCATTGGCAGATTCCATCATTTTTCTAGTCTCAATCAATTTTTATTTTAAGCAAAACTTTACGTTGATTTGCACACTTTAACAGTTAAGTTGAAGCTTATCAGACATATCTTTTACCAGTTTTATACAGCACGAGCACCACAAACCAGACTGATGCACTCACTTATGGAAGCTGGGGATCCTCATGGCGCCCACCTCTGCGTACCATCCTTCTCTTCTGTTCCTGAAGGTCTCCACCCGTCCTCCAATACGGTCACTGGCCTCGATGATGGTCACCTTTTCCAGTAAGAACACACACATCTCATCATGTGAGATACATGAAGCATGTTAAGATCTAAATCTGAGGTGTTTGTCTTTGTACCTTATGTCCAGCATCCTCCAAAATCTTTGCAGCGGTCAGTCCAGCAATGCCTCCTCCGATGATGGCGACATGTCGAGGCGTCTTGGTGGCAGGAAGACCTTTTTCCAAGATGTTGAGCAGCTCGCTGTAGTCCGTGTCCTGAAGGCAGTCGTACAGAGGGTCTCCAAAGATCCCACTCACAGTGACCACCACAGCCCCGACCAAGACCAGAGGAACTGACAGAGGGACATCAAACAGCTGAAGTGATGGATTCATTCAGAGGATCAGGGAGTGAGGAGGATTTCCAAACTTTACCAGCTACAGCTGAAAACCTCCCCAAACAACAACCTTTGGGAAACTTTACTGAAAGCTACAAATTACCAAAAAAAAGGGACACATAATTATATTTTTTATCAGTACAGGTAACTCAGAGTGTCATCTTTTTAAGATTTGAAACAGTTTGAAATTATTATGATGATCACTTATTTAATTACTTATCCATCCATCATTATGTCCATCCATCATTATGTCCATCCATCCATCCATCCATCCATCCATCCATCCATCCATCCATCCATCCATCCATCCATCCATCATTGTGTCCATTCATCTATCCGTCCATCCATCCATCCATCCATCCATCCATCCATCCATCCATCCATCCATCAATCATTAGGTCCATCCATCCATCCATCCATCCATCCATCCATCCATCCATCCATCTATCCGTCCATCTATCCATCGTTCCATCCATCCATCCATTCATCCATTCATCCATCCATCCAACCATTAATATGTCCATTCATCTATCCATCCATCCATCCATCCATCATTATGTCCATTCATCTATCCGTCCATCCATCCAGCTATCCGTCCATCCATCCATCCATCCATCCATCATTATGTCCATCCATCCATCCATCCATCCATCCATCCATCCTTCCATCCATCCATCATTATGTCCATTCATCTATCCGTCCATCCATCCATCTATCCATCCATCCATCCATCCATCCATCCATCCATCCATCCATCCATCATTATGTCCATTCATCTATCCGTCCATCCATCCATCTATCCATCCATCCATCCATCCATCCATCCATCCATCCATCCATCCATCCATCCATCCTGTCCATTCATCAATCTCACCGTCCGGACGGATCATCCATCCATCTATCCATGCATTATTATGTCCATTCATCTATCCGTCCATCCATCCATGCATCCATTCATCTATTCATCTGTCCATTAAACAGTCCATTTATTTTTGCACGTTTTCATTCATCCATCCATCCTTAGATCTATCTGTCTTTCCATCAATTTACTCCTTATCAGTCCATCCACTAACAATCCATCCATCCATAAATTCATCCATTGATTTCATCGATCATCAACCCATCAGTCTTTCTAGCTATCTATCCATCCTTTCATGTATCCATTCAATCGTCTTTCCTTTCATCCAGACATCTTTCTTATATGCATGCTTCCAACCATCGGCTACTATGATACACATTCATACATCATTTCACCTGTCCTCTCATTTATCCATCCATTAATCCATCCATCCATCCATCCATTAATCCATTCATGATGTTGTTAAATATTATTTTAGTAGAGTTGCTTTAAATTTCAGTTTCACCTTTTTTTCAAACAAAGTTTGAATAAATCAAGAAACAATGCAAATGAAGCGAAAGATGGATCAAATGGAATAAAAAACAAACAAATGTGATTATGACAATGTGGACTCAAACAGTGTTGACTGATGATGTGTAACAGAGAGAAAGATAAATACCTGATGACTCGCGGGAAGCTAACCCGGATTTTAGTTTCTGTTTTGTTGACAGCAATGAGTCAGACGGGGATTTTACACTCCCCGGATTTTTTTTTTTTTTTTTGGTTTAACATTTCACTGCCAGGAAAGACTTCCCTTCATCCTGTTAGAAACTTTTATCTGTTCACACATCACACTGTCAAAGTCTTTGTTTGAAAGAAAAAAAAGTAGAAGGGATGGAGCTCCACCAACTGATGTTAAATCACAGAATCAGACACAAAGTTCCTGTTTAATCTAAGACAATTTTGTTTGTTGAATTAAAGAAGTGATCCTTATATAAAGACTTCATGAAATGGAAATTAATAATAAAGACTAAATGGAATATTTATTATTGGTTGGAGCTGAAGGTTTGGTTCTTATTTGAATGATGCTCAAACAGTCATTTTTCTACTCGCATCGTGATGCATTAATGAATACAAGGCCCTGCAAAACTTGTAACAAGATTATTACACGATATTTACTTTTGCCCTACACTGGCAACCACCAGCTTCTCAGAAAAACCACCAACTTCCTGCAAAAACATCACCAACTGTACATCATACAAACAAACCAAAACCATATCATCAGCAGAGCTCTCTATCTTTGACATGCCACATAAAAGTCACTCTCCATTTTAACTTTTCTTCACATACATTTGGTTCTAAACAGTGGATTATTATCACTTTAGTCACAGCAGGAGTATTCACCTTATAACTTTTATTTAAGCGTATAATATAAAAGTTTGTGACATACTTACAGAACTTGCACAGAGCCATGGTCGGGAACACTTTGAGGATGGAGTGCCACAGTTTGGACACTTTCTTTCTGCTGTTTCTGACACTCTGAGAGGAAAAAGAAACAGAAAGAAGACAGAATTTACATGGATAAAGCTTTTTAAGATAAATTTGTCTTTTGTCCAAATTAAACCTTTAAAATAAATTAAATCATGTGAAAACTGATCTTAAATAGCAAAACTAAATATGATTTTCTTTCTGCAGATAAATAAGAAATCTCTGAAACATGAGAACTCAGATGGGACTACTCCTGCACTCACCTGTAGTAAAGGTAATGTCTCATCGGTTGATGTGCGCCTGTGCATGACTGAGGAGAAATGGGCGAGTCTTTGATAGAGCTAAACTTTCATTGCTGTCTCTCAAGAGCAGCCTGGAAAACCTGGAAGTGTGGGATGTGTGAAATTGCACACAACGTTTAATTTTAATGAGGGGACTGACTGTGTGGCTCCTCAGGTCTTCCAGAAATATTTTCCCACACCGGCTCGAGAGTCAACCACACTGAACAAATCAGATTAGTGAGGTTATACTAGTCATCTGCATAGCTCATTTCCTCCATCTGCACTCATTTCAATATCTGACCTGAAAGTGCTCAAAGCATCCAGGAACCTCAGCGAAACTTAAAGCTGCTCTGCATTAACATCAAATGAATTAAAACAGTGGATTTTTCCCCTCTTATTATGAAAATGAAAAGAAATGTACTTACCTTTAAGGATGTTGAGCCTGTGGCCAGAAAAGCTCATCTGACTTTTCTGTGCACTGCTTAACCAGCACTCAGTTTTTATAGGCTGCAGTAAATGAAACCAAAACCAAGAGGATGAAATTAAGTTTCATTTTCCTTACATCAAAGTGGAAGACTCTTTTGTTTCCAACTTCAATGCTGTTTACTACTGGTGGAGAAACTGTGAAAGTGATAAGAGGAAATATAAAGGAAATGTTTTAATTATTTTGAGTCTTTTTTCTCCGGACACACTCAGGACCAGGTGATGCCTGTCTGTCCAGCTTTCCAGCTGAATTCTGTCTTATGTAAAAGCTTAATTTGGCTCACCTGACCCTGCCTTTATGGCTCAGGTGAGTTTCTCCATCACAGGTTACAAAACTGTGCAGAAATATATATACATACACATGATTTAAAGCTGATCTGGCACCTTTAAAGGTCAGGGGTCAGGTTTTATTTCACATTATGTGTGAAAACACAGAGGTCAGTGAACTAATGAGGCTTTAGAGGTGAAGTCAGCCGTGTTAATGCATAATGTGAAAGGTAAAGCTCTCATAACACCCTGAGAAAGCTGACGGGGGTCGTAGCGGTGCAGTCAGATCGCTGCAGGTCTGATGAGAGGAGGGATGGGAAATCAGGAGATTGGTTTGTGAGAAGAGAATGGACAAGTTCAAGAAAGTGTTAGAGATGATGTTACTCTTTGGTTGTGTGGTTCTCCTCTTATTCAATTTTTCCCCCTTGTCTGCTTTTGTCCTTTCAGCTGAGCACTGTGTCTGATGTCAACGGTGAAAGACCAATGCTTTTTTTTTATTGCAGTGAAACATAAGTATGAGACAAAGTGTGGGAGGGCCAGAAGTAACTCAGCATGTTCTGACAGGGACAGAGCGCTTATTTACCGTGAGTCTCCACAGGAGCACGAGTATCTGTACAAACAGCATGTGAGTTGATCACCAAAGCCCCATGTAGTTGAACATACTCTTTGGCACCAAGGGGCCAAACAATGCTCCAGAGAAATGAGGGCACCCAAGACCCACCACAAGGGCACCGGAGGCCACCAGACCCAGCAAGAGCCCCAGGACCCAGAAGGGAGCCAATCCACACCCCTAAAGGAACCAAGGGCGACACCAAGGGACCCTAGGGGGGTTGGCAGGGGGGGGGGTCCACACACAGCACCCAGCCACCCCCAACCCCCTCACGACCCCAGAGACCCCCCCAGCACCCTGGGACCCAGGGTGGTGGTGTAGAGGTGTGGGTCCTGGCAAGGGACAGGCCAGGCCAGGGTGGACAGGATGTGGGAATGCAGAGGCAAGACCAGGAACATGCCATACCATACCATGCCACCAGAGGGGCATAGGGGGCCACCACCAGGACGTCCAGGGACGCCTCCAGACCCCCCACATAGAATGGCACCCCACATTGATGCCATAGCACATCAAGGGACATGTGATCCCGCAGGGTCCACCTGCCCCCAAGGAGTTGCCCCAGGGCCCATCCACAGGCACCGGGGCCCAGCTGGACCAGCCCACTTGATAGAAACGTGCTCACCAGCACAGAATCATGGCCAGAGAGGGCTGGACCCCACCAGCCGCATCAATCCTAAACTAGTGTTCTATCCCTTGTCCCACCCTGCTATTATGTATTATGACAAAGGTACATTATCCCTTTACTGTGACAACGTACAACCCTAAGTGTGATGTAATGCATTTAAAACGGGGAAAGACAGGTGGACTGGGAGCCAACTCCCCTTATTCACTTGATGGTGTATTGTGCAGTCAGTATCCACACATCTGTAGCATTTCGTTCTAAATTTCTGCTGCTAATACAATAAAAACACACGATTATGCTGATTTTCACAACAAGCATTAAAAACATCTTTTCAGTGCGTCACACAAACAAATAACCTCTCCCTGCTTCTATCCAGTTTTCCATCAGGTTATATAAACTTTGTAAAGCAGCTTTGATGTGTCATGCAAACAGGAAGATGACAGGAAACATTACAGGCAGTTGCTTGGACGTCAGTCCCTGAAGTCAGTCCATGTTCAGGAAACAGTACAGGCAGCTGCTTGGAAGTTCCTGTTCACCATGAATTAAATTAGAAGTGGCTACAGCACGCAGTCAGGCATATGGGTCAATTAAAACACTTTGTCCACTTTGAAAGTTCATCTTTCATGGCATTTTTGCTGTACTTAACAGAGGAGCTGAATACAAACATTAGAGAGTTAGATAAGATAGACAAGTAAAGAGTTGAGGCCGGGAGTCAAGTAAGCGGCGGCTGTGACAAGAACTGCAGTCTCTGCACATAAGGTGTGGGATTAAACCACCAAGTTAACCTGCACCCCACATTATCAGCTTCATTTAATTAAAGGGATAAAATGACATTTTACAAACGGTAAGTAAGTAGATGAATAAATAATTAAATAAAGAGTGCTGCCCTCAAGTGGTCAAAAAGTGTTTCATTGTAAGATTTGAAAACTTGTTCAACACTTAGGGGAAGATGTCTAATCACCTTTTTTTCAGAGAGTGAGATAAGAACAAGCAGTTTGGCTTTCTGCATGAACTGCCACAACTGCACTGACTACAAACGCCTCTTTTTGTTCTGTCTTCTTATGTTTTGTTGCTTTAAATATCAGGATCTTTAGTCTGTATTACTGGAACTCAGACTCATATTTATTTATTCAACACCTTTCATACATTCAGTCAATATGCAGCCCAAAGACCTTCACTAAAGAGCAGAGTGAAAAAGCACAGAAAATAAGAACAGGATCATCCTATAAAAGTAGAAAAGTAGAAATAAAATGTGCAATTAAGAAGGACAGCTCATACAAATACCATAAGAATATAATAACTGAATAAAATAAACAAAAAAAGTTCAGATAGATATAATGATGTTTAAACAGTGTGGGGGAAAAAAGTTACAATAGTAATAGCTCAGCCAGTTATATGCCAGATTTGACAGAGCTCTGTACATCAAAACAACAAGACACAGGAACAGTTTTTTCCACAAACAATTACACTGATGAACAATTAAACCAACAGGTCATAATGTCAGCTGTAGCTTCTTTTTCTGGTGACAGGGCTGGTGATGATTTTTTTAAATACTATTATTATTGTTTTTGATTTTTATTAACTAATTATTTTTTAATACGTTTTTATTTTATAAAATATTTGCACAGCAAAGATTCAGGGCCGTATTAGTTATATGACTACATACGTCACCGTTTAATGGTTATTAAACATCATTTCCCATAAATCTTAGCGGCAGAATTCTGTATGCTAGCGAAGCAATACTATTCTTGAACTTTCCACCCTGACTATTTTTTTCAACTCTTCTTTGTATTTTTTCTTGAAATAAATATATAGTTTCCAGAGTATCACGGCTGCGTGGAAGAAGCTGGAAGTTTTCGGGGTTGAACTTACGTCAACACACAGGAAGTAAACAAACCTGCACAAACAGCTGACATCAAGACGCTCACGAGACCTTCCATTCAGTGCCATGACAGCTCGTGCAGGTTGAATATTTCTTTCTTTATTCCATTGAATGTTTTTTAAAATTAACATGTAATGACACGCCACATTAAATGCTGTGCTTTTGCTGTTCAGTGCTCCGTTAAGTGTTAGCAGCTAACTAATGATGCTACATTGTTTGGATAGCCTGATGCTAATGTTCAAAACTTCAGACTCGACATGCGTATCTATAACAAACGACCCCAACATGGAGATTTGTGAACGCTTCAAATAAATCACTGTGATCTTATCCTTATTTCGGCTATAATATAGAACATTAAAATGTTACATAAGGAATACTGAAAGAGTTTCCTCCTGCTGATGTTGCAAGAAGGATGTGAATGATGGAGGAGAGAAGCTCGGTTTGATAAATCATCAAGTAGGTTTTATGGGCAAATATGATGCGCAAGGTGGAGCAAACTGTACGCCGAATTATCTATTTTTGCTTTAAACGAGGTAGTAAAAGTCTTATAGCAGTATTAGATAAACGTAAATGTGTCAAACTAAAAGAAACGAGTAAAATATGAGATGTATACATCAGGTTTGGTTGGGCGTTTCCTCACCGAGAGTGATAACGGTGCGTTTGAGGGCTAACGTTAATCGAAGATGCTACCCTGCACTTCGAGGCTGCCAGAACCGATAAAAAAACAGACGATAAGATGACAACAGACTTGGTGAATAGATAATCTTGTTAATTATTGTTTAGACATCGTGCGTACCAACTAGAGTTATGGGAAAAAAATGAAGCATAACAATTATGCTCATTTGACACCTTATTTCCTGACAACAATGTACTTGCAAATGTAAAACAGAACAGAATACAATGCAATTAAGCTTAAATATTATATGTCAAAACAAATAATCAACATGAAACATTATCGTGGGATTCAGTGCAACTAAATATAAAAAACAACTACAATACAACTAGAATTAAAAAATGTGGAGTTGCATCTAATTGTGTGCGCAAGAGCTTTAATTTTGAGACATTAATGTCCATAGAAGACATATTCTTAAAGAAGGTTTCAGAATAGATGCAGAAGTTTGTATTTAACAATGAGAGTTTAAAAGATATTTATAAATTCCATCTTCATGTTTCTCAATTCTCATATTGATCTCTCATGTGTTTCTGTTTTTCCACAGGTGTAATGTAGATCTGGTACTCATGATTTCCACGTTGCACCCTGAGGGAGTCCAGCCACAGATGAAGCCCCCTGGTGCCATGTCTGAGGTTCTGGGACAGAGGAGCCTGTTGGGCTTTGGAGTGCTGTTGGCATGGTTGGTGCTGTTCCACCTGCTGGTCAACATCTGGCTGCTGTGTGTCTTCACCAGCTTGTTGGTGGTGCTTGGCGGCTGGCTTGGGTCTCAGGCGGTCTTGGAGTCTGACAGCGTGGTTCACCTGGAGAGGTTCATCAAACTGGAACAGGTAAATTTGCACATAGATGTTAGTTAGCCCTGTTATTTTCTGTCTTAGGCAGATATGAGATAAAGATAGTATCACTCTAAATCTGTCACTGCTATATTTTAGGTTCCTACCACTGTGGAGGACGAACATAATCTGGACCATGAGATCCACAACACGGTGATGAAAATCATCAGGGACTTTGTGTCCTCCTGGTATTCCACTGTTTCCTCAGAGAGCAGGTTTGAAACAGAGGTTCAGGACGCCATGATCTCCATGGCCATGGAGCTGAAAGTGCGGGCAAGGAAGGTCGACAGGAAGGTACATAAACCCTAAAAACACCAGTTTTGTTGTTGCTTATTGCTTGCCTGCAGTTTGAATAAACAACAATATTGTTGATAGGAAGCAAGTTAAGAGCTTTCAGACATCAATCACGAGGTTTCTCCTCCTGTTTATTATATTTAATAACTTATTAAAACCAAAAGCTCTTGAGACAATGAGAACTCAGGAAGAAATAAGCACAGTTTTGATTTTAAAGTTTGATCTATGTCTCAAATGATGAAATTAAAAATTAGGGCTTTATGACATAAACTGCAGCTTGTCAGTTATGGGAGCTCTGAACGTTTGGGCATCACTTTTTGGGAGCTGTCATGTCATCGACTCTTTCATGCATTTTTTAAAACATGATGGAAGACATTAGAAAGATGTCAAAATGAAGTGATTTTGATGTTGTTGGGGGGTCGGGAGTAAGCTCTGCACAGGGGGAGGTATTAAGCAGTATTAAGCAGTTGCAGTAAAATGCCTGCATAGCAAAATGCACCTTTGCATCAAATTCTCTGACAGGCTATTTTTGATCCCTGCAGGAGCTGACCCAGAGGATCCTGGATCTGTTTGGCTGCCACCTTCAGGATTACATCCGAGCCAAAGAGCTGGTGTCTGAGCAGCAGAAACCTCTGACATCAAAGTGGAGCAATGAGACCGAGCTGTGGAAAGCTTACTCCAAGGTCACCACGCCTCACCTTGCCATGACCAGCGAAACAGTGGAAGTGAACCACGCCAGAGCGGTTGTAGATTTGTTGCTGCATATTTTGGTACCTCCGCCACATTTGGAAACGCGCACCGGGCGCTTTGTTGTTGGAGAGCTCATCACCTGTAATGTTGTTCTCCCTCTTATTGACAAACTGTCGGATCCTGACTGGTTAAACTGTCTGATCATTGAAATATTCAGCAGGTCCGGCAAATCACAGGAAGCGATAAAACCGGAGCCGCTGACTCCATCATCGCCAAAAGTGTTACCAACGCCTGCTGAATCAGAGCTCCTTCCACAACAAGAAGCTCCTCAGAAGAAAAATGAACTTCCTCCAATTAGAGCTGTGACCGAAATCTTTAACCATACAGACACAGGCGGCACTGAGATGGCTTATGATGTGGTTGACTCAGAGGATGTTGAATGTGTGCAGAGCATCGCTGAAGAAGAAGAGCCCAGTCGACCCTTTTTGAGGCGTTACATGAGAGGAAGTAAGTCAAATCCGTTCTACCAGGAGAACGACTCTGATCTGGATTCTCCGTCGGTGGAATACAAACAAAGCTCCTTAGATTCTCTGGTTATGATTGGCCACGAGGAGGGCTTGTACCACACTCAGAAAGACTCTGTTTCATCTGCTGAGAACAGTGTGGACCATGAAGACGTCTGCCAGAGCCCAGTGGATCTCTCTTACCCTAAAGTCCTGCTGAATTCACAGCCAGTAGATCAAACGAACAGCTGCAGCTCCTCACCGGTTAGAACAAGAGACGGGACGGTTAGCAACAGCAGCATCCAGGATGTGGAGAAAGAAGCTCCCTCAGCGAACTCAGCCAGAGATCTCCTCCTGAGCGTGGAACAGGGAGGCTTAGGGAACTCTACTGAGCTGACCGAAGTGAGTCCGCTGCAGGCTTCCTCCCCCATGCCATCGTTCAGTTTCGAGCCCCTCAGTAGCCCAGATGGGCCAGTCATCATCCAGAACCTCCGCATCACCGGCACCATCACTGCAAAGGAGCACCGTGGCACAGGCTCACATCCCTACACCCTTTACACCATCAAGGTAAGAGGACAATACAACCTGGACCTGTTTCTGCTTCCTTTGTTTATAACATGTTCATTATTTCATCACACATGATGCAGGTAGGATCTCAGTGAGTCAGATGCTCTATGATGAGCACTTCCAGCTTCTCTTGGTCATGTAAGACCCAAAAATTGAAACTCAAAACAAACTTTTAAAGCATCCTATAAGATTAAAAATGTAGGAACTATCTGCTCCAGCTGTTTAAAGGTGGTCTGGTTAAAGCGATGTACACACATAAGGATCTTGTAAATGTTAAGAGATTTTTTATTTGTTAGAGTGATGGTGGTCTGAGGACTATTTTTAACGGAAAATTCACAAACCAAAAAATAAAAGAAAAAACTGTGGAAAAAATCCCGGAGACGGCGGGAACACAGACTTTCCTCAGGAACTTACCGTGTCAGGTCAGCAGTGCTTTTTTCTGTTTACGTCTGCTTCCTTGTTCCTCAGTCAGCTCGCTTCCTGATTGGCTATATTCTATTCCATGTCACAATTTACAGAGTCATGACTTGGGAGTCGTCAGCTTTCCCCACACACTTAAAGATTTTTGGTTGTAAATGTTGAACAAGTTTAATATTTACGATTGTTGTCCCCGGCCTATTATGGGGACAAATTCACTCTTAACACACCTCAGACCACAGGATAACCTGATAGGATAATCCTATAAAATAATCTTCCCGGAGTCTCAGTTTCTTGGTTCTCAAACTGCACAGCTTTGCAGTTTAGTAGTGAATGAACAAAAGGAAAAAATGCTGATCTGTGCAATAAAATTGTTTAAGTAGAGCCTTGTAAGTGTAAGCATTGCTTTGTCAACAGGAACTGATGGGAGGGATTTGTGGAGAGCAGAGTTACAGCATTTTGTGATTTTAAAACAATGAATACGTCTCTATAGAACAGGCCCATCGAAAGGGGTTTATTTAAATTAGTTAATAACTTTAAGCCCGTCATCAGAAAATGAACAGGCCCTTTTAGTCACTAATTTGGTTAAATTTGCCAAAAAGGGCTACAAGTTTCAAAGTTTCCTTTTAGTTTTGCAAAACAAAGACAAAAGTAGTGCCAGAGCTTTAAAAAGCACAGAGTTGCAGTTTAAACACTAAAATATTAACACCAGAGCGATAGATTTGAACCAACTTAATCACACAGTGACATGTTGCATGAATATAATTTCTGCTTTCAGTATGAGACAGCGATGGGTTACGAGCATCCTGGAGGCCTGCAGTCCAGCTCTGAGGAGGGAGAAGTTTTACCATCTGCGTGTGAGAATCCGTCCATCCAGCCCGTCGCCTATCACATGGTCAACAGGCGATACAGCGAGTTTCTCAACCTGCAGACACGACTGGAAGAAAAAAACGACTTACGGAAACTCATCAAAGGTTTGAAGGATGGATCGGTTTATGAAATATTTGTATATTTTAGTCAAAATCTGAAATCCAGAGCTGCTGTTTGGAGGCACAGGTGTGCCCGATGGCACAGTGTGCTTGCGTCTGGTTTGAGAAGCTCATGCATGGCCTGCAAACAAGACCTGGATTTGTAGTTGAAGTCTTGGCTTTTGATTAAAAGATTCAGATTGATTGCTGTTTGTTACCTGAGCCAACAGCCAGGATTTATTTAATCTGATTTATGTTGTGCCTCAGGTGTAAAAGGTCCAAAGAAAATATTTCCAGACATGCCGTTTGGAAACATGGACAGTGACAAGATAGAGGCCAGGAAAGGACTCCTGGAGACCTTTCTTAAGGTAAAAACATCAGTGTTTATCACACTTATTTCACATTCAGGAAACATCACGTTGTTTTTCAGCCCTGGGGTTGTAAACAAGTTTTTTTGTTTTATTTTTCAGCAACTTTGTGCCATCTGTGAAATCGCCAACAGCGAGGAGATGCAGGAGTTCCTGGCTCTCAATACAGATGCCAGGATCGCCTTTGTCAAGAAACCTTTCATTGTGTCTCGCATCGATAAGGTTTCGATATCAACTATATCATCATGCAAACTTTTTAGGATGATGGGGGCTAAAACTCTGCTCAGACTTGCATACATTATTAAAAAACCTTGATATTGATGAAGAAACAGTCTTTAGATATTTGTATGTTTATAGGTGACATAATTTGGTCTCTTTTGTGAGTGTGTGATGCAGTATTTGTGCGTTTTTATGTGTAGATTGTTGTGAATGCCATCGTGGACACCCTGAAGACGGCGTTCCCTCGTTCAGAGCCTCAGAGCCCCACAGAGGACAACGAGGGCGAGGTGGATGGACTGAAAATCAGCATGGACAAGAAGAGCAAGTAAGACTCAGGAGTTTAAAACCAAACTATTTTATAGAAAAAAGACAAGATCCCCCTGCACACACACACACACACAGAATCAGAGGAGGATTTCTATTGCTGGGCTGTCCCTTTGTGACCTCCAGCAGGAGTCCAGCTATGCTATCCAGTCTAAGTCCTCTGAAGCCGTTTGCCAGTTTGGTTTTGTGTGTTTTCACAAACAATCCTGGCATTTTATCAAACCTCAAGGAACATTTAGTTGCTGTTCAGGAATTCAGATAATTTAACATGAGCTTCTCTGGCAGACAGAGTTTGGGCAGCTGTTTTGGAAATTTAGATGTTTCCATTTTCACTCAAAGTTTTAAAGACTTCCGCTCCGTGTTGGTGTAACAGAGGTTAAAAGAAGCAACACTGACTCTTTAGGAGAGGGGTGCCAGCTCCCATCATACCCTCACACCAAAACTGAAAAAAAAAAGGAAAAACAGGAAAGTTTGCAGAGAGATGTTAGAGGAGAGAAGAGAAGGCAAAGCCAGGATGAGCAGCACGTTAAAGGATGCGGTCTGCATCACCTTAGAGGTCAGAATGGGGCGTCTTGACAGGAGACACAATCACAAAAACAATCATTTTCTCTCACCTGCAAACCCACAGATTTTAAACTCTGAATCTAACGCATACAAGCTGTTTTGTCCTATCCTAGAAAGAATGAGACATTGCAAAACCAAACAGAATAATATATCTGAAGATGATCTGAAAAAGAAATAATTGTGGGACGATTCTCTCGATGTATTAATTGATGGAAAACAATCAGATGTGAGTTCATTTTACGTACCTCTCTGTTTGTGTTTTACAGATCTCGTATGAAGTTCTCCAGTAAAAATGTCCCCCTTGTGAACGGCTCAGATATTCGACCACCTGTTTTGTTCAGCTGGGAGAAAACCAGCAAAGTAAGTTATAAAAAAATCACGTTTTATATCACTTACCTAGTGACCTGTATTTATAGATTATTAAAGGTTACTGAAGTCTGACCTCCATCTTTTTTCTGCCCTTTAAGGTGTTTAACAGGATGACTCTGGGAGATTTACAAGGCTTCATCGCTGAGCAAGAGAAACTGGACGATGGAGAGCATCAAGAGAGGGAGGAGAGTCCAGTGATCAGAGAGTTCAGAGGTCATTTGGACGTCAACAGTCAGGAGACGGGTGAGTACAGGAAGGAAGTGTGAGGTTTAAAAGTCTTTTTGTTATGACTCTTGAGCTTTGGTCAAGTTTAGTTCACAAACCCCTCGCTTAAATATGGTCGCCTCAAGCTCCAGATAAACAACACTGCAGCAGCCAGTCATCCATAGTGAAGCTGGGAAACCAACAGGTGTCGTCACCTTGGCCATTTAATATGCAGTCTATTCAGTTTACTCACTTTTGGAGCCTTAAGTGGCAGCTCAAGGACTGCACTAAATTGCTTCTAAAGAACTTGTTTTGAGAGTTAATGGAAGAATCATCACAGGAGAGTAAACACCACAACTTTACAAACAGGATAATCTAAAAACAATTTGTTCAAACAAATCCATGCTTGACCTAGAATGGTGTCCTTCCCCTCATCATTATCTCTGCACTCATCACGTCGGAGCGTCTGACTCACTGCGCTCTGGCTGCTTTCGTTTTTCTTTTCCGTCTTGTCCCGTCTTCCTCCTTTCCTGTCCACTTCTCTTTATCTCTTTCCATCCAGTTTGACTCCCTGATCTCGGCAGGGTTATCAGATGGAAAACAGCTTGCCCCATATTCCAGTTACTCAGACTGGATGCATAATCTGGCACCTGGCTGCAGCTGAAAGGGACCAAAACACGAGAGTGTGACCTGAAAGCTGCTGACATGAGTTAAACTGCTTTGGCGGTAAAAATTAGTAGGTCAGGGTGCACATGGGTCGTTCTACGAAAATGGTGTCTTTCCTGTCTCTGCATTATTCAACAGGAAAAACGCTCAAAATTATAAAACAGTGACACAAAATATCCTTTTTTTGTTGTCATTGAAGTGTGTTATTGTTAGTAAACCATAAATAAGACAGTTTTAATGCACATTTTTTAATATATATCATGAAAAGCACGGTTAGTGCCATGAATTTGGTATGTCCCTCAGGTAAGGAGTCATGGTTTAGTGACATGCTTTTGAATTTAAACTAATATTTTCTCCTGTTTTAAAGATAATCATACAAAGTAAAGTGTTAAAGTTATTCAGTATAACACTTAAAACACAAAATGATCAAATTACAATTAAAAATAGTTCACAAAAAATAGCTGCCCCTTAATTTCATGTCACTTGTTACTACTTGTAAAAACCTTTATTCTGAAAAACTGCTGCATCCTTTTTTTTTGTAGATTTGTCACAGGTGTTACTGTCACTGGTTTGTAACTCCAGTGACCAGTAGGTAACACCACTCATTTCACTAAACAAGTCATTAAATGTGAAATTATTTCAGGGAAAATACTAATAAAATATATAAAAATTGTTTAAAATCTTCTCTTGTGCCATTTCCTTCACATTGTGTCACTGGAGTTACTTTTTGGGTGTTTTGGTGTTCTGACATCAGAGTTGTCCACTTTATATGAATAGGTTTTTTGGTATGGAGCTAACTGTTGCAACATTAGTTAACATTTAAAGGATATGATATTTCAAATTTGAAGACTCAACGCCAAGTAATTCTAAATGCATGTAAATAAATTGAATGACAGAAATTGAAAAATGTCACATTTACACTAAATTATTAAAAAAAATGTCTCAAAAATGTCATAAACCTTTTCTTTCTTTGATTTATATTTGCGAATTAAATAGTCTAATTACATCCAAAGAAGCATGAATTCTAAAAAAAAAAATTGGTAACATCAGTTTATGTTGATTTATAAAGGTTAGTGGTTAACTGTTATGACACTATGTTTCAGTTGTTAAAAAAAGGCAAATGAAACATGAAATTTCCGTTCAAAAAGCCGCCATTTTCATAGAATGACCAAGCCTCATTTAATCCAAAAACTAACTTTAGCTTACAGCAAACTTAAACGGGAATTCCTGCTTTTAAAACGAATAATATTTTACATATTAACAGCAAGACAGACAGGCGGCAATGGATGAAACATAATCCTGTAAGATGTATGTCCACTACAAACGATCTTTCTTTTATCATTGAAAAACCTGAATCGTTAATTTACATGTCTGTCTATATCTATAAAGATCCTAATTCCTTATTGCGGAGTGACTTCAGTGTTTGTAAGTGTTAAAAACTAACTGAAAAGGGCATTTATTTCAATTAAGATCTTACAGCATTTTGAAGAGAAGTTAAAAGACAGATTTATGATTTTAAAAAAACTTCTCTACTCTTAAACAAAAAGGTATTTAAAATAATCCTTTGCTCACTTTATGTTTGTTTTCAGACTCTTAAAATTAAAGCCTTTCACTGCCATAAACACGACCTAATTTGTGGACATTTGGCACATTTGTGCTCAAGGATCGTGTTCAAATATTTGAAGCCCGTTTCACAGCTTCTCACTGGGTCTAATTACTGAAATGTGTCCAAAAGTTTTTGAACAAATCGCCATTTACACACGAATCTTAAAACCTTTGGGCCATCATTCCACAGTTACACAACCTTTGGTAGTGTGGGTCAGCCTTTTGGGCTTCGGGTGAAGCCAGTAGTTAGCGATAAAACACTTCCTGCCAAGACTTTCTTCCAGTCAAGACTACACCTTTGGCTCCATGTGCAGACTGTTTTACCATGTACAGCCAATTTCCTCTAAATGCTGGATGACATGGACCATAAAACAAAGAACTTCCAGTACAAAAACCTGCTCCCCTGTTTTTAATGTAGAATCTGTAGATAGAGACTGTTTACACACCAAATGATGCAAACCACAGCATACAGGATCAGGTTGAGTCACCTGTTTCTTGATGTTTTTCAACAGTTGTATAGTTGGCATAAAGAAAGGACAGTTTGGGAGAAAGGATAACGTGTGGCTGCAGGAACAGAATCAAAAATGAATCTTATTGTACTTTTGATTTTGTGAAGCTCTGCAGAGTTTTTGACCTGATTTTCAGACGGCTGCTGACTCATTTTGGGAACTTAAGCTTCCTCTAAATCACAAGAGACTCTTTGCAACTTACCTCACGTATGCAGCACTATTTTTCTTAGTTATCTAAAACTGGTAAATTCCTTTCAGGGTTCCAGATATAAAAAAACAGATTTTATGATGTGTTGTCTGAACATATTTTATGGCTAAAGGGACACCGGATTTATGTAACCCAGCACAAGAAGCCTGCTTTGGCCTCCTTTAAGTTATCTGCCTTTTTGGGTGTTTGAGTCCTGCTAAACTAACCACCTTTCTCATTTTTTAATGTTTAGAATAATAGATTAAAAAGCAACAGGTGCACATATTTAAGGATGACTGTATCACTTAAAAGAAACACTTCGTAAAACCAAACGAGCTTTCCAGTCGTAATGAAATGTCAACAACAAAACAGCAAAAACAAGTCTGCAAACATTTCAATACGAGCCTCTTGAGCCTGCTGCTGTCTGGACAACAGAGGAAGCAAACAAATCTTTTTGATGTCATGGCGACCAAACATAATGAAATAGTAAACACAAAATACAGCAGACTGTGATTGAAATCAGCTTCAACAACCCGAAGGACTGTGATTAGCTGTTAGCGTGAGCTCGGTTTAATCACTGCTACATTATATCGATCGTGCTCACACCTGTCGGTCTGTCCAGGAAGGACGCCACCATTGCACAGCTTTTTATCAGTGTCATCCTCTCCTCAATCCAACTGTAAAATCCTCTCTTGTAGCCACCGTAATATATTGTGTCGTAGTTGTCCAAATCAGGTGTGTGAATGGAGAGTTCTCTTTCAGACAAACGTTTGTTTTGTTTCTCTAAACTTCATGTTTCTTTTTAATGTTGTTCGTTTTCACCCCAATCAGGAAACTCACGCTTTGTGCTGGCTCTGTTTCTGAGCTACACCTGCCCTTATTCCTCCCATCATCCACCCTGTTGCATAACGCTCCATCTCTGCTCCATCACAGGGAATCACCGTCGGAAAAAACGGATGATCTCATTAACATCACATGGAAACTATCTGTGGATTTGTTAGACGTTGGAATGAGACATTCCCCCTTTAATTGAATCCAAACTGCATTTTTCTCTGTCAGGCGTCTGGTCGTTGTCTTCCTGAAGGACTCCAGACTGTCAGGGTGAATGAGGGGTGAATGGGGAGGCTTTTTCAGACCAGATACACAATGTTCCACCGGAGGAGTCTCCAGACTGACTGCTTAAAGATGGGATAATGTATAGTGTAAGGGTGGTTATGCAAGTCAGAATCCTGACAGGGTGAGCAGCACTTTTAGACTCACTATGTAGAGAGGGTTTTGACCAATCAGGATCTGAGTTTTACACTAAACTTTTAATCCTAATAAAGTCTATAATTAATAAAGCAAATTGGTTTTAACTCTTGAAAAACTCCACACTGCAAAAAATTACATCCAAGCAAGTGTGTTTTTGTCTTATTTAAAGTAAGAATTGCCTCGTTATACTTGATATGAGCCTCATTCAACAGACAAGTCCAGGAAAGTGTCTTATTTCAAGATATTAAAAGACAAAAATAAGGTTTGAATTACCTGCAACAAGTAAAATTCTGCCAGTGGGGTCAGAAAAAGTTACATGTCAAGTTTAGAATAATTTCTAAATACAAGAAACTTTCACTGACACCACTGGCAGATATTTTTACTTGTTATAAACAATTCAGAGCTGATTTTTGTCTTTAAATATCTTTAAATGAGATGTGTTTCTGGACTGGTCTGATGAATGAGGCTCATATTAAGTCTAAAAAGACATTTTTACTAAAAATAAGACAAAAGCACTTCCTAAAATTTCAGTTTTTTTGCAGTGCATGAAGAGGATTATTTACTTAGAGAGACTCCGTTCAAGCGTGATAACCAGTTAAAGTTTCATCACCTTTTTGATCTCAGTGGGAGAAGCACAGATGAAAAGTGGAAAATCCTCAAACTGTTTGCTTGTAAATGTCAGTGTGAAACAAACATCCTGCTTTTGAAAACCTTAAAAAAATCACCCCCTGAAAATCACAAAGAGGAAACTTCTGACCACATCAAAGCAGATAAAAGTTTCTGTTACACACTCACATGTTGTATCATCAGCAGTGCTTACATTTCAGTGTCAAAGGAGTTTATTTCACCATCATTCACCCGGCTGCTTGTTAAACCTTTAAAAAATCTCTTTTTTTTTTTTGTATTTGCATGTATTTTGCCCAGAGTTTGATCTCTGGGGAGTTTATTCCTATAGGTACACATTTGAGAGAGGGAGAGCGTGCAGTCTTTCTCAGCAGGCGGTTAATTCTGCCTTCCCTGCCCTCTTTTCTCTCTCTGTTTTTTCTCTCTCTCCTCTTCTTTTCTTTTTCTTAATGAATTCTGGCACTGCAAAAACTGACATCTAATCAAATTTTTATGTCTTAGATTTAGTAAAAATTTGTCTTATTAGACTTAATATGAGCCACATTCACCTGACAAGTCCAGAAAAATGTCTTTAAGTTATTAAAAAACATAAAAAAAATCTTGTAAAATCTGACTCACTCAATCTTTGACGATGAATTAAAGATGTTGGAGATTCAAGATGATGAAATAAACAAGATGAGGAAATAAACAAATGTTTCTTACCCAAAGGGGTAAGAAACGTTTACTTTTCAAGTTTTCTTAAAATAAGAGTGATTTCTTTATATGAGAAACTAAACACGGAATTTCCTTTTAACCCACTGGCCTTTTTTTGGTTGTCTCCTCATCTTTAATCTCAAACTTCTTTAACTCATTGTCAAAATTACTTAAAATTACTAGAGATGTACAGATCCCAATCCTTGTATCGGGTACGGTTGGAAAGGAGCGATCCGTGATGCCAATCCAGGCAACCAGCTCAGTGCCTTTTTTTAACCGGTGCTCTTAAAATTTTTGCAAGAATTTTTGTTGTCACTTAGAGAACTTGACACTGAGGTTAAATTATGATTAAATCAAACAGGGTTTTTTGCCCTATCATTGTCACTTTGTTTACAGTATGTGGTTACAACTGCTGGTAAACATTTCAACACTTTTTTGTTTTAATAAACATCAACTTCAGGGGCGACTGTGGCTCAGTGGTAGAGTTGTTGTCTCTTAATCGGAATGTTGAGGGTTCGATTCCCAGCTCCTGCAATCACATGTCGAAGTGTCCTTGAGCAAGACACTGAACCACAAAAAATTGCTCCCACTGTTGTTCAGTGGTGTGCGTGGTTTGTACGTCGCTTTGGAAAAAAGCGTCTGCTAAATGAAATTGTAGAACTTCAGTAATTCTATATGTGCTCATTTATCCCACAGTAGGGCATGCAGGTTATTATTTTAACACTGATATCGGATTGGGATCGGTATCATTCGATACCCAAAGCCCAGGTATCTTTATCGGTATGGGGATCAGAAAAGTTGGATCGGTGGATCCCTAAAAATGACTTTCTGCTCCTTTTATGAAATGTAGATGACGTTAAATCTGCAATTTAACATTTTGCTTTCTTTTTAGTTGTTTTCAAAGTTGCAAAGTTTTCTATTTTTTGACTTTCTGTTTGTCTATAGTTTCTTTAGTTTGTTTAAATTTTCTCTACATTTTCAAAATAAACATTTTTCATTCATTCATTCCAAATGATTTAATCATTTGAAAACACAGAAACTTTTAAATATCCTGCACAGAGTGTCAGCATACATGTTATTAAATAGCAGAATATAATAGCGTATATAGTTGATTTAAAGATTGTTACAGTTTTACAGTGTCAAGAGCGAAACAAAGAAAAAGTCACCAGTGATATAAAATGTGAACCACTTGGGGGCAGTATTATCATGTGTTTGAAGTGATGCTCAGACTTGGGTCCTGAACCTGCTTTCCATTTGGTGCACCTTGAGGTAATGTGTAACTTTATGACAGATTATAGTGTTTAGTTACAGATTTATGTACATCAACAGATCCAGCTCTAACTGTTCCATGAAAGCTGTTCAAACATGCAAATCTGACATAACATGGAGCCTATTTGGAAAGCTGCGTCTCACTCCTGCTTCGATTATCATGTTTTTGATGATTGTAAGTTGTTTCTAAAGTGTTTCTTGCATGTTTTGTGCACAGCATCAGAGACGGCGCTGGCCGAGGTGGCTCTGAACATCCTGTGTCTGCTGATGAGGGAGCAGTGGAGCTGGCTGTGCACCGAGAACATCCAGAGGACCATCAGGCTGCTGTTTGGGACCCTCATCAACAGGTGACAAACCTTTCCAAAGCTAATGCTCTCTTACAGGAGGGCTATTTAGCTTCAAGATTAAAACGATAAAAAAAAAATTGAATGTATATTTACAGTAAGGAATGAAACTGTGTCCTGCAAGACAGATGAAAATCAGAAACAAAACTGTTGTCACAGGGAGCATTTAAGCCTTTGTTTGTGCTTTGTGAGTTAGACGGTCTTTTCCTCGTCTGCGCAGGTCAAAGCAGCACAGTCCTGTTGTTTCTCAGCAGCTCAGCCTGATCAGAGCAGCAGCAGCAGCAGCAGCGAGCTTAGAGCCTTTTGTGTTTCTGAAGGAGCTGTTGACAGAGGACGTAGAGACATGTGTCCCTTGTCATTCACTCACCCCCATCCTTTGTGCACGGATATTTTAAAACAAGCGGAGCAGCATGTACCGCTGATGCTGCCACAACAATGCAGATAAATGTCCTCTCCCTTTAATAAACTGTTGCCTTTGGATGACTTCTCAATGCGCTTTTACGAGCGTCTCTGCAGCAGAGGAGCTGGTGGAAACTCTGCGGCGGAGCGTGTGCGCTCAGCTGGATTCGGGACACGAAGACACATGGTTCCTGATGGAGATTCCTCAGAGAGAGCGGTTTATGAGCTGCAGAGGAGAGTCATGTACGGTTATTAATCATGAGAGTTGATATTTTGGACAGGGGGTTGACTGTGTGCCTTTGCAGTGGTCCGTGTTTTACAAAGACAGCAGCATCCCTCGCCGTGCAGGGTACCTTTACATCACTTTATCACTCAGGTCCAGTTTATCATCAAACCTGCATGACATGAGAGAAATCTGTGTTGTGTAAGAGCATTTTTTTAATCACTGAATCTTCTCTTCCCTCCATAAATCCACCCTGCTAACACATACAGTGAGAAATATCTGTGCAGGGAAGTATTTCTTTGGATTGGTATCAAGTCTGTCATTATTACATACGTTTGTTGTTAAAAGTCTACGTGCAAACATGCATGCCTGCGCTATTTGGCTCATGGGAGCATGCTCGGCTGACATCAACTCCCCAAACATTTGTCACAGATAGGTGTAGCTCCTGCTGCCAGTAAACTCCACCTGCAGACAATGTTCTCAGGTTCTGCTGTTGGTGCCGTGACCTCACGTTCCCCAGGGGTGTCAGTACCAGAATATCGTTTGTTTATATCGATACCGGGGCCGTCTATTTTAAGAAGCCCAACCAGCCCGAGCATGACAGGCCTTGTGCTTTTGTTTGGCCTCGTCTATGTTAGGCGGCAGTCTGTCAACATGGCAGAGACAGCTCTCAGTGTTTCAGGTATCTCCTCTCATCGACCGGTTTCTCTGCGCAAGAGAGACGAGATGCTCCGTCTTTGAACAGCTGCGGATTGAGACACTTTGTTTCTAAGATAGCTCTATACCTGCACAACATTTGTACGACAAATGCAAAGTCAAAAAATAAGGGTTGCATTAAAGAAATCTGCAAAAGCATGCATTAAATTTGCATCTTCATGGTTAGGAAAAACTCTTCATTTCGAGTTAAAGCTATCCCCCGTGTGTTTCAAACTGTCCCAGCATCGACCTCTGGGCCTGAGCCAGGATTTACTGATGGTTACCAGAAATACGCTTAAGTATTTTGGGATGGACTTCATCTTATTAAGAGATACAAAAGACAAAGATGTACCAACTTTAGTTTGCATTCCCAGCCAAGCCCTAAAGCTCCTCTGGATAATATTTTTAACCTCTCTAGCACACCACTGGTCCAGACTGAAATATTGATGCATCACAATAAAATTTAGAACAGACACAGCACCAGAGGATAATTCATAATGACTCTGAAGATATCCTGGCTTTCGATCAGGTGTGACTCCTTGAACTTTGGTTTGAATTTCTGCAGAAAGAGAGAGAGTATTCATGAGAAACTTTAATTCATATTATGCAAAATCAGGTGTCTCTGCAAGCGTTGCCAAGTTCAGTTGTAGAATAAACGCTGCAGGTTTTTGCAGCTTTAGTTTTCCAGGTCATGCACTGATCAGCCACAACATCACGATCACCCTCCTAAAAATGTCTGCAGCCCTGAACGCAGATCTCCTGAGCTAACTTTAACCTCCTCAGCAGTTTGAGCGACAGAAGCTTTTCTGTTGGATCGGCACACACAGGATAGCCTTCACTCCTCAACATAAATATGCTTGTTGCACGTGCCCTCTTCGGGCCCCTCCTGCTGGATAATGACCTCTGCAGACTGTGCTCACCCCTCAGGAGCTGCAGCTTTGGAGCTGCTCTGAGCCGGTCTTCTTCACCATCACAATCTGACCCCCTGTTAAAGTGGATCACATTTTTACATTTGCAGATTTTTCTTGCTTAATAAGTGAAGTTCGAGAACAAAATCTTCACTTTTGACGGTTGCAGCTGTAACGATGCAACCAATGATATTCTTTCACCTGTCAGTGGTCATAATGTCATGGCTGATTAGTGTCTTTCTGCTCATTCTTTGCTAAAATATCTGTAAGAAAAACATGCCATTATCTGCTGTGTATCAGGGTGTGTTACTTGGACATTGACAAATCAGAATGTCAAAAATGTCATTTCTTCCATTTTTGACCAATTAAAGAATCAGTTCCATTAAACCGTCAAATGGTGTAACCACAAAAAACATAACAGGTATTAAATAATTCACCTTCCTACAAGTTATGACAGTGTACTGATGAGATAAGTTGTTATGGAATATCATCTCAAAGTATGTTTAAAATATTTCATTTCTGAACTTGATATTATGGTTTTATTGTACTGAGTGAGTCAGTATACCATAGACATCAATGTTGTCTCTCTATTTTTGGATCAGTTGGTTTAAAATCATTTTAAATTTCATTTTTTACAGTGTCATAGACTGATAAAGTCATATTTACATCATTTTTTTAAACATATATCCATATTGGTAAATATTGGTTATTGACCATAACAGAAATGTTAATATCGTTATCGGTATTGGCCAAAATTTCCATATCGGTGCATCCCTAGTTTTTAGAGATTAAAAACACTTCCATGTCCTCAGTTTAGTTTCTGCAGAGAATACTCAGAGGAAATTGGATCAAACTTTTGGCGTTGATTTTTTTTTTTTAAGGAAGCCATATTGAATACTATGTTATCATATAAAACCAAACTGTGTGTGAAAATGTGAAAAAGTGACTGTTTAATAACAAAAAACATTCATTCACATGAAATTACAGCTTGTCTCAGTTGGCTCTGTTACACACATTTCATAAATCACTCATGAATCTTAATGTAAGCTTGTTTCTACACCAAAATCTGCACCATTTCCCATGCAAGACTGATAAATGAGGACCATTGTTTAGGATGGATTGGCAGCAGAAGGTCTGTCACTTGCAAATGGACATCTTACATGCAGATTTCATACCTTTTTCTGCTCCTGAAACACTGCCATACTGTAAAAATCACCACTAAGGCTTCAAAATGACAGCATTTCTGGTTCAGTGTAAAATAAAGAAGTGATTAATGTTGGACCTTCCTAATAGTGTTATTACAGAAGCTCTGTACAAGAAAAGACCAGGTAAAGATAAAAAAAAAACTTCAAACTGACACATTGTTTTGAAACAAGACCCATCCCTGCATTTACCCCCTGTTTATTCCAGCATGAGGGAAAATCTGACACGTGAAGCATCATCCATCCAACTCCCTCCATGGAAGTGCTTTAAAACACTGAATTAACTGAAGCTTTACCCCGTGTAAAGCAGGATTAATTTTGTTCCTAGCTTTAGTCGGTTATTGATGAATTGATCCACAAAGTGGTCTAAGAAATCCATTTAAGATGTATTTTCAAAGGAAGCAGCAGCTTGAATCAGGGGCTGTGTAGTGTTTTCTAATAATCTGACAGCTCTTTAGTCAGAGGGACGAGGAGCAGCCAGCAGGAGAAACCTTACCCGTGCCCATCCACGGCTCTGGTGGATGCAGGTCTGTCAGAATTTAATTTGGAGCCGTGAGTGTGGAGAATCTGTGTTTGTGTGTGTGGGAGATGGATCCAGGAACCAAGAGACCAAATCTGGCCCTGTGTGTGTGTGTGTTGGTGTGTCAGTGAGTGTGTCAGGTCTGGCTGGAAAAGCCGGCTCTCTGCTCCTATAAATGGGGTCCAAGGCGAGGCAGCGCTGGTTTGAGAGATGTCTGATTTTTATGGACTGGAAAGTGGGACAGTTTAAAATGAATATAGTCTCTTTCTCTGCAGTCTGTATGGAAAATCCATCTGGAGCCAGATTATTGTCAGTGTCTGCATGTAGTGTAAGTGTAGCAGGGTGATGCCACTTAATGCCAACATCACGAGTACAAGTCAGAGATTTTCCACGTTGGTTTTAGAAAGATGTGTCTGTAAACACAATACTTCCCTTAATAAAGAGCTTAGTAAACTCACAGGCTGTTTATAATTAGAGAGAGTAGATTAAATGAGATCACATGTTTGTTTTTTAGACCATCGTGATGAAGCTTTGAGTTGGTTTTGGATGGGGTCAACGTGTTTTTAAGAGCTGGAGTGACCATGTTTGTACAGAAAAAGACTTTGGTTCATCAGAGCTTAACTATGATGCTAAAATCAGACAGTGCTAAATATGTTTTACCAAACTGGGCTCTAAAGAAGATATTTCCAGGTCCCTCATATTCAGAGGCCATCCTCATCACAGTGGCTGTTGGTTTGACCCCGGCCTCAGCCTGCAAATATTAAAATATATATAAATATTCAGCCATGCTAATAACTGTTAAACAGAATCAAGAAATGCAGTTTCCTTTAAAGAGAGGGTATTCTGTTTCCCCGTATTTTAGTCATGGGATATATATATATATATATATATATATATATATATATATATATATTTATATATATATATATATATATATATATATATATGAAAATGTAGCACAAGATCTTCACGCTATTTCAACAAGCCCTGCTGAAATAATGTGGTCGAGCCTCAAGCACAAAGGTCTACCCATAACCCCGCCCCCGACAGGCCTCCATGGGCTGGCCAATCAGCGTGAAGGGGGTCTGTGGAGCAGGAAGCCTTAAAGAGACAGCAGCTAAAACAAAGTGTTTTAGACAGAGGCTGAAATAAGGGTTTTCAAAAACACTGGTGAGAGAAATAGGGATTTCTTTTTGAGCTGAATATCATCTTAATCATCTTGTTTTTCCTCGTTATTACCTTGGAAACAGGAAACTGTTTAACAGGTTTTTTTTTGTTTGTTTTTTCCTAACATATTCACCCTTTAACTTTGCTATTCAACCTTGTTTTGCTTTGTTTTATTTTTGTTAGCTACTTTGTAACATGAGTTCAGTAAGTGGTATATAAATAGTTTTTTAATCACACTTTCACTCCAGGAAAGCGTGCTGTGATTAATATCGGTGTTTTAAATGGGTAAAAGTAACTTCAGAAATGCAGACGAGTGGCTTGTTTTTCTTTCTTGCATTAAAACAGATTGAAATGCATCCCTGGAGTCTCAGTTACACACCAGATAATTTGGGCTGCGATCATGTGCTGGAGAAAGTAGGTCAGTGGTGTTAATGATACAATTTAATGATCGTAATTCATCAAACTGCATTGAGTGTTTTCAGATTGTCTTGGCCTGACGTCAGTTACACGGCCCGAGTGTGGAGAATTTCCATTTAAAGTCCAGATGATGCTTCATCTGACAGTTTTCAGCACACACTGAGAGAAAAGGACAGGTGTGTTTTGTCAGTGCACCTGTATTCCTGAACAGACTCCGTAAAGTGTGTCTGAGTGTTTTCTTGTTGGTTAAAAACACGTCTCATAACACCAGACTTCATGTGGCACCTCTGCTCTGCCAGTCTTCTCCTGCACCTGTCGAATAACGACATGATTCTTTTATTTTTACTCCCTAAACGGTGTATTAATACTTTCATAAACAGTTCAAATGCTGCCACAAGTCCTCGATGACAGCTTGATGATGGAGGTGAGGATGAAGGGCAGCACGGAGGGTTTAGAGCCTGTCAGCAGCCGTCACAGCGACTCTCTCTCTCTCTCTCCCTCTCTACACGGTTAATTAACACCCAGGGATGTCTCATCTGACACACACCGGCCTGCTCGGGTTTCACCGGCGGTGAGCAACAAGTTGTTTGGCTTCAGAGAAAGCGGTTTCTGTCTCACTGTTGGGCTATGCAGCTCGCGACCACATTGTGGCGTTTGGAGAGAACTCTGAAGATGTGGTCAGAACTACAACTCTAACAAAATATATCACAGTCACTTCTCTAAGTAGTGTGTTTTATTCAGCGTGAGTCCACTTGCATGCTGTTTCATAATTGTTTTTCAAGTTTGAGAGTTGGCTGGTGGCCTCTTTATGCAGAGGGTTTGCACACGACAGACAGACGGACAGGCAGGTGATTTGCTTTAGAGGACTGGAGCACGCTGTGTCCAAGAACAACAGTCGTGAATGTTAAAGTGGTTACTGCAGGCTCTCTTAATGTGATGTTTTTGTAGAACTGGACCCAGAATGGCATTCTTACACCAAACTTTGAGGTGAAATAATTACAGAATAGTGACTGTCCCCCAGAAATAACTGGATAAAATAAAGTCAGCTTAATAAGGGTTTATCTGCATGAATTTTATGTGTTTGTGTCCATGCACAAATACCCGAAATAAGGTTTTCTTGAACATATAACTTTATCTGACTTCATTGTGCATCGACCATTTTTTCTGGTTGTGATTATCTGCTTTTCTCTGCTGCAGACAGCACTGAAAGGTCTACAAACTTTTCAGTCAGAGATAAAAGATTACATATGAGAGGAGACTCAGGGCAGACCAGGACCTTGCTGGAGGGCTCACATACATTCACTGTCCATCTTGTTAGTACCAGGTTGGACTTTGGATGGATTTTGCTCCATATTGACTTGATAGCATCACACAGTTGGTACAGATTTGTCGGCTGAACATCTGTTACTCCTTTTCCACCAAGCTGGTGCTGGTGCTAGTTTGTTGCCAGTGCTAGTGCTAGTGCTTAGTTGGTTCTGATCTTGTTCTTCCAAAGAACCGGTTTGGTTTTCTGTCAGCAAGGAGCTGAGTTGGAGTCACGCTCCCGGGGGGCAGGTCGGCAACACAGACAGCGCTGGAAGTGTTTCAAAAAGACTGACACACAGAGTGTTCTTGTCTGTGAGTGTGCATGTATTGAGGTGGAACTCTGCCGGGCGCGATGCAGAGAGCAAAGGAGAAATATAAACGGACGACCATGCGGCAGAAATGACATCTCGTCATTTAAATAAGATAAAAAACATATCGCTAATTAGTCTGTTGAATAAAATAAGTTATAGACCTGATCTATAAAAGAGGTAATTCATTACTGCTTCAGTTTTGCCTCCATTTCAAGTTTTTATTGAGAAAGACAGACAGCTCACTCAGCTTTTCTTTTTATGAATGTCTGTTTTCCGCACTGATTGTTGTTCAGGGTAACCCCGTCCCTGGCTCCCAATGTAGTTGGTGCTTTACTCTGGCCCAGCAAAGAAATGGTGCTGGCTAGGCACCAGTTTTTAGCACCTGGAGCCGGTGCTTTGTCATTGGAAACGGAAAGAACTGGTGCTAATTCAGGCACTGGCCCCAAACCAGCCCGGGTAGAAGAGGGGTACATGATGAGAATCTCTCATTCCAGCACATCTCAAAGGTGCTCTATTGGACTGAGATCTGGTGACTGTGGGGGCCATAAGCATCCAGTGAACTCATTGTCATGTTCAAGAAACCAGTTTGAAATGATTTGTGACATGGAGCGTTATCCAGCTGGAAGTCTCCATGAGAAGATGGGTACACTGAGCTCATAAAGGGATGGACATGATCAGCAACAAGACTCAGGTAGGCTGTGGACTCAGTTGGTACAAAGGGACCCAAAGCCTATCCATCTTCCACTGCTAATATGGGTCCAGGTCACATGGGCAGCAATATCATCAGCAAAGACCAGTGACCTCTGTCCCCAGCCACTTCCGCCAGCTCCTCTGGGGGGATACCGAGGCGTTCTGAGGCTACATGAAAGACATAATCTCCCCATAAGGTCCTGGGTCCACCCCGGGGTCTCCTCCCAGATTGACATGCCTGAAACACCTCCCCAGGGAGGCATCCGGGAGGCATCCTGACCAGATGCCGAACCACCTCATCTGGCTCTTCTCGGCACAGAGGAGCAGCAGCTCTACTCCGAGCCTCTCCCAGATGTCAGAGCATAAAGCCCAGACTCTAAAGCTGAGCTCGGACACCCTGTGGAGAAAGCTTATATTAACCACTTGTATTCATGATCTTGTCACTACCCACAGCTTGTGGCTGTAGGTGAGGGTTGAAACAAAGATTGGGGCCCAAAGTGTGCCAAGAAAACCTCCTGCACACTATTATACCAGCAGCAGTAGAAGCAGTCTGATCCAAGGTCCAAGGCAGGATGGATCCAGTCTTTCATGTTGTTTACTCCAAATCCTAAGGCCGACCATCAGAATGTGGAGCAGAAATCCAGACTCATCAGACCAGGAGACATTTTTAAATTTTCTGTTGTCCAGTTTTGGCGAGCTAATTTGAGATAGAGAAATGACATATAAAAGCATAAAATACAATAATATTTTGTAACGGAGGCTTTATGTAATGGCTTTCTGAAGCTGCAAAGTGAAGCAAGACGACAATTATGTAATTAATTTAACATCTAATTCTGTTTCCCTCCTGCTACCCTTAGAAACCCGCCTCGTCTGTTATTCATCCCTGCACAGGCTCCCGCTTTAACGGTACAGTTTAGGTTAGGACGGCTGTTAGCTCCACACTGCTGTCATGTGTTGAGCAGATCCATATGCAGCCATGTTTACTCATGTCAAACGGCTCATTTATTCTGTAGTCTACTGCTGCAGGCCCGCCGCCATCTCCTCCAGAGACAGGAAAATGCAGTTCAAATGAATGTGTTCAGGCAGTCTGGACTAACATTACAACATGTATGAGCAGATATTTAGGTTGAGATATTACAGTAGAAGAGTCATGTGTGTCTGGCTTGGAGGAAAGGCTATTTCTATTCATTTAGTGGTGACTTGAGACGCTGCTGCTCCCAAAATTGATTCTTTTGGACATCGTGTTTCTCTTGGCACCCCGTCCTGACTCTGCAAGTGTCAGAGTTCATTTTTTATCACCACTTAAAATAACAGAAGACCTCATCCTGTGTAGCTGTCTCAGTGATTGTCAGTGACAGCAATGTGGCAAATCCAGGGGCTTAAGTCTTTCTCTTGTAGATGACTGGCCAAAAACGCAGATCCAGCTTCTGCAGCTCAGGAGGATTTTTGACATTTTGCGGGTTGTTTTTCTGCGCTGGTGCGGTTCTTTGACATATGGGTCTTGGGGGGCCAGGCGTGAGGTTCATAAACAGGAGACCAAGCTTGGAAGCTCCAGGCTTCTTCTGTCAGCGGGAATTTTCTCTCTGTGAGGCTGCGAGTGTGCCGGTGGTCAGACGGGTGGGCTGTACATGACAGATCTGGTATTGGGGGGGAAGAAGAGGAGCGGAGGGAAGGGAGCGTTGGATGGAAAAGATGCTTGTTATGTAACGACGCCGGCTATCTATCACCCTCTGCAGAGTGGAGGAGGTGTGACATCCATGGACAGGCTGTTCCCGTGAAGAGACGAATTCAGACCCACTCCTCGTGGTGGGATCAGGCTGTCTGAGTGGTTTATATCTCACCCTCTGTGTTTCGCTTGGAAGTCTGCCCCGCGTCATGTCACCATCACGTTAGCCCGAGGCATTATTCCCTTTTTACATCTACAGACGCTTCTGAAATATAAATATTGTCTTCTATTACAGTCTAATCGTAGTCTGCAGTTGCTTCCAATTCCTGCAGCTCTATGTAATGGTCTCTTGGGGACATTATGGGTCAAATACCTAGGTCACTTCTTGGGAAGGTTATGAAACACACTTATCCCAAGCCCCAGAGTGCCATTGCAGCCTGCCAGCCTTGGAGTCCAGTTATCCTTATTTAGTGTTAGCCAGTTGTAGGGACATCGAAATCCTCCCCCGGCAGCACATGAAAGATAATACGGCTCATTATTGTCCACATTCTGTGGTAAAGTTAGACAAGTGCCGTGTTCTAAAGAGCTGTTTGCATGTTTGCAAAATGACCTCGATGAAGTGACCCGCTGGCCTCCGCACATCTCTGGTGTCTGTTTTCCTTGCTCACCTGAACCCCTGGGCCTGAGATGAGCCTTCAGAGTCAGAGCTGGTTTTCTGTCTCCGGAGACATACTCGAGCAGTGACATCCTGTCTGCTGAAAACCGCCTGAAGGCTTATTTTAGTTCAACCTGGTTATACTTGTTGTGTTTGCCTTAAAAGGAAACTCACGATAAATCCCAGCCGAGTGCGACTCAGGCTTTTCTCAGGTCAGCTGGTACTATGCGTGTATTTGGATTCTGTTGCGTCACTGATTGTTGATTTGCTGCCAAGAATTCGAAGCATCCCTGCTTCATCTCGATAGTCGTGTGAGGTTGATTGTTGGAGTCCGGCCCAGTGCTTGCTCATTTAATCAGATGCCCTTGAGCCTGAGCGTAGAGCTGGACTTTCTCTCCTGTCAGTGAGTATCCTGGGGGCGTTAAAGGTGCAGTGTTTGTCTCACCTGAGAAACTAGAGCTGGTCTTTACAGGAGAGAAATTGGAAGACACTTCCTCAGAGTCTGGGTTTGGGTTTTGATATTTTTTGGGTCAAAATTGTACTTAGAATAATAAACATGCAAAATTTCATCATCTTTACACTTTCCTGAGGCTAAAACTAGTGTCTGGATTTTCAAAGAAAAAGCGAAACTACAGACTTATTTCTGACCCTTCAGTGTTGGAGAAATCAGTCGAACGTGACTTTAACACTGTTTTTTAAAATCTCAAAATTTCTGTTTTTTTGTTTTGTTTTGTTTTGTTTGTTTGTTTTTTCTCCATCTCTGCAGAATTAGGGAAGAAGGGACAGCGGGACAGGCTGTTTTTATCCAGTCCTGAATTTCTCCACTGAGGTTTTCTGAACTGGAATTTAAAAAAAAAGTTATTTGAGTAGGTTGAAAATGATAAAGCTGACTTGAGTAAATGCATTCAAGAAATATTTCACTTCTGACACTTTTCTGCAGGGTTTAAAAAGCAGCAAGCTAACTTTAGCTCAAGCTGACAAACATACTTCATCTTGTTAAAACTTGTCTTGAAATCTTGGCAATGTGACCGAAACACCCCATAAAGAAATCCGTGGTTAATAATAATATCGAAATGTCCCGCTTCAGGTTGTTATGAAACCAGAAATCTGAACTTTCTCACTGCAACAAAACTTGAACTCTTGCACACCACAGGTCTTTGTTACCAAATTGTTTCCAATGTGCAGAGACACCAGTACTGAAAAGTCACCTAACAAAAATCAGCATCCAGCATACAGTTAACAGTAAAAGGCTGAACTAAAAGATTTTCCTTATTAAAAAAAAAAACGTCTGGACTCATATTAAAATATTCCCTCTCTGTCATCACATATAATCCAGTTTAAGTGTGCGGTGGTGTTTGTATCTGCAGGCAATCTGCCCTCTGTCTGTATTCTCTGATTTTCTCATCATGTGGCTGTGTTTGGGACATTTGTGCGTGTCAGTCACTGGAGTCACTGAAGCATGGAGCATACATCCAACATTTCCCCCTTCCAGACTTAAACCTTCCATAGGATGGTGTTTTAGATGTGTGCAGAATGTTCTGGTTGTCTTTTAAACACTGTTTCGAATTCAGTTGCAGAAACATCACAAAATCAGCCTCTTTGGAGGATCTGCAGCTTCTCGGATTCTGGCGTAGTCGTCTGTGCAGAGATCTATGATAGAGATGCTGGTGCAGACAAATGCAAAGGTGGAAAAACACCAAAACAAACATGGTGAGCTCTCCAGGAGAACCCATGCCAGTACCAGATGGCATGATGTCTTACCGTGTGGTTGAGCAGAGGTTTGGATGCTTGTGCAAACCTCTGCTATACCAGCATCCTTTAGTTAAAACAGGAGATGTTTGTAGGCTGAGAAAAAAACTTGTTTCACCACTGGAAAAAAAAGAAGAAGAAAGGAACACATATATATGAGTAACGCCCCAAAGTTGAATATGAAATGACCAAATGAATTCAGCAGAATCACAGTTTGAGTTTATGTTTTTGACCCTAGGAAAGAAGTACATTTCAGTTTCATGCAACCAGTTGTCACTAACACACAACTCGCACCTCAGCTACGTTTTGTTTGCTGGAAATGTCTCGAAGAACAAGAGGAGTAGAGAAGTCTCCTATGTGGATCTTTCCTCTGTCTCGAACAGTGTCTGCTTTCTACACCTGCTTCTTGTGTATCTTTGGAAACTCAAGGGCAAGGCTCAGGGGGGGAGGATTTTCCTTGGAGGGTTTAAGTATGTCACCTGCACTGTAAACAACTCCTTCCTGGCAGACTCGACAGAGGAGTTTTGGTAATCACAACCACAGAGAAAAGCAGGCCAGGTCCCCGTGTTCTCTCATGAGAGCTGTGTGTTTTTCACCTCCGGGGTGAGCAGAACCCATCTACTCATTTTTGCACAGGCCTGCTGGACTGCATGTACTCCCTGTCTTTGTGCTTGCATGTGCCCTTTCCTTTCTTTATGATCAGTGCAGATTTGAATGTGCTGCACAAACATCTGGAAGAAGTTTTGTAAAATTAGCAGGCTGATAGAAGAGACTGGTGACACACTCCGCGAGCTTCTCCTGAGGTGACCCACACTTGTGTTTTAATATGACTTTAATAAAGTTACACTCCATGTTTTGCTGACTTTAAGCCACAATTAGCCCACAGGCAGAAAAGCAGAACATTTATCGGTCGCTCTCCTCCTGCTTGAAAAATATCTTTCTGACAGAGTCGGCCTGGAAAACAGCTCCGGTGGTTTTCATGGTAGCAATAATGCTGCACAGTCTTAATACTTTACCAGACCACAATCTCTCATATAGAATTACTTGGCATTTGTCAACTCTAATTGGTTAGAAGCACTCTGCTCTGTGTGTGTGTATGTGTGTGTGTGTGTGTGTGTGTGTGTGTATGGAGGGTCTAAATTTGTGTGTGGTTGAGTGATCCAAAGGGAAAAGTAATCTCTCTGGTGATTGCCATAAGTCTGCCATGGCGATGACAGCAGAGACTAAGTTCAATGGATGTTATTCTAGCAAAAGCAGGAACCTTGACCTTTTGTTCCTGTGTGTTTTCTGTGTTTGCATGTTTTTTTTCTCTGTGTGCTACTTTTGCAAGTTTGTGCATTGATGTGACCCGTACAGAACCAAGACAGTGTCAAACCTCTGTGGACCATATGTGATTAAAATCTGGCCCGGCTCTGTAACGTCACATGTCTGTGTTTTGACCAGCCATGTGGAACAAGGCGCCACGGCAGGACTAATAAAACCGGACCACGTGCACACACTCAAACATACACAGAGGTCGAGAAGTGACCGTAGACAGCAGAGCGGACGGCTGAAAGTCTGCACCTTGGCCGGGCTGGAGGTGCTGATGTGATGAGACCCGAGTCAGAGGCTTGGACTAAGGCGTACGCCTGACTTAGAGCAGACTCATCACAAAACTCAGTGCTGACATCTGTGGTGCCTCAAACTGCAAAGATTCAAAGTCTAGTTGGTCTCGTTCTCCTTCTAATGTGGTAGTTTTTCTTTATTTCTTCTCAGTTTAAAATATGATGACAATAAAACCCAATTTTTGGCATTGAGTTGTCTTTTTGCCCCCAGAATTGCTGCCAAAACTCAAGATGTCACATCACAGATTTGGCACATTCAAGCTGAATTTACCAAACAAGTTCAAACAATCTTTTTAGAAGCATAAGTCAAAATATTTAAATCCTTGTTTTTCTGCTTGTCAGCTTAGGTAAACACATCAGGGTTTTCTTTAAATCTGAAGAGATTTTTATCTGTTAGAAACCCCACACATGAAGATCAAAAATCAGGCATCGAACAGTTCTGATCGTACTGTGTGTGCTGTGCTCCAATAATCTCAACACAGCTCACCACACATAACGATTCTGTCTCGCCACAGATCTAGAATCTCGTCCTCCAAGACAGAAATCTCACGTGACCAAATGTGATCTAACAAAATCAGAAGATGAAAGATAGCAACACATAGCAACAACCAGTGAACACAAAACGCAACATGGAAGAGGACACAGAAGAGGGAATGATGGTGGTCTTGGGACTATTTTTAATGGAAAATTCCCAAACCAAAAAAAAAAAAGAAAAGACTGTGGAAAAAATCCTAGAGATGGTGGGAACAGACTTTCCTCATGAACTTTCTGTTAGGTCAGCCATGCTTGATTTTGTTTACGTCTGCTTCCTTGTTCTTCAGTCAGCTCACCTCCTGATTGGTTACATTCCATTCGATGTCACAACTCACAGTCATGACTCGGAAGTCGTCGGCTTTCCCCACACACATGAAGAATTTTGGTTGTAAATATTGAACAAGTTTAATATTTACGATTGTTGGCCCCGACAAGCTAATTAGCGCAACAAATTCACTCTTCACACATCTCAAACCACAGGATAATCTGATAGGATAATCTTATAAAACAGAAGATAATCAGGTGTTTGCCGTCCTTGGTCAGGAAGAAGGACAGTGGTGACAAAAACAGACAGATAATCTTATGTGTGTATTCTGCTTTGGAAGCACTAAGTTGCACAGGTTGGGGCCCCAGTATGGCCTAGACTAGGGTTAGGATACATGCCCTGTGAGGTTAACCCTCGAACAGGGGGCTGGGTTTGAATTCAACCTGAAGCTCTTTACGGCATACAACTCCCACTTTCGCACCGTTGCCAACTCTAACTCTGTCCTCACCTCTCTAATAAAATAACAGCTTATCAAAAAAGACGCATGGGGCTGAGGTTAGACAGCTACTTTTAACTGCGCTACATATCATGAACTTGGTGTTTCGTAAGAATTTGATCCGCTTAAATCTTCTGTGCAAAGCAGTCCAGTCTAGATTTGCCTCCTGTCTTCATGAAATAGTAGAAATTATCCACTTGAGACAATATTTGGCCTTGCTAGCTCACTAGCAATTTGTTGAATTGGATACCTTGCCAGTATCGATTGTAGTATTCCTGATAATGGTCTAATTCCTCTTGGGCCAGAGGGGGCTCCATTTGCCAAATCATTTGGGCTTGGTGTTGGACTCTGTGTTTTTTGTTGGTCTTGGTTGTTCGTAGACTCAGTTTCTTGGACTGAAAATGATGGAGAAACTCTGCAGAAAGGAGAGGCTCCAGAGTGGACATTCTTTGGGTGTCAAACTCGTAAATTCTTTGCATTTCTTTGGCAACATGATTTGATTAAAAGTACCAAATGCATTCGAAATAATCAGCTTTGGATGTTGTGAAGCCTCAACTATCGTCACACTTCAAGATAAATGTTGCTCAACTCTGATTTCTCCCTTTTCCCAATGACTGTTTCCTGTTTAAATGAAAGAAAGGAGAGAATAACTCTCATATGTGAAATACCTAAGGGTGTTTAAACTGTCGTAGAAAACTATTCATAAGAATCTTTTTGGCTGTGGAAAAATGATGGAGGAGGATTCCCAGTGACAGTACACTTACGGGAAACATGTTGTTGTAACACTCGGGGTGTTGCAGCCACAAATAGTGCGAAACGTATAAGCAGATGCAGCATTAATCACGGTCCGACCACAGCCGGGACTATTCTGAGTAAGGCCGGGCTGTTAATGCTGCACAATTAACACTTCATAATATCCACTGACCTCTAATTTTATCCTGCTCCTTAAACCAAACAGAGCTGGTTTTGGTGAGCACCTGGCTCTGGCTTTATTTTTACCACCATGGCGTTTCTTGTAAAATATAAAAAGGAAAGTGCTGCTCCGCTTTCAGAGCTGTATGATGATATCACAGATATATTGAGCGATGGGTAAATTTGATGCTGTTTATGTCAGTTAAATTTGGGTTCCATGTTTTAATGTTTCTCTGAATGGGAGCCACGTTTTTCTAGCCATTACCCTATTTGGAAAGATTTGATACTCAGAATGAATTGGATCATTTGATTTAATGTGTGCTAGCTTTGATCCTGTTAACAGAACATTTGTATCCAATCTTTTCAAAACTCTTGCATAAAAACTTTTGGATGGTCGTTTTTAAAGCTTAAACTGGACACTATTCATATCAATCCAAGCTTGACTTGAGGATGAACTCACATCATTGAATAGTCAGAGGTCAAAGGTTACTGGCCTCACACCACTCCCATCCTCTTAAACTGAAAAATACAGCAATGCCCAGAAGATTTTTGCATCTGGTTTTATTTTGAACCAATTTCTTTTATCCTCTGGGAGAATTTTCTGTGACCGATTAGTCAACAGTCTCCCCCTGCTTTGCTGTCGTTTACTGGATCTGTCTGCTTTCTCTGCTGGGATTCACATGCTCTTAAGGGACACAGGGAGGAAATTTTGTGTCTTGTTAAAAAATGAGGTGCAGCTTCACTTGTTTAACACAGCTCTGCTCGTGTCATGGTTTGATTTTCAGAAAAACATGTTATTGGGAAACTTTCAGTGTACTCCCGAGCTGAACAGTTACAGAAAGTTATTAGGAAATTATAAGACCACTTCTAATCAGATTTGAACTAGAAAGGGGCTCAATTAGAAGAAAATGGTTTGTATAAACACCTTGATCCAAATCAACTACATTTTAATTGGAATTTTTATTGAACTTATAAGTCTGGATATTTCTGCCTTCTTTGAAACGACAGCTGATGTAAATGTGGGTTTGGTAGACCACAACATTAACTCAACGTGAATGTCGTGAGAGAAATATAAAATTACCTTTAACACCAGAACCACCACAGAAGTCTGACAGATGGTTCGGGGCTTTCTTTGAGCTAAAGTTAGCCTAGCATTAGCTCATAGCTACATTGTTCATCATGTCTCTTTGTTTGTTGGGAGTTCATTGGCCTGTTTGTTCTAGTTTTTGTTCTTTGGTGATCGTCCATCATTGTTAGCTGTTGTCCAAAGGGCTCTGGTTAAACTAACGTTAGCTTCTGGAGAATGAAGTGAAGATCCTTTCAGATGTTTTAAAACAATTAAACATTGTTGCTCTGCTAGTTTGGTGAAAAACAAAGAAACTGTGATCGCCCTTTCCTTTACATTCCTTCAAATAATCATAATACACTATATAGATGCTTCTTTATCAAAAACTAGACTATGATGAAAGCGTCTAATCCATGCAACAGACTAATACTGTTATGCTAGGGTCAAGGTGCAACCCCTGGTCTTAAAATATTAGCTGCTGTTCAATGAATGTCCAGTTAATGCCGACATCACAGACACAACAAGCCAAGAAAGATGATTTTTACATAAAATAATACAAATATTTACAGCCTGGTTCAAAAATCAGCTAAAGGTCTGCACCCACAGTACTCGCCTAATGATGGCTGCAAACTGTACCTTGACTTTTTGGATGAGGTATTGAACTGCAAGGCTGCAACTTTGATTTTCCGGTGATTTTTTTAAGCCCACTAGCATAAATTTTTGAGCAGAAATGGGCTCTATGTTAGCTTGTGCATGGAATCAGACCAAGCAAGGACGGGCTTGTGAAAATAATCTCACGTTGCACTCAGGGGAAGACATAAAACCTGCAGTATAAACCTATCTTTCCGTTACTTGCAGACTTTTGTCATATCAGCCGTGTTCTCATTCACTCGTAGCTTCTCGTCTGAGGAGGTGACATGTTTGAGAAACCCAGCAGGGTGTTTTTGGTCTCTTGGGGCACAAACCTGGTCTCCACATGACTCCAGTCTGCCCTCACCACGAGTCCACATCATGATAGTGATTCCGCCTTATTGCTCACAGGCTGCAGATACATGATCTCATCAGTGGGCATGTAAACAGTTTTCATGATGCCCAGGTCTCCTTGAGATGTTCTCTGATTTAGGACCATTTAAGGACAGTGATACTCTTAATGGGAACCAGTATAAACAGAACTAATTAACAGATGCTACAGTTCAGTGCCCACCTCAGGATGTAGGTCATGGTAAAGCAGGTTCCTCATTAAGTACAGGTGTGTCTTAGAAATGGGAAGATCATGAAAAAGATGGGCTGCAAGGTGGTGCAGTGGTTTGCACTGTTACCTCACAGAAAGAAGGTTCCTGGTTTAAGTTCCTGGCTGGACTTGTCCTCCTTCCATAGCCCCACAAAAACTCATCCGGTCACCTAACTTGCCCTGAGGTAAGTGTGTGGGAATGGTTGTCTGTCCTTACATGCTGGCCCTGTGATTGGCTGAAAACATGTCCAGGGTTAACCTCGCCTCTCAACGGCTGACTCGAAAGACTCCAGCCCTCATATGGGAAAGGAAATTAAAGATGTGAGTTTAAGACGGTAAAACTGAAATATTTTGTAGAAAATAATCACACAAATTGAAATGTCTTAAGAATCTTTCTTCTTTAAATTTAAATAATAGATAGATAAATAGATAAATATGCTTTAAAGCTTGAAATAGGCATCTGAAATATTTAATCACAAGTCTGAGTAAATCATGAATCAACCAGTATAAATACTAGGTATTCTAGCCCAGTGGTCCCAAAGTGGGGTTAGAACCCCCTGAGGGTCGTAAAATGACCCCAGAATCAAAAGTTCATCCATTAACAATTGCATATTTCATCCATTATTGTGAAAATAAAATAAAAAATATGGGTTAAATTTGATATAATATCATGCAAATAGAAAATGTTTGATCAGATTTTCTTTGTTGTAGACCCCTGAGGTGACTACACTAAACCAGGGTTATGATGGTATAAGTGGAAACAGATTAATAAAGGAAACACAGCAATATATGCACAAGGGTTGTCTTATTTTCTGTTTTCAATTTATTTATTTGTTTGTTTGTTTGTTTGTTTTTTTGACTGGGACAAGTGTGTGAAACATTGTAGGTGCTCTACAGGTGTGTAGCCATGGCTACTTCACAACCTCTGTCCCCAATTAGACTTCTAAAATAAATCTGAAATTACAGAGTGTTGGATTTCAGATACAACAACCAGTAAAAATAATAATAATGATAATAATAATGATAATAATAATAATAAAAATAAAAACAGGATTAATTCATGCCGAAAAATCTGTGACTTTAACAAACATGGAGATATATAAGTAATTATAAAAGAACAACTAGTTTAACGATATCTTCATTTTTAAGGTTCACAGATTTCAAACTGTACATTTAGCTAAATTTAATATTTTAGGATTTTTTTTGTCTGGTTTTGGATTGGACTATTTGTGTTTTCTCACGGCAGGGGTTGCTGGTTTCTGGCAACGCTGATTTAGGGGTCAAAGTCCGTAATATTTGGGAACCCCTGATCTTGTCAGAAACACAAACACAATCATGAGGATGACTCCAGAAGACTTGGAAGAGAAAGCATGCTGGGAAAAGGTACACAAGTGCATGTTGGGTAATAAATATCATGTGGCATGTAGATTTTATCTTACAGCCTCCAGTTTAAGCCAGCTCACATAATAGAAACATTTGCACTCACATGGGCAAGTTTGAGCCAGAGCTGCTGCAGCATACGTTCCATTGTTAGCTGTGTTTGTAAATTAATCCCTGACAATGTTTACAGGATCATGTTCTGACATTGCCCTTCCTCACATGTTGCAGGAGGTGGGAGATTTTCTATTTATGACACCCGCAACTTCTGGGAATATTCAGCTTGATGAAGGTGACGGGTAAAGCATCGAGAGGAGGAGGAGAGTGACGTGTTTGTAATGATGGATGTTCTGTTATCTGAACCGAGACAACGCAAAACTATCAAATCAGCTGTGTTTGGGTAAAGTACTGACGTGTGCAGGAGTGAAGTGCTCCGTAAAAAGAGACCAGAAGTCAGTGAGCATATTTTCCCAAACATGAGACGTTTAATCTTTAAAAAGTTTTTGGTTTAATGTCTTGAGGCTGAAAGAGCGTAAAACCTCAAATTACTTAAAAGCCCAGAGACCGTCTCTATCTGCACTGATCGAAAATGTCAGACAGGAAAACTCCCTCACATGTATTCCTGAAAGGCATACCACTTCTAACCCAAAGGTCTCTTATGTAACTCTGGGACCTGGAAATTAAAAGGTGTAAATCAAATAAAGTCGTGCTACATTTTTGGAAATGATCCTTTTTCCAAGAACTCTGTATTTTCACAACATATGTTATCAAGTTACATCCACTTTAGACCTCCGGCAATGTCAGAGGAAATTTGTCCTGCAGCATCAGCGCTTACATGAGCAGAAGAAGCAGTGATCAAAGATGAAAGCAGAGAGCAGGTTTTATTTGTTCATCCTGTTTTCTGTCACATATTCAGATCTAAGATGGAGTTTTTGGTTTGTAGGAGTGCTCTGCACTACAAAGCCTCCGCCTGCAGCACAAACATGTGGAGTTCATTTCAGATAACAGGCAGACCTGTTCATGTGATGCGTTCACAAAGACCACAGCCGTTAAAAAAGTTGTTTATCTGCTGTGTTTTACTTCACATCCTGCATTGGATTACTTTGGTCTGAGGGTTTGAGTTTGTTCTTTTAGATCCTGAGGAGATTTTTCTCTGGACCTCCAAGCTGAAGGTGTTCATTATTCTCTGTCAACATCAAACATGCCGCTTAATGAAAGTATTATACTCTGTAACCTGGAGCTTTCATTTTTGTAATAATTACGCAGAATCACAAAATCATGTCAAATCAAATCCCTTTCGAGACCCACTTTCAGAATTTTAATTTGCATATTTAAGTATTTCTATATCTTACAAAGCTAGCTTTACATTATTCAGGCAGGGGTGTTTGATTGTTGCAGAAAGCAGGAAGAAGGCCTTGGACAAAACTCGTTTTTTTTTTACTTGTCTTGTGTATGTGTAATTATAAGATGCACAATCAACCATCAATCCAGGGCCTGGGTGGTTACACAAAGTCTGTGTCATACGCAAGCATTTAACAGCAAATGTTGCTGCGTATTTTTAGTAAAAATGCAGGTTAAAGTGCATCATAAAAGTGACACCATGCTGCACTTTTGTCCAGTTTTCAAGCAGGAAATGCACCTTACTCATCCAGGAACTATATGGCCCATTGCTGTCTGCATCTCCAAAGAGCTCTGAAATCCAGACCAGGTCGAGGATGTTTGGAGAAAAAAAAAAGTCATTGTACTACACCACCAGACCAGTAGAGAGCAGTAGGAAAGAGATGAAAGCCATTCAGAAAAACAGGCCGACATCATCATGTACAGTTAGCCTGTTAGCATGGAGAAGATTCAGCCTGTGCTGGTTTTGGTTGTTCTTTACTGCGCTGAAGATGGATTTGTTTAATCGACTCTTGAAAGGCTAAGAGCGCTACTGGCAAGGATGTTTCTTAAAAGCCACTTTTGGTGAAACAACAGTGGAGTTCTGTGGTGAAAAGCATGAAGACAGCAGAGTTCCACCTATGTTTCAGCTTAAAGAGTGACTCTGGAAAGTACCCCCCCCCCCCCTTGCAGGGCCATTGCAAAGGTTAGGTCAATTACCCCAGAGCTAAATTTAGACCCTAGTCCCTGTGGTCTTAAAACACCTTTGTACAGTTATTCAGTTGCCCTGTGTTGTGTTTCTCAAAGCCGCAAATCTGTCACTCCACGTCTGATCTTTCTTTCATACAAGTGTTACAGAGCCTGAGCCAACACACATCCATTAAACCTGATGTTTGTTTTAAATGGACAGCATTAAGCTGCAGCCGCTCAGCAGCCTCCAGCCTCTCGTGCCAGCGTGTGGACACTTCATTAATTGCCCAAATGATCGTTGGCGTCCCTTCGTCTTTTTTCAAACAGCCACCTAACCTGACTGCTCTGGCCCTGTCACTTTTTCCAGCATGATTGTTAATTAGGCCAAGTGGTTTTCCAGCTGGGGTTTGGTGTAAGTGATTTTGTTTATATTTTTGAACTGTCAGTAGAAATCAGCGCTCGCTATAATGTGGAAACCCTGTGAGCTCCAGCTGGAGAGAGACTGAATACATCCCTTCTTCTTATCTGTGTTCAGACTCTGAGGTGATGTTTGTGCTCTCACACAAACATTAAAAGTTTTTTATTTGTCAGTGAAGAAGTCATTTTTTCACTGATACTGTCCTAGTATAAATTTCAGTCTGTATCACAGCCACCTAAAAACTCCATACGCGAGCTTAAACTGAAATCTGAGGGGGTTTTTTTCTCGCTCTGTGCACAGCTGCAGCTCATTAATCATCATGATTGTCTATAATTAGTTTATGTGTCATTACTGATATTTCAACTGGCAGAAAATTCCCTAATAACATTCATTTCTCAAAGATTTTCTTCATTCTGGGTCACTAAAGTAAAGCCATAAATTTAAGGACCTGTCCTCATTTCAGATGTTATTTATTGTATCAGGTTCCTGCTTTGGCTGCACTGAATGTCAACATGCTGATTTAATCCAGAAACATCATTATTGCCTTTTAATAGTTTCAGGATATTCTGGAAGCTGCTGATATTTTTAGGAAACCCCATATATGAGATGAATCTTTTTAAATGTTTCTTTCAGAGTTTGAGATCCAAACAGAGGACTATTTACATGAAACTTAAAGATATATGACACAATGAATGCAGGTCAACAAATGCAACCAGCGATTGTAATGCAAACTATGAATGCAATGCAACCATAAAATGCAAAGCAACAAACCTAAACCAACAAACACAACGAACACAACTAAGTGAGCTCAGTGCAACGTAACCTCATGCAACTCAACCCAGTGCAACGCATACATCACTTTATATACATTCAAACATGCAAATTAACGTTTGTAGGAAATCACTGTTTGTCATGAGTCTGGATGGGGATATCATACAGATTGGAAAAAGACACAATGAAGAATGATCAGTATACCTGGACAGCTGGAAATAAACCTGAGTGACCTGCTCAGGGACTGTCTATGTGTTGGAAGCTCTAAACTGATTCAGTGTCTGAAAAGCGTTTTCATGTCTAATGAACTTTTCTTCAGAAACTTTGAGTCCAGCCAGAGCTTCATGCTAAATAACAATTTGACATCTGAATCACTTCATGTCTGATACCTTGTTACCCAATGTCAGGCACCAATCAGTAAGAAATGAACCAATTGAAGTTTGAGCCAAAGCTGTATTTTGGGTCCAAAGCTGTATTAGCAGGTGAAAAGTAGCTGCAGGTTGAGTTTCCTGAATGAGTCAGATTGCTGAATCAACCCCAGTGTTGTCTTAATAGGTGATTCAGAGACTAGGTTACAACTCAAGTAAAGAGTTCAAAGGAGTGACGTCTGTCAGTACCAGTGATTCTCCTCAATCCAAATATTTAAAGTATGTGTACTACAACAGATGACTCATCAGTATCTTCTCTTATTTGGTAACTTTTCCCGATTATTTTCAGGAGTTTATTTTTCAGTGTGGTCTGAGACTTTTGGGCCTCACTTTGTATCTAAATTATTCAGCTTATTCAACTGTTAGTTTTCCCCATCCTTGGAAAGTTCTGGATGCTACCTACCAACCAGTGATCCGATGCAGTACTGCTCCTGTTTTCCGTCTGCAGTTGTACAACTCAAGAGACCCAAAATACCATCTTTATTAAGGATTTGGCTTCTGTTGCTCTGTTATGAAATCCTAAAGGAAAGAAAATGTAAGATGATGGCTGGCACATCACGTCTATCCATAGTGTATGTGACTGCAGCTCAGGGATGTGGTATGAGTCTAGAGCAGCTAATGAAATAACTTCATTAGGGGCCACATGAAGCGAGCAAAAGAAGCAGAACATTAGGCCCAGAGGGAGGTCCCTGCTTCTCTTTAACAGACCTCTGAGGTTTTGAACAATGTTGCATAACAGCATCTGCATGGTGTTAAAAATTTCAGGGTGTCTGCAGTCTTTGGGAAACTCTTTCCAAACTTAGATTTATATCTTTGAGGTCTAAATGATCTTGAATCCTAAATAATGTGTTAATGCAATGTAGCGACCTTTCCTCCAGCTTGAATCACCTTCGGCTTTATGAGCCTGACCTGCACAATGCATGAACACTTGAGCTACAACGAGATGTTGTTTTTAGCTTTACTTTGTGCTTTAAATAACCCTCACTCCTCCAGTCTGGGTGGCGACTGGCTGTGTTTCCATCCCTCAGACGGTAAATCTTAGTGTGAAAAAGGTCAGGTCAGGAGAAAGGGTCAGCGTCTCAGAGCTTCACTCAGCTCATTGAATTCACATCACAAGACCTTTAATCCAGCTTTTAAGGGGGAGACTGGAGGGAAACAGGCTCAGTTTGAGATCAGTTCAGAATGCAATGAGGCATGAGCACGTTCAGAGGTTTGTCTGAGACCAGGATCATTTCTGATCCGGTGAGGCATGATGACAAGATCCCAGCACATTGAACTCTCAGACTTTGTCAGTGTTCCTGTTTATTTTGCCTACTCTTCCTAATTCACTGTCAAACCTCTTTCCAGCTTTCCAGCCCCTTCTTTCATGCTGTGTCTGATTTTATCAGTGTCATACGTATTGTCACTGATGCTTGCTCTCTTCTGTACTCCTGGAGTCTTTCCTGATACTCTCCCTGCCTTGGCTTTTGATGTATGCACATAAAAGAGAGGCATGTCATGCTCTCCCTACCTTCGGCTACTTTTGGAGTTCCACTTAGGCACATGGAAGGGCAGGGAGCTCCCAGACCAGAGCCATACCACCAAATGTGACTTGTATAAGAGTTATCTGGATGGATTCTTTGATTGTTTTTTATACTAAAAGCAAATTGGGAAATGGATCACTGGTTGATCTACATTGACTTTAAATAGGAGCTAGAATGAAAAACAGCACTGTCTGTCAGTTTTGAGTCATTTACAGCTCAAGAAACTCCTTCTTCAACTTATACTGACGTCTTTGAAATCCTTCATTTCATCTCAAAGCAACCTCTGCCTGAAGAGATTTGTTCCGGCTGTTTTGCTCCTTATTTGTTACCTTTTTTTTTATCCTAAATGCCTCTAAAATTTACCAAACAAACATTCTGCTTTTAAGAAGACTGGAAACTAAAGACTGAGACCATAAACTCTTTTAAGGAACTTTTACTGGAGTCATAAATCAATTTAATAGCCGGGACTCCTTGCATGTTTGCCATTAGAAATACTCCAGATTTATGGCTCTTTGTATTCCTTTGACTTTTTAAACTAAGAGAGCCTGCTTCATTTCTCATGTCCTGGTTTGGAACCACACTTAGTTAAAACATCTCTCTCTCTCTCTCTGAAGTGGTTACATTCAAGCGAACGGTGCAGCAAACCAGCTGAGCTATGATAGATTACTCCAATTAAGATTTCTGCTGCGTGATACCATTAGTTTACACTCAGTCTGCCAGACTTGGCTCCCTCAAGCAAATCCTGCAGATTAGGACTTTATAAATCCTGGATTGATGAGTTTTATGAACAGGGTTAATCCACCCCACTTCAGATCTCTGTTTCCCGTTTGTGAATTTCAGATGGCTGGATGTGAGCGTGGCAAACCTGACCTGCACCACGTACTGGGTGGCGTACCTGCAGGTCATCCAGGAGGCCGTGTGGCCTGGAGGAGCTCTGCCTAAAGAGCCTCGGCTGGAGCGCAGCCAGCAGGAGAAGGACGACACGAGGCAGCAAGCTTTGCAGTGTCTGATGAGACTCCTACCAGGTACTCAAACTTCAATCCCACCAGAAGAAAACTTGGGTCAGGTTTAAGGCTTCTTATTGTGTTGCCTTAAAGATTCCTTCTCTGGTGTAGGTTGAGCTCCAATTTCTGATGTGTCTCATATTGCAGTTTCATGAAAGGGTAACATGAGGACTTTAATATGATTTTTAGTCTCTTTGTGTCTCTAGATCTGGTCTCAGACATGCTGGGCTCTGATAAATACAAACTCAGCTGGCAGACTGCGTTGGACTCTCTTCAAGATCCGTTCATAAACAGGTGAGTTTTCGCTCTGCTGACAGCATCTGATCGGTTTTAGTTAAAGTCAACGTGTGAACTCACACTGGCTCCACTTTGCTCCACTTCGGCTGCGTCTTAGCTCCAGCATGACTTCTATTGATGCTGAATGCTGGACAGAGCAGATAAAGCAGGACAGGAAGTCAGGCACTAACTGAAACCACATTGAAACATCTGGTGACTTTGAAAATAAAACACACCGTGTCGATGGTAGATTGTGTTGAACATATTGAGAGGAGCCAGGCCAGAAGTCAAAAGGTTTGAGGTTTTAAAGCCCAACATGAACCCGGAGAGGATCGTCATTAGGATGGGAAGCGTGTCTGGAGCTGTCTGGAGGTCCTGATACTGGCCAATCTGAACATGCAGTGAGTTGATGAATGAGAGAGCACGCAAGAGAGTGGAAACAGAACAGACTCTGATCTGGTGTGAGTCCTGCATTGGTGTCCATTTGGTAAAAGCTTCTAGCAGTACGTGGTTTTCCATTTCTGTCTATCTAAGTTGATGCTTCAGTTTTACTGTTGTCACCATGGCTGTTTGCTGTGCTTCCTTCTTCAGTCAGCTCGTGTCTTTGATTTGTTATCGTTCTGCTGTCCTTTAGGTTCCACGCACTCAACAAGATGTCTGATTGAACGTTTGCGCACAGTTTCAATCAATGTGGCCATGATTGTCTTCCAAGTAGATCAGGAGAAGTGATTCACTCTTAACACCCCTCACACTAAAAGGAAAATCTGAGAGAACATCAGAAAGATTGACTTTTGTTGGAAGAGGGGCCAAAAATCGTCTCAATCACTCATTATTTTGGAGTGTGTACGTCACTGAACACCAGACAGAAGAGATTTCTGTTTTCTCCTGTTTGCTCCTGGATTGCAGAAATCAAACCTGCCAACATTTTTGTGCGCAGTCACAAGTCATCCTCAAAGTTCATTCAAAGACGGATTCCTCCTGATTTTAATGAGTGTAGCTGTCCTCCTCTGGCCTATATTCTCCTCTGAAATACCTTCAGCTGCATGTGTTTCTGCTCACCAGCTCACTCTCAGGACACGCTGCACAATGTAGGTCAAAAACCTGAAGGAATGTTTCTGTTGGAAAAGCAGCTCCAGCACCATGATGTCACCGGCCAGAGTGCATCGGTCACGTCGACCCTGATGGTTAAATCTGCTGCGTGTTGTCTGCGCTTAGGTTCACTTGGTGCGCTGCTTTTTTCTTTTTTTTTTTTACGCAGCAGGTGTGTCCAATCAAACGTCAGGGAGGGTTTGTGCTCAAGTGAGCTCAGACACGAATAAGCAGCTCACCTGGACTCGTGGAGTGTGAGCTGATTCCTTCGCCAAACAAGGTCACAGTAAACAACAGTTTGAAGGTTTACAGATGGAGAAAAGACGAAGAAGTCTGTGTGTTAAAGTGTTTTGACTTCATAAACACAGATCCAGACAGAAATTAGGATCAACTGGGAATACAGAACTCTTTTCTTTTACCGTATTTGGTAGAAACGAGGACTGAATTCTTCTGCAAGGAAGGCGGGCCACTATACGTACCGAAAAAACGGCTCGTTCTAACTAAACAAAAGCAAACTTACTTTTATATTCAGGTTTATATACTCCAATTTTAGCATATTTATGAAGATTATATTCCAATTCTACCAATTCTGTCCCACTAATAATTCACCTTCCTACAAGTTATGACGGTGTACTGATGGAATCAGTTATTTGTTATGAAATATCATCTCAAAGTATATTTAAAATATTTCATTTTTAAACTTGATAACATGGGTTTTGTTTTACTGAGTGAGTCATCATGTCGTGGACATCAGTGTTTTCTCTCTATTTTTGGCTCAGCTGATTCAAAATCATTTTAAATTTCAGCTTTTACAGCATAGAACACTCGCAAAATCAGATTCAGAGGAACTTTTTTGAGCAATATCAGATTTTTTATGAGAAATTTGTTCCTTTAATTGACATTTTTCAGTTTTATCAACTGACCACATCTTTCACCGAGCTTTTGACAGACCTTGGTGTTTGAGGCCCGCCCCCTAACCTCATTAAAAAGTTAGCTGATCATTCAGCAAGTCTCGTGAAAATCTCACAAAGATCTGGTGCTATTTTGAGAACGAAGCGTTTCAAAAATATCAGTGTACAGACAGATTTAGGGATTTCTACAACATATGAAAATATAGAGGTTTGAAAATCTGCACACATTTAGTCTGAACATCCAGCATTGATATTTTTTATTCATGTTTAAAACGTGGAAGAGCAGAATACCCCCTGTTGAAGTGTCTTGTGCTCCAACAGACACCTGGTCTACTGCATCTTTGATCTCCTCCTGGAGTTCCTGGTTCCTGAAATCCCAGAGGACGACTTCCAGAGGAGCCTTTTACAGACCCTCTCCAAGAACCCTGAGAAGCTGCTGGCATGAGGAGAGAACCCCCTGACCCTCATCGCAGAAAACCTGCAAAGTCCAGCTTCAATAATCCTTCATGCTTACTCATCAGGATCAGGTAATCCAGTATACCGGTGCTCCAAATGGGACTTTGCATTGAGTACTTTGTCTACAGGGGGCGCCAAAGTCACACAACCTGAAAAATCTCAATATATGATTCGGTCAAAATTACTATTTGGCTTAAAATTGATTCTGTGAAATGTTTTATGGTGAAAAATCTTTTTTGGGAATCTAATTAAGTCTGTTCAGGTATCTGCATCCACAGTCCAGTGCTGTGTTGTCTGACCTACTTAAAAGTGATCCCAGCTCTCAGCCAGGATCAGGATAACCCTGATTTTCACACCAAAGATGTCCCACTTCTACTCCAAAGTTTTGAAAACACAAACGTGACGTGTTATTCAGATAAAAACTGGATTATCTGGTTTAAGATCAGGCCTGATGAGCTTACTCTTGGTCAGCTGGGTTTCCTCAGTCTTCGTCTTTTTGCTGATGTGTTTAAACACGCTGCTCTTGGACACGGTGTCCTGTAAACACAAACGCTCTAACACAACCTTCATTGGAAGCAGCTTTGCTGACATGAGAGCACCTGGTTTGGGTTAGATCTGGTCTGACGTGCTGTTCACGTCTAAACATGTGGCAAATCCTCACCTGATCTCCACATCCAGCTTCTTCCTGCCTCCTAAACTCCCCGGCTTCCTCTAAACTCACTTCAGATGGTCCTCACTCTCCGTCCCAAACACACACCTGTTGCTTTACTCTCCTCTCCAATCTCAGTACGCTCTCTGGAGATTTGGCGTCAGTGTTTCTGCTCTCTGCTGAGCCGTTCCTCAGCATCCCACACATGTGAATCTGACACAAAGTGAGCTATACTTCCTAAAGCCGAGCCATCCTGAGGGATCAGGTCTCTGGTAGTGATTTGAACCTATAGATCCAGGTGTAGGAAAAGTACATCCTGCAGCACAGCGTGGTGAAGAGCTGTCCATGTGATGTTTTACTGGCTTCACGGAAACGTCACGTTTTCTTTAACAGGTCCCTCAGAGAATTATCTTTGCAGTTAATGTCTGTATTTTATAGGAAGCTGGCTCCACAAAAACAGCTCTATGAAGGATGTAGGAAGGTTTTGGCTTCGCTCCATACGGGAGAGGTTTTGTTGGGTTCTGTAAAACAGTTTCAGGAGTGTGTGTGTGTGTGTGTGTGTGTCTTTGAGATCAGTTATCAGTGAAAGCAGCAGAGGTAAAGCTTGGAAAATACAAAGATCGGGGTTATTTGTGTTTATTTTCAGGGTTATTAGTTTCTTAATTGTCCCAGTTTCTGCAGTTAATGCAAAGATAGAAGCAGAATGCTGAGTAAAAAAACTCAACAACAATGAAGTGCACCAAAAATATCTTTACATACAAAAATTTACATGTCCCTTTTTTATCCTCGATAATTTCAACTCGCAGAAGTCTTATTCTTGCCTTGGCCCTCTTGTTTGTCATCCATCATACTGGCTGACCTCCTTTTCTCTGTCGATTAGCACATGGCTGCTCAAGTCTCCTTCTGATTGGTCGATCAGTTGCATGCTTATTTAAATGGACACCGTACAGTTTCTCCCAGTCCAGTGCTTTTCCTGCAGTTTTTGGTACTCATGCAAACATCACACCAACGTCAGAAATGTTTTTGAACTTTTTTTGTGCAGCTTTAGCAACTCCTTTGATAAATTTGGTGAAAATTGAAGTCTGTGTTCTTTGGACCTTGCTTACACTCTTCACATGTGAGTAATAGAAGTCCATGTTCCTGCTTGAATACCAAATCTGTTTTCAAAGTGTAGCCAGATTTTTTTTAAAAGATTAATTAAAGAAAGCCTGGGCTGTAGAAAACCACCAAAAATCAAATCCAAGCCACGTTTAGATGTGGTTCAAGTGTCTCAGATCAGTTTTCTTCAAGTTTGCACCAGAATGCAGATCTGGAAGCTCAAATCAAAACTTGACTTTTTTTTTTACGCCTGAAACTAAACACACAACAAAAATCAGAGCAACTTCAGCTAAAAATTCTGCTGTGACTGATAAATCGCCCCAAAGAGAGCAGAAAACTTGATCAGGATTAAGTTCAGGCACACGCTGGTTTGAAAACACACACATACACTGCAAAAACTGACATCTAAGCAAGTGTGTTTTTGTCTTATTTAAAGTAAGAATTGCCTTATTATACTTGATATGAGCCACATTCAACAGAAAAGTCCAGGAACGTGTCTTATTTCAAGATATTAAAAGACAAAAATAAGGTCTGAATTACCTGCAACAAGTCAAAAAAATCTGCCAGTGGGGTGAGAAAAATTTACTTGTCAAGTTTAGAATAATGTCTAAATACAAGAAGCTTTCACTTACTCCACTGGCAGATTTTTTTTTACTTGTTACAAACAATTCAGAGCTGATTTTTGTCTTTAAATATTTTTAAATGAGACATGTTTCTGGACTGGTCTGGTGAATGAGGCTCATATTAAGTCTAAAAACAAAAACACTTCCTAAGATTTCAGTTTTTTGCAGTGTAAGGAGAGTTCAGACTGGTTTTTAATACCACAACCCTTTAAACATAAGCTAGTTGATTCCATGAGACGGCCACACCACATACTGAACGTTGCAGGCAATGATATCAGATCTCACAGAATCTCGTGTGATGAAACGTGACTTCAGAATATAATCACTGAGAATGAGCATGGTCAGCCAGTGTGTGCTCTGTATATTTACTAATTTCATTTTAAGTCTAAGTGGTGAACTTTCTCTCAGTCTTGAAAATTTCTCAAATACTCCTCCGCCTGCTCCTCCTGTCCTCGATGAGGTCTGAGATCCTCAGATCACTGCTGAAACCATCTGAAGAGAGTTTCATAGAGGTCGCCTTCTCTCTCTTTTGATCATGTAGTCAAAGATGTTTTTTTGCACTTTGTGTATTCGCCTTAATTTCTACATTTTCATTATTTAAAAATCAGACGTAGTCCAGTTGTTAGATGAAGTAGAGGATATTAAGTTATCTTCAGTCACAGTGCAGTGACCTGTTTTCAGCGTTTGGTTAAATGGTTTGTGTCTTCGGCCTTTTGAGGTTCAGAAATGGGAATCCAGTTTAATCCAGTTTCCTAAAGGATCGCACTTAGATTTAAAAAAAACTGCATTCCTTCATTTCATAGACTTAAACTATGTCTATAAATGTTTCTGCCTAATCTGTGAAAACTGAGAAATGTTACATTCCCATATGAGGTCAAAAACTGAGGTCATTTCCTAACGTTGAAGTCATTCCTGTTTTGCACTCAGATCTCAGTCATTTGTCTCGTCCTTGTCTTAAACGCCTTTGTTTCCTCTTGATTCATCTTATTTATTTGTGTATTTGTTGTTTGATTTTCTTAATTTTGACCCTTATTGTGCCCTGTGTTCATCAAAGAGTGAGCGAGGTGCCTGCAGAGAGGAGCGTCCTCTCTCTAATGAAGTTCCAATGACTTGGTTTGTGTTACGAGGTGAGGTGTTGATGAAGTTTGATCGTCTGCTCTGTGATCAGCTGATTATGCCTTGGTTCAATGTGAACACACATTCCAAGCTCTCTGTTTAGGATTACACTTTATTGTTGAAGCTCATGTTTTGAAGAAGTTCTGAGTTACATGTTTATTTTCCTCTCTGCTGCCTGTTAGTGCCACCGTCACAACAAACATCTGCTAAAGATCCTCCTCACGTCAGGGTGTTTTTTTTCTCTCTGCTTTAACTTTTTGTTGTAACTTATAATGTTTACAATCTTCCTCATGAATAGTGGACCACTTTTTAATCATTCGCATTCAAATGTCCTAAAGAGAAATCAACAGAAGAGCAAAAAGTTAAAGATTTTAAAAGAAGGACGACTTTCAGAGGATGATTTGTTCTTCTGTAACGACTCGAGTCATCAAATCAAAGTTATGTTCAACTTTGAGTTTGAGGTTTAGGCCCTGTTTATATGACAACAGTTTTAGGATGAAGCGCAAAAGTGTTGTTGTGTTTTGGCCTCTTGTTTACACAGAAATGCTGTTTTAGCCGACCTAAAACACAACTTTTTAGAAACGCCTCCACAGTGGAATTTTTTTCTGAAACGCAGTGGCCTCTTTTTCCGTCTAAACAGCAAGGCGGAGTTGCGTGAACTGGACAACAACAGCGGTTCAATGGCGGACTACTGTGTTGTGCTTGTGCTGCTGAATCTGCCGACTCAGATAAGACGCACTTAATATATCCACCTTTTTCTTCGGAAGCCGATGGGTGTTGACTTCCGCCTGCGGTTATCAACTTCCGATTGCTGCCGCTGGCAAGCTAGCTCAAAACAACTTGCGTGAAATCATTAATGCTAGACAGGGGTCGGAGTAAACTTATTTTTTAAAGCTGGTTATTAGAGCGAGTATGACAGCTAGCTCCATGGCGATGTAAACAAAACGTTCAACCAGAAGAGAAAAACTGGCAATTGCAATGAACTATGTAGTTAGGAAAAAGGTGGATATGCCAACCTCTTCTTCAGCAGCAGACTACCAAAAGACTCCACAGTTGTATCGCCATCTACAGGCCAGGTACGCATATTACAGCGTTTTCAGTCCCAGATTTTTTTTCTCTGCGTTTTTCGAGTAAAAAGCTATGAAATGTCGTATTATTTAAGATATTAAAACAACCGTCAGAAAATGTAATATTCAGAAGATAAAATAAAGAAAATAGTGTTCACACAATAACCAGCTGAACGAGGAACAAAAACAAATTTCTGGAATAAATTTGTGAATATGCAAGAGTAAATTTCTCATTTGCACCGCAAGTCTTTAAACTTATGAGAATAAATTTGTAAGTTTACAGGATGAATGTTGCGCAAAAAGAAGTATAAATTTAATGGAATAAAGTTTTAATTCTGTGCAGATGTAGCCCTGACTCCAGGCTTTAGTTAATCTGTTGACTGAAACAAAAAATGAGCTGACGAAGCTTTTTCTTATGACTTCACACTCATAAATATACGTCTTTAATCTCTTGGACTGTGCATTTATTTTCATTTTCAGTCTGTTGTTCATACTCTGTGTGTTTTGGTAGCTGTTTAATCTGTGGTCTGTTTTCTTTTTGATGCCGTGACTCTTTTACAGCTTTTCAAAACCAAAACCTAACATTTACAATATAACTAATAAATACTTGATGAAAGGAGCGTTTTCTAACTCCTGTAAGATGTTCATGGATGCAACAGAATCAAAAAGCTTGACCGGACTTCACCCTGTTAGAAACATTTCAGCTTTAATGAGGCGTTTACTTCTTTTCAGGCTCCTGTGAAACCAAACAAAAGGACATGACGTTCAGCACATTTTTATTGTTATGAAGAACTCCAAATATTTGGCTTCATGTAACAATAACACGGTCTCATTAAAGAAGGAGAGGTTATGATGGTGGCATTAATACGCAGCTGTTCATATTTCATGTACATGTTCTTCTGTCATTTTTGTTTTTATGCCAAACTGTAACGAAAGAAGCCGACGCTTTGCAGACAGCGACGGTGAACTCTGAAGGAAAAGATTCCGTGCAGCCTTATTCTCCCCTCTTTGCACTTTGTCTCTCACCTCCTGTCTGCTGCACCTAAACACGTGATGTGCATGTAAAATGTTGTGAATCTGTCCTTTAAAACCTTCGCTGGTTGTTTCTGTGCATATTTAAAAAAACAATAAAGGTAGAAAACATGAGTTATTAAATCTCAAACTGTTGTTTTCACTCATTATTTTCTCAGCCTGAGGCGGCTCAGAGGTTTTATGAGAGGCTGCTAAGCTGCTGGCTTATCTTTTATGAGATTTTCTTTAAATGTTACACAGAGATGTGTTTTTTAAATGTTTGGAGGCTCGCCAGCATCCAGCCTCATTTATGCACAAAAACTCTAATTTTTGCTTTTTTACGTGTGATTTTTAGATGAGTTCACTGATAATGTGCTGCAGCCTGCAGAGCCCTTATATTGATGCATGTTTTGGATCCAACACAGCAACATGGGCACCAAAAACAAAACAAAGGCGCATTCATTGTCCTTTCTATACATTCAGTAATCTGAAATAAAAAATCAGCTGTAGCTCTGACGATCCAAACCTCTGGTACTCCAAGTTTTCTGCGTGCCGCTCTCACCTCCAGCTGCTCCAAAGAGCTGCAGAAAAGCGTTTTACTGGTTTCAACAAGCGACATCAAGATTTTATCGATCAGGGTTCCGGTGTGGCCTCGTAGTTCGAGGCTGCACACCCCATGAGGCTATTCCTCGAGCAGTCGGCCCAAGTTCAAGTCCAACCTGCGACCTCGTTCCCTCGTGTCATTTCCTGTGCTCTATAGCTGAAGACATGAAAAGTCTAAAAATGTAATGTAACACTTTTAAAGCTTGTCTGGCTCTCACCTTAAAGGGGTCGTGCGGACTATCCAGAAAAGCTCAAGTATCTCTGGCATAAAACTCTGTTTCCCATGAGCACTTGCACCCACCAACTCTTACCAAGGCCCACATCTGTTTTGAGGCTCATGAATGGAGAGTTGATCTTTTTTTTTCTTTACTTTGTTCAAGACAACTTTTCCCAGGATGCAAAGCGACGATGATGGAATGTATTTATTTGTACGTGACAACAAGCAAATTTTAAACTCAGTTTATCTAATTTTTCTTTTCAGTTATTGTAAAAATAAAAACATCATTGAGAAACAGTTAAAACAGTAATGTAGGACAACCATAGACAAAAAACTGTCAAAAAACAAACCTGGCAAATAATAAATTAAAAATAGGAAAAAGGAAAAAAAATAGAGATACAACAATTCTAGGGAGATTTTAATTCATCTCACATCAACTTTATTTATTTCATTGAGGAGGACGGCTCCTAATCTACTCATTTATTCCCAAAATCTCCTTTGTTGGTCTTACTTATTTACTTATTTATTTTTCTTTTATTGTGTTGTGCATGTCAGTCGAAGCACTTTGTCAGTCTCTGTTTTTAAGAATCGTTATTAATAAAGTTATTAATATGATGTCGTCAGCATATGTTTTCTTTTTCTAATCCTATGGGTGTTGACCTCCTCAGTTATTGACTTCCGGTTGCTGCCGCCAGCAGGCTAGCTCAAAACAGCTCGCGTGAAATCGTTAATGCCAGACGGGGCTCAGTGTAAATTTTTCTTTTAAGCATCCCCACTATGACTCTACCTCAGATTTTTGTTCATTTTGTCACTTTCTTGCTTATAAAAGCCGGTTACTAGAGTGAGTATGACAGCTAGGCTAACATCGGCAGCTTTGTGGTCTCCATGGCGATGTAGACAAACAATCAACTGGAAAAAAAAACTGGAAATCGTGGTGGACTATGGGTAGTCAGGAAAAAGGTGGATAAATTAGGCCTTACCCTCTTTTTTTTAATCTGACAAGCAAAAATGAGTTTTTTATTTGATTGATTAACATTAAATCTGTCTTACTGGTGAAATTCATCCTTTATAAATGAAACTAATCAAATATTTTTTTCTCATATTGAGATTATTTTAGAGTAACTGGTTGATGACAGATCCTGAGTTAATCCTGTAAATCTTATCGTCTTGTGTGTTGTGTTTAAACATCAGAGCGTCCTCATAGTTCAGAGAGCAAAGTGCCAAACAGAGCCTCAGTGCCAGTAACACCACTTTATGTGTAAGTGTGTGTAAGTGTGTGTATTTAGGGGGTCCATATTCCTGGAAGTCTATTCAGAGCTCTGTCCCATGAATGAGCGCTGTGTGTGCGTCTCTGCAGAACAATCAACATATCTTCAAGGAAGATGCAAACAGTCCATCGTCTCGATGAATCGCGCTGACCTCACACTGAACAAATGTTATGAGCAGAAATTCGAGCTGTGTCGTGTTCTTTCTGCGTTTTATCGCAGTGTTAAACTCTGAGGAGTTATTACTCTGCAGCTCCTCCAGAATCTAAAACTGTCTGAAAACTGAGGAACTCTAAAGGTTCATCAAACTGTAACAGACGTTAAATCAGGTAATGTTTCATCCAGCGAGAGCAGAATCCTCTGCTCGATCGGATGAGCAGACCGACCCTCCGTGTCGCCATCGTAACTGATCCCACAGGGAGGAGAAAGGTGGGCTGTGGTCTCCTGCTGCTGAGGACACATACTCCAGAGATAGAGTGCGTCTCCATGGAGACCAATCATCCCTCTTCAGCTTCCTTTGTCTCTGAGCTCCTCCAGAGAAATCTGAGGCAGTGAACAGACATGGAAAAGAAAATCTGATCTTCATCTTGGCTGGAAACATCTGTTTATTTCTTCTTCAAATTGATTTTAGTTGCAAACAAATTCCCAAATACCTCAAACTGTTTTATCATGTCTGGGCCTCTTTTAATAACATGAGGAGCTTTTTATTCTGGATTAAATCAAAGTCAGTTCCAAAACCGGCTGAAAGAAAGATTCTCAGGGTTCTTCAGTTTGCAATATGACAAAAATTGCTGACAAAAAGTGCTGTACAAGTTGATGCTTATAACTCCATCAGAGCGCAGGCGCTCCCATTTTACAAGTGCTCTTTAAATTACCGTAACTCTTCAGCTATTTGGGGTATAGTGATAAAATTCACCCAGTTTCTCAAAATAAATAAATAAAATAGACACTTTGGTATGATATCTGGGGTATTATGGTACTGAATGGAAATCCATCTGCAACAGTCATTCAATCACAGGCAATAAATGGTGCAAGCTGTTCTCATTACCGTAACTCTTCGACTAATTGAGCAGGAGAAAAAATCCAAATGGTACCTGAAAGAAAAGAAGATGAGCTTTCCGGGCATGATCTCTGACTTCTTAAAGGTCAAAATAACAACAAAAAAGTCCAGTTGGCCTTTACAATACTCAGGTGATAAAGGGTTAAACACAGTATCATTAAAATAGTGAATTATTGGTTAAAAAAGTAGAAGTTAAAAATGGAACAGTAGTAAACAAGTCTCAAACAGAATTCATACCACCTCAAATATGGCCTCTGCCATTATTTCATCTTTATTGTTAAACATCATTTATGAATTGGTGTAATGCCATGATTGACAGCTGTGTTGACCAATGAGGCTCCTGGGTCACTGTGGGCACCAGATCACCAGGGAAAAAAACGAACAGTGAGAGAAAACGTAACAAACAGGAACGCAGGAGTCACAGAACTTTACGTAACCATGAGTGTGCGCTTCAGACCTACACAGGAACCTGTTCTGCTGTGGACTGGACCACCTGAGGGAGAGACCAGGTTTATTGGTGAGTCTTTAGAGAGATTTTAGTAGAACAAGAGGAGTTAGAGACACATCATCCATCTCTGTGTGCAGACAATGTTCTGCACTTGTTGATGTGACACCTTGGAAATTGAAAAGAGCTGCGTCATCATCATCGTCATCGTCACTCTGTCATGACGGAGGGAGATCCTGCAGCTCCCTCACGCCCTCCTGATGAGCGGCGAGCGGCCTCCAGGGCTGTCAGGCACTGAATGAATAAAGTCAGTTTCACATTAGCATCAGTCTGCATCTGATTTACATAGAAAGCACATGTTCTCCATCCTCAGTTGGTTATGCAATCCTGACACACACACACACACACACACACACACACACACACACACACACACACACACGCACACACACACACATACATTCCCCAGGCCTGTTGACAGTCTTCAGTCTCCGGTCGTTTACTGGAGGCACACGGTACTGTTCCCTGTCTGACTTTTGTTTTCTTTTCTGTCTTACATAATAAAATACAGACACACACACACACACACACACACACACACACACACACACACACACACACACACACACACACACACACACACACACAAAGGCCTGCAGCTCTGAGGACATACATGTTACAGCAGACTGCCCTTTAAAGGACAAAACTCCTGAATCTTTCCTTTTTTTTTTTCTCTCTAAACCGTCTGAAAGTTTCGACTATTTTTTTGAATTCTGTTTTTTTAAAATCGAGCTCATCTTTATCCCATCAGTGCATTAGTGTTCATTTGGAGTTACTCAAACAAGTAAACACACCAGAAATGAAAAATTATCTCCTGGATCAAAGGAAACAGGCAGGGAACTCTCTTTTTTTTAAAAAAAAAAATCAACTCTGAGATAATAAAATCAGTTTGTGAAATCTCTGCCAGAATCAAAATGAGAAAAACAAGAAGGAAAATGTTTGAAGTTGGATTCATGAGCTTTAATACCTTTTGTCCTGAAGCTTTTGCAGAATAAAAGTGCAGCTCATGAAGAATCTGCACATTAAAATATGTAGATGAAGAATTGTTTCTGCAAAAACTTCAATGAAATAAACGCTTCAGGTGTCAAAGATCCCCCTCAGTGTGTTAGTGGTGCTATACAGCGCCCTCTAGTGGCAAATTTAAACACAAGCACAATTTCAGTTGCTTTTCATTTAATCAGAAAGATTTAATTATTTTAAAAACAAAAATAAGAGTGAAAATTTTGCATTAAACTATAATTAAAACACCACTTAAGTCTTGTGATATTAAAAATCAATTTTTCAGACTTGCAGAGAGAAAATGACAGTTTCAGGCTTTAAAAAATAACACAAAGCAGCTTTTTGTCAACAAATTAACACATTTTTTGCAGAATATGTCATTTAAAGAGCTTTACGCTGTTTCAAAATGCATGTGACCTCTATTTTATTACTACTTAAAGACGCATGTTTATTTCTGATGTAAATTCATCTTATGGAGAATATTCTCGCTGTAAAAACAGTGAAAAATGAAAACTACGAGCTCCAAAGTGCTTCTTTATTTTTGTGCTGAAGTTTTTCATTTTAATCTGTTACTCTTCTTCCCTCAGACAAAAGATTTCACTACGTTTAACCTCTTTTTTCACCACCCGATGGGAATATTTCAGGGAGCGTGTGAGATTTTTGAATCCTTCACCTGCAGGTGGCAACATAACCAAAGAGATGAGATAATGTCAGTTCATTCAGAGGCCTCAGGGAGGCGCTGCATGTTAAATTTACAGAGATCCACCTGTTACTAGAGCAAGAAAGAGAGAGAGGAGGGAGAGGATGAGCTGAGAGAAGGGGCTCATGTGTGTCTGCAGAAACACACACACACACACACACACACACACACACACACACACACACACACACACACACACACACACACACACACACACACCTTTATTCTAACACAGGTGTTCCCAAACATTACCATGCCAAGGCCCCTGAACAGCGTTAGCTTCTGGCCGGGGACCCCCTTTGCAAACCAACAGACAATGCTTCAAAATATGAAAGAAAAATCAACTTTTAAAATAGTTTTTTTCTTTACTTCCTTTCCTAACTTTTTTTCACTTTTCAATAACTATTAGATTTGTTTAGCGTGGCAAATTATTTTAAAAAAATTGTTTTTAGTACTGTATATTCCCAAATAATAATAAACTTTTCAACAAACCGTTGACAGATAACAAAACAAAACAAATAAAACTTCTCTCTCGTGTGTGTGTGTATGTGTGCGCATGTGCATGTGTCTGGAGGGACGGGCTTAGTGGCCTCATATTTTCGAATTTTAGTCGGCCATGGGTTCTAAAGTTCTTTTTGCAGCAGAATCCTCCACAGTAGGGCTGTTGGACTGCTCACTCTGTCTTTTTCCTGTCAAAAACCTAGCTACAAGCGATAACAGGCGCAAACTGCCAGGTCGATAAAGATGATCATCGTCAGGCCCAAGTTGGAGCTGTCACATGAGGTGCGGTTAGGTACAGTCAGAAACTTGAGAATCTGCCGATTAAAAAGAATAATAAAATAGAAGAATAAAATAATTTGATTCTATTTTTTCCCCTTCCTCCAATCTAGTAAAAACAGTCTGTTGATGCTCTTAAAGCAGAAACAGAGAGTAGAAAATGTTTGATGAGAAAGTTTTTTAAATGTTTTCACCTTTTAAAGTGTCTTAAAGAAAATCACTGGATGAAACCATCACAGAGAGGTGTGGTTGTTATGGTTAGTATTTATTACATCCAGTCAGACTGGAGGAGGAAAAACAAGAGAAGAAGAGATGACTTAACTCGCCGTCCAGCTGGTTGTTCACTGTTAACTACGTCTTCTCCGCCTCGCTGTCGCAATGCAGCTAAACCACTGAGCCGTCACAACATCTCCCACAGCTGTAACCAGAGTCTTCCTCCTCCCCTCCTCCTCCTCCTCCTCCTCCTCTGTCTAATCTGACTCTGTGTGTTTGTTATTGTTTCAGAGAAAGAGGAGAAATCAGCCTTCATCCATCACACCACCTTCAAACAGAGTTTAACAGCTCTGAGTTACAGACGGTGAGCTCATGGTGAGAATGAAAAAGGAAACAATGACACCCTGGCTGCATGCGCCACCCGCCAAAATCATGACTCATCATTTTTATCATTTCTTGAAAAAAAAATTAAACTGTTTATATGTATATATATATATATATATATATATATATATATATATATATATATATATATATATATATATATATATATTCTGTTCAGGGTCGCAGGTGGCTGGAGCCTTTCCCAGCTGGCTTAGGCTGGCACCCTGGACTGGTCGCCAGTCAATCACAGGGCTGACTCACATAGAAACAGAGAACCCTATCAAGCACACACTCACACCTACAGGCAATTTAGAATCACCAATTGACCTAGTGAGCATGTTTTTAGACTGCGGGAGGAAGCCAGAGTACCCAGAGAGATCCAACGCATGCACGGGGAGAACACGCAAACTCCACACAGAAAGGAACACTGTGCCCGAACCAGGATTCAAACCAGCGACCTTCTTGCTGTGAAGCAACAGCACTGACAGCTGCGCTACTGTGCAGCCCGTATCTGGCCCGCGGGCCGTAGTTGGGGGACTACTGGGTTATATGATCAGGAGAATCCAAAATAGAAATCACAATCAAAATTCAACTAATTGTCCAGCCCTAACTGACAGTGAATCTGTCTTTGGGATTTACTTTTACAGAGAAATCACTCAATTTAGAGAAAAATGTCATGTTGACATATTCAAAAAAGACCTTAAGAATCGTAAGCAAAAACTGTAAGCAGCTGAATCTGGTAAAACAATTAGCAGATCTACATATAAGCAGCTTTTTAATGACTGGGAGTCTGGAGTAACAATGACAAAGGAAACATAAAGAAAGTATAAAACAAACTGTTCACGTGATCACGAGGTAGATTACCAGCAGCAGCCATGCTGAGAGTCTTCCTGCTTTGGTCCTTGTGATTCCTTTTCACTACTTTTGACTTCTCACAGGTTTAGGAGCTTATTTTAGCACTGAAATGCTTCGTGAAACACTTTTAGACAAGAAATTTAGGAGTCCTAAATATTTTTCAGAGTTTCTCCTAAATCGGCAAGTTAGGAGCTACTCTGAGCTCTAAGATGTTTGGTGAATACGGGTCCAGATCTAAATTCTGATGTTGAAATAATAGACTTTAGTGTTTTATTAATTATACAAGAGATGCTTTTTTTAAAAACTTGTTAAAAAAATCCCAATGACATTACGTTCTCATTCAGTTTTCATTGTAGTTTGTGGTTGAAATGTTTTCCATGAAATCTAGCAGGTTGGTTTCTTATGTTACGGACCCTCAAGAAGAACTGAACAGCTTTTCTTTCTTCTGTGTCCTTTGTTTGTTTTATTATGTATTTTAGTTCATAACATCTCATTTGCATTTTGTCTACAAGAAGCTCTAAAAACCTCCCAGCCAATGAGAGTCCAGAGCTTACAGAACATAACATTTGTGGCCCCACCTCTAAACGTCGAGCAACGGATGCTGGAATTTGAATCAAAGTAAACACTGCAATTATTATTACTGCAAATAATTGTTGTCACATATTGTTCCATATTATGTAAATAGTTTGTGTTCCTGCAGGTCAGCTGTTCACTTCCAGTCTGCCTTCGTTCCCACATCGAACGCCTTCTCCTGCTCGTCTCCTCTTTCTGTTCCTGTATCAGATGTGAGGCTGAATGTGCAGCTGTCCCCAGCAGCAGGACGCTCTGTATGCCTCCGTCACACCAACAGACTTCTCTTTGTTAGCAGAGCCGCTGATTTCCTGCAGACGAGAGGAAATGTAACGCTGACGCTGCCAGGAGGAGAGTGAATACGACATTTATCTGTTTTACAGAGCTCGAAACAATGCAGGCAATGAAACCTCACACACACAGGGCTGATGCGACACACCCTCACACTCAGACCTACACACCAACACGCCTCTGAAGCCGCAGCAGAAACCTGCACTCTGGCTGAGTGCTCGCTGCGTGAACTTTACATGAACGCAAAGTGCTCATCACAGGGGAAATCTGCAGAAACAAGGCAACACACACTTCATTTCCCTTGTTCCCTGTCACAAAAACATGCACACAGCCGCGCACACACACCTCCAGGGGCCGTTAGCATCACTTCCGAAAAACACTTAAGTGAGGAGAGAGGTTGGAGGAAGAGGTGAACCGAAGGTTAACGGACAGAGTCCACCTCCAGGCCGTGGTGTGATCTGACCTGATGCCTCTGAGAGGGTCAGACAGTTCAACAACAATAAATCAGAGATACACACACACACACACACGCTCATTCTCCTTCTTTAGACGTACGTACGTGGCTGTCACGGAAACAGGATGTTGTTCTACAGTTAAATCTGATCAGAGCAGAAAAATGAGGGAATGAAGGAAGCATGAATCTAAATGTGTGAATAAACAGGAGTGATGTAAATCTAAACAACAGGTGCATTAGAGGCTTTCTGCAGGTCAACACCCGACAGGAAACTGAAACATGTTTGAAAAACTGAGACTTCGTTTTTGCATCTTGACCTGAAAAATCTACAACAAAGGAGCCACAAAGATTTTCCTGCAGAAATTATTAGTCTTTAATTTTAGATTAGACGTCTTTGGTGTCAGTCTGTCAGAGAGGGATTGAGTCAATCTGTGGCTGGATTTACAAAGTGTATAATCCATCAGTAGCGTGCTTCCTTGATGCTCTGTGTTGACTTTAATGAGGGCAAGGAAAGTTTGTTTATATAGCACATTTGGGCAACCAGGCAATTCAAAGTGCTTCACATACAAAAGGTATTAAAAGAAATAATTTAAAAATTAATGAAAAGAGCAAAAAGAAATAAAAGAAAGTGAAATGCCAAAAAAAGAAGGTTTTAAAATATAAGAATAAAAGTCGCAGTGCAGAGTGCAGAGGTGTACAAGAAAACTAATATTAAACGGTTTGTTTAAATGTTCTAATTAAAAGCAGCTGTAAAAAGGTGAGTCTTCAACCTGGATTTAAAGAGCTGAGAGTTTTGGCAGCCCTGATATTTTCTGGAAGTTTTTCCCAGATATTTGGAGCACGAAAGCTGAACACTGCTTCTCCATGAGTGATCTTAGTGGTTCATATTATGGATCAGAATGAAGGCATGGATGTGATTTCACCCTCTGGTTTAAGGATTTATGATGAATGTCTTCAGTTTGGAGATTTTGACACTGGCGTTTTCGATAAATGAGAACAGAAGTGAAGCTGCTTCGATGCAAACAGCATACAGTAAGCTATGCTAACACAGAGGCTAACTTTAGTAACAGTTAATCTGTTTAAATTAACAGTAACATTAAAACCTGCTTGAAGACCAACAGTGTACAGGCACTCCTGCTTATGAAATAAGTCTGATTAAAGATTTAATCCAAGCACATACTGAGATCCACAGATTACTGTAAGTCTACAAAAACTGTATGTGTGATTAATCACATCATATATGATCAGAGTTTGGATCCTTCCCTCAGCGTAAATACTTCAAATGATGAGAATATCGACTTCTCTTGTAGTTATTCAGCTTATTTGACAAAGAAGAGCTCTCAAACTATGAAGGAGGATTAGGGCCATGTTTAAAAAAGAAACAACAAAAAAAAAACGAGGCAGGCTTTGAGTCTCCACAGTAAAAGCCATAGGACGCCTGTCAGTCACATGAGCTGAGCTGTGCCTCTGATTGGATGAACTGGCGATCTTAATATTGTCCAAACTAATGAGTCAGAAAAAATTCACCCCCGTACAGTCTGAATGTGTCTGTTGTCATTGCATTAAGTTGTGGGTCCCTGCTAGAGGTTGAAGTTTGTCAGCCCTCGGGGGCCCCTTACGGTTATTTCATGAATGGGTGTTATAGTTCTGTACCCGACTTTTTAATTCCATCATTTTAACTTTTGGGCCTTATGGGGAGTTACTCACATTTGGAGCCAGCCTCCAGTGGACACTTGAGGAACTGCAGTTTAAGACACTCACATGTTCTCCTTCATTTTTTTCCTCTCCTCAGGGATTCACCTTTCTCCAACTTGTCTAACGAGTTAACAAAACTTCCTCTAAATATAAAATAAGCTCATCTTGAGAGTGTGAATTTAAATATTCCCTCGGATCTTGGATTTATTTTAACTGCAAATCACAAGAGGACTCTTTTTTAAGCTTGTTGCACATTTGAAATGCCAGTGAAAACAGTTTGTTTAGTTAAAGTGGATATGAAGTCTTTGAATGCTGGATGTGTTAGTCTGTGTCAGCTGCAGAGCTCAGGACAAAAAAAGCGTGAAGCTGATCTGACTGTTCGGCTGTAACTCTCACTGATGTGAAGAAAGCTGATCAGCACTAACAAGACGGCTAATGCTCTTAGCTGTAACCCTGCAGTAGCATGCCTCCTATATGCTGTCTTTGTTTGAAATATAAGGGAGGTTGTATGGGGAGAGGGTTGATATATTCAAAATAGAACCCCTTCAGAGAGGATTACGCCATATCAGATGGATAAGATCATAAATCGGTCGAAGCTTTTTGAAACGGTTCAGATTTTATCGCTAATTCATCAGCAAAGAGAGGAAATTTCCAGCAACCCAAGAGGTTTTGAAGTGGTTAAAACCTTCTTAAGTCGGCCTGTTTCTTTTTTTATTTCAAAGGATTACTTCTCCATGTTTCCCTTCTCTCTCTCCACTCCTCTCGCTCTCTCTCCTGTTACCAGAAGCCCTCTCATTTTAGCCCGTGTCCGTAAACCCTCCGTCAGGCCTCAGCTGCTCTCTGAGATCTAATCATTCAAAGGGGAATGGAAGAAACATGTCGAAGACCCAATTTAAAAAGTGCAGATGAGATAGTGAAAGACAGCCTGTGGAGAAAGACCAGACCACCAACACTCCCAACAATCTACCTCTCCGTCTATTTATCTTTCATCCACAGTGGGAGGCAGAGAGAGAGAGAGAGAGAGAGAGAGAGGCTGCTGTTGTTTTCATCCCTCCATCATGATCACTAATAGAAAAGCAGTTTGTGAGACCTCTGCTCCATCATCTCTGGGAAAGTGATTTATGCAGAACATTGAAGGTTTTTGTTCTCACACAGAGAGTCCCGTCTGTTTGATTTCTGAACAGGAGATGAAGTGAAATCTCATCTCGTCTTCTGGAGGAAGAGGAGGCTGCTGCTGTGAAGATGATGCAGCAGAAAAGGAGTGAAGGAGGAACTTTTATCTTTAATTTCTGAGATGTGAGTCATGATGTGAGTTTGTACGATAAGATTCAGCTAAGTAAGTATGATGCAGTATGACACAATGAGGTTGTACAAAAGGATAAGATACACTGTGTTAAAGTATGTTATTAGATTAGAATAGAATAGAATAGAATAGAATAGAATAGAATAGAATAGAATAGAATAGCTTTATTGTCATTATACAGCTGTACAAGGAAATTGTTAAAAACCCTTTTATAGTGCATTATAAAAAACTTGCAAAGAGTTTAAAGGTTCAAAACAAGTCTTAAAGATATTTGCAAGAGGCAGTATTAAAATAAATATATTCACCGTCTTTTATGAAATGCACATGTACAGTGCAGGTACAGTAACCTTTTAACCTTACGGTAGCTTTTTGGTCCTTATTGAAGAATCAACAAAAAAAATTTACCACCCTAATTTAAAAAAACCCAAACAATTTGGTTCATTGCCTTGCCATAAACGGTGAAAGGCAGGGTTGGTAATCAGATTTAGATGCACTTTATTTTTTTTAAATTCTGGTTAAAATGATCTTTATGCCATGATGTCATGATGATGTGTTCTTAAAATAGAGTGGAAAATAACCTTGGAAAACACCAGCCATTCCTAGCGTTTGGGATCCAATTTGTGAAACCAATCAAATCCTGTCTGCCCGCCTCCTGTGCGTACATTTCCCCAGCATGCACTAGCCCAATTCAATGCGCATAACCAAGAGGGATCCAAGTACACTGGAGAATGGCAGAAAAGCTACCTATACCCCGATTACTGGTAACGTAGTGCAAACAAAAATGCACTGAGTACTGGTCTAGAGTCATGATCATATTGTCATGAATCATTGGCACTTGTGCATGTGAGCGGGGGCATTGTTGTGGAGGAGCTCCAAGTGTGTGTGTGTGTGGGGGGGCAAACGGGGTCGTGAGGAGATGTTACATTCAAATTCATGCTAGACCACCAAGCCTGCCTTTAAAGAACCACTGTAGAAATAAGTCAAAGAGTTCAACAAAATGTAAGAACAACGAGATAAATGAGGGTAAGATTCCATGTTCCTCAAATGAGGAATTGCTTTTGTTCAGTGTTATGAAGCAGACACAAAGTCTTATTGAAGTTTATTAAAAAATAAAAGCAAAATTATTTTCTCATGAGAAAGTTTTATGATTCTTCTCATCACATTTAAACCCCTTGATGACAGTTGTTGCAAATTTACGACCTACCTGATTTGCATCATCAGGTGTTGATGCAGCTGAGCTGACCTTTGTATCCCACTAATGCCTACTGATTCGTATTCTTCACACACCAAGGATCGTATCAAATGCACTGTCGCAATATGTTGGTCAGAGGGTGAACTTATTTTTACCTTATTCATATCTGTTTATGTGCTATATTCAAATTTACAATCTCCACTCAATTTAGCATCTGTAAGAATGCAAAAATAAAATTTTCTTTACATAATTGTAAATAACTTTAGGCAGTACGGGGTTAACCTGGTAGGACTTTATTAACAGAACATGAAGACTTTTAATCTTGCTATGATACGATACGATGTTGGCATTTATTAAGCTTAGAAAACTCGTCATTCCACCCTTTATTGTTAAATGTGTATAATCATTTCCCAGTCTGCTCTCTCCAACAATCATGTCCTGTCAGATTCACTTTAATGGAGCACTGAAAAAAACAGAGCGACTTGAACTCATCACAGTTCCTCTATTGGCCGCTGGTCGCGCTGGAGCGTCTCTCTGTGCACAGCTGTTAATCATTAGCCAATTAGCCTGTTGCACCTTCAAATCACAAAAAGTAGCTAATAATAAACCGCAGAATTGTTATCACTTGGAGTAAAAACCCTTAAAGTGTGATGGATGAAGCGCAGGAATTAGTTTCGAAAGTCTGTGAAGGACGGAGAAGAAAGACGCGGCTGTGGAGAGCTGCTGATCCAGAAGCTTCTTTAAGGTACAGACAAACATTCATTCTCACTTTTCTAACACAGAGAGCTGCTCTCAGTGGGCCTGTGTCTGCTTAACTCCTCTGTTTGATGTTCTTTTATTCAATGAAGTTTACTGTTACTAAACGTAACTACTATGGTCAGCTGCAAAAGTAGATAGGTGTGCACGATTGTGCGCATGCGTGTGTTTGCAACGATGAACGTCGACTGATAGATCTCAGCAGATTGGTAGAACTTTGCTCAAAAGTTGACTCAGTGTTGAATATTTTGTTGTTTCCATGCTCATTGTACGGAAGCCTGTTTCTACCAGTTAAAAGAAACAAAACAAAAAACTACTTGGCTTTGATTTTTTTTTTTTTTTTTTTTTTTTTTTTTGCATAATGTTAAGTCATAATGAGATAAAAAGTCAAAATTGTGAGACAATATAGTCATAAATGAGAACAAGTTGAAAATGAGAAAAAAAGTTGAAAGTATGAGTCATAAATGAAATAAAATGTCGGAATTATGAGAAAATAAGTCATAATTATGAGATAAAATGTCATTATGAGATAAAAAGTTGGAATTATGAGATGATAAAAGTCATTATGAGATTTAAAAAAAATGAAACTAGGTATTGTCTTTTCTCATGCCATTTTTTATTGCAAAATTTTGACTATCTCAAAATTTCAACTTTCTCATTATGATTTTTTTTTAATCCCATAATTATGTCTTAATATGGGCAAAAAATAACTTCAACAAAGCCAAGTTTTTATTTTTATTTTTTTAACTTATGAAATGGACTTCCATACATTGGTGTGTTTGGCCTCTGCAGCTGTTGTTTAACCATCCACCAGCTGAATGAAATGTTTGGTGGAGACTGGAAATCTTTGCAGGTGTTTACATTCTGCTTTATTTTGAAATGTGACTTGTTTACATTATTTGCTGGAAAAAAAACAAAGTTTGATCCGCTCTGTACATTCTGTAATGGAACAGAAGCACTGATTGCTGATGTTTTGCTATTTTTGACTAGTGCTTTATCCCCTGCAGCCCTACAGTGTTTCTATTTGTTACAAGAATCCACCTGAAACTAATAGATCTTGTAGCTGGCTAATTGTTTACACAGTTGGATTTGCATGCTTCCCCGTACCTCTCAGTGCCTTTCAGGCAGGGTTAAACACACAAACCTTCAGTTTCTCTGCAGCGGCATGTTGTACATATTGGAAAAAACGACAGCAGCTGTCTCTGTGAAATATCTTGGCCAAGTTTTCAAGCTACAAAAAATGTCGGAAGCAGCTTCCACCCAGTCCACCTTCAGAAGAGGAAGCTTTTAATAAAGTAAAACGATCCAGCAAGCATTTTCCTTTAAAGCAGACTTAAAGGCTGCATCTGCTGGAGCTATGATGTTCTTATGTTTGCCTAAAGAGGAAAAACAGGGAGACGACTTCGTGAGCTGCAGGAACACGGCTTTTTGTTGGATTGATTAACTTTGTTCTCATCAAGGTGTGAATGCTTTGACATGATTAGACTGTGCTCCCTGAGGGTTGATTGATTTTTGAATGAATTATGGGAAGATGATTTGGTTTATGATTGGATTCATGATTTGTTGTGGAAAGATTGAAGATAAATCTTCAGTGATCTGATCTGCAGAGGCCAGCATTAAACACACGCTGGCTTCAAACCTGCGATCAATGACGAGAACTTTTCTTTTTTCTTTTGAATGTTGCAGCGTCACAGAGATTTTATTGCCTCTGTGGGTGGAAACTGAGCTCCATCAGATGTCTAATTCATCACTGAGTGTTTTCTCATTGTCGCTGGCACATCTGCAGTGTCGTGGGTTGATGTTAGTCTGCTGTATTTCTTACTGCACGCTCAAAATGATGCAATGATTTTCTCTTTCCAGCTCATTTATCATCCACTGTCAGAGTCCAGGTGAAAGCATCGCAGTAGTCAAATAAATATCAGATATGAATTCATTCTTTTTGCACATTAAAGTGTGATTGCAGAGAATTTTATCACAGATTTCCTTTAGGGCTTGATGACCGCTCATACTGCAGCGTTTCTCCATCGCTGTTCTTCCTCACTTCTTTCTCTCTGACAGCTGTTACTTAACATATCCCTTCATTGTAAAGCCATCTCACATTCTTGAGAGATAAAATCAGCTGCAGGACCCGAGGGCAGCGCTGCTGCAACACACACGGAGGTCACACAGACAGGAGCATCATTTATGACCTCCCAGTGTCGGTAAATCACTGCCAGAGTGACTCTAAAATGTTAGTGTTGGGATCATTAAATGAACAAGGCCGGCACTGTGAAGATTACAGTCAGAGGAGCAGCGGCTTTAATGCTGAAGAGATAATTTATGGTGCAATAACAATGGGTTAGATTGATCGTTGGGAGGACGTGAAGTGAAACGGCCTCAGTTTAAGCATGAGTGGACTCTGAAAGACAAAATACGGAGACTGTTTTTAAAACTACAGCGAAGTCTTTCACAGAGGAAGTCACGACCTGTCACAGAAGGAAAGTTATGATGGTCAGCCACGTACAAAACAAATAATAAACAATCGGCTCTTAGAAGTTCTCTAAGTTATGAGTTAAATATGATCCTAGATACGTTTTTTAACCATCCATGGTGTGCATTAAGGTTTGATTCTGTTTAGGATCAAAATTTCAAAATTCAAATCTATCCGGCTGCTTCAGCTAAGCTAAGGTAACGTAAATGTAGGCCAACCTCAACTTTGGATGTAATGCGAGGCGTAATTAAACATTAATTCATTTAATTGTGCTTTGGCCTCTCATCTGCTAGCCGGTAGACCCTAAAGTGAAAGGTGTAACTTACCACTAGGCTACATCTACACCCAGTGGCTGGAAGCCGTTCATGGCAGCTTGTAGGTTAAAATCAAGACGAAAAAGTGATTAATTAATTTTGTTATCATGACAAAACTCTTTATGTCAAAATAACGAAAAAAATGTTAATGATAAAATGATCTTTGTTATATCGAGATGACGAAATAATAAGTCGTTATCAGGAGATATCTATACAAAAAGAAAAATCCATGGCCGTGCTCGTCTTCCGTAGGAAAGTTATAAACCATATTTAATGTTGTTTTGTAAAATCAGACTTAAATGCCCACAGTAAATGTCTTTTTGGCAAATAGATCCTTGAAGGATGTTTCGTCATTCTAAACTCAAATCTGACCGACAGGTTGAAGCAAATGTGGAAAATATTACAGTGAGCCAAGCCAAGTATTTTACAGTTTGTTGTCCGATGATGAAGACGACTTGTCCTCCATGAGACGAAGATATCTGGTGTGTCCAGAGTTCAAAGATAGGAGAAATACTAAGAGTTATCGCTCTTGATAATTTCAGCATGTGTCCTGGCTGCGAGCAGAGCCAACCGTTCTGTCATTGAAGCACTAAAGCAGACGTCGGATAATGAAAACGCACAATAGGTTTTCCAAATTTTCCTTTCCTGGTGCAAAAGCAGAACAGTCCTTCACTCGGTGAAGACATGGAGTGTACCACACAATACACTGATCTGTAGGGTTGATTTCAACCCCCCCACCACAGAGAACATGTTTTATTGAGTTGAGTTGGCTGGACTGTTGGCATGTGTCTGATCTTCATGACAACAAAAGTTTTTTTGATCCTTAAAACCCTGAAAGAAGAGCTCAACTGTGGGAAGGTGTGTCTTGCCTCTTTTGAAAATGTGCTTCTGAAAACTTTCCAGAGTTGCCCGTTCAAACATGTCCCTCAAAGCAAAGAGTCTTCCCCGATTGATGAGGGGGTGGTGGGCGAGGGGCGGGACGCAGTGATATCAGGACATGACATCATCAGCATGCTGAGAAAGCCACAGTGTGATGTATAGAACTTACAGTGGATGAAGCAACGCTATGAGTTCAGTCTTTGCATTTACAAACCTTCAAACTGACACATTTGTTTGTCATTTCTCATCTTGAAAATGTTTCTCTTTCACCTTCAATATTTATATATATATTTGTATCATCCTGTTGCATTATGTAAACATCACCCCGACCAACTTATTTGCATTTTTCTGTAACTTTCCTGCTGCTTTCTCACATCCACTCAGTCTTTCTTACAGAAATTTCCCCAGAGGGCTGGTGGGAAAAACTCCTGGTGAACTCAGGGAGAATATCTGCTGCTTGCATCCACACATGCAGGAGTTTTGTGCAGTTGTGAATATTTATTCTGTGCGTTTTTTCTACTACCTGATGTCACTTTTTTGTGGACTGGATTGTTGCAGTGTAGGGGTGGGTGTTCAGTCTGGCGTCATCTTGGTTCATAGAGCTAGATGTGACCATATTGAGGCTCAACTGGCATCATGGTTTAAGTGTGCGCTCCATGTACTAGGCTATAGTCCTCGTCTGGTTCGACCACCAGAGATTTAACCATTTACTGCATGTCCTCCTTCACTCTTTACACCTCATATTTCCTGTCTTAACAGGAAGAAAATGCCCAAAAGTTTAACTTTTAATAAACAAAAAAGTCTTATTGTAGCATGAGACTGACACTTAAAACAAACCTTGAAGCAAGCTGCATTATTTATTCAAATTTAATCTGCAAAGGCAAAAAAACTGTCATTATTTTTATAGGGAATACATGTTTGAATCCTTACATGAACATTCAAAAGGACTGCCGGAAGTTTTTCTTCTGAGTAAAGATGATTTCACTTCTATTAATCTCTTTCTCATGTGAAGAAGTCAACAAAGTATGACTTGTAGACTGCTGTTTATCTTTACCATCATGTTTATACGTAAAAGTTGTTTAACGATACGCTGATGATACGCTGCCCTTCATGTGGCTCTTCAAATCACCGCTGCTGATGGGACTGAACAGATGCAGATCTTGATGTCATTGCCACTAAAACTTCATCGCACGGTTTCACATGGGAAAGTCACATGATCTCATGAGTTTACAGACTCATCACACACATCAACACTGAACACGTCGCCAGCAGAACCACTTCATCCAGTCAGCGTGCGCCGGCTCATCTCCATGGAGACTGAGTGTTTTCCTCCCCGTGGTCAGTTCCTGTCAGGAGAGTGTGTTTATATCAGTCATGGAGGGAGTGTTCCTCAGCCACAGCTGGTTTCAGGTATACTTTCACCACCACCCCGACTAAAACAAGCAGAGGAGACGTAGGAGGAGGAAGCAGTGGGAGCAGGGAACAAAAAGAGGCCTTATTTTGGCAGGAGAAGAAGAGGGGAAGAGGAGCGCAGCTTGGAGGAGGAAAAGTATTCAGTGAAACACTCCTCCTCATGTCTTCTGTGATGAATGATGGGGCTTAGGGTTAATTTAACAGCTATTTGTATGTTTAATCACCCGCCTTGTCTGGTCAGTCCCAGGACCAGGATTATCAGCAAAGTCATTAATATCCTCATATATCATCTTACCTTTGTTTTCCGTCTGTAATCTCTGAGTGGAAGAACTTCCAGGAACTCTCACATGTGAGTGCATTGTTGGCTGAGGCTCTGCTCTGCTCTGATTTAAGGCCTTTGTCAAGCATTACAAGATGAATGTTTAAAGCCACTGAATCCAAAACAACGTCCTCTGGTCTCCTCCTCATTAGCCGACCTCAGACGATGACCCTGAGGTTTTATTTTGCTACGAGCTGTCTTCACTAACTTCAAGAGATGAGATTGAGGAAAAAGATTAACTCATTTTAGGATCAGCCTCAAGTGGCCACATGAGGAACTGCAACTTTTGGACCCTTTCATCCAAATCTCCCTTTAACAACCCATCAAGTGGTCAGAAGCTGATGGGTATTTAATATGAATTTATTTGTTTATTTTTAATTTATTCACTTGTCTTTTTGTTTTCTTTCTGCATTGTCTCATTCAGTTATGTTTAGTTTAGAAATAGAGAAACAAACAAGACACAGCACAAGATATCTCCTTTTTCCCCTGTTATGTTTTTTGTCTGTTATTGCTTGTACTGTTTAAATAATAAAAAAAAAAGTCCAGGACAGCTGGTAGTTTTGAAATAAATGCAGACTGAATTGATAAAATGGAAACTCTTGGTCAAATATTCTGGTAGTTACATGAAGGTGCAGTTTTCAATCAGCAGTCCGTTCTATCATTACATAAATTGGCTTTATCCTCGATAGCCAGCATGCATCCTCCACTTCCTCAGTGTCTTTGCTGCTTCTTTTTGCAAAGACCCACCGAGGGAAGCTGTGGGTCGGTTCTTTGTTGGGCTGTGCAGGAACACACCAGTTTGTAACCTGCTGACAACGCTGCTCTCTGGCCTTCCTCTGCTTTATTCCTTTGGGGAAGATGGTCTGGGAAGTCTGGTGATTTCCAAGGGATTTCCCCCCTAATGTTATATTCTTTAGATACTGCCAGACACTTTTTGCAAACGATGCACATTGACTCTGACTTTGGAGTTGGTGATAAATGGGGTAAGAAAAACAACAAGCAGTCCTAGCTGAGTTAAACAGTCAGTTTGTGCTGTTTGTCACTGCAGCCTGGACAACAACATGTTGAGAGCGGGGTCACACTGGTCATTTGTACCGAGCTGAACTCAAGCACAATTTCCCCCTGCAGCACTGCCCATCCGCTGGCCAGTACGGCCCACGGTCACACCACTCCAATAGGAACCAGACTTTAGGCACACACATAACCCACCTATGCCACCATGAAGCGTTTGTTGACATGGAGCGTGGTCTCATCAGAGTCAGCAAAGAAAATGCAGAGAACAGGATTACAACTCTAAGGACTTTTTGGCTCATGTTAAGTTGTTTTGGTCTGACACAGCTCTTTAACACCGCCTAAAATGACTGTGGAGAGGGTCGTGTCTGCAAGGCTCTCGCTCGTGCATGAAAGTGTACTGCACCGAAGCACACCTCTGAAGCGTGCCAAAGAAGAGAAGTGAACCGTGCTCAAGCACGGTATACTTGTGGTCACACTGGTCAAACGAACTGGACTTTAGGGTTGAAGCGTGCTTGGACACGGTACGTTTAGCCAGTGTAACCATGCCCTTGAAGGCTCAGGTACTGATCATGGTGTCTGTTCAGCGTTTGTGGATTTGCAATATTAACACATTTACAGCCTTTTTTTTACTTTTTGCAGCAAACTTTAATTTGTAATTGCTGTCCCTTTCCATTGTTGCATTAGGTCCAGACTTCTGAGTGTGTTTAAGAATTTGCATCGTCTCTGATTTTGCTGAATGTTAATTATAAATGCTGTTGCAGACTGAGGATCTTTCGCTGACAGAGTTAACCAGAGGCTGTATCACTCAATTTTGCCTTTTGGAAAATGCTCTTCTGCTCACATTATTTTAAAAGCTTTGATTTACTCATTGTGACAACTTCACTTAAACCAGTTTGTGGACTCGATCTCTTCAGCCTGGAGTTGAAGAAGCTGATGGACGAGGCGCGTCTATCTAGGGAGCAGCTGAGATCTCTCTCTCTCCTTTCTTATCTGGAGTGATGCCAAATGGACGAGAAGCAAATGTTCCCACTGGGAGAGCAGTGGAGTGCAGTTTTTCCTCTTGCAAAATTCCTCTTAGAGAGAGGGATTAGTTAATCAGCTGCACCTGTTGCAGACTCTGAGACCGCTTGGTGGGAACACACACACACACACACACACACACACATACACACACGTAAGCAAGCATTCACACACACATCTGTATCCACAAATGCATGTAAAAACAGCAGAGCAGACGTGCACAGCTCCAGAGGTCGGTGGGAACATGCCTGTGTGATTGGACGGCCTCTCTGGAGGTGGCTGAGGTCGGAGGCGAGTGTTACGCAGTGTTGTGATCGCTGCATTCAGAAACAGAGGGACTTTCCAGCACTCAGAGCTCCAACTCAAAATGGTTTATGCATTCATGATGTCATCCTGCAGCGTGTGACAGCACATTTGGAAGACGTTAGCGCTCCAGTCCTGCTTTAGCCCCATTTCAACACATGCATGGCATAGCTGGAGCGCATACCGTATAGTCTAACTGCTTGTTGGCGTTTCTTAAACACCCCCACGGTGATAACTGTTGAGGTTAATGACAGATTCCCTATCTGAATGCTCTGCTTTGCTTGGGCTCAGGCCTCATGACAACAATCCAGAGAGGAGGAATAGAGGAGGCATATGATTTTGATGATAACATCTCCAAACAGTTGTGCGTTTGTTCATGCTCAGACCGAGGGGGCTAATGCGGGGCAGCACTTTCCTGCCCCCTATTAATCCGATTATCTGATTGGTCATTGTAGTATTTCTCTCATGAGATTAACATTCCTCTTCTGTTTGACTTGATTGTCACCACAGATTCTGGTCAATACATCGGGCGAAGTGCTGAGAAATTTCTCACAATGACAGTGAAATGTCCAGGGAGGGAGAGGAGGGTGTGTTGTTGTTGTTTGGCTCACAGAGCGAGTCATTTCCAGCTCAGTACCCAAAACCTATACGTGCATATAGATACAAATATTATCATTACATAACCACATATCTAAAGGTACAGTCAGTGATTCTGATAAATCACATCGGCCTGGAGAGATACTGTGCTCACTTTACGCCTCATTGATCAAACTGTGACTACCAACTCACTGAATCAAATGTATCATCTCCGTGGTTACATAATGCAACACATACAAGAGCGGGAGCCGCAGCAGTGTTTAGCACATACATGAACACCGGAAAACTCCAGTGACGAGCCGTGTTTTTGTCATTTCGGTCTCGATTTGAACAGTTTACGTACTTTTGTTTGGTTCCTTATCGTCAGTTTACCACATGTGCAGGAAAAACAGGTTGGTAATCTTGTTTTTCCTAAGTCCTCAGTGTAACTGAACCAAAACAAACAACAGTGCAGCAAGAGAAGAAAAACACGTCACTGAAACATGCACATGAGATGAAAAACAGTAACAAAAAGAGAACAGTGTAATTATTTAGCAGACTACAACCTGGCAGCAGATGTGTTTGAGTCATTGCTTCTAGAGGATCATAGACACTGTGCACATCTTTAGATAAATTAGTGTCCGGAGGCCTGCGCTACGAAGCTGGGTTTTCTCATAGCGAGGTAACTTCTGGCTTTACCCTGGATTTTCCCTGATTCTTTTCTTTACCTTGATGCTGAAAGGCTAACCTGCTCCAAAGCAAGTTAAGATCTGGATAAGAGATCAACGAGTATAAAAGCATCACCTCCTGACCAATCAGCTCTCTTGGAAAATGACCTGCCCATTCATAGAAAATCCAGGGAGAGATATAATCCTTTTGATGTCCACGATGTCATCCTGTACAAGAGATTCAGATTTTCATCAAATGGACTGAACTACATTTGTCAACTGATGGAGTCATAAATTAATAAATTCTGTTTATTTCATCCAAACATCAGAGACAGAGTCAAGAAATAAACTCTTGTCACTGACCGCTTTGAAGTCTGGTTTTGTACTTGTTCCCCAAGTCTGTTTAGCTCCACTGTTTGCATCTTAAATAATGATGTTAATAATAATGGTCACACATGGCAGAACTGCAGAAACAGGAATTTATGGAACGCACAACTATGTGGGAGTTGAGGAATTAGTATTGATTTTATTTAGTAACATTCCAACACAAAATATGCTTGCATGGGGGCGGAGCCTCAAAAGAACTCAATGGAAAATATGCAAGAAATGCAATCCTGTCCAGTGGACCAATCACAGGTGTTTACATTTGGGAGAAGGTGCATGTCAGGTCATGCATGTAGGCTTCTGAAGCTGTAGGATGGACTTCTCTGCAAACCAACAAATAAAATAATCTTCCTGTTAAAGTGTCACTGATCCCTCCGGTGTGCCCAGTCCTCAGCAGGCTGGTGTTATGACCTCTACTGCAGCCTGTAAGCAGCGAAGCTCCAGAAGTTTTAGCTTCACTTTCAGGGAGTGGTTGTGCTGTCCATCTTCTTTTATATATTCTATGGTTCAGACTTTGAGTCAAAAAAAACTGTTCGCTTTGCAGGCAAGAGTGTGTAGCTGCAGAGATCATTATGATGTGCTTTTTTTCTGTACTTCTAAAACAGAACTTAATGGTTTTAAGTGGCCACACAGAAGAATGATGCATGCACAAGTTACAGGAATTGTTTTTGACTTTTAAAAGCTGAATTATCCTGCACAAAGCGCTGCACCAAGCTGTTTGCTTCAAAGGCGGTAAAGGAGTTAAAGCTCGTGTAAACTGCTGGAATGTGAGTTTACAGAATTTTTGCCATAGTGTGTTATAAGGATTAAAATGAAGGCTGACATGCTTTGTTTCATGCTGGACTGAGCAGGAATGCAGACGTGTGCCACACACTGATGCTGACATGTTTCTTGTGCACTTGTTTTCAGTTTAATCTGAACCAATGCATGAATGTAAGTCTCTCCTTTTTTTGTGTTCTGGAGGGAAACGAAAACATGTTTCAAAGAAGAAACACATTTCTTCTTCGAGTGCACTCAACCATGTGGACCCTGGTTGTAAGTTTCCTCCATCAGGATTGCAAGCTAGCTCAGATGCTAATTCAGAACATCTGGGGTCCCAACACACGGGCAACAACATAATGACGTAATTAACCTCTCCACAGCAAAAGCGTACAAATGCAGTGCGAGTAGTGCATCTATATTTGGAGAGCCGGAGAGCTCAGAGCTGTCAGGATGGATGTGGATGACGCTGTTAGGGCTGAGAGACAACGCAGCGTAAAAACAAGCACGCTGGACCCATGTGTGCCTTGTTAGTGTAGCGTTACCTGGAACGTGCAGGCAGTGGGGGAGAGGAGGAGGAGGAGGGGAGGGAGAGAAGTGGGGAAGGGGATTTTGGGTCTGCTCTGGCTTGGGGTGTGGTGGTTGGATGATGGTGTCTAACTGAGCATTAAACCCAGCGAGGCGTTTCAGCTGTTAGTGTTGGCCAACATGCTGTGTGGTTACTAACTAATGTGGTGGGTCTGGCCTCGAGGGGAGATTTCTGACTCTCTCCTGCCTCACTCATTTCTCACACACACACACACACACACACACACACTGCTGCAGTTAGCGACACACACAATTAATAATGTGTGGTAGAAAGGTAAATTAAGTTTAAAGCAAATCTGCCTCAGTATGCTCATTAGACTTAAATGTTTGTGTGATGAATTTAAAGCTGCTCTTGCGCCTCTGAGGAGATGAATTAGACTTTTTTAACGTATGTCTGTTAATCATCAGAAAGTGGAAGTCATACATCATGGTGTTTTCTGTCTCTGGTCCAACACAAGCTGTCCACTGACTGATGTAATGGTTACAGAGAGCCAGTAAAATGTTATGAATGTACAAACTATCTAATCAGTACTTTAATACGGGACATTCAGTTTATTTCTTTGGATCATCATCAAACCGTTAAGATTTTAAGACAAACAAGGCTTTACTCGGAAAGCTCAGGAATACCTCCTTCACAGACTTTCTGTGCAGCTGATTTGATAAAAACAGAGTCGGTCTGGTAATTAAAATTTGTGTAATGATCATAGATGCTTCCACAATTTTTTTTCTTTAGATTCAGGGAATAAAGAACCAACCTTGAAACTCCTGGGATTGATCAACACCAACACTTGTGAACTACAAAGTGCAGTACCTCTTATGGCCACTTGAAGCTGCTCCAAAAAGAGCTCTGTCCCCATAGAGTCCTATAATAAACTGCTCAGCAGGTTTTTTAAAAATTATTTTCTTTAATTAAAGACACCAATGAGTCGGTCTACAACAGACATGGGCAAAAAAACCCAGACTGTATGGGGGGTGTTTCTAACTCTGGATGACCGACGATCTAAATATTGTTGAATCTGCAATCAGAGGCACAGCTCAGATCACGTCACTGTGGAGCGTCTTATGGCTGTTACTCTGGAGTCTCACAGCCTGCCTCATTTCCAATATGGCCGCTATGCTCAGTCCATTCTCGGTCTGTAAACTAAGCTGTTTCTGTGCATTTTTAATAGTCTAATCTTGCGCTGACTGAGCTCATAGTCCGATTTCTGAAACTGCATGTAAACGTACTGACTGACGATCACCTCTCAGCTGCCCTTAGTATAGCCGCCGAAGAAATTCAGCCCTTCGAATTTTCATGCCCTTCGTTAAGCACAAGAAAGACCAGATTTTCCTCTCAAGAGAAGTAAAATGAAGTGAAAAACATAGAAGTTATTATTTTATTTTTATTCTTTTTTGTAATCAAGTTTTTCAGTGTTTGTGGAGACAAACAAGCTAAAAATAAAATGCAACACTAAGGTTATGATTATTTATTTATTTGTAATTACTTTTTTAAATAGTATTTTCCTCTTTGACCTACACCACAGTGTCACATATTTAAAGAATATCCTTATTTTTCTGGTTACCAGCAACAGCTAATCAAAACATAAGTCAGTGCATTTTTGAAAGAAAAAAAGTTATATTCAGCAGAATGAGGGTCCCGTTATTGTTGGTGAGGCCCTCTGACACAATTCAGGTCTCTCATGTGGTCTCTTGTAAAAACTAGTTGCCCACCCCTGGTTTCCAAGGTAATCCTTGGACTTGTACTTCTGTAGCACCTTTCCCATCTTTCTGACCTCTCTAACCATCTAACTCTGCTAGTCTGATTCACCCATTCACACCACATGTCAGGTTTCTTGCTTAAGGACACTACGATCACAGCTGCCCACATTTCCTCTGCGTGTAATATGGCATGACTAAAGCACTGCAAAGACTGAAATCAAAGTCCTGTCTATTTTCAAGTAAATCTTCTCATTAGATTTAATAGGAGCCACATTCAGCTGACGAATCCAGGAAAATGTCTTATTTCAAGATATAAAAGACAAAGATGCTTAAATTGCTTGAAGTCAGTAAAAAACGGAGCCACCCTTGTTGTCAGAAGGCCCAAAAGTCAGAAGATGAAGAATATCTACTAAATCCAAACTAATTTCCTGACTAATCTTCTGATCAACTTTCTTAGAATAGGGTGGACCCCAGAAAAAGCAGCCAATGGGGTGAGAAAATGGACTGGCTAAGTTTCTGAAATTAAGAAATTATTTCTATATCAACAAACTTGACAAGCAAATTGTTCTCACCGTATTGGCAGAATTTTTTGCTCTCACTTTAAGTAATTCAGGCGTCATTTTTGTCTTTCCAAATCTTGAAACAAGACATTTTTCTGGACTTATTTTTTTTTGTACTTTTTTTCCCCCAAAATTATTTCCTAATGGAACCAAACTTTGATCTCCAAAGAGTCTTTGAGCTGGGAAAATAAGGCATTTTGTCTTTTAGTGTAGCGCTCTCTTTCCAGGCTGAGGAGTGAAGCAAAAAGGCTTGTGTCAAAAACTGCAGTTTGAGTGGCCACTGGAGAAAGAGTCTGTGAGGATTATCTGTGTGAAGACACCTTTTGGCTGGAATCACGCACACTGTTGTGATGACATGACTCTTAACAAGGCGTGTTTGTTTTGGAAATAACAACACTACCTTTCTTTGTTCAAAACAACTTGTTACCTGATACAACGTGACGATGTAAGGTATTTATCAACAGTTAAACAGCGCTGTTGTTTGAAACGTGACAATAAGTAAACTTTGTCACTTTGTACTGTTTAGTAATCGACTATATTTAGCACTACTTGAAGCCCGGTGTTTTAGACGCATCCATAGGCTAACGTGTAACGTTAGCAAATCCTTATGTCCTTTTCATCTACCAAGCAGACGGACTCTAAAGTTTGATCAGATCACTGCAGAATAACTGCTGCATGTGGGTTAAAATGAACATCATCATAAACAGATTAGCTCGTGTTTTAGCCTTTAGCCCAAACTCTATTACTCTGTCATTTAGCTTTCTTCTTCTCTTCTGTTCTTTTTCTGTCTGGCAGTTCAGCACCAGTCTCCACCATCACTACTAAATTAATCCCAGAAATCGTTTTCAGCAGAGAAAAACACAGATCTCTCTTCTCACTACTAAACTTCAGCCAGCGTGGTGTTTTCATAGAGACTTTAACGTGCTGTATATCAATCGGGTCCTGTCCGACCCGATCGGGACGCTAATAAATAGCATTTAGAAATAACCTATATTGGTGCTTATAATCTCATTTTAAGTCGTGGATTAGGATCAGGTAGATATTTAGAGGGGAGACTTTTTAAAGATCACTCAGAAAGTCCTCACAGGGACTTTAAGAAGACTCCCATTAAAACAACCAACTTTACAGGAAATACATGTTTTTTGCTACAAGTTTTAGTCTCTGTAGTGAACGATTATTTCTCTGTTTATGAGGAATAAATGGGCTTTCATGTATTTACTGTAAAATTCTTTTGTCATCTGGGCGGATGGCCTAGCGGTGTGGGTAGCACTCCATGTGACTCAGGGCCCTTGGGCAAGCAGCCCGGGTTCAGGTCCGGCCTGTGGCGGCTTTCCACTGTCCTGTCCTCACACACTAAAGGCGCAATTTATCATCTAAGATAATGTTGTTTTTAATTTTAGATCAAATCAAAGAAACTCACAATGGGTCCATTTTTTGAAATTAACCATTTTGTTTCAATAATTAATAATAATTTAACTTTTTTATACTATTAAGTTCTTAAAAGCTGTGAGTATCATGCTCATTTTTTCCGCTCTGTTGGACTTAAACCATAAAATGTAAATAAAGGAGTGTTTAAGGAGTTCTATAAGGAAGAATAAAAGGCAGAAAGTTTTTGGGAAATTTCCCATGACAATATTTAAACATTAAACTCAGTCTTTGTGTTCAGTGTTGACATAAAAAAATGCTGATTAATTCAGGTTTTAATGAAACAATGATTAATTACTCTTAATGATCCTCAGCTGGAGTTCATAATTCAAATAAATCCATTTTTCCAGTACCAGGACACAGCTCCCCCACCCATAGTTTTCCTCCTTCCCGTCTGCACCTGGGGTGTGATGGACAGCTGGGCGGTGGGTGATGCTCAGAGTCAGCAGTGATGACCTCAGCATTAGTGACGTCACAGCCGCGGCTGGATCGCTGATGCTGCCAGATGTGAGGCTGCTGCAGGTTTTCACAGCTGTACGGGGACAGAGGCATGGACAGCGTCCAGTAACAACCTGCTCCAGATCCCTGATCCCCAGAGACTCGTGGTCATGTGAGCAGAAAGTCTTACAAGAGCCAGGGTGACGGGAGGCAACTGTTAGCTGTTAGCTGGAGGGTATTTCCAGAAAGAGGCGAGACTTTGTCGTAGCCTTCAAAGGTAAAACGATATTTCATTCCCGAACTATGACACAGAGGCTTTCCACATAAGAAAACATTCAAAGATAGGCTGGCTGAACATTTTTCAGATATCCTCCTGCCAAAACATCTCGTAGAAGAAGAAGCCAGAGTTTAACGGAGGTAAGCGTCATCAATCAAACTTTATTAAATCTGACATGACATGGGAGTTCAGCACAGACTGACAGGTGAGCTGGACGTTAAAGCTTGGTTGAATGATCACACATCAAGCTTCCCTCAACCTGACTTCTATGAAAAAAAAGACACAAATCCTCACAAAAAGACAAAAATATTCAGAGATCTTCAACATTTCTTTTTGGCTCCAAAAAGCTGTTTTTTAAAAAATTCTGAAAAAACATTGGTTTTTAGCCAGGATTGGTAACTCATTTTCCCAGTACTCCTTGTTTTTGCGTGTGTATGTCAAACATGACGCACATGTCCTAAGACAAAGCCTCAGCAACTGCAAACAATGTTCCTGTCGTGTGATTGGCAGTGAAACACTGTCTGTTTGTTTGATCGGGGCGTGTGAATGAGATTCAGAGCGGCTGATTGTAATGTAAATATTTCACTCCATACCTCATTCCCAGGGTGAATATTTTACTAATTAGGTGTCCTTTTGTGTCGGGGGCTTTTGAAGCACAGGTTCATTTTGTAAAGTGTGTGTGTGTGTGTGTGTGTGCAGCTGCATGCATGTATCTGATGTGTTTTTAATAGAGGGTGGTGTAGGAGGTTCATGTTTCTCCATCAGTACCATGTGGATGAGATATAGACCACACCATTAGCTCGTATTTAGACAGCTGACTTAATTTAGACACCCCTCTCTCTCTCTCTCTCTCTCTCTCTCTCTCTCTCTCTCTCTCTCTCTCTCTCTCTCTCTCTCTCTCTCTCTCTCTCTCTCTCTCTCTCCTCCTGACATCATGTGATTGATGATTAAGTGCTCCGCACATTGCTGTGCATGTTCATTTCAACCCAACATGACATGTTTTGAACACAGTGCTGTAAGAGAACACGTGACTATGACCTTTGACCCGTCACTGTCAACTCATCGCCGTTCAGGCTTCATGTTCTTACTCAAAACTGATTGAATACAACAGCTCGGACAGGAGCTTCAGGTTTTGTTTTTTTTTTCAGATATGAGGATTTAGGTTCCTCTTTTTTTGTTGTTAACTAAGTCGTAGTACATTTAAAGCCTCAAAATGTTTAAGAGAAACTCAGTTCGCCCTGAAATCAGCAGCTCTACATGCATGAAGTCATTCTGAGCTGAGCTGCTCCATTTGTCATAAAAGACCTTGGACACATGTAGATGGGTATTTTCAAAAACGAGTATCCCCCCTCATTTGTTTTTTTAAAAATACTTTCCTCCACACTTGATTGTTTACAAGAAAAATTAGTCCACACATAAACAGGCAAATCCACCGATAAGTGCAGCTCAAAGCATGCCAAACCCTTACATGGCGGTGTTCATCAGACGTGAAACCTGTGCCAGCCAATCAGAATGAACGCTTGAAAACCCGGCATTAACATGAAACCAGAGTTTTCCAAAATTTTCACTTTGCAAAATTTCCACTTTAAAACTGTTTTTTTTTGTGGATGACAGGCCTAAATGAATAAAGATAAATGCGGTTTCCCAGATACCCAGCTACATGTGGAGCTACGTGTGGACATGGCCTTTGAGTGTCAGAATATCACCCAACAGCGATGTGAGAGAAACCTACAAAACATGTAGGCTATTCTTCTCCCAACTGGGGATCACTGAAACAGACACGCACGGTGCAAAATGTGTATTTCATGGCTATTTGTTTCGGTTCTGTGCACATTTTATAATTTTTTTTTTGCATCTGGCATTTGGTTCTGGTTAGTTTGTTCCCCTTTCAAAAATTTGCAGCAAAGTGATTTTTAAGGCTGCATCAATCACATAAAGGCCTGAAACATCCTGGAGGGACTGAATCATAGTTATTCAGTTTTTCTCTGACCATAAAATAAAAAGAGGGGATCAAAAGCCTGATGAAAGTGTTTTTATTGGACTTAAACGTGTTCTACAAAGTGTAATTGTATGAAGGACTATTCTATTACAACTCAATTAAAATCGTGCTCTCGAACCGGCTGACCTCATCGGTCTAAAAGCAATATAACGGTGCACCTAAAGAAACATTTCAGACAGTTATGACGTGTCTAGAGCTGGACCAGGTGTCAAGGTCTGGTGATTATTTTGCTACGAGTCTGAGATACGTTTGTTTTACTACCTGACATTTTATACAGACACAAAAATCAATTTTTAAGAGTAGACATGTTGAATAAACTCTCAATAAATGCGTTATAATCACTAAATGCTGTGATTGTTTGATGGTATTTTACCTGATAACCTGCTGGTTGGATGAGTCAGGACCGTGTGTTACCTCACACACATGCAGAACATTGAGTTCTTGTGTATTCATGTCCTGTCTGTCAATCCTGGAGGTTATACACCCCGATGACATAACATTATTAGCCTTATATCGCCTCCTCTGGGGACGTGTTCGCCCTCCAGTTAAGATCTCTCCAAAACATTTACTCAGGGTTTCATAGGGTATCAGGTGACGAGAGGATTTCAGTCATACGTTTGAGTCAAGGTGGGCTCCGTCGTTGTTCACCTTTATTAAAAACAACAACATGCCGAACGGGTGAGGTCACTTTAAGAGAAAAAACCCGCAGCCTTTTGTTTTTCGCGTTTCAAAGAAAGAACATGAGCTCACTTCGTCCTCGCCATCCTCATGCTGTAATATATTTTCATTATTCGACTTATTACCAACACAAACAGACGATCTGAGGGCACGCTGAGTGTGCAGCCAGCTTCTCCTCTCTTCCATTTTGTCACCGCCGTAACGCCTCAGTCCAAAATAGAATCTATAATTCATGAAAGATGTTCAAACTGCATCCAAAATAAATTATTCACCACAGAATAAATTCAATTTGCGGCTCATGATCTCTTCATTAACTCCAAAATGTAAAATTAATGATTTTTTTTCCCCCCACTCATCCTCACACTCACCCTCTCTCCTGATTTCATTAGTCAGGTAATTTCATGCAAACACAGCGAGGATGAATCATTAAAGGCTCATGTTCACAGGTAGCTACTGCATGGAATGTGATGCAAACTTTAAATGAACTTTAACATGATCCACCATACACAATTCATTTCTTATTTCTCATTTTTATTGCATCTTAAACTTTTTATCAGCTTGACTTAAAGCTGTGTTCGGATCATTTATACCATGAAGGTTGAGGCTTTTATTTTGAAGGGATAATGAGCTCGGGAGTTGAAATGCACTTGAAATACTTGCACATTTGCTGTCCTGATCATAGCCTGAGTTATATATACACACACCGGCCACTTTATTAGGAACACCTGTCCAACTGCTTGTTAACGCAAATTTCTAATCAGCCAATCACATGGCAGCAACTCAATGCTGCAGTTCAAACCGAGCATCAGAATGGGGAAGAAAGGTGATTTAAGTGACTTTGAACGTGGCATGGTTGTTGGTGCCAGACAGGCTGGTCTGAGTATTTCAGGAACTGCTGATCTACTGGGATTTTCACGCACAACCATGTCTAGGGTTTACAGAGAATGGTCCGAAAAAGAGAAAATATCCAGTGAGCGGCAGTTCTGAGGGCGAAAATGCCTTGTTGATACTAGAGGTCAGAGGAGAATGGCCAGACTGGTTCGAGCTAATAGAAAGGCAACAGTAACTCAAATAACAACTCGTTACAACCGAGGTATGCAGGAGAGCATCTCTGAACACACAACACGTGGAACCTTGAGGCAGATGGGCTACAGCAGCAGAAGACCACACCGGGTGCCACTCCTGTCAGCTAAGAACAAGAAACTGAGGCTACAATTCACACAGGCTCACCAAAATTGGACAATAGAAGATTGGAAAAAAGTTGCCTGGTCTGATGAGTCTCGATTTCTGCTGCGACATTCGGATGGTAGGGTCAGAATTTGGCGTCAACAACATGAAAGCACGGATCCATCCTGCCTTGTATCAACGATTCAGGCTGGTGGTGGTGGTGGTGTAATGGTGTGGGGGATATTTTCTTGGCACACTTTGGGCCCCTTGCTACCAATCGAGTATTGTTTCAACAATACCTGAGTATTGTTACTGACCATGTCCATCCCTTTATGACCACAGTGTACCCATCTACTGATGGCTACTTCCAGCAGGATAACGCGCCATGTCATGAAGCTGGAATCATCTCAGACTGGTTTCTTGAACATGACAATCAGTTCACTGGACTCAAATGGCCTCCACAGTCACCAGATCTCAATCCAGTAGAGCACCTTTGGGATGTGATGGAACGGGAGATTCACATCATGGACGTGCAGCCGACAAATCTGCAGCAACTGCGTCATGCTATCATGTCAATATGGACCAAACTCTCTGATGAATGTTTCCAGTACCTTGTTGAATCTATGCCACAAAGGATTAAGGCAGTTCTGAAGGCAAAAGGGGGTCCAACCCGGTACTAGCAAGGTGTACCTAATAAAGTGGCCGGTGAGTGTAGATGTGGTCTCTGTAACACCACCCATTTGTTTCTGATTCAGATTCTTGAAGTCTTACATGAAGGTTGCCCAACACAGAAGAGTCTCTGTGTACAGGACCAGGTCTGGATGAAACAGAGCAGCAGACTAAACATGCCAAGGCCTCGATGCCTCACAGAGTGTTCACCCTGTGGGCAAACTGCAGGAGGTCCAGCTGTGTGTTGTTGTATCTGGATACATTCACCTGGTCTAAGGTAACCTGGCATAGATCCTTCCACTGACAGAGCCGTGTCTGAAACTAGAAACAGCTGCTCTGCACTTTCATCAGGTGCTGTTTAGGCCTTTGACGATAACAAATTTTGCTGGACGATACTTTGTCCAACAAATTATTGCGGATGAACAATATCATTGAAGCAGTATTTTGAAACCAAATTAACCACTAATGTAATAATATATCATAATAATGCAAGTGCACTCTTTCAAATTCAATAAACTTTTATTTCTAATGAGTATATTTAATCATTGTAATTGGAATGTCAAGAACTTTGAAATATAACCAACAAAACAAAAAAAGGACTCTCTGTATCTGTAGGCAAAAATTGCTCTAGAATAAAAATCCGTATTAAGGGGCAGCATTTCTTTGTCATCCAGCTCAAAGTTATTCTGAACACTCAAAAACTGAGGCAACTGCACTGTTTAGAGTTTGGGAAGAAGTTTCGCCTCTCATCTCAGAGGCTTCATGGATGAGAGGTAAAATGAGTTGTGTCTGTTTTGACTGTCCAGGGTATCCTTTCTGTCAGCTTATATCGTTTTGCACTGTTCCGTTTGTATTTACCTTGTTGACCAAATGCTTCGGTGAGTGTTGACTGTCGGGACGAAAGCTCTGCGTCTCGAGATGGGTTTTTTTTATCCCCTGCTGGGAAATCTGGGTCGGGTCATTATGTTTTAGGTGGGCATGCAAGTTTATTGTGTTGTATTTTTTCATTACCACTACTTTTGAACAACTTTAGCAGACTGGTTCATCCGTGTTGATGGGGTGAAGCCGTATAAGTATTCCCACATTGGGGCTGTGGGATTTGTCTTTGCAATCCTCTTTTTTCCTTTATTTCGTTGCTCCTCATGAGGCTCACCTGCTGCACTGTGTGTGAATACTAGCTGCCCCGCTTCCCCCCACACAGACGAAGAGTGGATGGCTGACAAGAGGGTTCACTCTGTTCATTCTGCTGTGGAACAAATGCCCAGGTGCTGAGACGATTAATTGATTCACTGATCATGTGCAAACTGCATCCTGCGACTGTGTTGCAGGAATTTAATTGTGCATCCTCCAAACAGCTCATGCTGTCATGCACATGCAATCACAGTACGTTACTGGATGAGACAAACTGCAGATATTGATGTATTTTTATGTCCCTGTATTACACAATTTACCAAAAATGAGTGACTTCAAAGTAAGACGAGGATCCTGCAAAGTTTTCAGAGGTGTGTTCGAAACTTTGAACCAACCATATCCATCCTGAGACGTTCAGAGGAGTATAAGTCTTCGTTGCAGAAGGTCTGTATGGCAGCTTTTTTTTGTCCCTGAGAGCAGAGTAACTCTGTCAAACATGCTCTCAAGTGTCATCACTCCCTGTGTGATGGAAAGAGCTCGTTCACTGATCTCTGGATGTGACAGACCATGACGGCTGTGCGAAAGAAGACACTGCAGCTTCATACAGTCTGGTGTCTTCTTGTACACATGTCTGTTCTCTGATCAGGGGCAGATGACACTAAGTTACCTATTTCACAGTCCACTGCATGCTCTGCCCGGCAGTGTGATCGCTCTGAGGTAATGAGCGCAAAGAGCGAGACGAGCAGAATCCCTGAAACCACAAGAAAATATTTTTTCTTCAGTATGACATCGACAGACTCGGGATTGTTTTCCCTCCAAAGCTGTGAGTAAGCGGGCAGGTGAGTGCATGCACACATGTGAATGCTGATGTCCTGCACATATTGAATTCCTAACAGCCTTCATGCCCCCCCTCCACATCACCTCCTGAGTCAGACAGTATCTGTCAGCGGGCTGAGCCCTCCTCTCTGCAGGGCTGCAGTCATGGACCTCATGCTGGGTTACCACAGTGACGAGATACACTGGAGAGAAACAGTGTTGTCGTCTGAGCCGTCCACTGTTTGCACATTCCTGGTGGGACTTCATCTCAGGCTCAGAGTATTAACTGAGTCAACAGCGAGAAGGAGAACAGACAAAGTGCACACCACAGCTCGCTCTCACTCAGCTTCATTTGGGTTCGGTTTCAGTCAGTGGTAGGTCTTCGTCAAATAATACCCCTTTTAAAATTTAACCACCGTTACGTAAATGCTGGAAACGTACATGAGGGGAAATGTTGCACCAGGGGACAGATTCAGAGAGCAGGTAATGCTTCCCCAGAGTTCATGTTGGAATTAAAGGAGTCATTAGAAAAGTATTTCTCAAATATTTGCACAGGCATTTCGTCATTGTGGTACTAACAGTTGTCTTTTAACGGGCTTTGAGCAAAACAGCAGAGTGGTGGAAAGAATCCACCAAAACCCAAACGAGCAGAATTACTTCACAATATGACGAAACTGGTCATAACCGCAGCAAGAAACTTCTTCTTAAAGGAACTTTCAGAATGAATGCTGAGGAGCCCTTCACAGGTGGAGGAAAGTTAAAGTGACTCCTCATGAAGTCATTTGGATTTGAAATAATCAAATTTAAAAAATGAAATCAAACGGTTCGAAAACTTGTTGACCTCAACTAAGGTTGCAAAATTCCAGGAATTTTCAAAGTTGGAAACTTTCCATGGGAATTTTCTGGAAATTTTGGGGAATTTGTTGTTTTGTTCCAAGCACAGATGCATGCAAACATGTCTCATGCAATATTTTTTAAATCAAGTTGATAAAAAAAAAGAAAATTTACTAAATTTCCTTCTCCTGGGATTATTTTTAGAAAAAATTATTAAAGTTGACTGCAATAAAACCCTGAAAATCTCTAATATTCCTGAGCTATGATTCCCATGGAAATTTTCAGGAAACTTTCCTGAAATTTACCGGAAATCCACCCCCCTTAGCAGCCCTAATTTCAACTGATGCAGCTCACACACTGCATCTCAGACTGTCACATGCAGGATAATAAACATCTGGATGTGCTATAAGTTAAGGAGACAGTTTTCACTTGTTGCTAATAGAACATGGTACAAGGGCTGATCGATAAGTTGTGAGCCTCATATTTAACTTTTGGTGGACATATTGCATTCATTTTCAACATAATCTCCTTCAGTATCGACACACTTTTACCAGCGATGTTTAAGGGCCTCAATGCCACTTTTAAAGAAGTCCTTTTCTTGACCGTTCAGAAAGTTCTCCACTGCATGTATGACGTCATCATCTGACTGAAAGTGGGTTCCAGAAATGGCCAATCCATGTCAGTCGGGCCCTAATTTTTAGACGGAGGGTTGCCACAAGCTCCCCAAAAGTGAAGCTTGAATAACATTGGTCATAAAGTCAGCAGAAGGAGATTAAAAACAAGCTGTGGCTCCAACATTTGAATTTTTTTTTTGTATACAGTGATTCTTCACACGTTACCAGAGCAAAATATCTGCAACAGCAGTGGAGTGAAGTTTGAATAAAGTTCTTTCTGACAGGAGGAGGTGCAGATGCATGGACTGTGATTGTGTTTAGTCAATGCTCTGTTGGTTGAACAGCACTTTGGTCGACCTCCATTTTCTGGATGTGTTTTTATAAAGAATCATTACCTGACTTGATTTTTACATGTCAACAGCTGCATGGTTTGCAATTTTGTCTGTGAGTTATAGTGCTGTTAGCAGACAGGAATCACTCCCTGAGACTAACAGGGATCAGAGTTGTTGACTGCTTTGTAAATATAAGTATTCCAGTGTTGAAGTATCGTCTTCCAAGAACAATAATCATGCAGAGCGAAGTGTTTTTGAGAATATTTGTACTGTTGAAAAGTATCTGTGTAGAATTTTCCTAGAAGACATGCTGGTTAGTGGGGAGGATCTGCCTCTCTCAGGTCCGTTGAATGTTTTATTGACCGAAAACGAAGCCAAAAGTGTGTCACTTCCAAAAAATGCTCTTCCGTTTGCAGCGCTGCATACTTCAGAGATCCTACTGAGAGGAAAAAAAGGACATAACTCAGAGAGCATGCCTCTGTGCCAAAACAAAATATCAATCATTGATTACAGTCTGTCCTCAGGCAGAGGCAGATAGGATAGATCTCAGTGTGAAGTCCTCGGAGAGGGACTCACTTTGTTCATCATAAATCAGGTCTGAGTCACTAGAAAGGTTTCACCATCAGAGGAAACGTTTCACAGCTGACCAACGGTAAAAAATTAGATATTTTGGCATGTGTTAAAATATCAGCTTTGTGTTTAGCTTTATCTTTGTTAGCTGTTGTCACACACACACACACACACACTCACACATGATGCAGGAACTTGTTCTCACACTTGAACACACACTTTTCATTTCCTCTCTTTCTGTCTACTCTAAGTTTCTTGGTTTTTGCAACATGTCAACAAGTTCTCACACACTTCTCCTTCTGTAAACGGATGAAATGGAGCAGAGTGGTGGGAAGAAGCTGACATTTCCTGAGTTTCCTGCGTTTCAGCTGTGTGACACGGAGAACAGCTGCGGCTCAAACGCGGCTCAGACCCAGACAGAAAATAATGTCCGCATCTGCAGGATTTATCACATCTCGCTGCAACGATCAGTGGTCTGCAGCCATGTATACGTCTCTGTTGTGATGTTTTTTTATCAGCCTCCAGTGCGAGGTAAAGCAGAGAACAGAGAGCTTATACCATGCTGCGTTCTTCCAATACATCATATAACTTTCAGTGTTTATCATTGTGTTCGTTTGTGTCTGAATAGTTTCCCTCATCTTGCACGTGGAGTAATAAAAACTTCCAACAAGTCCTCCAAACAGATCATTTTCTACATGACTGTTATTTTCCTTTGACGCTCGATCGAGTGGAAAGCTCAGATGTCCGTATCCAGTCTCATTGCCTTGTTCCAGGCCCTAAGTCTGATAAATATTGAGAATATGACAAAACTGTTTAAATTCAGGGTTTCATGATTGATTGAAAGAACGATTTGAAGACAAGATGAGATTTTTTTTTATTGTCATTTTTCAAAAAACCCTACAACAAACTGTTGGCACCCCAAGAACCAGACTCAATAAATACTCAGAAACAGTCATTGTATCATTCACTCATTCCAATAAATGCTTGTCAAAATAGAGTCCTCATTGCACTGGATTTTTGCACATACCAAAGTTAATACACATTGTTGCTGTATCAGGTTTAGAAGGTGCGCCTTCAGCTTCGAGGTCAGTATTTGCTCTTGGCAACTGGACAGAATCTGTCAATGAACGTGTTGTGTTTCGACAGACCCTTAGTGATTCCTGGAGCTCAGCAGTTGATGTGCAGAGTGAGGTGAGCCCTGCAGGTTCCTCTGCGTGTTTCCTGTTGGTAACAGGAGGTGAAGATGTTATTCAGGACGGTTAGCTTTTTTTTTTGGTACAGTCTTTATGATTTTCTGCAGGGACATGTGGACGTCATGTGTCAGGACACAGGTTTAGAACGACACCAGGTTTAAAGTCCTTGTGAGGACTTTCTACATGATCTTAAAAAAGTCTCTTCTATATATCTGCCTGATCCTAATCCACAATTTAAAATGAGATTATCAGCACCAATATAGATTATTTCTAAATGCTATTTCTTAGCTTCCTGATTGGGTTGGACAGGACCAGATTGATTTATGGCAAGTTGAACTCTATGACAACTCCACGCTGGCTGATGAGGTTTAGTAGTGAGAAGAACAATCTGTGCTTTTCTCTGTTGAAAACTATTTCTGGGATTAATTTAGTATTGATGGTGGAGCCTGATCTGTCAGACAGAAAAAGGACAGATAAGAAGAAGAAAGCTAAACGGGAGAGGGATAACATTGGCTAAAGGCTAAAACAGGAGCTAAAGGCTAAAACAGGAGCTAAAGGCTAAAACAGGAGCTAAAGGCTAAAACAGGAGCTAAAGGCTAAAACAGGAGTTAATCTGTTTGTGATAATCTTCATTCCAACCCACAGTCAGCAGTTATACTGCAGTGATCTGATCAAACTTGAGAGTCTGTCAATAAAATGAAGAGTGAAGTTATGTTAGCTCTGCTTGGTGAGGTTGGAGTCGGTAGATGAGCTCTGGAAGGACATAACAAAGATTCACTAATGTTACGTTACAGATGCATCTCAGAGCACCAGGCTGTGAGGAACACTAAATATAGCTGATTACTAAACTACACTAAAAACTGAGTTTACAAAGTTTGCTTGTCGTCAAGTTTCAAACAATAAATTAATACATTACCTTGTCGCTTCGCATCCTGGGAAAAGTTGTCTTGAACAAAGAAAATTGGAGTTCTCCGTTTATTGGTAGAGTCACGTCCTTACAACTGTGGGTGCAAGTGCTCATGGGAAACGGAGTCTTTATCCTGGAAAAACACTAGCTTATCCAGATAATCTGAATTTTCTCGGGAAGAACAGCTGTGTTTACACCCTCTTGACCTGTGGTGTTTGTTGTCCTCGAGAGGTTCCTTGAAATGTGTGTGACCAGGATTGTGAAACTGGACATCCTTGAGAGACATCAGCCAACATTTGAATCCGACTAAACTTTAGTGTGCATTATTATAGTTCCCGTTATAAATCAGAGTTTAAACTTGTTTCATAACTTTTAGCTAAAATCAGAGTTTGCATGGTGGTGCAGTGGTTAGTTTTATTGCCTCACAGTAAGACGGTTTCTGGTTTGAATCCCCAGCTGGGCAGGAGCCTTCCTCTGTGGAGTTTGCATGTGCTCCCCATGCATGTGTGGGCTTCTCTAAACTAACTGTTGGTGTGTTTGCATGAATGGTTGTCTGTCTCTACATGTCAGCCCTGTGATAGGCTGCTAAGCTGTCCAGGTGCACCCCGCCTCAAACCAAATGGGGGAGGTGGTAAAGACAATTGGTGGCTAGCTACGATCAGAAACGCAGCTTAAACGGATCACGTGACCATCAGTTTTGGCTGTCACTCACAGAACTGTCTCCTGATCCCTCTGATAGCTCTGAGACATGTGCTGTCGTCTTTCAGTGTTTTGGTTTTGGACTCTGAGCTTCCTGTCAAACATCCAACACAAATTAAGCTGATATCAGAGAGAGAAACAGCAGCTCAAAGAGCTAAATATCAGACTTTCCAAGACAAAAAGATATTTGAGTATTTATCATTGTAAAGCGTCCTCTGGTCGTCTTTGACAGCAGACATAACAATATGTCAGTGTTTTCTGTAAATGATGCTTTCAGGAGTCAACATAAGTTCAGGACGTTCCATCAGTCCCCATAGACACGTAAATATTTTGAGCAATCAGCTTCAAAATGATGTGGAGAGTAAATACCCCGTCTCTGTTCTGTATTGTTGTTCCTGTGTGTGCACACAAACATGGATGAGTCAGAGCTCTCATCATTTCTCTGTGGTTTCCTCCTTTGAAGCAGCATCACTGCAGCAGCTTTTGGAACACTGTGAGGAACAATATGTTTCTCTGCACACAAATATACCGACGTGTGTTTGATTAGCTGTTTGCTCAATGCTCAGCCAAACACAGTCTCCATATTAACAACTATTAGCTTTGACACGAACTGGCTTTTCAAACGCTCAGTCAACATAATATGTTGATTTAAGACCTTTGTAGTTCAACGTGTTTAGATTGATTTCTAAAAGAAGAAATCAATCTATACATGTTGAACTACAAAAGATGAATGATGCTAAAAAGAAGGAAGGATCAGATGTTAATATCCCGATTATCTCTTCTGAACCACTGTCAACTACTTCTAAACACATCTGGATTGCTTCCATAGGACAACTTGGCTCAATTGATGCCAAAAAATCCATTGATGTAAACATAACTCACACCTCTGACAAGGCAAATAGACAATCTTGGTATTGGATTCTTGAGTCGCCATTGGGGTGGCCAATCAGATTTTAAGGAGGGCCAATACAGCCTGTTTGTCATCTTTAGTTTTATTTTGCAGCCAAGAAAATGAAGGGGGAAAAAGCGCTCTGCAAAAGTTCAAAAAGTACTTGACATACGAAGAAAATACAATTCTCGGAAACAGCTTGAGTAGTCCAAGTCAAGATTATAGTTTGAGAATATCAGCCCCATGCCAGTTATTAGATTTTCTTCTTTCTGTCTGTGCAGCTTTACGTCTTCTTATTGAGACTCTGCACAACACCAGATGCACGTTATGTTGTTGTCCAGCTGAAAAGTTTGGACCGCCTTAAATGAGTCCCTTGCTCAGTGTGGGTCTAGTGTATGTCATGTTTATCAAATAAGACATGCAATGCCTGCTGGGAAGAGAAAGGAACACGAACTGTGCTGTGTTGCATTTTCCTGACAAGTTTTTATTCAGTAATGGATGAAATTTGAAGAAGTTTCTGAAAGTCTTCCATCAACCAGGAGAACACGGTGCTGTATGAACGATGATCGTGCCTGAAGATTGATTAAGTTCAGTTTGAAGAAAGAAGAAAGAAACACTGAGAGGCAAATATGACGTTCATTCATCATTTATATCTGTTACATCTGGTGTGTTATTGTACAATCCATCAGCATCTTGTGAATATGCCACAAAGTTTACACAGAAAGAAATGTTCAGAAATTTGTGTTCTAAGAGATGCAGTGATAGTTCGTCCAATCAGAGGCACAGCTCAGCTCACGTGACTGCCAGGCGCCCTATGGCTGTTACTGTGGAGACTCACAGCCTGCCTCATTTTCAATATCAATTTCAATATTCAGCCACGCTGGCCGTTTTGCTTCAAAAATCCATTTCAGAAACAGACGCGTGACGTTGCGGAGACTACATCCATTAATTATACAGTCTATGGTAATGACACGTGATTTTATCATTTGAGTTGTATTAGATCCGATACCAGGATCAGATCAGTGCAGCCATAAGGATGGAGCCCACCTCATTGTCAGAAGGCCAGTTAGTCAGAAGACCCGTTGGTCAGAAAATCGGAGGGAACACTAGTCAGACGGCCAATTAGTCAGAAAATAAAATGAATAATAAAAAATCAGAATCAATCAATCAAATGTAATGTATAAGCACTTTTCATATGCGAAATGGTCACATAAAGTGCTTAACGAACAGAAAAATAATAAAATAAAATTAATTAAATTAATATTACCCAACATAATTAAAATGTGTGCTGACAAACTGAGGAAATGCTATTAGGAGATCTTAAGGACTTCTGGCCAGAAGGCCATTTAGTCAAAAAATCAGTTTGGATTTAAAAATATCAACTAAATTCAAACAAATTTTCTGACTAACAGGCTTTATGATTTTAGGACTAACAGGTCATCTGAGTATGGGACGGATCCCCATCAAGACAACCTGCTCACTCTAAATTATCCCACAAATAGTTGATCATCCATGGAAAGATGCTTTCAAATCAATCCAGTCTTAATACATTTTGTAAAACCTCATATTCAACAAAGTTTCTTCTTTGAATCTATTTTTTATTTCGCATGTGGCTGAATCTGGACTTTCCCCCAATGACTCCAGATCCAGTAGCCTAAGGAACAGTCTAAGGACACAGGATCCTGCTGCATTAACAATATGAAATAATAAGAAGAAATCAAACACTGCAAAACAAGATTTCCTAAAAAGGAAACCGAGTGGTCTATAAAAAGAAAGTTTTCAGCTGCTGGAGTCTCTGTGCAGTGAGCTAACACAGGCGTCTCACGTATTCATACCACACTGATTTAGTTTGGCAGTTTGGTCGGTGAACATAAGATGTACTTTTTAACCAAGGAGTGTGTTTATTTGACTTAATTTGACTAAATAAACCACCTCATTGTCTTTAATTAAGCTTTATAGATCTGAGTTCAGAGACACAACAGTTGTAATAAAAGTCCAAAATGAGCAGAAAATCGCGGCATTTCAGAGGAATGGTTTCAATTAAGAGGAACAAATTTCTTCTGACATCTCGTCAAAAGTCGTTCAGCGTGTCGACCAGCCCTCAGAGTTTGAGAAAGCAGGAACCAACAGAGCAGAGATGCAGCTTTCAAAGATCTGTGAGCTGGATATGAAATCATGATCAGATTTACACGTGCCACATCATACAGTGCGAGGTTCGCTCTCAAAGCTTGAGTTATGCAATAAGTGTTCCACTGACTCATCGCGCTGGCAGCGGATTATACTAGGGACTTTTTGGAATCGTCCCACTAGCTCATAGAAGAAGTGAGTAAATACTGCAGTTTACTCTGAGGCATGAGTTTACTCTGTAATCTGTGTTTATAGGTTGTAACAACTTGGAATTAATCTTATTGGATACTCCCATAAACCTGAAGTCATTAGATGTGAAATCTGTCCGACTACATTAACAACAGACGTCACTTTGGAGTCAAAGGATCCGTCAAATTAAACCAGTGGGTACATGTTGGGGTAAAGTGCAGAGGTGGTTTGATTCCTCTGTTTACACGTCTGATTTTGGAAGTTCATGCATGTAAATGTGTGTTTTAATGTACGTGTTGCGTGCCACCACACAGGCGTACTGCTTCATTTCTTCTTCTTCTATGGGAATGTGTGGAGTGCCGGGCTTGGCAGCGCTCAGGCATCATCTAGTGCAGCTGTGGAAATGTGTGCCAGCGGCTCTGCTACCCATCAGTCATGGAGTCGTAGCAGGCCAACAGCTGACCGCGCACCGCACAACACCACCAAGCCCTTACTCAACACACACACACACATTAGTAAATCTGACAAAACAGTGATGTCATTGTATTTGACGGGACATAACAGCAGACTTGGCCTGGCACTCCTCAGTGGTTAACGAAAAATAATCCCAGCTATATAAAAACCAGTAAATCCACACCAGCCGGCCCACAAGACTCCTCGATGTGGAACAGAAGTGTATGTGTGTTTATCTGTCAGAGAGGGGAGAAAAGAGGGAAACAGGGCGACTTCTGTTGCTACATGCATTAAGAAAAGTGAGGAAAACCGAACATGATGTCAGTTGTCTATTAAAACGTGTAAAACCGCAGACTGCATTCGGATGAAGCCACCGTGAAGTCATACGCTGACTGTAGGGCTGCCATATTGGTCCACCAGAATCAACCAGAGTTGATTGACAGGGTGGTTACACATCGACCCTGGCTGATGGGTCACGGCAGTAGCAGGCTGTCAATCACTGGTTACTGCCAAAAACAGTATATTATTTCTTAAGAAAAATAAATAAAAGCTCCATTATTTAAAGAATACACATCATGCTGTACTGAGGATGAAGTAGAATTTGAGGTTTAGATCATAAACTAAAAGAAATATATGAAAAATCAGTGCAGAAGTAGACTTCTTCTATTTGAAAGACGTATGTTTACAACCAGTTAAGTGCCCCCCCCGCGCTGTCTAATGCAAGAATGCATGTCTAATACTACCATTCCCTGCAAGAGGCCTCCATATAAGGCCATCACAGACAAGACCTCACACACAAGGAGCATGACAATCCTGCCTGCCTGCCAGGGCTGTCACTTTTTCAAAAAATCAAATTCATACGAATATAAAATGACCTGTTATTTGTTCGAATACCCCTCCCCCCCCGCGCTCTTCTTAACAGTTTATAACAGAAATCAAGACGGGCTGTTCGGCTTGAGTATCAGTTATTATTTGACAGAAACACAAGTCTATCAACTTGATCAGGATCAAGTGTGACTCTCTTTTTGTTTACAGTATTACCTGTACGGTACACTTCATGCACGAGCACGCGGGCATGATCGCTGCAACCGCTCCTCTCGACAGTTATTTTAAACCATGACGGGGTGTTAGAGGGCTGTGTGGGACTAAAACAACTTAACATGAGCCAAAATGTCTCTAAAGTTGTAATCCTGTTCTTTGTGTCTCACACTGCTGACTCTGATGAGACCGCGCTGCATGTGAACAGACGCCTCATGGTGACGTTGGTGGGCCATGCGTGTGCCCAAAGACTCCTTTATATTGGAGTAGCGTCCACGGACAGACCAGCGGAGGAGCGGCGTTTGGTTTGAACGTAAAGCAGCGGGTTGTTGTCTGCAGACAGAGGAGTTTCCTTCACATAGGCTGACATCTCAAGGATGCAGCAGACATTCGAATGGATAATTAGAATATGAACTTTTCACCTCATATTCGAACAAATATTTGAAGCTTGAATAAAAAGTGACAGCCCATCTACCCATCTACCCATCTGGAGGTGTTCCCAGGATGGAAGGGGTACATTATCCCTCCACCTTGCTCTGGGTCTGCTCCGGGGTTTTCTTCCATTTGGACATTTGTGAAGTTAATCATCTGTCTGTGACCATTGTTATCTCTTTGGATATGAATGGATTTTAGTACAGATTGTTCCTGAAAACACAGTGAGACAACAGCATCAACCTTTAAATGAAAAGGGTTCACTATTCAAGAAAAAACCCCCAAAATGCTCACTTTAAAAAGACATGTCTCCCGTATTTCTTCAGATGAGTGTGCCTTAATCTCTGGCAGGATGGTATGTTTTTATGTTTTTATCTTTACATCCATTTTAAGTTTTAAAACCAGTTTTTAAATGAACCTATTTTTACCCCCCTTTAACTCCAACATCAATAAGATGATGGTTTTTCGGTTTTTTGTGCTCATCGTACTTTGCTTCTTAGCTGATCTCTACTTCTTCTTCCTCAACGCAGTTTCTTTATATCATACCTGCCAACACTACCTGCCACACTTGATACCAATCAAAAAGTTGTGTAGGATATGTGTCGTCCAACCTGGCGACCCATCTTAGCACAAGCGTGTGCAAAACACTACCTGGTGCTCACGTCAGCTTCCTCGCTGAAGCAGCTTTCCACTCGGCATCACTTCATCAAGGTTGCTGTCAAAGATGTCTGAATTGAGTCCAAAGAAGAAGAAATATGCCTCCAAATTCAACTCACCTTGGTGGGAGTCATTTCCTTTGCTTGCTGTGAGACATGTAGATATAAAACACACATTTTGTGAGGTTTGTAGGAGAGATTTCAGCACAGAACACAAGTTAAAATGATGTTGGCAGGCATGTTAACTGTACAAAGTACAGACATAATGTGGAGGCACTGGGGGATGTTCTGCTTTGTCAAGATCGAATGTTGGCAGATATGTTGTATTCAACCTTAAACCCTTCCTTTCTCATTCTTTAGTTTAGTTTTACGCTCTGTCGCGTCCTTCAGTCTGCCCGTCACCTCTCGGATCACTGCTGCCAATTCTCCAACCAGCGTTATGCAAAGCCCTGATTACTTCACAGTTAATAATATGAATGCTAACTTTATATAATGCGTATAAAAGTAGTGACGACTTAGCTGCTTTGCTGCTCGTTTGCCAAACAGGCTTAAGCAGTTGTGTTTTATCGTTTTCTCAGTGACGTTTGATTTCGTGGTTTGGAGACAGTGATTGAAACACCGACCTTGTGATTTGTCCATTTAGCCTCTTTAAGTGTCATTAAGTTTATTACACTGTTAAATAAGACTTCACTCTGCTGTGTGTCTGCGTAACTGCATCAGACATTTTCATGGCATTTGAGCTATGAGAGAAAAATCACCGTTAACTTCTCTGAGATATTTACAGCTTACAAATGTCCTCCTCTTACTATTTTATGCTCTTTCAATCTGTACAATGACGCAGCAGATTTGAACTTAACTGACACGGCCTGTGAAAGCATGAATGTTTAACACTCTTAACATCTTAATATTTTCTGCGTGACACTCAGAGCACTTTAACAACATTATAATAATGATTTCCAAATGATAGAAACACAGAATAGAGAGCAGCTGTAAACTCCAAATGGGAATAGTTGCTTGAACATTGTGTACAGTGCAGGGTGTGTGTCCATTCGTCTTCTTCCAATCATATGTTTTGTGTAGCTAGAAATCCGATGGATTTACGCCAGTTCAGCTCCATGTAATTTTTATTGCTTTATTATTTCTCTCACACATTGTTTGTCTTGGGTTTGCCCTTGAGGTGAAGACAAGCTGGAAATGTTCAAGAGGCGACGTGCACGTTCGGTGGGTGAAGTCCACACAAACAAAGTCTGCTCACCACATGAGAATCTTTACAGGGATGGCAACACAGCAGCATCCCAAACACACACACACGCAAACACGTGCACACATCCACAGACGTGAGCATTCTTTGGTAGGACTCGTTCACAGCATTCCATCCCTGATGAAGACATCTTGATAGAAGCTCAGAGCACTTTTGCGACACCCGAGGGGAAAGGGCAATGACACATCCTCTGGAATCTGCTAAATGGTTCTTTCAGACCTCAGACGGTGAAGATTCGAGCATCTCTTGGCCTTACACTTTATGTCAAGGCGCCCTGCTGGCCAACTCCACTGACGTCAGTGTTTTCCACAGCTTTGCTCTTTGGTGTGCTGACCTCACATCAGCTGCAGCACCAGAAACACGTAATATCCAGAGGTGCGGAAAGATCTTACCTGTCCTACCAGCAGCACATCCCCACACGTCCCTCCAGGACATCATTCCTCACCCTCACCTATCATTTACGGGAGGATAGTTGCAGGTTTTCAAGTGACAGAGTGAGGGGTTGTGCTGTGGTTCTGTCAGTGCCCTCCTTCTCAGGTAACAAATAGACTCCCTGTTGCCAAAGCCCTCACGTACAGGGCGTTTGTGGCTGCCAAGTGTCTCCAATTAATCATTTCCTCTGTGACAAAGAGACGTGTGCGTGTGTGTGTGTGTATGTGGTTCACTGTCATGACTCACCTTCACACTGAGGGTTGAGGTTGGCCTTTTTTTTATACGACTCCATAGAAACAGAATAAACAGATACATCAGCTCCTCACCGTTCTTCTCATAATCTCTTCAGTTCTGTGAAGAGAGACTTCTTCTTTTGTTTGTCGCTTGTGTTGCTGTTTCATTGCTCTTGTTATAGTAAACAACTGTTTCATCAAACCCAAAAAGAATGACAAAAAAAATCAACACATCACATCATCAGTCCAACTCTCCATGCAGTTATTTCTATAAGTGCCTCACTGCAAAATCAATTCACAACAATTCTGCAGTAAATTCTGCTTTTTATTTTCTCAAATGCTTGCCTGAGAAAGAGTCTCGTGTCTCAATCTGTTTTAGTGTTGAAAATGAACCAAAATATGAAATCTGTATAAAATGCAGTTGGCATACAGCTTTGGGCATGCTGTTAATAAAGTAATAATTCTTCAGTGAAAATCATGACCCATCCCTGCTTTTGAACATGCGGCCTCATTAGAGAGGCGTCACATTTGGAGTTTGCCTTTAGTTTTGGTATCAGATGTAGATAGACTTGTTGTTATACTGGTTAAAATGATCTGTATGTCCCGATGACAATCAATGCATGATGTGATCTTAAAATCTTTTTAAAAGCAAAAAGTATCCGCTGTCTACAGCAGGAGTAAACCTGGGAAAACACCAACCAATCCTAGTGTTTGGGATCCAATCTGTTAAATCAGTCAAATCCTGTCCCGCTGTTCTGCCTGCCTCCTCTGTGTACAATTCGCCAGTGTGCACACGCCCTGTTTCAATGCGTATAACCAAGAGGGATCCAAGTACGCTGGAGAATGGCAGAAAAACTACCTATACCCTGATTACTAGTAAGAGGACCGGTTTGAGTCTGTGGTTTCAAATCAGTCATGATCATATGATTGCAAATCAGTGGCGCCTGTGCATGTGAGCGTGGGCGTCGTTTTGGAGGAGCTCCGATTGTAAGGAGTGTGGGGGCTAAACAGAGTCCTGAGGAGATGCTACATTCAAATTCATGCTAGTTTTCCATGACTACCAACCCTGCCTTTAATAAAAGTCACATTCTAGTTTAAAACAAAAGTTTAGTAAATTGGGCCTCATTGGGCCTCCTCTTGTCAGTACGGCTTAAAAACGACATTTAGTAAATTTGTGTCCGTTATGAGAGGTCGCTCCATCAGTCAGCCACTTAGCAGCTGTCCTTCCTTTGATAGACAGCTAGAAACTGAAGCCTCTCAGTGTTTTGGCTTCATTTCAGCTCTGTTTAGTCCTGTTAGCTGAGTGTTACAGAGTCCTGTCTGTGGGCTCAAACAGGAATGTCTCGGCCTGTCAGTGACTCAGCCCCCTCATCTAATTGTCAGTTGTGTGAAGTTTAATAATTGCTTTGCCTGAAGCTGTGTTTTCCTTACACTTCACTTCCCACCTTCACGGGACAGTGGAGCTACTGTAGCATTAATGTGGAAACACAAAAGATCCTTTATTCAAATAAAGTCTTAAATTCCTAAAAATCTGTCCAAGCGTGTCCTGTTATGGTCATTACAGCTGTTTTAAACACTGCAGAGTGTGTGTGTATGTGTGTGTATGGAGGTAAAACACACAGAGAGACCCTAAATGAAATCTTGATTCATGATCCAATCATAAACACTTTACCTTGGTGGCACAAACAATGACGGACTTTGATATGACATCATGTCCTGGGGTAGAAACCATCAGGAAACGCTCTGACAGGACGTCTGAAGAATGCAGGACTCAGACCAGTCACAAGTGAGCTCTCATTCCTCGGGTTAATGGTTTGGCTGTAGAGCGGTTTACCTCTGGTCCATGAGGGGCAGGTGTTAGCTGTAAAACCCCAGCTCTAAGCTAACCCCTGCTGTTTACTGGCACAGCAGAGGAGGCCAGACGTGAGCCCGCCGAGAAAGGTACATCAATACCCGGCTCTGCAATGAGTAATCTCTGCCAGCTGCTGTCAGTCAGGCTGATATAAGCATGTGATTGCTTAAAAACACCACACACACACACACACACACACACACACACACACACACACACACACACACACACACACACACACACACACACACACACACACACACACACATACATATACACATACATACACACCCTGTATGCCTTCCTGGAAAAAGTCCAGGCACAAAGACCTCGTTCAGGTCTGGTCTACATCTTGGGGAAGTTACACTCTGACTCTAATTGTCAGAGATTTACAATGAGCAATTTAAGTAATTGACTTAATTTTACACAGTGTGAACGGTCATTCCTCACTCACTCTGTAAAGCGGCGCTCCAGGTGGATCAGGTGGCAGATCTGTCCCTGGAGTCCCGGGCTAGTTTCAGAAAATTTCCCTCACTGCTCGGTGGTACTTACCATTATTCCTCTTGGACTACAAGAGACCTCTGACCAGAACAAGAGGTTTTGTGTTCACTGATTTTTACAGTTGAAAAGCTCTTTTTGAATCAAAAATTTGACTGTAAATGCAACAAGGGAAAGGGCCAACGCATCAACGTCCAGACAGACTTAAAAGCATTTATGTTTTTTTTTCTATCCGTGTTTTTTGTGTATTTTGTACCAATCAGCACCATAAAGTCATTTTTAGACAAGAAGCAAATCAAATGCACATCTTAACTCATCTTTACAGCTCAATGCATGCTTACCATGCTAAACAGGAATAAATTCACACCAGAAACTTTATTTATACCCTTTTGCATAAAAAAGGCCTCACTGTGTTTATTTATTCTATTATTATTTATCTGATTTTGCATGCTGTGTTTTTTTTGTATTGCATTGTAGGGATCAAAGATTATTTAACTTTATCTTCAACTTTGTCCTATTATAGAAATTTCCTTTTGGCTTATAAGAGCAGCTGATTGATCATGGCAAAAATGGTCTGTTTGAAGAAACGTCCTGCAAATGCAAAAATGAAATAAATGTACTGGGGGAAAAAGTACGCAGAGCTAAACAGAAAAATAACAGATAAAAACTACAAAAGATCTACACAAGGGAGATTTTTCAAGCCTGTGGGGGCACTCAGAAGAAGGAGAAGGTTGATTTAAGAGAATGAGAAATAAAATTTTAAAATTTGTCTCACAATTTGGCTAAAGTATAAAACACAGAATATGCACAATTTTGCTCTGATGAATACAGTAATACAACAATCAGGCAACAAGAGGAAGACACAGAGCAAGTGAGGCAGTCAGAAGACCTAACACTATTTTATCCATATCATTTCTGTCATCAAGCCTTGATCAAAATATCAATCTTTTCTTGTTCTCAGACCTTGTTTTTCTTCAAGAAGCTAACAAATATTAAATGGAAATGACACACTTAGGTTAAACATTCATAGAAAACTGCTGTTTTGCAGTATGGTTGCCCAAGCATGACGCTAAGGTGACAAATTTTTTCGGAAAACAGAGTTGGAGTAAAAAATGATTCACAGACAGCTGCTGACTCGAGTGAATTTGTTGAACAGCTGTTGCTTCACCTCAGCATTTAAAACAATTACCTTCAGTTTCTTCATTAACAGAAAAAAACTGTCTGTTTTCCTTCTAACTTTCTTCCACTGTCACTAAAAGGTCAGGTTTAAACCCTGCTGCTGAGTTTGCTTGAATATGGCGTACCTCTGGGATCTATTCTCGGGCCTTTCTTTTTTTCATTCTCTGTATTTAACCCTGGGACAAATCTCGGCGCATTTAGCTTTATTCCTTCATGATAAACATTTAAATATATTTAAGATACATATTACTAAGATGTGGATGACTGAAACAGTTAATTTAATCCTGAAATATGACCCAGACTAGTTTTTGTTTTCCCTCCCTTAGAACTCTAGCCTTTTTTTCCAGTCTGGTCTACTTTTGGTCTGTTTCTTTAGTTATATTATCAGTTTTCCATTAGACTAAAACTTGTTTTGTTTATATTTTATGTTTCTCTGGGATGTCTTCTTTCATAATTGTCTGATTGTACAACAGAAAACACATATGGATGAAATAATGTCTGTTTAATATGAAAACACTTGATTAATGCAACAGCTGCTCTAACAAGAAAAGAGCAACTCCCTTCTTTTGTTCTGGATAAACAAGGACAAACATGTGTAGGAATCACTTGACAATGTCCATCAAAAGGAGCAAATCTTGGAGTAGGAAAAGATAAAATATTACTCAGAAATATTTTACATCGTTTTTTTTTTCCTTTGTTGTTTTGCAACAACTTGGTCTTGTTATTGTTCCTGACGACCAGGAGATGAGCAGCTTAGCAGCAGCAGCTGGGCTCTGACCTCCTCTCTGTTAAATTACCTCATGTCTTATAGGCTGACTCAACCGATATAAACCAGGAAGAAAAGAGACAAATTGGAGTTGAGGGATGCATGTGGATGGAGAAAGAGAGAGGATTGGGTGAGGTAAAGAGGAACAGACACAGAGGCGGATGACTCCACTGCAGTAAAATAACAAAAACAAAGAGACATTTCCATGCGTGCGTCAGAGGAACTTTTACACTTTTCCAGTAACAGGTAGGAAGAAAAAGAGTCACACTTTCTATCATTTTATGTACAGATGACACATCAATAAATGCTTCTCATATTTTAAACATAGATATAAAGTATCTATGCTAGATGTTCAGATTAAACATGAATATGTAGCGACTTTGAAATATGTATAGCTTGTAGAAATCCCTGAATCTGTCTGTAAACTTATTCATTAGAAAAAATAAATCCTCATGAGATTTGCTAAAATGATGAGGTCATTGCATAACAATGTCCAAACTGGTTCACGACACATGAGAAGTACAAGCTACAAACACCAAGGTTGACTCTCATAGCTCCGCCTCCAACAGGCCTCCAGAGGGCTGGCCAATCAGAGTGAAGGGGGTTTGTGGAGCGGGGAGCCTTAAAGAGACAGCTTTTCAGACTGATGCTGACTTAAGGGTTTTCTAAAACACCAGAGAGAGAAAAATAGAGATTTTTTTTCAGCTGTAAATCATAAAAAGCTATCACAGGGGCATCAGAGGGACAAAATAAAGCCTGAAAAAGCACCATACCTCCTCTTTAATCAGTAGTCTCAGTTATAGTTCTCTCAGAAAAAAAATTACCCAACCGCAACGTGACATTGAAACTACATGTACTCTAACTAGCTGTTTGCTTATTGGTCCTTTTATGAAGACTAACCAGGCGTGTTATTCTTCTTAAAGAGTTTCTTCCCTCTCGCTTATGATACTAGGAATTAGGAACTGTATCAGACAGTTTTTGGAACTTACCAAGATGTGCAGTTGCACAAGTATATTAGTTTGTTATTGATTTATCCTTTTTATGAAAGCACTAAAAGATCATTTTTACACCGATGTATGCCTTGGTTTTTATAAAAACACAGAACTAAGAGGAGAAAGACTGTGTAAGCCATAAAAACACCAAAAGTTTAGTAGAAGGTTCAGAATTTATTCATGGGGGGAAAAAAAGTGGCATTTGGACAATCACTCCTTTTGTTGAAGCTTTCATACCCTCTGTTTCTTCATGCAGGGCTCAAAAGACTTTAGATAAACATTACTACACATGCTCTGATAAAGTTCGGACAAACATTCTTGAAAGCAGACGTCACAGTTTTGCCTACTTGCTGCTTTAGCTAGAAAACTGAAATTACACCACTGGAGTGGTCTGGTGTGCCGAGCTCATTGTTTTCAGCAGCAGCTCAGGAACATAGAACACATTCATGGAGCAGTCAGCGGGTTTTTATCGACCGAGCGGAAGAAAGTGGATCATAAAATGCAGGAAATTTGTGTCTTACAGGGGAAGCTATAATAACATTGGCCTAACACCACTTAAATACCCAATGTAATGAAACTTATCCTGACCAAAAGGGGCTTTAAACTGAGTGAAATGATGCAGAAAGTGAAAGTACAGCTGCCTGTAGGAGAAGGATAGAGAGGTTTTTCATGAGGCTGAGGTCCTTCCCGTAGATAGAAACATATTTCTTCATTCTTTACAGACCTGTCGCTGATCCAGACAGGTCATGTTTAGGTAAGAAGAGCTGAAGTTGAAGGGAGCGGGACACCTGTACTCTTCCTCTACTGTTGATTTAATTGTAAATCTGGTGAAGTATGCAGGTGATCCATCAGTGTGTCGGGCAGGGCCTCCTCTCTCTCTCCTCCCTGCAGCGAACACATTCTACGTTGAGGAATCTGAGGATGATAGATGGAGCTGGAAACTGTGAGGCAGTCAAACACCCCTGGTCACGCCCCCGCCTCTTAATCTCAGCTCCTCGTATCATCCTGACTCCCCTGGTTTTTGTCTTTCATCTGCGACAAACACGCAGCTGGTTACAGCAGATTACTTAGTCTCATTTGGATTTTAACGGCGACAAATCAACAAACATCTTTATCGTTCCACCCAAAGCTTCTTAACAAATTTAATTTTACTTTTACAATATTTCTAATGTTTCTAAAATAGATTAAAACAGCATGTAGTTTCCTTGAACTGTCATCACGCCGAACTGCAGAGGCATCTCAGTACCCCAAGATCTCTCTGTCCTATCACACATTGCTTTTAAGTTTTTCTTAGGTCTTTGGGGATGATTTTGTTATTTTGTTCCAAGAACTGTAGCCTGTAACTGTACCGATACTTCTCTCTATCACATTTTAAAGACATACAGGTTTAAAAAAAGCCTGAACTGTCTTCTGTATTTTATTGGCTGTAGAAACAATCTTTCATCTGTGCGCGTAGCTTCATTAACTATCCATTTAATCCATAGAAATAACTCTTCCACATCCTACATTAGATTATAATCTTTAATGTAATCACATGCTGCTTTAAATCAGCCTTTAGTATGTAGGTATATTAATGCAGCATCTCCGTGACCTCCTTCAGCAGGACGTGAGTCATTGCTCATTTCACTGCAGTGCAGGAGAGCTCTGATAAACTGCTCCCTGGTGGCCCTCATGGAGGTATTTCCACATCACAGTCAATGAAGCTGATGGATTAGAGGCTGGGAGCTGTCAATGGAGGCCGTCTGATGGATGTCACACTCAACCGCTGGTGTTGTTAGAGTTGAATTCCTGTCTGGAAATGAAAATGATTTGACCATCAGAACACTGAGAGGGCCTTCGGTCGATAATGATTAGCTGTGTGTGTCCAGTTTGTGTTTCATGGGTGGGACGTTTCTTCTATAAACTGTAATGGATTACCTCGAACATGAAGGACATGAGCCATTACAGTATTGGTCTTTGGATTATAAATGGTTTCTTTTAATACAGCTGATAAGAGTAAACACTGATAATGTTGTGACTCCGTTCTGCTGGGGCTAACGTCATGTTGACATTTCCTTTTCTTGCTGTTGGAGCTGAGCTTTAAGGCGTATTTGTGCAGCTGATTCTTGATGCTCTTCCAAAGAAACAAGCTGTATATGAGGCTGTTGGCTTTGTAACTTTTGCAAACGTGATTCTGCAAAAGCTCAGCTCTCGGAAAGCCAATTTGTCTGATTTATTATTAAAAGAGTCTCATTGGGCTAAATATAAGGTACATTTATGCAACAAATTCAGAATGCACTGGAAAAACTGAAATCTACAACGTCGGCACACTGTGCTTGTCTGGTCAACTTGTCTTTGTCCACTGTTTAAATTAGAACAGAACTTTGGCTTTGATTGATGACGTATTACAAGTCCATAAGTCCAGCAGTATGCTGTAGTACACATTGAGAGAAAGCTCCTGTATCGAAACAGTCCAGTCCAGTACGTGTATCATTGAATCCGTACTACAGGCAAATTTGGTTTAACTCCTAGAAAGCTATTCAGGCACAATTTTCTCTTTTAAATAAGACTTTTTCCTGGACTTGTCAGGTGAATGTGGCTCATGTTAAGTCAAATATGATAATATTACTAAAAACAATACATGAAAAAAATCAATTTTGCATCTTGCATCTGCAAAAATGTCTTCTAATTACAGAAATTCAAGCCTTAGTTTCAGCTTGTGTTACCTGGTAATATGATGTTCTTCTGGACGCGTCGGGTGTTTGTGGAATATATTAAATCTGATGAGATACTTTAACGCAAAACTAAATAAATACACTTGTTGAAATCAGAGTTTGTGCACAGTGAATAAAGGTTTCGAAAGTCAGAAGAATCACATCCAACTGCAGCAATCTTTCATGGAAATATCCAAATAATATCTGATTTCAAAATACTTTGCCATGTTTATCCATCCCTTTCAGTTAATGAGCAGCAAGTCACATAATTTTCATAAGAACTTCACATTTAGCATTTTTTAAGCCAATCTAAACAATATTTTAGGAACAGAGACACAGAAACACAGACACGTAAGCTTCAGTGTGCTTACTTTTCTCACTTTGTGAGTGTAAACACATTTTATCTCCAAAAAGCTGCTTAGAAAAAATGAATTGATGTCAAATTCAGTTGTGCAGTAATCGATCACGTCGATTTTAAATCAAAGACTGTTTACTGCTGCTGCTGAGAAAAGCTACGTTTGGTTTCCAGCTCTGACTTAATGAAGTGAGTGCTCTTTATTGAGTTACACTCGCACGGCTTACTGTTGGATGAAATCTCAAACACAGGCGGCCCCAGATGTTGAGTATGGCATCTGCACCTCACAGGGTTTGTCCTGGGTGGTGAGGATGGTGGGAGGTGAGGTGTTTAATCCTCATTCTGCACAATCTTCATACTTACTTTAAACCTCAAAACATCAATGTTCTCCTGCTTTAAACTCCAAATTCTTCCTCCCTCCTCTTCTTATCTTGCACCTTTCCCCTCTGTTTTATGATTCTCAGATACTCCATGTGCTAGATCACCTATTTTCACATCTCAGAGGGTGTTTCATTTGCACGGCTCGCACCGTTTTTTAAGGAGAAAAGTATTTCTGGGTCTGTGAGGCACTTTGGACAAAAGCCCTGTCAAACTTTTGTCTTGTTACTTTGGCAACCAGAATTTTAATCTTGTTGATATCCCACTATATTTCACCAACTGGAGGTTTCTGACAGGTATTTCCACTTGTGTCAGGATGACAAACAGCCGATGATGATGGATAAAGCATAACTCAGTGTGAAAGGAGACAGTTTCCTCTAGAATCTAGAGGAAGTTTGATTCTCACGCTTTGCTTCCAGAGTTGTTGGCTTTCTTGTAACAGAGGGCAGATGAGGAAAGTGTTTCAAACAAACTCCAACTGTGGTGTTTCATAACAGAGGAAACAGGATAATGAAGGGCTTAAATTTCAACAAGAAGACAATCCTGCTGTCCTGATATTTATTCCCAGAAATCAGTTGTTTAATCAGACCAACATGGTGACAATCCAGAATTAGACAAATGAATTCAAGCCCTGCAGAGACTGATAAGCAGTACAAAAGGGCTTAAAGAGGAGGTACTGTGTTTTTATTTTGTCCCTCTGGTACCCCTATCGTATCTTTACACGATTTACAGGTTAAAAAACGTCCCTATTTTCTTTTTTTCTCTCACTGATGTTTTAGAAAATGCACGAGAACACGTGTGGCTTTTATGCTTTTTCACACTCCACGCAACATCCGTTTCCAAACTGCAGGGGGCGGTGTATCCCAAACACACGTCCACCACAGTACTAAACTAGAGAAGAAGAGGTCGTTCACATAGTTTTCAACATTTTTTCCACAAATTTCTCTTCTCTGCCAAGTTTGGCTGAAAAATTCATGCCAGATATTGTTAATCACATGCTTATCAGGTGATCTCTGTGTGGTGAATCATATAAATGCCGGTATTTGCTGTGCTCCGGACACGGGGAGCCCCCGTTAGTTAGAAAATTTCCACATTGGGTTCCTCTGAAATTTCTATGTGAAAAGAACCACACAAGGGGGCGAGGCTGTTAAAATGACGTCATTGTCCACATGAAATGCAGACGCAACAAGACTCCCTGCTCCACAAACCCCCTTCACTTTGATTGGCCAGCCCTCTGGAGGCCTTTTGGGGGCAGAGCTATGGACCTTGGTGTTTGTGGCCATAGACTGTAAAAAAAATGGACGTCATCTTGCTCGGCTCAAACTGAGGTTGCCACAAAAACTGCCCCCTCTGCTGGCTGGCTGCAGTACGAGACAAAAACTCCATCCCTCTATTCATTCCAGATGGGCTGTGGTCCAACTTTAAAAAAATTATTACACCGCGTAGAAACGTTTCTCTCATACTCTCATTGCTGTGGTGATATTTAGATATTATTGGGCTGCATTGTGTTTAAGTCCTCTTTTTTTTCTGAAATGTTTCTTTTTTATTAGTTATAAGAGGTTAAAAACGGGGTTTTACATCATGTTTAACGATGATTGACAGCTGTCTTTCTCATGTAGTTTTTTTTTTTTTTTTCGAGAATAATAAAATACATTGGGAAGGAGAGTTAAGAACAGATTAGACTGTCGCAAGAAAAAAAAAAAATTGTCACCCTCTTCTACTCAGATTTTCCCAGAATTCCTCATAAGTCTCTACTGCGCAGACTCTGGCTGCACAATGGCGGTGCCCGTGATGGAGGTTTTTGGCTTCAAATCCATACAATGGTAAAAGGCGAAGCCACACTGTCCATTCTATATACAGTCGATGTTTGTGGCCCGTCCTTCCAATGTGCCATGAACCAGTTAGGAAATTGTTATCCAATTACCTCATCATTTCAGTAAGTCTTGTGACTATCTTGTGTTTTTTTTTTTTAATGACTAAGTTTACAGACAGATTCAGGGATTTCTACAACGTATGAATAGAGGTCTGAAGATCTGCACACGTTTAGTCTGAACATCCAGGATTGTTACTTTATTTGAGAACTAAACCTGAGCTGAAGCCAGAAAAGAAACAGGTTAACTAAACTCCAACATAAATATTAATGTCATGAAAATATTTTAATTAAAATGAAATGAACAAGATCATATGTCAACATGGATAAATGCGAATAAACAGAATGAAAGTGATGTAGCAGATGAATCTTTGATGACAGGAGCTGAATAAATCATAATGAACAAAGAAAACGGAACCATCACAGGATCATAAAAGGTTATATAAAAATTTGTCACATCAAAGAAAATGAAACGGGTAAAAACGTGTGGCACAGTAAGGTAAAATAAATCAATTGGTAAGGAGAAGGAACAGGTAGAACTGATAAAAGACTGAATGAATAAATAAATAAGTGGAAGAAAGATTTTAGTTAAAACAAATCAGTATAGTTGGGTTAAAATGCCATTTAAGGAGGTAAAGTAAAAACAAAAGTAGGTCTGTATTATCCATTTAGATCTCAATCCTGGCATTTGAGTCCAAAATATTTCTCCTCATTTATGTATTTATTTTCTCCTTTGAGTGGTAGACTTTAAAGTTACACCATCACCTTTGATCTGAGAGTGTTTATTGTTTTAAGCCATTTAAGATCTGTCCCTCTGTGGCCTTGTATTATAAGAAATATAATAAGAATGACATCACATCTGGAAACTTCACCGTGATGACAAGACTCTGCAAGATGATTCAAAGTCTCTGGCTAAGCCGTGATGTAAACATGTACATTTCCCCTCAAAAAGATTTTTTTCGATCACATTTTGAGCTTTTGTCTTGTTGCCGTATTTGTCAATTTACGCCATGCTTGGCTTTTCACCCACCTCTATATGAAACAGAAATTAGGCTGACATCATCTCCGTTATAAAGAGAAAATGATCACAGACAATTACCTGAATTATTCTTTGTCTGATAAATTGTCATAAAAGTTTATTTTCACTTGGGAACAAATTTTTGGCTTTAGGTAGAAAGAAAAATGGGAAATTTTATCCAAAGGCAGTGAGTCAAAGTCTTGTTGACAACAGTGTTTCACGGAGTGTGACTCTCCATATTCAGGAACTGTCGTTCAGCGTTACATCAGTGCCTCTCCATCCAGAAAAAGTTACATCTTTGCATAAATGTCCACACAGTATGGAGTCCAACATGTTTCCCAGAAGTATTTGGCTGGAGGGACGGGGCAGGAGGCTGGATGTGAGCTCTAAAGCCAAACATCACCTGTTACCCATTAACGTCTTCAGAACAGGCCTTTCCCAAAGTGTAGCGTGTATCAGACTTTTTCAACAATCTGATCAGAGTTATGTAATCACTGCCAATCTTCAATTTTCTTTATTATTTAATGACTCCTCATTTCGACTTCATGAGAAACTTCAAAAGAGAGACATGAATTTCCACATGTGAACGTTTAATTCAATCCTTTTGTGTTCCGATTGAATGAATTGTACCATTTATGGATCGACTGTGGAGATGTTGGCGAGTGGATTTTGGCTGATTGTGAGACACTTTCAACCGCTTTCTGACCTCAGATGTGACCTGAAACAGCTCCTCTTGTCTTCATTCATTTATAACTTGGAGTCAGAATGTGTGACTACACTTCTTACATGTTAAAATTTAAGTGTGTGTGGACACATCTTTGCTTTTTTCCTCCACTCATGCAGAATTCTTGTCCATTTGCATCACTTTGTGCTGAATTTAATTTATAAGCGGTTATGCTGCCACATAAAGTCCTCCGAGGACCCTGTCCTATGTGAAAACATTTCTAGGAAAGTGAAATCGCTGCTTGATTTAGCTCTCTGTCAACCAGGATCAAACTGGGAACATTTGTTTATTGGAAATGTAATCCAGATCGCTCCCGTCCAACCACCCCCTCTCTGAGGACAGGGTCACTGACCCTCAGCAAACATCAAATTTAAAAGTTTAACTTTAGCTCTTTGTGATTTACAGGGAGCCTAATCTCAATTAATGGTCCCGTATGATGGAGAACATGTTTTTACTTGTCTTTGGTCATCCTCCAGCCCTGAAACCCTGAGAAGGTGGCAGCAAACAGTCCTCCACCTACAGGGAGAACAGAGCTTCTATGAAGGGGTTAAATTGTGATGTAGTGAAAGGATTATTATGGATCACTTTCAAGTGACTGCAACACTGAAGCAAAACCACAATGTAGTAGAAAGCAGAGTCAAGATGTCAAAGGTCAGAGCCAGACATGCTAACTGCTCATGCTAACTGCTTTTTTTGTTGATTGATAAGTGTCTGTATTCTGTCCTGGAGGGCCAAAGTTGACAGTGTTTGCTTCCTATTTCTAACAACATTAGCACTTCAGTTGGTGCTAATGTGTTTGTGGCAACCGCTTCACCTTGAATTCGGGCTGGAGTATTATTATAGGGCTTTATCTTTTTAAAAAAAAGTTTTTGAAAAGACTTCATGGAGTATTTCTGGGATTGTGTTTTTGGCTGTGATATTAGCGAATTTTGCATGTTGCAAATTTTGCAAGTTTTACAGGAGTGCGTGTAGATTCAAAAATGCATTCACCTAGCTTTGTATAACTTTGTATAAACCGTTGTATGCAGGACAGGCAAGCCAACAGCGTCACCTTAACTACTTCAGTTAAGTTCACTTGCATTTCAAAAGCAGTGGACAAATAACAGAGGTACTTTTGGTTGAAGCTAACTTAGACGATCTGCTAGCTGAGCAACAAAACGCATGGATTACCTGCAACATAGTTAGCCTGTTCATCCCTCACTTCTCCTCCGTTTGGTATCAGAGGAGTGTCTAAGTTTTTATTGTTGCAGCATTTTGCATGAATACGACATCACTGTGAGGATGAAAATCACTTCACTATCTTCACATTTATTTATTTATTTATTTATTTTTGTGGCAACCTTGTTGTGACATTATTTTTCTTAACTCACCTCAAGATACAGTCTAGCTTATATTACTATAAAATCTACAAACTAAAATGCTCCTTAAGCACAACATATAAAAACATTACCATGAAAATGTTGAATGCTTAGATTCCATGAGGGACTTTTGCATTACATCACCGTCAGGGAGTCGAAGTGGACAAACTGTCTTTATGAACATGAATTAACTCAGAAAACAAAAGTGTGTAAAATGTTGCGGCATGCTAATAAAAATCTTAACTCAAGCAGTATTACATTTCTGTCAAAACATATTTGCAAATCAGTCGAACATGTAATTTATAGAGCAGCAGGGTTACCTCAGGGATTCGTCGGGATATAGATTTCCTCAGATATAAACTTTACTGTTCGCTTTAATTCAGTATTTATTGTACTTCCACTGTGAACATGCCTGAAAGTTTTCCATTAATGATCCGTCAGGACTGTGCAGCACACTTGAAGGGTCAGGGATGATGGTCAGACCCCCAGAGAAGCCATGAAATCACTGCCAGACCTCTATTACATCTTCATTAGTGAATAATGTTCTTGGATTGCACAACCAATACAAAACAGAGATGTATTTCCATAACACATTAATGACTTTGGCTGTCACATGCAGTGTAACTCAACTTTATTCTGAAACCAAATTAACTCCCTGGGAGTGCACAGGAGGGCTGTAGGGTCAAGATTTATGTTGACTATAACAACACAACAATGAGGCTTCCCAAGACGGACTGCAACAGAGATTAGAGTTAGTGAAACATCAGGAACCAAAGTCTGATCGTCAAAACATGGAGTCCTGAGCTGGATCCTCAGAGAGAATCGGGTTCACTGAAAAAGTGGTGAAAGTGTAAAAAGCCTAATCTAATATTCTTCTAAAACATGTACAGTACAGTTTGTACAATGATTACTCGTTTAGATTTGATGAAAAAGACCTTGTCCAGCATGGTTGGGTGTTAAAACTCTCTCTGAGGGCTCAGGTTTAATTTAAAGTAACACTGAGACTATTTGCTCATTTGGTATGGATGCATCAAAAAGTTTATTTTTAGTGTTCACAAAGCAGTGCAAAGAAGCACTGCTTATAAAACGAAAACAGCCTTGTTTAATGTTTTAATGGCTTTAATTAGCCGGTTAATCTATTTTGAAGGCCTTGTTTGGACTTTCATGGCCCCATTAAAAAGTAGAAGTCTTTCCTTAGCTTAAAAAAAGGAATCTGTGTTTACATGACAACAGTGTGAGAAAGATCTGGGTGCACAATGATTTAAAAGAACAACCAAAAAGAAAATTGTAGTACATATATCAGGTCAGAAGTTGGCAGCAAAACTTTGTAAACTGTGCAGAATTTGAGAAACACACTTGCTAAACAGGAGTATCACTGAGCCTATTAAAGAAAAAGACTGTGTTAATTCAGCTCGTCACTATGGAAACATTGGAGCTCTGCGGTGTGCTAACAGTGTTTTTCTTTGATAGGCTTAGTAAAACGTAATGAAACGGCAAAACAGCCCTGAGGAACTCCTCCTGTCTTTACAGAACGCTTCAACAGAGCGGTGAGTAAAAACAAACACGATGGCAAGCACAGCAAAAAAAAAAAAAAAGACTTTGCTGAAGAAGCGTAAATAAATTCAGTAGAGTCAGCAGCATGAACTAAGCTTCGGTGAGCCAACCGCCATTGTTTTTAACCTCCACTGCAAAGAAACTTGATCCAGAATGTGGTAGACATGTCAGAGGGGCTCTGAAAAGACCAACTCAACTGGTCAAATGAAGTGTCAGTCAAAAGGACCAAAATGTTGACACTGTAGTGTTGAGATTTGAAACACCTCGCAGAACACGACCGCCAATTGAAGGGTTAAATGCTAGTGTACACTGTGACGAATTGGGAAGCGTTATCAAAAAATCCCCGCTCTTTAACCCACTTTTAAAGTTTTATGAACAATTTTTGGCAGCCAAAATTTCATTCTTCTGTAAAATGAAGGCGTTAAACTCTGTGCAAACTATTTATATAGCTTTTAAAAGCCCACATTTGAATTCCTTTTTAGAGTGACACATTTAAAGATTTATATATTTTTATGATAGGCAGGAGCATGTCAAGAGAAGTGGTCAGGGCTGGCACAAGTCCCCCTTGAAATCCGACAGGTGCTATCCTCAAAATACTGACCCTTGGTGGTCTTTTTGTCCCGTCTAAGGAAGAAATTCTGTTTACTATTTTAACTCTGTTGCAACTGGCTGTAGAAAAACACTTAACACGTCTTTTTCATTGTCCAGGAGCATGAGAAAGGAATCAGTCCTTGAACAAACTCCAAGTAAATTCCTGCTGTCTTGTCCCTTAAATTTATGTTTGGGAGACTTAAATGTTTTAAAACTCTGTTGTTACTTCTGAAAGTTAAAAAAGTTATACTCAGGAATGTAACCTTAAAAGGTAAAGTAGATATTATTGGTCCAGATGGACAATGTTTGACCATGCCATCATGCATAAGTCAGTGCCTCATTTGACAAGAAAAAATAAAAGCGTGGACACTTCCCAGACAGAGGAAAACAAAGGACAGAAATGAGAACAGGCAGAGAAGGTTAGAAACATAAACTGAGAAATCATATCAGGAGAACCTTTGTGTGTCTTCAGGCCTGGAGAACTGCTCAAACTGGAATTGTTTCAGTATTTGTTTTGGTGACAAATAAAATTTGTTATCAATAGTGATAAAATACAGACCGGCCTTGATAACAAGGTGCAGTAGCTTCAATCTGAAACACATTAGTCACTGCTGGCCACAGAATCACGCAGCTTTACTGAATCTCTTCTTATGTGGATGATGTTAAACTACATGATGAATTCAGCATCAGTATCTGAAACGTGTGTGAGATCTCTGACTGGATAACATGTCCTCACTTCATTTCAACAATGCAGCTTTTAGCAGGAATCTCTGCACAAACCCTGCTTTCGAGTTCAAGTGGGAGCTGTCAGGCTAAACTATTTGGAACGAGGCTACATTTGCTCTGACAGTGATGTATTGCAGCATGCGGTGGAATGATGAGGGGGTAACCTGAGATTTCCCACATGCACATAAAGACAGACGTGAGTTCATGTGCACCAAACACACACAAACACACATGTACACACTCTGAAACCTCCATGTTCACCACCACAGAGTTGGGTAATTCTGCATGCCAGGCCTCAGAGGGGATGTAGCACTTAAAAGCTAAACGTTAGCACTGGATAGCAGGAGTATTGACAAGCTGACAGCAAGAGGAGCCGGAGTGAAGCTGGAGGCTCGTAACCTCCTCAATTAGAGGAGAGGGAGTTCTGCTGTGATGAATCGTGCTTCGGTTTAGCATGAAGGGAGTGAGGGGAGTTTAACGCAGACAGCCATGACTTCATCCATCAGAGCAGCTCATCTACGTCTGCAGCCAGTGAGAAACTTTCTGTAGATTCACAAATTTATACACCACAACTTCAGGCTGCAGCAGAGTTAGAAAGGAAAAGGAAATGGAAGAGTCCAGTATGAAGCTTTTACTCCTGTCCATCAAATCGGTAACACCACAAATGATGAGGCATCTCTCAAGTTTGAAACAAAAAAGACAAGTTATAAAACATATCACTCCTGTGCAGTTATTCAGAGAAAGAAACGCAAATTAGGAACCAAAACTTTTGTATGTACTTTGGTGTAATCATGTTGAATTCAGCTGTAGAAATAAGTGTTTTAATATGGGACCTAACAGGATTCCTTTGCTTTGAGAGCATGCCTCAAGTGGACACTTGAGGAACTGCAGTTTTTACACTTTTGAATTGTTTTCACTAAGGGCTCTCATGACATCAGAATTTCACCTCAAAGAAATTTAAAAATAAAGGTGGGTACCTCGCTTACCTTGGTCCCCTCCTGATGCGCAAGTGACACCATTAAAATGCTTAACTAGCCCTGCTCGCCCACACCGATCTGATAAAATTCTGATAAACTCTTGTGAATCAAGGCAGTTTATGGGACATTAAGGGTCCAATAATCTGGGTTTTTGTGCAGTGGTAGGAGCAGCAGACTGTGGTGAAGACCAGCAGGCTAGATGACAACATACAACCTTCTTCTTCTCTTTGTCTGGATTTCTGCTTCTTCTTCGATTGTTCTCTGTTGTACGTCAGTCTGTGACCAGCAAAAAAAGAATCACTACAGCCCCGACTATAAACCTCCCACTTCCACTGTATTACAGGCATTACATAATGCTTAGTTTTTAGCATGATATCAACATTTCATTTTTTTAAAAACTCATTTAATATCAATACGTGTTATCGTGACAGCCTAGGTTTCATTTTCAATGTCAGGACTTGCAGCTTGTTTCCTGAGTTTCCATGTTCAGTTTTTTAATCTCTTGTTTAGTACTCTTTTGCCTGTTCTTATTTTATTTTTGCATTTCATTTCCTGTCTTTAAGTTTCCTACTTTCATTAAGTGACCTTTTCTTGATCCGTTATTGTATCCTTATGTCTCTGATTTCCTCTGGTCTCATTCTTGAGATGTTTTTTTTTTTTCTTTCCTGTTTTATTTTTTAGCTTCCAGCGTGAAAAGTTTAGTGTTTCTTCCCGTTTCCTCTCTTTTGTCTCAGTTCTTTGTCAACCTTTCCGATGTCTCCTTGTAGTTTACTTTGAAGATTTTCAAATAAATACAAAAGTCACAATCACCCCCCTCCCCCCCTTAATAGGGGCCGATGATTTCCGCATTAACAGACTCTTAGACGGAATAACGGAATTGACCAAAAAAAAAAAACAGAATCTGTGGTTAAACGTGGAATATTGCGTGGAAATTAACATCATGTGACTGAAATGCTGTCATTGTGAGGAGAAGGAACATTTGTCTGGGGAATGTTTCTGGGGACCACTTTTTTATAGCACCACCTGTGCGTCTCCCATGGCATCCACTCATAAACACTCACCCGCCCCCTCCTGAACTGAAACAACATGTCGAAGCGTCCACCTGAAACACCAGCTAAAGGTCTTTGCACAGCATTTCGTCCATTGGAAAATAAATTTGATCCCACGTTACCTCTGTCCTGTTTACACACTGACACCAAAACTTTCGTCTGTCATTTTTTCGGAACAGGTTTTGATCTGCATTTTTTCCATCCGTGTGTATGTTCCATTTGTGCGTCTACTTCAAACATACTGCCAGCTGCTGCTGAGGCTCAGTTCCTTTGTGGAAATTGGAGTTCTTCTTTTTAATGTGTGCAGTTTATTTTTCTATTAAAAAAAATAAATAAACGCATTGGATTCAGTAAGAAAGAGGAATAGTACGTTGGTTGTCGGTACCTGTTTTGAATTAAGGAAAGAAGATGCAGCACAGCGTAAGGTACTGTGTAAACATGCCTGGCTACTGTAGCTACAACAAGGGGCAACACTACAAACCTGTTCCAGCATTTAAGAAAGCACCACAATGCCATTTATGACAACTGTATCGGAAAGAAGTGTTTATATGTTGACAGGATCCTTTGTTGTGTTGGTCATACTATAGAATGGTTTAGTACTTGTGTTTAGTGAATAATGCAGAGAATAAACACCCCCCAAACCAAAAAAAATCGCGATTAGATTATTTTCTGAACTCGTTCAGCCCTACTCACCAGTTTGTCAAACGGTCTGGAAGTGCTTGTGAGGAAGGCTGATTGAAGAAGGTGTTTTTTCCCCGAGGTGTTTGAATCGAAAACAAACAGATCTATGTAAGTGTTTGATGGTGATTGCGAGCACCACTCTGTGAAACGATCATTTCAGCTGCTGTATAAATATTTACAAGACGTGAGGTGAATCAGCATTGATACGTGCGTAAACATTTGACAAATCTTCGGATAGCAGCGTTCTCCATCCAAACAATAACCCGTCAGATGTTTAGGGTGGGTTTCAGCTCTTTGTTTCAGTGGAAAAACATGCAGTGGGTTTATCTTCTGGTTGCTGTTTTTCATTCAAGTCTTAAAACATGACTATAAACTGTTAACTGAATTGTGTATGAGAATCACACGATGCTTCTCCTGCAGCAGTCACTCCAGGTTACGATATCTGAGTCCTCTTGTGGCCTCAGAATCAGTTTCCATGAATTGGCCCACCAACAGTTCCCTCTCCCTTCAGCACTTCAACGACTTGTTCCTGCGTTCACCGCTGCTCCAGGCGCTCTCTTGCTGTAATCCCTGACCACAAATCCCCGGCTTCATAAGTAAACTAATGCCAACGTGGCTGTAATACCTCAGATCTTTATAAGACATATTTTCCTCAGTGTGCCAAAGCTGGTCTCTAATCCGCTTCACCTCCCATGTCTGCCGAGAATCCAAGCAAACAGCCGAGTCCCTGTTTGATTGTTTAGCTTTGATCAGTAATTTGTTGATGACTCTGGAGTGGATCCAGATGCCGTCTCACTCTCCGTCTGTCCTGTTGGAGTCTTGATGTCGTCCTTCAGGTTCTACATGTGCAGTGTAGAAGGATGTGGATTCCCAAGAGCTGAGAACCTTAAAAGAAGGAAACCCACATAAAAATGACCCGGTTATTGGTTCCAGCTCTCAGGACTGCATGCGGCCCACATCGTATGAGGTTTGCATGTAGCTTAAGTGTTAGCACATTTTTCACAGAATGTCTCACAAATGTCTTCATGTTTTCACAGGTACAATTCACTTTATGGATAAATCGTTTCCAGCTTCTCACTCATATGTGAACTGAAAATGTGGTTCAAAACACCAAGACTCCATCGTTACTCTGGCTGTGCTTGCTGTCGCTCTCTTTACATGAAGTTATGGCTTTGTTGGGTCAGTAATGTCTGTTGTTGTGATATAGATTGATCAGAACTGAGGGATCATACATACACCATGGGGAAATCAACCAGGTTAGATCTTCCTGGGATTTTGGTGTATGCCAAGATATCCCGTTTAGTTCTTAGTTAGGTCACATATTGTCGTCAAAAGCTTTGTTTTTCTTCACTGACTCGGGGTGAATGTGGTGGATCTCAGAACCATGTTTTCACCAGGTTTTTCTGGAGAGCCTAACCAGGTGTGTGATGTCAGCGTGGTACAGGAACCTCTCTGCACAGTTAAGACCTGAGCTTGCATGTTTAGTTCAGACTGCCCTGAAGGTTAAAAGGACTGAAAACCTTCCCCTGAGCTGTGCTCTTCAGCAGAGTGAAGTCTGGCCTGTCAGAAGAGCTCTTACCATCAAGGTAGACTAAACATAGTCTCCCAATGCAGACTGAACTCGTTTGAGTCCAAACTGATCAGAATCTTACATGTTTCATGAAGCTGTATTTTTTGTCATCTGCCTGATGAGAAACAGCACATGTTTAGAGTAGAGAGTGGAAAAAGACCTGCAACAAACAATAAGGCCTGGGATTTGTACCAGCAACCTCTGTGATGTATATTAAACCACACAGCCCAACAACACCCAAGTTTTGACACACTCAAGTTTTTTAAGATTCACTGATTGGTTGTACCGCTGCTTCTTTGCATTGGGAGGAGCCTCATGAAGGTGGTTCGGGCATCTGTTGAGGATGCTTCCTGGACGCCTCCCTGGAGAGGTGTTTCGGACATGCCCAGCTAGAAGGAGACCCAGGGTGGACCCAGGACGCCCCGGCATCCCCCCTGAGGAGCTGGCCCCATGACCCAGACCCGAATAAGTGGTAGAGGATGGATGGATGATTGGTTTTGATTGAGACTGATGAAAGCAGGAGAGAAGGCAGTAGTTGTGACACCAATCAAATTTCTGTACTTTTATCGATGATAAAGTGATATTCAAGCATCAATTTGAAACCATTTTTAAAAAGGCTCTTCAGAATATGTGTTTGTATTTTAAGCTCAGTGGTTTTAATCTCAACACGACTTTTATGCAGATGTTTCATTCTTGTTTTCTCAAATCTCTTCTGACCTTTTCTATGGTCAACAAATCTGAAAAATAAGAACAAACGCGACACATCCCTGCCTGACATGTCCAGCCTGTTTTAAGCCAGGACCCTCAGTAAAACATGGTCCACCCGTGCCATCCGCTCTTTGGAGAGTTTCAGCTGCTTCCCTCAGGCCTCAGACCTGCTCTGAAGCAGGCCAGAAAGGAAAAAAAGACTCTTTTGTCCCTGTAGAAACTGGCCTGGTTAACAGTGACATATAATACAAATGTTGTTATGTTGTTATTGTTTTGAATGTTTCAGTGTTGTGTCTGTAATTTGTTTTACTGTTTTGTTTATCAGTCACTGCTGACTGTTAAACAGATTATCCCTCTGGGATAATAAAGAAAACCTTGAACCAACCCGCCTCATGAGTCACGACAACAGAGAAGAAGAGCATAATTTAACCAAATCAAATGAAAATTATATTTGAATGTTATTTAATTTTCAGAATTGGGCCCAGGTGCACCAAATCTGAGAAGCTGCAATCAGTCAGCAGACCCTGCAGCTGGAGGAAACATTCAAATTAACGGGCAGATATGGGCTTTATTATGTTTGACACTATTCCTGATTTGATGAAATAGATTTGGAGAAGCAGATAACTTGCCTGAGTTTTAACCGGCTGCATCTAAACGGTGAGAAAGCATGGATGTTAAACCAAGAACCTCCATCCAACAGATCAAATGTGCTCATGGTGGGTGAGAAAGTACATTTTCCAGCCTTTGTGGAGCAAACCTTGAGTTATAAGCCCTTCGAACTGCATTACGTGTGGTTGGATAAAAGGGATGTTAAATTTTGTGGGGGAGTCAAGTTGCCCAGAAATCAGAAAACATATCTACAGAATCAAATGATATTAAAGAAGATGGAATGAAAGGTTGCGAGCTTACTCCTGGCAGAGTCACTGTATATGGTTTGACTTTGGCTCAGGCTCACTCCTCCTCTGAGGTGAACTAAGCGGTTCGGTGTGTGGCATGAGTCCGCTTTGAAGACGTCAGTGATTAATGGTCTGTGTGAAACTCTTCGGCTGTGCCGGTTACATCACTCTCTGTTCCTGCCCCGCTCTCCAGCATGACACCTGATACCTTGTCAGAGCAAAAAGATCATGTCACTGGCATCAGGGTCTAGAGTTTCATATGTTTGAGAGCTGCTCTTTGATCCACTGCTGTCACATTAAAAACAGACTCTCAGGGTTTGCATGACAACACCCATCATAAAAACAGCCTGTACTGCTCGTGCATACGCAGGCTTGACCGCATGTTTTCCTCACTACTCTGTGTTGTTAAAATGCTATGAAACGCACACAAACACACACACACACACACACACACACACACACACACACACACACACACACACACACACACACACACACACACACAAAGTCAGAAGTTTTATAGCATGAGCATGGTTCTACTGTACGTGCACATTTCCTGAAAGCCTTATGTAATTCAACTCAACCCTGTGATTTAGATACAGGTGCTGTGCAGAGAGATCAAACCCAGTGATTCATTCAAATATGTCACCAGTTTCTGCTCAGGCAGAAATAAGGAAGTCACAATAAATATGATTAATTTCAGCCATAACTACATCCGTATCTATGGCCAAGGCATAGCTGCAGGCATGTGTTTGAACTCGAGACAACCGAGGTTTCTCTAAACAACAAAAGACATCTGTTGAGAGAGTCAAATGGGGTGGAAGTAACCTTCTGTTGTTAGAGACTGCAGCACATCCAAAAGATTTTTTAGTTTGCAAAACCCCAGTTTCAATTTTGTGCTTGATACCGGCCATACATTTTCAATAGGAGACCGGTCTGGACTACAGGCAGGCCAGTCTAGTACCCGCACTCTTCTACTGTGAAGTTGTAACACGTGCAGAATGTGTCTTGGAATTGTCTTGCTGAAATAAGCAGGGACGTCCCTGTAAAGACGTGGCTTGGATGGCAGCATATGTTGCTCCAGAACCTGTATGTACCTTTCAGCATTAATGGAGCCTTCACAGATGGTCCAGTTAGCCATGCCATGGGCACTAACACACCCCCATACCATCACAGATGCTGGCTTTTCAACTCTGCGCTGATAACAATCTGGATTGTCCTTTTCCTCTTTGGCCCGGAGGACACCACGTCCATGATTTCCAAAAACAGTTTGTGCTGTGGTCTGACGAGTCCACATTTCACTTTTCCACTTTGCGTCAGTCCATCTCAGATGAGCTCGGGTCCAGAGAAGCCGGCGGTGTTTCTGGGTGTTGTTGATATACGTCTTTGTCTTTGCATGGTAGAGTTTGAACTTGCACTTGTAGATGTAGTGATGAACTGTGTTAACTGACAATGGTTTTCTGAAGTGTTCCTGAGCTCACATGGTAATATCCTTTACACAATGATGTTGGTTTTTAATGCAGTGCCGCCTGAGGGGTCAAAGGTCACGTGTATTCAGTGTTGGTTGTCAGCCTTGCTGCTTACGTGCAGAGATTTCTCCAGATTCTCTGAATCTTTTAATGATATTATGGACTGTAGATGATGAAATCCATCAATTCTTTGCAATTGTACATTGAGAAACATTGTTCTTAAACTGTTGGACTGTTTGCTCACGCAGTTGTTCACAAAGTGGTGAACCTCGCCCCATGAACGACTGAGCCTTTCGGGGATGCTACCCAATCATGACATTCCCCTGTTTCCAATGAACCTGTTCACCTGTGGACTGTTCTAAACAGGTGTTTTTTGAGCATTGACTGTTTTTTTTTACTGTTACAGTCTTTTACTGACCCTGTCTCAGCTTTTTAGGAACATTTTGCAGGCATCAAATTCAAAATGAGTGATTATTTGCAAAAAAAAGTTTATCAGTTTGAACAATATCTTGTCTTTGTAGTATTCTGGTTTTATTTATGTTTTACACAATGCTAAACTCAGAAGTTTAGCAGTTAAGTTTTTTATGGGTTTCTTTGGAAAATAAAGGCATGAGTTCACTAAATAATAACAATCAGGAGAAGTTGTAATCTTTCAGCTCCTTTCTATTTTAGCGTTTCAAGCTGTCAGCCAGACAGGAGGAGAAACACTGACCAGTCTGAGAAAAGAAAGTCTCTGCCCATCGGATAGCTGTGACTGGTCTCACTGATTACATTTTCACTGAAGCTCTGAATTATTGGCAGCTACCCCGTCAGCTCTGTTGTCATCACATATTTACAGGAGGGTTGAGTAAGAGATTCAGAAAGAGTCCAAGGATTTGTTTTTATTTCTGGCTTTCACCAAATTCTATCTCCAAGAGCAAAATGTGTCCAGCCATGAGCTGCAATCACGTGCATGTCAGATGAGTTTAAGGCTGCTCAGTAGATTTTTAATCCTGAAGCCAAAAACTTCATTTACTGTCAGCATGAGATGAGGGTGTGTTGGGTGAAGGAGGATGTAATGTTATGCAAATTAGAATCATTTAAAAATTACAACACCACATCTCAGTCACTGTTGTAAACTACTTCAGGGCAGCTTGAAAACATGAGCTCCTTTCACACATGCACTGCACTCCTGATATGTTTTATAAAGGAGGGCTGTTTGTGTGAAGCTATAAGGCTTAGGTTTTCACCTTGACTTCATTTAGACTTTTCCCTGTTAGACCCCTGGTACAAAGTCCGCAAGAAGCTGGATGAGCTCATTCACAAACCAATATTTAACATGAGCAACTGGGCGAAGATATTCATACCCTCTGCTTTACAGCTTGCCTCACCGAACACTTTGAACCCTAGGGTCCCCCAATTGGGGGACTTTGACGTCATGAAAGAATATCGTGATGTTGCATGTGATGTTAGTGCTGTTGCTTTACAGCAAGAAGGTCCCTGGTTCGAATCCCAGTTCGGGCATGGTGGGCCTTTCTGTGTGGAGTTTGCATGTTCTCCCCGTGCATGTGTGGGTTGTCTCCGGGTACTCCGGCTTCCTCCCACAGTCCAAAATCATGCTCACTTGGTCAACTGATGATTCTAAATTGCTCGTGAGTGTGAGAGGTTGTCTGTCTCAGCTGGGATTGGCTGGCAGCCACCCGCGACCCTAAATAGGATAAGCAGTATAGAAGATGAATGAATAATTAAAACTTTTTTTAAAACTTTACTTTAATAATTATTAATTATAATCAAATGAATCATGGCATATCAAACTCTGTACATCTCCACTGTGAACCCACTCGCCACATTTCCGGCTCCACCGCCGCACCGCTACATGCTAAACAAAAGAGCAACACATCAGATGGAAGCAGAGACTCCACAGATTCCAATGATACAAACCAAAGCTCTCCACAGCAAAATATCAGAGAAATAGAAGCCAAAGAATCACAAACACAAATAGAGCTTCACCCATTGGAAGTTTTAAAATTTCTGGACCAGGTTGTCTGGACCAGGACTCGGGGGGAGGCAGGTTACTAAAGGAAGTACTAATGTCATAAATGAATGCCTCTATGTGAAATAAAATGTACCCACATGAAATGTATACCTGATGTAAGAAAATTTACATTTAGATTTATTATGTAATAAATCATGAAATATTTCATCCTGAATTTTAGTTTTTGGAATTAAATTCTATATATATAAATTATATATAATATAATTATATAATTATATATATATATATATATATATATATATATATATATATATATATATATATATATATATATATATATATATATATATATATAAATTCTATTCTATAATTATTTTCCTCAGAACTGAGTGAGTCCATAATCTTTTCCTGCTGCTTTATCTGAAAAAGAAATTGACTAACACTTTTCTCTTTGTTTGTTTTCTTAAAGTATTTCTTAAAGCCAGAAAGTTTCCATTTTAAACGACTTTAGTTTCGTGGCATGTCTGTGATCTTTTTTTTTTTCCTACAAAATTAAACAACTGAATGAACATCCTCTAAGACCGATGATTCCATCGTGTTTGCCAGGGGGTTGTGGTATTATGGTTTCCCCTCGTCTTGCAGAATTGTCCTTGAACATTTTGTACTGATATTAATGGAAGCACTTCCTCCTCATCCTCTGCTTGCCCCTGTCCCATACCAAACTGAGGACTTTGTTTTGTGAGAGCGTTCTGAAAAGTTATACTTGTGCTGCGAGGAGCATGTGTGAAAAGACAAGTTCCTGAAATTATTAAGGCCTAAATGTTCTTCAGTATTTGCAATTCAGATCTGCCTTAAAAAATGCACATGTCAAGGAATCATTCCAGGGTCCAAGTCTGTTCTTGATAAAGAAATTAAGGAAGCTAGCGCAGGCCGAGGAACTGTCTGTGCTTTATACAAAATACTTGTCTCATCCCTTTCTGACAGCACCACCACCGTGAAAACACAGTTGAAACGGGACATTAGTTCATCCTTCACTTCAGAGCACTAGGACACAAAATTAAAACATCCAACATCAGTCTCTAAATGTGTCTGATATGAAAGTATCCAAATGAAGATCATTCACAGAGCTTACATCACTCCATACACAATAATAAAAACTAGTAACCTAATTCCTCTGATTTCTACTGGCTTGGTTGTGGTAAGACAGGTACGTTTGTGCACTTATTGTGGTCACACTGCAAAAAGTGACATCTAAGCAATTGTTTTTGTCTTATTTAAAGTAAGAATTGCTTTATTATACTTGATATGAGCCACATTCAACAGAAAAGTCCAGGAACGTGTCTTATTTTAAGATATTAAAAGACAAAAATAAGGTCTGAATTACCTGCAACAAGTCAAAAAATCTGCCAGTGGGGTGAGAAAATTTACTTGTCAAGTTTAGAATAATTTCTAAATACAAGAAACTTTCAGTTACTCCACTGGCAGATTTTTTTTACTTGTTACAAACAATTCAGAGCTGATTTTTGTCTTTACATATCTTTAAATGAGACATGTTTCTGGACTGGCCTGGTGAATGAGGTTCACATTAAGTCTAAAATGACATTTTTTATTAAAAATGAGACAAAAACACTTCCTAAGATTTGGAGTTTTGGAGTTTTTTGCAGTGCATGTCCAGCAGTCCAAAGATTTTGGTCTCGGGTAATTGATGTTTTACAGGTGATGTTTGATGTCCGTATACCACAGCACCCTGATGTTTGCATACTTGGAATATAAAGACAAAGACAATCCAATACATTGTTCATCTTGCCTTAATGTCTGTTAAAAGGAAAGTTCTCATGAACTGGAAAACACGCAAACCGAATGATTTAGAATTATGAATTGCATCAATGATGGCTTCTGTACACCCCCCCCCCCCCCCTTTTTTTTTTTTTTGCCTCTTTGTGCTGTCAGCCAGTACTTGTGTTATATACCACATGGAGACAAGATGTTCTCTTTGTCTTGTGTTTATGTTTTTGTCTGTGTATTATTCTTATGTGAAGGGTGTGCTGTCATCGTCTTTGTTGTTTTCTGGAAAAAAAAGATAAAAATGTAAATAAAAAAGAAAAGATTAAGGCCTGACATGTGGAGCTGCAGTGAGATTTTAATGAAGCGTTTTAAACAAACAGAAAGAGAAGACATTGGATTATTTTATGTCTGTCAGTGTTTTTCTGTGCGTGTGTGTGTGTGTGTGTTTGTAAATGTGTGTGTGTCTGTTAGCTGTCCTCCACATTGCTTCTCCTCTGTACCGTTTCCTCCCCTCAGAGAGGCTCATCAGTGCAGGTCGAGGTTAGCCGCTCTAGTGTAAACTTGTTAAGCAAACACAGCATGTTGTGATAAAAACCACGCTGTCTCACTCCACGCCTTCCCCAGATAACAACAGTCAGCGTTCCTACAGCTGAGGAAGAGCTCTGAGTCTGCCTCTCTCTTCCTTTCTCTCAGAGCTTTGGCCGAAGCCTCCTCTGAGCCCACGTCCTCCCTCCTTGCTCTCGGTCCAGCTCACAGTTTGAACATGCGATGGCTGCCGGCCAAAGCTCTACAGAGGCCGTTCTGTGGGATCAAAGCCTACTGGCATCTTCAGCGGATTCCTGCCATCCATCGCGTCCATCTCCTTCAGATAACAAAAGGCGTTTGTGTTGTGTGAGAGCAGGGAAGCGTTTCAAATGTGCAAAGTCTCTGTGAGGGAAGTGAATAACTCATTGTCGGTGTCTTCAGCGGGATCCCGAAGGTGCTGCTCGCACTTTTTCAGCAGCTTGACCTCGACTGGGATCCAGTGTAGAGCTTAAATGTACAACTTTATCTGGATCTGTGTCACATTAAAAACTGTCCACACTGGAGAGGTGGTTAAATTTATCACTTTATTTTATCCTGGCTGTAAACATGCAGAAAACATGACCTATAAAGATCCAAACACATTTTAAAAAGTTGTTTTTAGGAGCAAAAAAGCTGTAAAACCAAGAGAAAGGTACTGTTAAGTGTTTTTTTTTTTCTTCAAGCATGCTGCTTTTCATTACAGCCAAGATGATTGCTGAAACTCTAGAAGAGCAGTTAACTAAGCCCGGCCCTTATTTTGAAAAGTCTCCATGGCAACTTAAATCTATGTAGGCGCTGGAAATACCCCAATTTAGCCCTCATGAAGGTTAGTTTGACTTCGTGAGGAAAAAAAGGACAAAGAAGTGAGAGTAAAAGGATCTAGAGGGAAGAATGTCTCCTCAGGTTTTCATGAAGGTAGATGAGAACAGACAGCAGCTTTAGAGATGTGTCAAGCGTGTTTTTGTAAGAATGACTTAAAGTGTGTGTGTGGGTGTGTGGTGGCACCTTTTGCTCCACTGTTTTCATTTCGAGTGATCTTTTTATCCAAACTGCTGCTTTTCTGAAGATGTTTTTTTTTTTTTGCAGCAAGATCTGCGCATGCACATGTGTATATGAGCCCAGAGAGGGACTGTGATGGTTTGTTTTATATCTGAGGAGCAGGTATCCGCAAAAAAAACACCGCAGTCTTAAAATTTCATGCAGGGCTGAATTTAGTGCAAAGTAAGGTACGTTTTTGAGCATGCTGAAGGCACGCAATTTGGGGCTAAAGGAGCGATAGAAACACGGAAAAATAATCACTAAGGTTTCAAGAGGACCTTCGCCCTGATTCTTGGACTCGGGCCCCTAACTAGCTCATTATCATGGGGGAAATGGAGTAAACAATATGCTGAGGCTGTTTCAGGACTATCTTTTGAAAGCAACAGCTGATGTGTGATCTAAAGGTTATTGTCTGTATTTTTAGGCTACATCCACACGATACAAAAACGGTTTCATCCTTTCTTGTATCAAAAAAGTTTGCTGTAAATGTGGAACCCTCAGAAGAAATATGGGCATCCAGACAAAAGTGCTGAAACCCACTGAAAATGCTGTAGTACATACGCCAGGGCTGTAGGTGGCGCTGTGACTATGCCACAAAGTCCACCAAAAACAGAGAATGACACACGGAGCGTGCGCATTTGGCTCGTGCAAAGACGGCGGTGAATACAAGAAGTCAGTGAGAGGTGGGGGCATTGCGTCATCATTTCAGAAAATACCAGATAGTTTGTCAACATGGAACCAAACCAGTGCACGGTTTCAGATTTATTAACTCTGGAACCCGGTTTTAAAAATGATTGAATTCAGTTGGCCAAAACGCCAGCTCCGTTTGGATGAAACATGCATACGATAAAAAACTTTTGCGGATACACCTAAACCCGTCTTCATCTGGACGGCCCCATTGAAGGACTATTGTCTGAGCTTTAAACGAGACACTTGTGATTTATTCTGATGCATTTTCAGGAAACAGTAGCGGACGAGTCGTGCAGTATCTAGAATAATTTCCATTTGATGAAAGTGCTGCACATTCAACCTCCAACGTTGCAACCTCAAATATGCATTAAAGAGACCAAAACAATTATGAAACTAGTTTTACAGCTAGAAAATGACGCAAGACAAAAACACAAACCAAGAAAAAATATGCAAAAGAAAAACCGCTGCCATCAAAACAGAAGAGCTCCAGACCTGTGTGGGCATAATAATACTGAGAGGGGATTTATTTTTCTGTACTTTGACCCTGAACTCGGCTGATAGGCATGAGTTATGAAGAGTGGGATCATCTGATATAAACATTGTAAGTAGGGAGTAAGAAGACTGATATACAACATATTAACAGGATGAATTAGAGGTTAAAGAATAATATCTGGTTTTGATTCACTTGCACTTCATAAGCTCGTTTAGGATGTCAGATTGTTTCGATGCTCTCCTGACTGTGTCCTGCAATCTGACGTAACCATAACCACAATGTGCTGAAATAACACATCTGGCTGCGGTCTGTATTACTGCATCTCATCTCCAGTTGAAAACCATCAATCCTTCACTTTAAAACAGGACTGGTACGAGGACACGACACCGCTAATAAATTCATGAGGATGTAGTCGTCATCGTTACCCCCACATCCACAGTCCTGATCCCGCAGATTTATGGAGTTAAACCACAGCCTGTGTCCCTCCAGAAGGAAGGACTCCTGACTCCAGCTGAGATTTAGATGTGATGACACAGGCGCCAGCAAAATAAGCTAAGTGGTTTGCGTTGATTTTAAAGCTCCAGCTGCAGATCTGCTGAATCATGGAAGGATGTAATGAACAGATAAATCACAGCAAACATCTGAACTTCAGGTGGAACATCAAGAGATGTTCCACCTGACTTAGAGAAATTAATGTTTAACTGTAAACTTTCATACTCTGAAGACGGGTAAGAAAGTGCACCAGAGGTAACATTCCTGTATTACACAACTGTATTACCACATACTGTAAACAAAGTGACAGTTTTGTGATACAATATTGTGAAAACCCTTGTTGAATTTAATCATAATTTAACCTTAGTATCAATTTTTGACAAAGAGACTTTTTGTTATACTGGTTAAAATGATCTTTATGTCTGATGTCAATCAATCCATGATGAGTTCTTAAAATAGAGTGAAAAGTATCTGCTGTCTACAGCAGGAGTAAACCTGGAAAACACCAGCCAATTCTAGGGATTACGATTCAATTTGTTAAACCAATCAAATCCTTTCCTGCAGTTCTGCCCGCCTCTTCTGCGTCGATTCGCCAGTGTGCACTAGCCCTAATTCAATGCACATAACCAAGAGGGATCCAAGTACGCTGGAGAATGGCAGAAAAACTACCTATACCCGATTACTGGTAACATCGTGCAAACAAAAACGATGTGCTGAGGACCGGTTTGAGTTTGTGGTTTTGAATCAGTCACGATCATATGATTCATGCATGTGAGCTGGGGCGTCATTTTGGAGGAGCTCCAAGTGTGGGAGGGCGGGGGCTAAACAGAGTCCAGAGGAGATGCTACATTCAAATTCATGCTAGTTTTCCTGTAACTACCAACCCTGCCTTTAAACGACAACAAACTAAGTACGAAATATGAGAGTGCTGGTAAAAAAAAACCCAACAACATAGAGCTGGTTGTCTAGATTGGCACCACGGATTGGCCCTTTCCCACCGATACGATCCAGCTTTCAGGGGCTCAATCCTATCAATACCCAATACCAGGATCAGATCAGTGCATCCCAACACAAATGTTTGTCGTCACAGAGACTGCGTCCATGTTTTGTACCGTCTATAATGTGTAAAGATGTGCACTGACATTAGCGCAATGTAACATTTATATCCACGGCATAATAAGCCATATTTCAAATGAAGGCGTGCAAAATTCTGCAGTTCTTTGAGTGTCCACTTGAACCTGACTCCAAAAGCTGAGTGACCCCCATTAAATCCAGGTTGTTACATTTTGAAAGCAAACGTAAAGATTTCTACAGATTGAACAAAATGACTTTTTAATAACTGGTGAGTTTAGTTTATTATCATTCAGGCTAAAAGGGATGCATACATTATTAGGGATACAACTGAGTTTAGTGACAGGAGGTTAAAGGGTAGAGTCCAGCCTCAGCTCCAGCTCTTTGCCTGTTTGTAGTTTGTGCAAAGCTTTGAATTTAGTGCCATGCAGAGCAGCTGATTGCTCAATTATTCGCCCAAACATCTACTCTGTACGGGGTTCAGGATCTTTCCTAAGGATCACTCATCTTGCAGACTGAGGCAGCTGAGGATCAAAAGGAGTGAAAAACGCGCTAAAGCATCTTAAGGTCACGACTCATCTGTAATGTTTCATTAAACTTTGCACACTCCCTTGAATGTTCTCCGGCCACTTAGTGAAACAGGTAAACAAAACAGTCTTTAATTGCATCTGGACCTAACTTTTGTTTATACTCTTTCCAAAAAGTAAAACAGACACGTTCTCTTCGTACATTATTGCGTAATTTCTCAAATTCTTTCCTCTTGTTTTTTGGACTCGGTTATCTCTTTAACCCATTTTTTTCCACGGCTTGCTGCCCTTACACTGTTATTCTTCCATCCCAAAATGTGCTGAAAGCTGAATTTATGTAACAGCTGACATCAATTATCAAGCTAACACAACAAAGAGACATTAAGACTTAGCATGCACAGTATCAAACTGTTCCTCTCGCTTCACTTGTTGACTTCTTAACATACATTTGTCAGTAAAGCGTATTATGAAGCTCAAGTCGCCCTTAAAAGCAGCATGCATCAAATAACCTTTCAAGGTGTGGAAAAATCTGCCTCTAATGGAAGCAGGAGACTCAGGAGGAGTCTTTGGAAAAAGCTTAGAATCATTTGTCACCTTAGGGATCCTCAAAAAGACATCACTGACTGTTTTTCCTAAAATGGTGTTCATGGACAGGCTGCGGATGATCCCAAGAGAGTGAGATTTGCACATCTTAATTTAAGTTAGCACATAGTTTCAGGGATGGAAAGAGAACCAGATGTTAAATCTGTTTTTAAAAACTCTTTGAGATGGATGTTTATGAATATAAGATGCACCCAGTGATGGATGTATATTTCTTACTGGAGAAAATAAAGGTGTTGCATTGAGTTCGGACACAAAAAGTATCTTTAACCCAGACAACCAGCTCAGATACTGTCATGTTTTCTGTTCCCGATGCTGCATACTCTCATACTGAGCGGTAGATCATCTCAGCTTTAGCTTGAATTCGCTGCTCTGTTAACCACGCAGTGATCTTGATGTACTTCCCGACGCCTTGGCTCAGCAAATAAACTTCACAGCCACTTGTTTACAGCCCTCCAAATGCATTTAATTCTGCAACGCTGGTCATTCTGACTTTGCGGTTCAGTCAATGTAAAGAAAGGCCAACTTAAAGCCTCAGTGGTTCCCATGGACGGGGAAACATTAACCCTTCATGCTCATTAGCCTCGTGAGCGAACTGTGAATGGGTGGACAGAAACCCTCCAGGACAAGAGGGGGAAAAGTAAATCAAAATCCTCTCTGGACTTGGCAGAGGAAGGTGTCAACCGCTGTGTTGTTGTGCAAAGCAGATAATGTGATTTCCGGACAAGAGCTCTCTTCACATGTCTCTGCAGAAGCAGCCCACTGTGAGATAAGTCTTTAAGATGAACTCCTGTGAATACTCTAGACCAAAGCTCTCACTCAATAGAGCCCTGATCTATTCAGGCAAAGTCCAGGTCCATTAAAGAGGGTAAAGACTAAAACAGGGATGAGACAGGAAGACACGGCATGTCTCTGCATCTGAGCTTTTCTATAGAAGGTGTTCGGAGGTGACATTTACTGCACAGAAACTACGCTGGGGCTGTTTTCTGAGGACATTAGATTTAAGATAGAAGCTCAGTCCAATAGGGTTCAGGTCTACACTGTAAAAAGTGTTCAGCTCAGTAAGCCATCATAACTTATTTACGTCTAATTAAGATAATGAGTAATGAAATTTCAATTTCATTTGATGAGTTCTTGCTTTGCCAACTCAAGGTTTGAAATGAAATGGAAATTCCAGTGTGTCAACATAACTCAACACTTTGAGTTTTGTCTCTCTCTGAAGCTGATCATGACCGTATAGTGTTTGTTGAAATTTCATCTTGATGTGATAAGGGAAAACTAACGATGATATAATATTTTTAAAAACTTGAAAGGTGCTCCATCTTGTTACAGCTGCCTATAAACATAAGAAGAGGCACAAGGTGGAGGACTACTAGCAGCTACCAGACTCACACTGTCAGAAAAGTCAATACAAATAGGGTACTGTAATAAAATTACAGATTTTTCTGTGGCCCTTTACAGGAATATTAGACATTTTTCAATTCATGTTGCATTTTGCAACTGCGCCCCGTTAGCTCCTTTCTTACGGTTGATAATTATGTTTTTATAATGTTCTTTGATCTATGTTAGATTTAAAAAAAAAACAAAAAAAAAACAAAAACATGAAACTCCCAAACAGGACACGCCGCTCCTCTCCTGGGAGCATTTTCTTCTTGTGCCTCCCAATCCCAAAACTGTTTAGCAAAGCTACAGCTTTCAATTTACAACCCAGAATGCCTTTGTGAATTGTAACCATAGACCGTTAAAAAAAAAAAAAAAAAATTGTCAGCTCAAACTGAGATCAACACAAAAACTGCTCCCCCTGGTGACTGGCTGCAGTATAGGTCAAAAACTCTGTCTCTCCATTCATGAGCTGTGGTCAAACTTTAAGAAGTTATTACACCTCGTAGAAACATTTTTTACATCTGTATGCTGTGCTGATATTCAGATATTTTTAGGCTGCATTGTGTTCAAGTCTTCTTTTTTTCTGAAAAATTTCTTTTTCATTAGTTATTAAATCACATTTAACGATGATTGACAGCTGCCATTCTTTTGTAGTTTTTCCAGAGTAATAATACATCAGGAAGGAGAGTTAAGAAGAGATTAGACTGTTGAAAGAAAAAAATGTATATACTTTTGTCACCCGCTTCCACTCAGATTTTTCTGGATTTCCTCGTAAGTCTCCTGTGCAGACTCTGGCTGCACAATGGCGGCCAATAAGGACTCCGGTGACGGAGGTTTTTTGGCTTCAAAACTGTTCAGTGGTAAAAGGCGGAGCCACGCTGTCCATTCTATATACAGTCTATGGTGTGAACACAGATTTTTTTTCCTTTGGTGACCGGCTGCAGTATAGGTGAAAAACTCTGCCTCTCTGTTTATTCCAGATGGGCTGTGGTCAAACTTTAAAAAATGATTACACCTCGTAGAAATTTCTCTTGTCCATATGCTGTGGTGATATTTAGATATTATTGGGCTGCATTGTGTTCATATCCACTCAGATTTTCCAAGAGTCCTCCATAGTCGCTACTGCGAAGACTCTGGCTGCACTATGGCTGCTCCTTTGTCAGAGGTTTTTTGGCTTCAAAATCGTACAATGGTTAAAGGTGGAGCCACACTGTCCATTCTTTATACAGTCTGTGGTTGTAACCTAACAGTTACCCTTACCATGAGTGAGGAGGTAACACAGTGGGTATGAGAGCCTACAGTACAATGACATGTTGTTATCCAAGGCAGGGGGTACAAAAATGAAAACATTAGTCAACTTAATTTTGCAGTTTTAAGTTCAATTGCTGCCTTAAAAATGTGAGTTAACATATCCTGAAAAGGCAATGGTATGAATGTAGCTGGTTAAACTGAAAAATGTGAGTTGAATGGGTGTGTAACTTTATGTTCCTTTGACAAGACAAAGCAAATTTTCTCAGTGGATAATGTAATAAAGTGAGTAGTTTCAGCTCAGAGGATAAAGTTCAAACAGTAAATGATCATTTCATAAGACACTTGTGTAACTCACCTTCCTGAGTTGAAATAAAGCTTTTCTCAAAGTGGAGTTAGATTATATTTTTAAGGCAGCAAGTGGACTTAATATTGAACTTAAACCAGCCTCATAATTTTTAGGGAGTAGATTAAACTTTCTGCGTGGCACATGAACAAACAAAATTACTGGAAAGACCAACCACATGATGAAAATTATTATTTGGTACTTCAAAAAAAGTAGAGGACTGTTTTATTTTAGTTCGCTGGTGATAAACAGTAACTGAGAGTTGAAATCAGAGCATGCGAGTCCATCTTTGAACCTGGAAGCAGCATCACACAATTAAAACATCATTTTGACCTTCCCACCCAGAGTGCAGAGCGAGGCATCAGAGGAGAGCTGCCGTGGTGAGTTAACGCGTTAAATGGGTGGAGGAGCTGTGTGTGACTTTGGAAAATAAGAGTAATGACTGACTTAAACAAGCTGATTTAATTTCCAGACACATTCACCTCAAACATCTTTATTGATGTCATACAACAAGTCATCCCTCCTCGTGCCTCAGAGTCTTGTAGTTTATATTATGAGGAGAATTCAGCAAAGCTGGTCACTGTGTGAATCATGAACCCGCTTCACCCGGACACACCCATCATTACAAACACATGTTACTCTGCCCAGCTTTGTCATAACTCCTGGAAAGTCTTTAAAGTAAAGTGAAGACTGCAGACTTCACAGAAACATCATGACGTTAGGCTGTGTTAGAGGAAGAGCTGCCTGAAATATTCACTGTTTTCACTTTATTCTACTGGTTTAACTGTTTTGATTTCCCTGTGTGGTGGTTTTTTCTTCTTCCAACAACTCATTGTTAAAATACCAGTAAACTGGACAGAAAAGCAGAGAGTGGTTACTGTAAAATCTGAAGGATATTTCACACCAGTAGACAATTCAGTCTGTTTTTTGGGGGGGCTTCCAATGACTGAAAGACTTTAATTGCATTCAGCAATGTGCAGTTTCTCTGCAGATGTGTAGCTCTGTCTGGTACCATTTATCGTCTTCACCCTGCTAGAATCCCACATTCAGTTGAGCTCAGCCTGTGGTATTATTATAAGTTCAGTCTGACAACTCCCATTTTAAATGGTTTATTGCAGCAGCAAATACATTCGCATATTTGGCGCCAGGCTCCGTCCTCGTCACTTCTTGCAGAAAGGTTTAAATGGCAACACTGAGGAGTGCAGGTGGATGCTGGGGTGACGGTGGGGACGAAAGAACATGCTGTGACACAAATGCAAGGCAGCAGCTGCATTTATGAGATACAGTCAACTCTGATTGCTGTAACCTGGGCTGAGACTCACACTATCCCCTCCACTGACCACTTATTGTCTTAAATTGAGAAGCGCAATCTTCAAGATTACTTATGGCTTTCATCAGTGAAGCATTAGCTCTGGTCATTGAAACTTAGTTTGGGAACTGGAAGCTTGCTTGTTCAAAAGCTTTTTTGAGTAAACACCTACTGAAGTATGGTGATCAGATGATCCACCAGAGTGCAGAACAAAGTCTGCAAAGTATGTAGGCTAACATAACTTCTTGCAAAGGAAAAACAATGCTCAAAATAAAGAAAGCTTCAAAGATTCATTAGTAATAATATCTCAATAAGGTGATCGAAAATTGACGGTTCACCCCTCCTAAAGGGTCAAAGACAGTCCCTTGTGCCTTTGACCTTAAACCCTGAAATAAGGTATGTAACAGCGATGGAGCTTCACAATTAAGCAAAAGACAGTTGTGTAAACTTTGAAAGTTCTGTAAATAAACTTGACTTCAGATTATCAACAGCTGAGACCACAGCTCGGCTCGGACTCAAACATCTCTGTCAAACTGTATAAATACGCTCAATCACTCCAGATCATCCGTCAGCTCCTCTTCTCTGCCGGTCTTTTTGAATTTCCTCTGAACTCTTTGGAGAGTTTGTCTGTCCTGAGCAGAAAATGATGGCTTGGATTGTTCATTTACTCCTGAAATAATCTGAATCTTATGTTGTTATAGACGGGCTGCATGTCTGAGCTCTGTTGTCTGTGAGAGAAGAGAGGAAGAAGAGTAGGAACCTTGACCTGGACGCTCACCTTAACTAAGTTTATAAAGACGATTTGAAGCCTGAAGTATGATGTGACAGAAACAATGAAGCCAGATGATCAGAAAACGTTCCTGTCAGTTTATTTCAGTCCTCGTTTGGTCTCCTTTGCAACTTCATGAATCAGGTTTTAAATGCGTTTTGAACGCTGATCTGTAACCTGGTGCAGCTTCAAAGTCGACCTTGGGTTAATTAGATAATTGTGTTTGTGTTTTTAGCTCGCTGCCCTCACATGCCGCTCTGACAGACAGACTAAACTTCCTCTAACAGGTTTCATCTATAAAAGCAAAGAACAAAGCACATCTGGTTCATTGGCTCTCAGGAACAGGCTCGGGCTCTTCAGGTGAGATCTGGAGGAATTCAGAGCATGTGGATGTTTAGCGAGGATGATTTTTTTTTAAAAGACAGACACCTGCTGTGAGATCATTACAGACAGTGGAAGATTATGAAACCAAGATCTGGACTGATCTCAGATCCAGATAAGAGCCATAAAACTGAAAACAGGAGATGTTTTGATCTAACAGGGAGATAATCTTCAGAAAGTCCATATTAAGATACCACATTCATACTTACTTTATCCTCAACTTGAACCCTGACATTAATTTGGACCACTAAACGCTTATGGGGGTCAAATTTTTGGGGTGAGAGTGTCCGAATCTTTCCAGCAAAGCTCCGGGCTTACTGGGCAGACGCTGGCCGAGCTGGGTGTGTTTTCATAGTTCAGCCGGGACAACAGAGCTTAAACCAGCAGAATACCAAAATGGATGAATGAATATGTTTTCATCTACAGTCACGCTTCAGCTGAGATATCTCATCTCATGTGATGGAAGACTGCGCGGCATGGCAGAAATCTGCTGTAACGGATACAGCCGGGACAGAGAGGAGTGTTCAAGACACGACACATCCATCCAGTGTGTCACCTGAGGATGAGGGATAGATTTACTGTGAGGATGAAAACGTCCCTGAAGTCTGAACATTAAAGATCTGAGAGTAACTGAAAACCCTTGTAAATCATGACTCAGCGCACGCTCATGTTCTCATACAAGTATACTTTATTTTATACAGCTAGATGAATGTATACATAGTATACAATACAGAGACAAAAGTAGAAATAATGTTAACTGTACATGATGTAAAAGGAGGAAATAAAACTGTACAATACCATCTTTTAGATGATATGACTGTGAGCTAATAAAGCACTGGAAATAAAACCAATTTCTGATGAAGTGTCTGCGTCTTCCTTCAGTCTTAATGTCGGTATTAGAGAGTGAACCGAGGTCTGCAGAACACAAGCACCTCTACACAGACGTTTACTACCACAAGACTCCCAAATGTTGACTTATTCTCACCCTGAAAGTCTCCTTCAAGGCACTGTGAGGAGTTTCCATGTTGTGTTGATTCTGGTGACCCCTGTGGACAAATTCAGTATTGCTTTGCTGGAATGAAGACTGCGTTTCCCATGAGCACCATCACCTTTTGAGATGAAGATGTATCTCATCTATTAGGGGAGCAAATACATGAATGAATGCAGAGCTTCTCTCTAACTCTACTTTTCTGTGCTCAACTGTAACGTAAAAGCGACTAAGTTTTGTAAACTCAGATTTTTTTTTTTTTACCATTAGCTTACATGCGGTAAGCGCGCATCACAGGTGTCATGGTTCATCGTTTGAAACTTAAACAGAAAATCCTTTTTCTAATCCTGTTCCAGTGTCAGGCATGAGTACAAAACATGGTGTCAAAAAAAATTATCTAAAGAAAAAAAATCCTCTAACTTAATAACTAACTGAAAAGCCCATTTATTCTCCCTTTACGTACGAAAATGTATATGTCCTTTTCAAACGAAAGGGGGGGGGGGGGGGGGGCAGCAGAGTCCAACTTTTATGACGTCCTGACAAACTTAAAAACAAACATGGCGACTGTGGAGGAGGTATTGCTAATGTAGCTCTTGCATAAAAGACAAAAATGGAGGCAGAAGTTCCTAACCAACTCGCAAAGTTTTTCTTCTAAAAGTTCCTCCATTTGTACTAACAGCACAACTTCCCCAATGGTTTCTGGTGGCACTGCTCCATTTGGCCCATATCCATAAGCTTTATGGAAGAGTACAGACGGAGGACACTGTTCGTATCCGTATTTAACGTTCCGCATAATTAGGCCTTTACTGACCATCTTTAGCAGCAGAGCTCAAAACAGTTACATGGGTTTTCAGGAAATCTGACCTGAATACAGGCACTAAACTTAAGTAATAACTAATTGAATTATTGATGATCTCATTTTACTCTGAAGGTTATTGGGAAGCATCAGTACGAGAATCAGATTTATAAGCGTAAGACTATTAAAAACTCGGCTGAAATTCCCCACAGTGCCTTTAACCAGCCTCAATGCTTGGTGGTTCTTTGGTGCTAAATTATAGATGGCAAAAAAGAGGGTACAGCCATCATGATGTTAACCCTTTATGCTTTTATCTTATATATGTCTTGGCCAGATTCTTTCAGCTTTTCAATCAGAAGTCGCTGCACCAAAATGCAAACCCTGCTGCTGTTTTGTCATTGATCCCGTTGCATTCAGAAGACCTGAAACTATGAACTGAGACTCTTTAACACATTGGGAAAATGTTTTCTGAGGTTATAAATGAACTAAGAATTAGTTTGTGATTAGAAACAGGTTTAAAGCTCCTCTGCGTTGGCTTCATTCTTAACCCAAGACTTCGCCCACTTCTTGTCCACAGCGAAATGCCGAAAAGTAACCAAACTGCAACCACTGCACACCTTTAAACACTCATTGGCAAAGATGTTTAAAGAAATGTAGGTGTTTGTTGAACATAGTGAGATTCTCTGCATGGACTTTGCACAACAAAAAACAACAAACAGCGCAACGTAGGGTTAGCCAATCTGGCCACATCACCAAGAATCAAGAGCGAACATGAAGACTCCTCCCTCGGGTCTGTAAGTGGCTCTGTTATTCAGTGATGTCTGATGCTCTCCAGCTATTACTTAATGATGAATGTTAATGCTGGACATGTTGAAAGTCTACATCTCTGAGGTGTTGTAATCCCTCCTCTCAGTGCATTTCTGTCTGTTTCATTGTTGAACATGGCCGATAAAAAAAATATGGAGTCCAGACAGACGCCCTCGCACTTTCCAAACTGAGGGTGTGACACCAAAAAAATGGACTTTCACCAAATATTTTTAAGACAGCAGATATATTTTCTTCTTAGCTACACATTTGCAGCTGTGCAGGAAACACGTTTATAGTTATCCAATGAAAACACGCTCTGTTTGAGCAACAAAATGGAAAGCCAGGATAGAAACAAACCAGGATGTGTTTGGGAACTGACTGTTTCATAGAGGAGATAACTCTTGCACTCATACGTCAGGTTCACTTAGCTGTCCAATAAAAAATACAACTTTAAACCAAAACTAAAGGTCGAACAACAGTTGAGTTGATGAAGTATGCATGAGCTCGGCCTCTCAGCATCGCAGAGAAAGGTGTAAAACTGCAAAGGCTGCAGAAGTTAAACCAAAAAGAAAAGAGTTTTAGTTTGAGCAAGGTAGTTATCATTTTTGGCAAAGTAAAGCAGAGGCAGTTTTTGAGTGGGAAACATTCACCCCTGGTTTTCATGGAGCTTTAAAGAGGACTGCAGAATCACATCCTCACTGATCTTTGTAGGATTTATTTTGTCGCACTATTTAGTGATTTACTAACAATCACCATTTACAGCTTTAAACTGCAGAATCTGACATCTTAAGGAGGATTCTGGTATCAGATGTTATGTTAAAGTTACATCCACAAGGGTGTTGGTAGCTGTTGGCTTCTTGCAGAGTGAGGGTTCATGCACAGAGCAAAAATGGTGTAAAAATAGTCATAACGCAATCACAGAACTCCTTGATAATTATGACTTAACTTTCATTTGTGTCTTTTAGTAGATATTTGTTAAAAAGTGCAGCTAAAACCCCAAGTTAAGGCTGTTTCAAACATGTATGTTGGCTTTGTGGTAAGCTTTGAGTGAAAGAAAAGGAAGTCTCTTCACTCTTTAGTGTAACAACACTTTATGTGACAAGTTTTGGACATATTCTTCAGATACAGACCTGAGTACTGTTGATAAAAGGTCGACGAACTATCGTTTTTGCTGCGCACCTCTCAGTGAAAACGATCTGCTACCCTGAAGAATTTTGAATTTCTTGTCGTTCCATGATACACAGCTGCATTGGCAGCTTCAAGAAGTCATCCGTCAAGTCCAATTATTGCCAAGTACTGTTATATCTGATGATAGAGAAACTTGGAAACAGAATTAATCTGCACTTTTGGAGATGTGTGAGAAATCTACACACTTCAAACTCTTGATGTTGATGTTTTCTGGTCCCATTTTGAGTCGAAACAGCAGGAAGGAAAAGTAAAATAACTAAATACTCGTGTTTATGTATTTAAGGTGGTTTTCTTTCTTGACATAATATGTAATTTTAAGTTGTTCCAGCTCCAGGAGGTGAGTGTTAGACAGTCAAAAGTTCAGGTGATAGTAAAGAAAAGGGCTGTAATCTGTGTTATCTGTCATGATACTGCATGTGACAGCAGTACCAGAGCGTCTTTGAAACTCTTTGGCAACATAGAAGAACCAGTGAAGTGTGCTCAGTTTGGTTTATGCAGAACAGGCAGACGTGTTATCATTGCACTGCTGCAGAATGCATCACATACATTCACAACACATCTTAACTCAAGCTACACTCATTTCCCTCTTTGCGAAATTATCCTTTGAATTTTTGGTCCCAGGTAGTAATGAGGATTCATTGAATTTGGTGAGCTATATAAAGATCGTAACATATGCATAGCATGTATTTAGACTGCAGGATATAAAGCTTCTGAAGCCGTGTGTGAAGATGAAACTGCTCTGAAGTGATGGCTGCCGGGTTTGATTTTTCTACATCAGATGACAGCCAACAGCACCAAATGAAAACAATCAAATAATAAGAAGATATAAAACTGCATGGACCTGCATGAATGGTACAGTACTGTTTCACATTTTCATTCACAGGTGAGATAACTGCAGAGTTTCTGCAGAGGGTCGAGTTCCTCCTCACAACACTTTCTCTTCCTGTCCTGAAATTTCAATTCCCTCATTTTTCCGAGCAGTTTGTGATCACTGTCTCTGAATCTGTCTCCTCTTTGTACTTTCTGAACACTCAGGCACTGTGTCATCTGTCCTGGTCGAGGTAGACTAACCACAAGTCAAACCTGCTGCAGAGGGTCCAACAGTTTGTCCCCCTGAGACAGAAGTCTGTCTTCAAACTAAAGAGGAAGACCTCCTCTGTCCTTACAAGCCGACTTTGCAGCAGCAAGATGCCCTGTAGGCGCAGAAAGGCTGCTTCAGAGAGTATTTCCCCTCAGCACAGCCTCAGAGTCCTTCTCATGCTGATCAGGGCTTCAGGTTTGTGTCAAACCGTCCATTTGACTGACAAAATGAGTCCCCAGGCTGAGTCCACTCTGCTCTAACACGGCCTCAGGTTGCACAGGTCCAGTTCCTGAGGCTTCCTCCTTCCAGCACAGTGGTCTCTGGGGAGGTTCAGGCCGTTGTCCGTCATGCAGCGCACTGGCCGCCTCTTATAGCCCCTCCCACAGGACCTGGAGCAGTGCGACCATGCTCCTACATCCCACATGGGGCAGGGATCCCCACACGCTCTGGAGGCCACAGGCCTGTCAGTGCTGTCGCAGTCCACTGCGGGACGCCCGTCCATGCTCTGACACTGCACCAGCCTCTTCTGCAGACTGCTCCCGCAGGTCACCGGGCAGGAATCCCAACTTCCTGTCACCCAGTGGCTCACTGGCCTCTTCCCCATCATCTGCTTCTTGGCCTCCACCCTGTTACTGTCCGACAGGACGCTGTTCTGCGCCGCGTGGCTCCTCTCCTCTTTCCGTAGCGTCTTCTCCTCCTTGCTTTCCTTGGCGATATAGAAGGAGTACCTTACTCTGGGAGGAGTCATCTTCCCCACAGAGAGCACCTCCACGGTCAGAGGCTCCTGAAGGGGTCGGGTGGCCTGGAGGATCTCCACGGAGGTGGAGGTGCCACTGTAGCGCAGTAAGCTGCCCTTCACCAAGAGGTCGCGCTCCACTGCCGACACCACATAGTTCCCGTTCAGAAGGTACTTTCCGTAGCGATTCTTCACCGCCAGGTAGTTTTCATCACTGACCATTCCTCGATAGCCGCGCTGACGGATGTCGATGTTAGATGCTCCAACAGGAAGCATCACCACGAAGTTATAGCCATGACTGAAAAGTGAGAGGGAAGATATATCACATTAATATCAGAAGACAGCGCATGGTAAGTCTTTCTGAAGCACTCTGAGGCAGTTTGTCTTGAGTCCTTTGTATATATCGTCACTGTCGGGTAGGGTCTAAACTACTGGAGAAGCTTTATGAGTGGGATCTGTGGATTAGTTGGCCACAGACAACAAGAACTCCTCCTGGTTGTCTAAGCGTTAGACAAACAGGGTGAGATAGTTTTAGGACCTTGTAACCTCCTTTTGGTGTGTAGGGGTTGGCTTGGTCATGCATGCAGAAGATGGAGGTGCAACACTTGTGACACCAATGGTACCATTACCCCACCTATTCATTCACAGCAAATGTTCCTGACTATTTCCTGCTGGGATCACACTTCAGCTCACAACACATTGGAAGGAAGAGTCTGGAAAAAGTCAGGAAGAAAACTGTCTGTTTATGTTCACACATACAACACACCTGGGTATGGTCTGGACATTTTCCAGAGTGTGTTGCATGTGTAACTGAAGCTAAAGGAAGTGGTTGAAAATGTTGTTTTGTCCTGGCAACATGTGCAGCCTAATGAAATCTTTTTGCAGTTCAATTTCAGCTTCATAAAACAACCCCTGTCAGTTGTTAGCTCTCAGATACGTCCAAACTTTCTGCCCTGGACACCAGAAATGTATCAGACATCTGTGGTTGATGTAGGAGTTTGATGTGGTGCTAAAAAAAGGAACAGAAAGTCCTGGGCTTGATATGGAAAGGCTGGATGTGGTTTATAAAGCGCTACAAAGACTTCCCTGCTGCAGAACCTGATCTGAAGCGGACTGTGCACCAACAGTAGTTCAGTGGATGCTGAAACATGACTTACATGGGTTTGGTAAAGAGTCCTGAGACCTTCTTGCAGCCCTGGTTGTCCCCACCACACACACCACACTTGTCAAACTTCTTGTTGGAGTCCAGCTTGCCATCACAGCCGGCTTTGATGCATTTTCCTTGAACACACATGGCGGAGGTATCAGGAGAGCAGGGCGTCCCGTCCACAACCTGCAGAGTCAGAGACATCACATCAGGCCAGTTATTATGCAACAACAGGAAAAAGGAAAGCTCAAGACAGAAACATTTGGCACATACATGTTCCACAGATTTACAAACTTCATTCTCCTGACTAAACAGACATAATAAGCCAAAGAGCTTCAGTACATAAACAGAAAGTCCCAGCAGCACCACAGGGAGTGTACAGTGTCCTTTAGTGTAAACGAGATGTTGGCTCGTGTCGCTGCTGCAGGATTGTTTCCTCTCTGGTTGCATAAATAGTTGCTGACAAGCCACAGCTGTGAAGCGATACTGTCCCTGCATGTTTCCCTCTCTCACCACTCCATCAATCCAGCAGCAGGGATCGCTTTCTCTGCTGCCAATAACAAATCACCTCTTACTGAGCTTAATGCTGCTCTTTAATCTTGGAAAAAGGTCAAATTATAGCCGGTGGTTACACGCCAAAGTCAGAAAAATGTTTAAACAGGGAGCTGCTGCAGATCAACTTCCTGTCAAGCTTTAGGTCACGATGAGGTGTTCAAAGACAAGGAGATCAAGTGCAAAACAAAACTCCCACCAAGCTCGGATTAATAACATAATTCACCAAAGTTCTGCTTTTGCACACAGATCTCAGTGTGGTAGGACTTATTTTATCCTCACAGCAGCATAATGGAAGCTGACAGCATTGCACCAAACTCTCTACAGGCTGCAACCACATTTGCACTAAAGCTAGCAATTATCGGCCTCAAACCAGCCTCCAGATGGTTGGGTAATTACGTTTTGCTGGTAATGTGAAAGCAGTCAATATGTCATTTGCTGTGAACTTTTCAGAACTCATTGGAGTTTCTCCACTTTACTAACACAGAGTTCCCCCCCGAGTCTCCTAATGAATATAATCTGTGGGCCATTGATTCACTGAGGTTCATCAGATGGTGTGTGTGTGTGTGTGGAATGGATAAGTCAGGAACATACCTTCGGAGCGAGGACGTAGAAGTACCCAGTCCCGTTGGCGCGGCAGATGAGCTTACATTTGTCTTTGGGGGAGATGCCGGAATATTTGGGGACCCAAACCACAGAGGAGCCCAGTCTGTTGGTGTTTAGGTTCAGGCCATTGAACGCCTCACACTGCTCCTCACGGAAACTCTTACCTACAGACGTAAAAACGATCACAGATAAAATTCACAGCTGATCCAGTGTTGATTTTCATTGTTTTCTAGTCTTGTTGTTGCACAGCAAAAACTCAGAAAATCACATTCAGAATCAGAAATACTTTATTGATCCCCAAGGGGAAATTGGTTTACAGCTGCTCCCATTCAGAAGTGTTAAATTATAGCCACATTCAACTGACAAGTCCAGAAAGTCTTATTTCAAGATCTTAAAATGCAAAAATGAGGCCTGAATTGCTTGTAACAAGTGAAAAAATCTGCCAGGGGGATGAGGAAAAATCTAATTGTCAAGTTTAGAATAATGTCTTAATACTGGAATTTTTTTGTAACCCCTCTGGTGTTTTTTTATACTTGTTACAAGCAATTCAGAACTCATTTTTGTCTTTAAATATCTTGAAATAAGATATGTTCCTGGACTGGTGAATGTGGCTCATTGTTTAGTCTTTATTTAATAAAAATAAGACAAAAAGCAATTGCTTGGATTTCAGTTTTTTTGCAATGTGACCATTGACTTGCTGGATACCATGGAGGTAAATGATGTTACCTTCATAGTTTGTTGCAAAGTTGCCCCTAGCTCATTCTTGTGAAATGTGAAAAGCATAACAATACAATAGTTCAGGTGTTCCCAAAGTTTTGGGACTCCCAAAATAGAGGCGCTGGAGACCAGCAACCTCTGTCGTTGGATTAAACCAATTGGTCAATCCAAAAACAGACAAAAAAAAAACAAACAAACAAAAAAAGGCCTAAGATACCCAATTCGGCTGATCCAGAGAAAAATAGTCTACATCAGTGCACATATTGCTGTGTTTTCTGAATGAATCTGCAGTCACTGTTACCCTCCTTAACCTGGTTTAGTCACATCAGGGGTCTTCATCAAAGAAATGTAGAAAACCAATCAAATATTTACTGTATGCATAATTCTATATCGAATTTAATCCCTGCATTTGTTTATATTTTTAAAGTAATGGGTGAAATATGCAATTGTAAATAGTTTCTGACTTTGGAAGACATTTTGCGACCCCCAAAACTGTGAAACACAATAGTTGTTTGTTTACCCCTTGAACTGAACAGATAAACAACCTTTAGGGTTCAGCATGCAGCTCTTACAGATGGTTTTGTAGCTGCCACCAGAAGCGACCCACTGGAACAAAACTTTGGACCACTCACTTATTTAGATCCCAGAAATGTAAAATTAGAGCCAAGATTAAGAAACAATGGGATTCCTAATAAAATGAGGACAAACAGAAGTCTTTGTGCAAACACAAAACTGTCCTGGAAAGCTGTGGCTGGGATTTCCACTTTCTGAAAAGAAGTTTAGAGCAGGTAAAAGCAACGCTGGCTTCTTGGACCAGCTTTAACTAAGTGCATAGTTGATGTGCTTGTCATGATATGAGGCCTTTTAGGACACGACTAGAAGCCTGAATACAAAACTCTTTGCCCTGGAAATACCAACTTCCAGAGATGGAAAAATGAAGCCAATGAAGAAGTGCAAAAACTGCAGTTCCTTGAGTATCTTTGCGCCTGCTTGTAAATGTGAAATTATCCCAATGAGAGCCCATAAAATGCTAATTTTCACAGCAGATTGAGCATGTTTGAAGCCTGCTCCTCTTGGTTGCTATACTCCTGTATTTCATATTGGACTCACAGCTGGATGTGTTATAGTTGTTTGACAGGCAGAGAAACTATAGCCTCAACTCCAGCTGTTTGTTTGTTTCCAGATAATCTGAATTTCAGATGCAGTCACGATTTCCAATATGGTGACTTTTATCTCTGGGTGATGGATAGTGCAAAAGTAACTTCATCTTTGGTGCATATTGTCTAGGAAGGTCAAATTGGATTACTGAGTTTCAAAATGAGTCTGCAGCCCGCACGATCAATCACACAAGTGCACTTTCTCAATTCATTCTTTTGGATTTTTCCAATTTTCTGATTTGCCAAAGCAAAACAAAGACATACAACCCTCAAAAATACAAACACTCAATCTTGCCCTAACAGCAGCCCCATGCACAATGCGTCAACATTCAAAGGAAGCTAAAATTGAAATGCTTGCAGAGAGCTGAGCAACAGATTCTGACCTCTGTTTCAGTAGAACGGAGATGAGCGTACCTGTTTCAGGACAGGAGTTGAGGTTACACGAGCGGTACTTGACCCGAAGGCCGTAGCAGAATTTGCCTCCATTTTCAGGTACAGGGTTGTCACACTCTCTCTTGGCCAGCTGAACTCCTCCTCCACAGCTCCGGGAGCAGTCTCCAAACGGACCCCACTTTCCCCACTTCCCATCCACCTGTGGCACAAAACATGCACAGTGTTACTTTAATGCATCAAACAGGACGAGGTGGTGTTTTCACTCCACTCTACCTCACCTGGATGTGCATGGTGGTGTTCTTGTCCAGGCAGGCTCCTTGGTAGCAGACCTTCTCGCTGCCACAGTTGGTGCCGTCCGCCCAGGGGAAGTGACGGGTTTGGCAGACCAGCTGACCCCGAGCCTTCCCAGTGCACCACAGCTTGGAGCAGGGCTGCATGTACGGGCAGGGTTTGGATCCGGGTCCGAAGGCGAGCTCACACTGTCGGTGGAGACTGTAGCTGGACCCGGGCAGGTTGTCTGAGAGAGAGAGCTGCTTCTGAGGCTGGTCCAGCAGACAGTCTCCTGCAGACACAAACAGAAAACAAGGCAAACATTCAGATTGCAGAAAAGCCAGGATGTGTTTGGATAATTGGTTTAAAAGCCAACATGACCACACTCTTCTGCTGCCCACAGCTGCTTCTGCAAGCCCTTTAACTCTGATTTTGTTTTTATTGGAGGGACTTTTAATAAAGAGGTCCCAGCAGAGCAGGGCTGTCGTCCCTTCTGAGGTTTTCTTTAGTTTTATGACTTGTTTTTGTGTTGTTAGGCTTTTTGTTTAGCTCTCAATAACCTCATTTTAGCATCTGCAACATTTCCTGACTTTATCCACCCAGCTGCTACCCATCAACTCTTCTCATTGTTGGGTTGGGATGAACATGTAATTGTCTTTAATCTCATTTAAAATGTCCCCAAAACCTGACGCTTTAGACTCTAACTGTAATATCAAAGATACACTATATTCTTCCACGATGTTCACACGCACAAACTTCTCACTACTGGTTTTGTTTGTTTGAAATGAGACAAAGCCTTACATGAGACAGTGCAGGCCTTGGATGATGTTTAGAAGATGAAAATGAATCATGTTGAAAAGACCGCGATGTAGCTTTAGTGTCATCGTGTCTAATTCCACTCCTGGTCATTTACAGGAGTTTGTACTTCTGGCGTTAATGGAAAAAAAGACCTCAGACAAATTAATATTCTTATGAATGTGAAGTCAATGGAAATATTTGAAGCGTCTCATTATCGGCGCAAGAAACTTAACAAGGAAAAGACTTTCCTGGAAGCACGTGTTTAACTTCTGTTCCATCATTTATTCTCCTCTGCAGTCTGAAGTGTTGTTTTACTGTGGAGTGTTTTACATTTCTTGGTTTCTGGAGACATATCAGTCGGTTTTAAAAACTTTAAAGAAGGGGTGCCCAACCTTTTTCAGACCAAAATCTACTTTTTAAGTTGTCAGTGTGCTGAGGTCTACTAAAGTAAAGTAAAACACACACAGGTTCTGGTCTGCAGTAGTAGCCTTCCTCAATATGTATTTTATCCACAACAGAAACAGACAGGGTATCTGCCTTAAAAAGTCTTAAAATGTCTAAAATTCTCGTAAAATCTCATAAAATGTCTTATATACCATTTTGAAAGGTCTTAAACATGTATTAATGTTACCTTTATTTAAAACAGATGCATCAATTTCAGTCTAGTACCTGAGCAAGTAATTCTGAGGCGCTCTGATTTTCCTTCATTTATTTATTTATTTATTTATTTTTTCCAGTATGGATGTAAAACACATCTAAAATTGTATTTGTTATGGTCTTAAAAAGTCCTAAAGCTGCATCTTTATTCATATTCAATGCCTGTCATGAGGAAAAACTGTTCTCTAGTTTTGACGTGGCTAAGATGAAGACTAACGACTTCCAGTCCATGGACAAAGTCAAATCGAAACCGTGTTTTCAGACATCTGTTAAAAACGACCCTGTCACTGTCTCTTTCCTCCTCGAGCGCTTGACTTTTTTTGTTCCCGTCCATGTTAATATTAAAACTGATTGATCATTAATTTTGTTAAGAGTCTGAGATTAATTGATTCATGTTTTTATGATCTGACTTTTTCATTTGGATCCTGTTTTTGGGAAGTTTACTGCTACATCTTTTATTTATTGATTGCAGGCTGCTGTTATGGAGCATAAACGGTTGCAGGGATGCAGCTCCACTCACAGACCGACTGTAATCAAATCAATCCTTCAGGAGGAGTCAGGAAAGGTTAAAGACAGAAACTGTAGGTTATGATAGATGCTTTTGTGTGAGCTTCTTGTGGATTTTAACATCCTTCGCTGTTTCTTCACAGGTTGTGCTCTTTAAACAAACAGACAACAGTATTAAAATATCCTCTGAGTTGTTAACTGATTTATGTTGTTGGAGGCTGATGTTTTGCCACATTGTCAACAGGAAATGCACTGGATGTCTTCCTGCACACTGTCGGCTCTAACATTTTTGCTATTCAGTTTAAATTTAATGTTAGAAAAAAGAAGGATTCAGAGTTAACCGTTACTAAGAAAGCATCTCAAACTGTGAGAGTAACGGACGTTACTTCAGCAGAGGAAATCTCCTCATTTTAGAGTCTATATTTGGTGTAAAATGACTGATTTCTGGGGTTGTTAGTCTTGTTATGAATGAAATAAGTTTATGGATTAACAGATAGATTGAATGTATTGGATGCAAGGCTCCATTCACAATATTAACCTGTATCACAATATATCCTTTAAAGAGTATTGTGATATTTCTCTGGGTCTGGATCCTTCAAAGTAAAACATGAAATATTTTGTCATGCAAAAACTCTCTTAAGTTCAGGACAAAGTAGCACCAAGGTCTGCTTTTTCCTCTTTGTGGTTAAAATTAGATCACATCCAGCTGAGAGTCCTGAAGTCTGGACAGAATTAGAGCTCCATCTGACTCCACACACACTCAAACAGGAAGTGTTTACTAACCATGACCTCTGTCCAGGAACTCAGTAATGATGGCCGCGCTGCACACAGACCAGGGCCGGCTCCTGTCGATCTGAATCAGAGTGGGAGACATCATGTGGTTGTCCCTCAGCTTCCCAAAGACCTCCTCACAGGCTTTCACGTTGTCGTGGGGCATGTTGAAGACGTGGCCTGAAAGGAGGAGGGAGGAGAGATACTGGAGGTCACGTCTTTGTTAAGAGTCGAGTGCTTCTATTTTCACTCATGGCGTGATCTAAAACTCGATAAGACCCGGTGAAATCCCTGGGAAGCTAAACCGAAGCGTCTCTGGAAAAGACTTCCTGCCAGACTTCACTCCGCACATGTATGTATAAGGCAAAGAGTGAAACTTGGCCTGATGTGAGGCTGATGTCATAGCAGACAGGAATGCACTTAAACATGGGAATATTCAGCGGGCACACGTCCACGTCCTGAACCAGCCTGACAGGAGAATCCAGTTCCCAGGGAAATCAGCCTGGTCCCTTAATACCAACATAAAGCTCCTTCCAGGAGGAGAAAAACATGTTTCGGTGAATTCACTTATGAAACGGGACCATTTCAGAAGGAAATTGTGTAATTACTAAACATGTACTTTAACAGTGTGAAGGTATCCCTCTACAGGGGCCTCAGGAGTTACTTTGAACCTGAAACATGAGTCATGTTTCCTTTAAACCTTCTTAACCACAGAAAACTAGAGGGAGAAGCTGTTACTTTACAAGGATCAGGCTCAATTAAAGAGAATACTCGGTGATGTCACCCATTTGTTTTTAAAGCAGAGTTTTAGAACTGTTGATTGCTGTCGCCATATTGGAAATCAACATAATTTGGACGACCTAGCCGAGAGGTAGAGATGGGTCTTAAAGAGAGGAGGTATTCTGACCCAAACTTTTTTTTTTGACCCAGGCTGTAAATGTGTGTATTCCTGCTGTAAAGATCAGCTCCTTTGACTGGGTGTGTATGTGGTTTCTGGGGCTTCTTGAGCCAGCCTCCAGTGGACACTTGAGGAACTGCAGGTGTTAGCACTTCAGCATCGGTTTTCTTTTTCAACACTGCAGGTTGCTACTTCTGACACATCTGAAGTTATTTCATCCTCGCTACATGTGTGTAAAGTTTCGTTGTTTGATTCTGTTCTTGGTCTTAACAAACAAAGAGCACATATTTTGTCTGGGTTTTGACAGATTTGGGGGTCAAACTGTCTGAAAATCTTGAAGTTGCTTTCACCTGCAGAGAGGCTGTAATGGTTGCGGTCTCCCAAGGCGAATGTTCCTGATTAAAGAACGTCCAGCATGCACTGATCTCAGCCTTGACCCTGAGACCTGCTGGTTTTGATTCAGGCCATCTGATGAGGAGCTGATTTGCACACAGGACGTCAGGTGAATGTAATTTAAAAGCCACCCAGCAGAGCTCCAGGGCATATAGATCATCATGAAAGTTACACGGCCCTCTAGTTAGACCAGCTCCTCTACTGATTACTCAGGTTTGCATCTTTCAAACCTGACTCCTGTGACATTAAACTGAGGTTACGAACAGCTCTTGCTCTACGCCACATGTGGATTAGCATACTTCTTAAAGTGACAGTACGCAGGCTCTGAGCCTGACTTTCTCACCGAGCTCATGGGCTGTAGTGAACGCCGAGGGCAGACCATCATCTTCAATCACAGAGCAGCTCCTCTTAGGGTCACACATGGTCCCGACGTCTGCCATCCCCAAAGTGTCGCAGGTCGTCGCTCCGCAGAGATCCTGCAAACACACACACACACACACACACACACACACACACACACACACACACACACACACACTTGATAACTTTGGAAAAAAGTCTTTTTGTCTTCATGTAGCTTTAAAATCAGATAGGACTTGTTCCATTCAGGTTTGTTCAGGCTGTGCTGGGATCTACAGCCTGAACAAACCATGAAGAGCACTAATGCAATACACATGGAGCGCTGCTTTTCAATTATATTACAGAAGAGGATGCAGGCAGATGTGCCACCACACACCACCTCCTAGTGTTTACTCAAAAAAAGAGATGAAAAAGTTCAATGAGTTACATCATGTCAGCTCCAGTACGGTCTTTATTTACACATTAAATATACTTTTCATGCTTTCATTCATCTTTGTTTGCTGGCTTTGCCTTTCTTCTTCTTCATACCTCTGCCAGTGTGTTGTCAAAGCTCTGGGTACATGTTGCAACTAGCGTAGCTAAAGGATGATTACCCTGAAATAAAGTACAGGAATCCAATGTCCCAAACGGATTTTGCATCATAATTTGTTCTGTAGCTTGTTTTTCTTCTAGTGCAGTGAAGGCATTTGGTATTTTCTCACTGAAATGTCTCCACAAGCTGTTGGATGGTCTGTTGTTGAAATTCAGACCAGCGCTGCAGAAAAACTGCATAAAACTTTGGTGACTTATAAACCATTTTTCCAACACTTTTGTTTGACCAAATATCTTAGCTGTGCTTTTTTATGATTGAATTTTAATCACTTATCATTCCAACACTCTTGAACAAGGCAGAAAGTTTGGCACTGGGATTTTGCTGAATGTCCAGATTTGGTTGGGTGGCTAATACTGGCTGATTGACTGGCTTAAAGAGGGGCTATGATGCTCACACAAATTAAAAAGCGTAGCTTTAAATGCTGGATGTTCAAACTAAACATGTAGATTTTCAAACCTCTGCATATTCATACACTGTAGAAATCCCTGAATCTGTCTGTAAATAGCACAAAATCTGAAAGAGACGACCATGAAATCTTCACAAGACTTTCTGAAATGATGATGTCATCATAAAAGGATCTCCTAACTTGTTCATGGTACGTTGGAGAGGTGGGCCTCAAACACCAAGGTCTGACTATGGCCCTGCCTCTTACAGGCCTCCAGCTGTAAATCATGTAACGTTTCTACGGAGTCACAAGAGGGACAGAATAAAGACAAAAAAATTGATAGTATCCCTCTTTAAGAGCCTGACTCTAACCAAACTGTGGCTGTCACAACATAAACCAGTGTTTCAAAGTCTTTCATCCTCAGTGGTTTTTGGTGGTTTCAGTGATGTTATGTAAGAGTTGTTTTTTTTCTGGTATTAGCACACTGATGTTAGCAGTTAGCACAAGCACTCGCTTCATGCAGCTTCACGTGCTGCAGATTTATGAGTTCTTGGCTTCTTAATCAAAAAGACATCTCTGAAGCCTTCTCCCAACGGAACAACACGTTATTATTATTGGAACAAATTGTTTTTATTGGAGCGGTTTATTGTCAGTAATGATCTCACTGTATGATCCCAGGGCTTACAGGAATGTCGAAGAACTGATTCTGTCTTCATTATTTCTGCTCGGGATGATCTTATTTATTGGATCAAACTCACTCCTCTGTGTTCTATTGGTGTCCAAACTAAATATTAACACTCAGTGGACAGTGAACTTGCTAACCCAATCATACAACTCAGCCCGGTGAAGCCAGAAGCTTCCTCTGCCAGCCATGTGTGTCCCTCACTGCTCGCTCTAACTTATTGCAATGTTTTTTCCACGAGCAGCTGCGCTCATTGTGCCCGATGAGGACAACAACACCGGGCCTGCTCTTACATACATATAATCATCCTCAGCGTAAACATGGGACCCTTCCTGCAGCACGGTGATCCTCTGCTGCTTCAGACCTGGAGTTGTTTTCACTTGTTGCTATGCAGTGAAGGAGCGAGGGCTCCTATCAGATGGCTTAGCTGGATCTAATGGAAAGCAGGCGACAGTGAGCAGGCATCAGAGAGCGACAGATGAGAGATTACGGAGGAAGATTTACTCCTCAGTGGTCGAAGCTCCAGTATCCATGTGAGATTATTAGCTATGACAGGGCTGAGCGCTTCATTATCTCTCAGCATACAAGAGTTTGAGTGCATGAACAGTTCATCTGGAGGGAGATTGGCTTCTTAGGAGCCTCACTGAAGGGGTCAGTTGGGGACTGAGCTCTCAGGGAAGCAGACAGAGGTGAGGGGGTTTCTTGGAAGGAACAGGGCAAGTTTCTCTTGAGGCAAATTAAGGAACTAAGAGCTCGCCACCCCTGATGGAGGCATTTGAAAATTCAGTTCTCAGCCCCAAAAATTAATCCACTAAAGATGGTTTGCGAAATAATTGGATGAAGATGCCTCCTACCTGCACTGATGGCACGTGAGCACAATCCTACTTGCACAGAACATGAGGCTACATCCTGCAGATTTACAGACACTCCTAGAAACACTCACCCAACCCTTTCCCCCTCTTTGTTGCTGCATTCTCTCTCTGTCCTTCCTGCTCTCTGAGGGTCCTAAGAGGTCAGTTACAAGCTCAGTCTTTGCACAACAATCCTCAACAACAATGAAAAGTTCTCTTCTTGTTGGTGTTGTGGTTCCTGCTGTTCTCTTCTTCTAACACTAATCTTTTGCTGTCAGTGAGAGCTCACTGATCTGTTTGGAAGGAGTGGTTTGGTTTGTTTTTTTCCTGGTTGGACTCTTTCTAAATCAAGTTTACTCTCTATAGTGTCTCCAGATTTGACATACCAAGCTTTGCAGAGACAAAAAGTGTAATTCTGTTAACATAAGAAAAGTTTTCAGTGCAAATTACCATCACCGGATGTCTCCCTTTATACAATTAACAACTTTTAATGTCTTGCTTTGATTGCATTTTTTGTTACCTATGCAGACATACAGGTGAATCACACCTGGTGCTGTAAATTCAGCACAAATCAGCTCAAAGGTCTTGGCTCTCAGTCTGGGTGTTTTGCATAAACAGAGGAACATGTTTAGGAGTCTTAGAGGCTTTGCATGAATCCCTGTGATGCATCCCAGCAGTGCTCCCTCCTCCCCTCCTTACCTGTCTGGTGAACAGTATGGCAGTGTCCCAGTACTCCGGGTGCTTGTCATTGTGTTTGTTCAACTTCTTCTGCCAGGCGCAGAAGTTGCGCAGAGTCAGAGCTGCGTTACTGGAAACCTTCGGTCCCTTGTCAGCTTCGTTTATCACCATGAAGCCCACCACCACGATGTTTATAGAGTTGAGAATGCTGGGGTGCTTGTAAAGCCGGGCTGCTACTGACATCAGGGTCAGGAGGTAATGCTTCAGGTCATCCCCGTGAAATTTGGCCATAGATTCATCTGCCACCACCAGCACCTCCACAAACCTGGGGATGGAGGCGAACCTCTTTGACCTCCCCAAACTTTTCAGCACAGTTTCTGTCAAACCATCCGTCTCCACTTCGCTCATGTGTTTGTATTTCTCCAAGGACACGTTGAAGTTAGAGTCAGGTGTCACTCCACACCTGCTGGTGAAGTTGCCGGCTTGGACAGCGCGTCCCCTGCGTTGGATCACATGTGTCTTGTCGAAGGAGTTTGCAAAACCAGACGCGGCAGATGCGTCTTCAGTCCGGCTCTGACTAATGAAGTATTCCATGCCGTCATAGGAGAATCCTCCACGGAGACCTTTGCACAGGCTGAGCGCTGCGAAGGAGTCCGGGTCTGCGTTGACATCCCCGGAGTAAAAGCATTCCTTGAGGTCAGCGGTGGCGGAGGAATTGGATGCTGAGGGGTCGCTTTCAGGCAGAGGACTTCGTGGTGCAATGAAACCAGAATCCGGAGTCAGGTGGAGGTAAAATTCCTGTTTGAACGCGCTCAATCTGAAAACAATCTGTCTGTCATGCACCTGCTCCGCGCGCCGGTGTTGATGTTTTTCGTGCTTTTTGTGATCCACGCGGACAGGTATGCAGTAATCCACCTCCATGCAATATGAAAGATTTAAACAAAGTAGAAACTTTGTAAGAATGATCAGTGAACCGATGAGTGCTGCCATCTCTGCTCCTGTCCTGCAAAGTCTACTCTGCAACTCGTCCGCCTTTGCATGCAGTTGAAGAAGTTGTGCGTAAAGGCAAGGAGCGCCGCTCGTGCGTCCTCAGAAAGCTAAGCACTCTCTGCCTTCCAGCTTCATTCCCATCTTGCACCGTTTTCACTCTGGCCACCGGCTCCTCTGAGCTGCTGAGCTTTAAAGTCGCGCGTAAAAACCGAAGGTCGCCATCAAGTGAAATCTTGTGTGCGCGCAAAGAGAGAGAGAGGGGGGAGAGGGAGAGAGCGCGCTCATTGGTCATGCGTCTCGGTTTGAGCTGCAGACCGCAGCCACTTGTAACTCTCCAAATATTATTGTTGCTGCACAGCATGTGTGACAGGAGCTGGAGCATCATCCCTCCTCCCTCCCACAGCCAGACTCACGGCGAGGCGGACTCACAGGAGGCAAACAGACAAGGTGATGACAGAAACAGGGAAAGTGACTTAAGTTGGTGGTTTCTTACATTTTCAAATGAAATTTAATCTCATGCAGTTAATCTGAGGTTAATTTAAATCCAAAGTCTATATTGAAGTATAATTCCTCCAACATTCCCACACTACTTCAACTCTTTGAGTTCTTTAAATACCTCTTTGGATGATCGACCCACAGAAGAAAAGTTCATCAGACAGAAGTTAACAAAGAGGCGAACACTTACATGTTTATTCTCTCTCCGTGTTCTCTCATGGATGCAGAAAGTTCAAGACATCTGAGTTAAAATGCAGGAAAAGAGCGACACCTGTTTGCATCAGAGGTGCACGTGCGTCTCGGTGCTCCAAGACGCACCAGGACGTTTGTTGTTCTCTGGCGCCACCCTGTGGTTAAAGAGCATAACTACAACTGTAGTCTTCTTTTACTCATTTTGCATGGAAAAAAGTTCAGTCTAGTAATACATCAGAAGGATTAACAGAAAACTATCAGTTGCAGCATCAGTAAAATTCTTTTATTCACAGATTTTTTTTTTGGCACAGGTTGTAAATATTAATAAAACTTTAATGGGTTCTCTCTGTTAATAATCTGAGTAAGAAATAAACCATCTGAAGTTTTATTAGCGAGTTATTTAAAAGCACCAAACCTGTTTCACCCGTTTAAAGGTTGTTTGGTTAATTATAGAAACATTAAAAAAGTGCAGCAGGGAAGAAAAAGAAGGGTTGGGTGATTTTTTCCAGGAGCTCCTCTGGTGCGATTAAACGAATCTTATTGTGGTGTTTTGTTCCACGCACGCGCGCGCGCATGCACACATACACAGCGCCTCTGTCAGTCCAGCGGTGGTCTTTTGTGCGGGGATAAAGCTGCTCGAACTTTGGAAAGGGGGGGGGGGGGGGGGCTCCGGGCTCTGTGGGGGCCTGTCACTCACACACCGCTCCGAAATAACTCGAGTAGCGGACTTCCAGCTATGCGTAGTATAGATGTCCTGCCGCTGTCTTATAGCACGCTGGGTTAATAATAGGAGCGAGGTTGTCAAGCTATTTCAGAAGGGGGGAGTGTCGGGCTTTTCTCATTGGATCCGTTTTATCCGCGAGTGTCTCGTGAAGTGCGAGAGTGGGAGGAGAATTTCCAGCAACGGAGGATATCAAAAATAAACCCCCTCATGTCAGGGAAGAGCAGAAAGTATAAATACCCCTGATGAGTCCAGACTGCAGCGGTGCTGGAGAGTGGCACAACAAGACTCAGTCTGGATTGGGGATTAGAGAGGACAGCTCAAGAGCGACTGAAGTTTCAGACAAGTCATACTTTGATGACCAAGACTGACTCTACAGCACTGAAACCACTTTCGATTCTGAAAGACTTTTATTTTTATTGGAGACGACGCTCGACTCACCAGGACATACATTTCATTAAATTCTATATTTTTAAGCTTTTTGAATGAATTTGAAGTTGCAGAAGATGTGTTCCACTTTGTGTTTTGTCTCTTCACTCCTGTGCGTAATAAACGCGGCTCTCTCCTCTTCCTTTGAATCAGAGGATGTTGTACCTGTTCGGATAAGTACAAGACTCAGAGGTCGCTTTTGGAAGAGAAGTGAGGAGCTGCCGAGATTCATCCTCAGCGCGTTTGGCAAAGACATGACTCTAAATCTCATCCCTGACACCAGCTTTATCTCACCGTCCTTCACCATCCAGCGCATCAAAGCCAGAGATGTTGCCGCTTTACGCAGCGCTTCAGGTGGACAACCTGCCGCGGGTTTCAAGAGTCTGATGAACCAGACTGTGGAGAATGAAGGACATCTCAGGGGCTGTTTTTACTCTGGGAACGTGGATAAAGATCAGGACTCGGTTGTGTCTGTCAGCTTGTGCTCGGGCATCTTTGGCTCCTTCATAACGGAGGGGAAAGAATATTTGATTGAGCCCAAACTTCAAGGCGGTCTGGGTCCAGATTCAGCAGAGCAGCTTCATGTCATCAAGAGGAGGACATTCACTAAAAGCCACGGTGTCCCCCTTCTGTTTGATAACGCGGCGGCGGCGGCGGACAGCAGAGCAGATGAGCACACTGAGGAAAATTTTACGCACAGCGACGGTGACGCACGGAGGGAACCTCGCCGGAGACGCTTTGTTTCCGCGCCACGGTTCATAGAAACTCTGGTGGTGGCAGACTCAACCATGACCCACTTCTATGGAGATGAAATAAAGGTCAGACATGATGAACTAATTCTTTCCTGCACACACTGTTGATACGTGAAACTAAACACATCAAAGTTGAATTCAGCAGATTAGGCTGTCGCATAAACACACCTCTGAAGACGTCATTTTTTCCCACTTTATTTTCCTAAACTCCTGTCTGCAGGGATTCAGGGCCCAGAAATATATCCTGAGGATTTAGTTGTTCAGTGCTGTTTCATAAAAACATGTTTTGGCAGATGGGGAGCTTGGGAGGAAGTCGGTGTGCTCCCTGTTTTCCACAGACTGTGAATAAGGTCAGGCAATAGAAATGCAAGCAATGCTCGAGCACATTCCTCAGGACTTGGTCACGATTTGGCAACAAAGCCTCAGCATCATGCAGGGCAGATTCACAAGGCTTGCAATATCCGTTTTATTCTGTTTGTACTCATATTTATGAATTCATTACATGTTTGTTTCCTGATAGAAATCCAATATTCAGATTGAACAAATAAAAAAAATGATGGGCACTGATTTTTCTACATGTGAATTTCCATCCTGTGTTATTCTGGATTCCTAAAAAAGGAAGACAGTTTATGATCCTGGCACAGTCTGGAGCAGCCAAATTCTTGTCTGTTTGTACTTAACAAGCTCCTCAGCTGCCAAACTTTACTCTCTGCTACAGTTTAGATGAGAAGCGAGGCCACAAAGAGAGTGGACAAAGTGATCGACTGGCTTTATTAATCCGAATACCATCCACGTTACAGTTGTTTTCTTGTGAGTAGGATTAGTTTTGGTTGTTTGGAAATCTTCGACTCAAACCAACATGTGTCTGTCTGTCTCTCTCTCTCTCCCTCTCTGTGTGTGTGTGTGTGTGTGTGTGTATGTGCAACACGTGGAAAACTTTTTTCTTATGTGGGAAAATCCTCCCTCCCTAGAAAAAGTGAGTTCAGCACAGCTGATGGAAGACTTTACACTACACATCACGGCACAATCCTCCCACATTCTCTGTGATTTACCAGGACTCCACTAAAACACATCCTGACAGCTCGGTGGAAAAGCCTTCATGCCTCTACATCATCCCATGACGCAATCACGAACATAAAAAAAAAAAAAAAAACATTTGGGAAAAGCTTTTTATAGTTCAGTATATTTTTACTCATGAGGATAAAGAAAGTACAGCCTTAAATAAAAACTCCACTGAGGCGAGTCGCACAAACACGGTACGTTATTCCTGAAAAACATACAGGTGGCCTCAGACCTCTGTTATGACCAGTCACATCTGCTACTCTCATCCTCTTTAGAGGAACTTTCCTGAGCCAGGAGGAGATTTCAGGTCGACTTCTTCAAGGGGAGAAGTGTTCCTCTCCAGTTAGGAACATTTAAAAGTTTTAATGACTGTAAATAAGAATGCTCATACATCATTTAATGATTTGACGGAGAATTAAATAACTTTTTTTGGTAAAGTTTCCATTCCTGGTGTCACACACTTACTTCTTTATGGGAGGGACAGCACACGCAAAGTTTCAGCTTTGTGGTTTTGTCAGGAAACAAACATCGGCTGTTAAAGTGCAGAGGTTTTTCTGATATCAGGTATTTGAGATGGTTCGAGATCAGTGTTGGGCTCCAGTCCATGCATTTGAGTATAATGTGCAAAAATGACATCCAGCACTATCCACACATGTTGTTAAATGTTGTCTCTCCTCCTCAGCACTATGTTCTGACCCTGATGTCGATGGCCGCCCAGCTGTACAAGCACCCCAGCATAAAGAACTCGGTGAACATGGTCTTGGTGAAGATGCTGGTGGTGGAGGACGAGGAGGTCGGCCCGGAGGTGTCCAGCAATGGAGGCGTGGCTCTGAGGAACTTCTGCTCCTGGCAGCAACTCTTCAACCCACCGAGCTACAGACACCCGGAGCACTATGACACCGCCATGCTTTTCACCAGAGAGGTAGGTGACGAGTACACCGTCATCTGCATAATGTCGAGGTTTCTATCAAAGTTCAGGTGAAAGATGATCTGTTTCAGATTCTGTATTAGTGAAATGAAAACTGCAGGGGCCTAAGAAATGATCCCTGAGGAACACCATATTTTATACTAGGAAGAGCAGGAGTATCAAGCTGTTTCTGCTGTAAGTAACTGAACTCTGAACAAGTGTTAAAGAATCTTAAAACCATATTTTTGGTTACTTTTATATGCACCTGTAAATTATTGCTCCGAGTGATGAACATTTAGGTGATATCACCAAACTCCAGGGTTTGCTTAAGCTCTGTAGGGTATTTTGCCAATATCTGTTGATTTAGTTTGGTTTTCTGACCTGAATTGCCATCACCTCAAAAAAACAAAAAACAAAAACACACAACTGGACCTTTACCAAACAGTCAACAGAACTTAATAAACTCAAATATTTCTTTCTCTTTATTAATGTGTGACTTAGCCCTGTTCGTGAACACACAGTGTATTTCTTTACAGATAGATAGAAAGGATGAGTAGCTATGAGGTAGAGGCTAATTTTGTTTGATAACTAAACAATCTGGCTGTAAATTGCAAGACAGCAAAACCAGATGAAAATTTTCTTCTCGGTTGATAATCAACAAAAGCTGCTGAATTTGAGGAAATATCCAATTAGCTAGCTAGCTAGAATCCATGTTATACTTAATTATCCGAAATCTAGTGCGAGATTCAACTTACTGAGTGTACTAGAGGGGATTTTGGACAGAAATATTACAGACAGGCACTTTGGGTATCGAAAAGATTCCCATGACAATAAATAGACATCCTGTTGACTTGAAAGTAGAAACACAGAATATTGTCTGCTTATTTTCAGTTAAACACTCTCTGTGATGCTTCTTAAGCATTTTTTTTTTAGCATTTGTTGTTCCCAAATCAAGAGTAAGATCTGTTTGTCTGATGGGACCAGATTTCACAACTCCTCGTGTTTCACTCGAGCCAAGTATTTGGGTTTAATACATCTGTACACACGTGTCAGTAAAAACTAGACCTCTTCGTGTTATGTTGATAAAAGAACTGAACTTGGAGCCAAATTAGGTTCAAGTTTGAACCCTACAAAAAAAACAAAGAATCCTTTTCTGACGGCTGTTTGAAAGGACTGGAGCCATAAACCCTTTTAATGTGTTTTATTTATCATCACCAGTGATTAAATCTTAACAGGCTCTCAATAAATCAAACATGTGTTACTTTGTTAAGGATTTTTGCCAACAAACATTTTTCGCTGTTGAGACAAAACTCTATAGTCTGGCTTATGGCCTTGAATTTGTAAAAAGTAGCTGATGACAGCTGATGACTGCCTTATGTGTGATCATGGTTTGTGAAGTTAGGACAGTTTTCTCCACAAAACAACGTCTTCAAAGGTTGTAACTTTGGAATTATATAATTAAAATGGAAAGTTGGCCCCGCTCACGTTGGGCTGTTAAATTTTTTTCCTCATTCAGAGTGAATAATCGAGCAAGGATGAGTCATGAATGAAGCTCTGGAGGAATTCAGTCCAGCTGTGGTACAAAATGTGGTTTCAGAAGCAGAAGACTCAACCACACAACAATTACTTGAAACTGAAGAGCTTTTAAGTGAAACAGGTGCATTTTGGGTAAAATAGTAGGGTGGGGGGTGGAGGGGTGGCAGATGGAAATCGACTCAATCATTATCAGGTCTGTGAGATCCCCAGGAGCTTGTTTGAGATCAAAGAAAGGATGAAAAGAGGATGTTCAGGAAGTCTTTTCAGTCCTGAGGGTGAATTAAGGTGCAGAGAAGAGATCTACAAGATGGAAGAGATGTAACCCAGTCCAAGCACGAGGGACGTCAACAGAGAACAAACAAACTGTGCTTTATGGACGCTTCCACAGGAAAAGTTCAAAGTCCTCGGGGTTTGTGTTGTGATTGGCTTGCTCTGCTGTATTTGGCTGCCGTCTCCCCTCTGGTATGTGCACAATGACAAGGTGTTAGCAGACAATACATTAGGCGAGAAACTCCTTTATTATTATGCTTTTATAGCTCCGTGCATCGCTGTTTGCACTGTGATTGATGACAGGTTTGGTATTTATACGCCTACTGAATGACGTGAGCATGCTAATCTGACCCCAGTTTGGGGAAATGATGGATTCAACAGATGCAGCGGCTTTGGATCAGAAAAAAAAAAAACATCATTCACACAAACTCGGTTCATGTTTGGTTTTCCATTTCCGCGGGGATGTGCTTTGAAATGCAGAGGACGGAAGGCTCCTCGTGGATGAGCTAACTTTAGTGCTGCCACAAATCAGCCCTGACATGATTAGGAACACTCTAAATGGTCAGAGCTCGGGTATGCAGCCGGGTCAGGGTTGAAAATGTGTGCCATGTCTGCCTCGGTCATGAGAGACGGTTGCTGCTACTACAGGCTGTTGTGAAACTCTAAACTAACCCTCCGATTCTTGTAGTGGAAACAATTTTCCGCTGTATTTTTGTGGTCTCGTTCTGCAGCGCTGCAGCTAATGCTGTGACCCATACATTCTGCTTTGTGTCGGTGTGTCTGCACACATGACTTATGGGAGCTTTTGTGGAACAAGGTGTACAAACACACGCTGAGTTGTGTTCAAACGGCAGCTTCATGTCCAGATGTGTTTCAAATCACAGTAAGCTCTGCTTTGTGGTTTTTCTGAGGCTGAGGCGAGGCCACAGACGCATCCATCTCTTTCCTACACAGCCGGGCATCCTCTCAAGCTTCTCTTCACCTCACAGCTCCGGACGATGCGTGCTGAGGATATTTATTTGCTTTGTTTTATGATGGAAACACTGAGCAACATGTTTCTGATTTCTTCCACACAAAAAAAATGGCAGGAAAAACAAGTTGACGTAAATAGATGGTGAAGGTCTGCAGTCAGACTTGATTAATAAAACAGTCACTCATGGCTGTCCGTACACCCACTAAATCTACTCTGACAGCGTAATGGCTTTAACTCTTTGATAGCCTCTCAAACCAACTGTTTCCAGTCAGTTCCTCTGAACAGAAACAGGCCGTATTTGGGTTTTTAACAATGTGTTCAGCCAATATGATCATAATGAAACGTGCACTATTTATGTTTATCGAGGGTTGCTGATCATCTGTGGCAATAATCTCACTGTAACTCATTAAATGAAATACTTGACATGGATACAGGAATGTATGCTCTTTGTTTGGCTCATGTGGATCGTGTTATGCAGCTTTTGTTCCAGTGACACGAGTTGATTCCAGTTTGGTATTTGGTATGCTGCTGTGGCTCTGTTGTTTTATTGCTCTTAAAAATAGTCTGTCTCAGTTATTCCACTTGTTGTTATGTGTCTGTTGTTGGTATGTCACTTTACCTCGTGTTGATGTCGAGTGGGACATGCAAAGCGCCCGATGGCATAGAACAGATTCTGTTCGGCTTTTGTGAAATAGTAAACGTAATGCAGATCAAACTGCAGTTTGAACTACTTACTAAAGTCTAGGGCTGGTAACTGGTTAATTTTAAATCAAATGTTTAGTCATATGCTTAAAAACAGTTCCTTTAAACAGTCTTTAGATCTTTTTAATGGAAAACAATCCATACCAATGTCTTAATTTGGGGATGCAATAAAATGATCTGTATGATCTTGACCTTTAGATTTACTATCCAATAAATGCTACATTGTGCGGTTGCCCACTGACATCATTGTGATTAGCTGCGCCTGTATGCTTAGTTCAAATGTGGTCGCTTCAACTCAAAGTTCTTCAGTGATATTTTAATTTTGTTTGATACAAACTGTAAATCACTTCCTTTGATTTGTCAAGTGAGGGTTTGTTTAAAATGAAATATGACAATCAGAAGCTTAGTGATGTCGTTGTTTCCATCAGGGCAGCAACGGGAAGCAGGAAGACACTGCGGCTGACAATAACTGCATGTAGAAAGGGACAACATAGATTACTGTCAATAGTGGACCACTGTAATAAACATGGTAATGAATAGAATAAAATAGTTATAGCGGGTGGGGTGGGGATGGGGGGGTGATTGCACTTGATCTATTGCACACAAGGAGATGTGTAGTCAGTGTATTTTGTGGAGGTGAGTATTCAGGTATTCAAAGTGCTGTTGTCTCTGTGGATAAATCTGTCTCTGAATCTATTAGCCCTGGTTTTGTGCAACCTGTAGCACCAACCTGAGGGCACCAAGTTAAATTCATGGTGACTATGGAAGGATGAGTCATTTACAATGTTTGTAGCTCTGGTAAGTTAGCTTCCAGGGAGATCAGAGAGCAACCAGTGATCTAAGGCTGACAACATTTCACCTAATCCTTATTGGCTGCCAACAGAGGCTGACTAATAAAGGATTATGGGATTGAAACTAATACAGAATGAGTTATAGTATCAAACTGGTGAGGTAGCCAGTCCAGCTAGTTATTAATCTGAAATGAGATAAGAATGTCTGATTTGTTTTGATTTGATTTGAAAATGGAAAAGTACTCAAACACCAAGGCATGTGAGCCTGTTTTCTTTAACATGTATGGTTTTACCTGGCTGCAAAACAGATCTCTCCTCAGGAACAGCAGAAGTTAAAGTTCAGGTTAATATTAGCTTTAAGTTGGCTGCACCAACAATTTAACAGCTATGTGAAGTGACTTAAGGTGAAAATGAACACCTGTGAGTAGAACTGAAGTTGCATGTGGCAGCAATATACTGTTTCATTTGACTCTGTGTTAAAAGCTGTTGACTAGATAGGATACAAAATACAACATGTGAGCAATTAGCTAACCACTTCAGTGACTTTATGGTATGAAAATCATCACATTTAAGATTAAACACCTGCTTTTTCCAGCAGCAACTATAAAAAGTGTTTCATTTAATTCTTTTATTGATCATAGAGGACAATGTGGGGATGACATGAGGCAAAGGACTGCAAGTTAAAGTTGAACCTAAGTCGCCTGTTCTGGGGACGATGGTCTTTGTACATGGGGTGCACAATTTAACCACTAACCACTGCTCCCGCTGGTTTTAGCTTCTCTAATCAGTGTTTTCTGTGTCTGTGTTGCAGGACATCTGCGGACAGAAGAGCTGTGACACGCTGGGTGTGGCCGACATCGGAACGATGTGCGACCCCAAGAGAAGCTGCTCTGTCATCGAGGACAACGGGCTGCAGGCTGCCTTCACAGCTGCACACGAGCTCGGTTAGTGCACATACTTGATGTATGAGTTGGCTGTTGAGGGGGAAGGAATCATGACATTTGTAAGCTAATATTAGCTATAGCTTGGAATTTATGCCTTCCTGTCATATCCTGCATGGCTCAAACAGTATGTCTAGTGGGGAACAGCAGATTTCAGACTCCTTTAGCCGTGAAGCAATTGCAGACTTGGTGTGTACAGCTTTAAGTGATCAAACAGTCTGCAGCTGGTTACAGAAACATTATCAAACTGGATTATCTTTATATCCTTTCCCGCTGCAGGTCATGTGTTGAGTATGCCTCATGATGATTCTAAGACCTGTGAGAGACTCTTTGGAGACTTGGGAGGACATTACCTGATGGCTCCTCTGTTTGTCAGCCTCAACAAGACGGCGCCATGGTCTCCCTGCAGCGCTCACCACGTCACCGAGTTCTTTGACAACGGACACGGTAGGAAATATTTCAGGTTCACTGAAAGACAGCGGATAAATCATGAACAGAGAAGCCCTGTAGAGGCCGGCTGCCAATGTGGACGTCTGCCACGACGCTGTGGCTCCGTCATTAGAGCAGATTCAGAGATGAATAAAACACACTGGTAGACCTCTTGAGCTCCAACCATGGCTCTCCTGCTTAAACATGTCGCTGCCCTTGAATTATTGGTTACACGGATGGTTTGTCTTGCCCCAGATTTCGACAGACTCTCTTTCCAAACCCTCCTCTCCCGTCCCATCTCTGTGTCCTTGCCTCGCCCTCTGCTGCTCATGTTTTGCTTTGCGCATTATTTGTATCCTTACAAGACCTGTCAGTGAACTGTCTTTTCCGATGAGTCATACGATGGACAGCTTCCTGTTCTTCACCTCCTCGGCCAAGAGCAACAGCTGGTGTCAGCAGAATGTGTTCTTTATCAGTTGGGGAAAAGCCTCCAGCTAAAAGCGAACGCGGTCGAGGAAGTTGGTTCCAAACGACAGACGTCATCGACAACAGCGGACAAAACGCTTATTGAAAATAAAAAAAAAGATCATTAGTGGAATAATACATAAATTCAGATTTAGAAAAGCTGCTGAAAAATTCCAGATTTGGAACATGAGGCGACCTATAAAACTGCACTCCATTAGTAAAAATTAATGATTTGTATTTATAGTCTTAACGGCTGACCTGAATACTTCTCCACTGTTGTCATGCCACACATATGGAGCAACACATTTAGAAGTTTAAGAGCCATAATCTAAGTATAATCTTCTCCGCTTCATAAGGTGTGTTTTTCTGCTGCATCTGTAGGCGACTGCCTGCTGGACGTTCCGGAGAGCACCATGTCCTTGCCCAGAGAGCTGCCCGGCACCAAGTACAGCCTGGACCAGCAGTGCCAGCAGATCTTTGGAGAGGAGTTCCTCCACTGCCCAAACACCTCTGAGAGCGATATCTGCAGCCAGCTGTGGTGCCAGGAGGATGGAACCATGCAGTGCTCCACCAAGAACGGCAGCTTGCCCTGGGCTGACGGCACCCCATGTGGCCAAAACCGGACCTGCCTCAACGGAGCGTGCAAGTCCACAGAGGAGGTGATGGAGCCACTGGTAAGACTGCATCTAAATCTTATCTTAGGTAGGGTTTTTATGATGGCTGCTGTTTGACAATGTTTGCAATCTTTGCTTCGTAGCCATAGATTGTACAGGGACCTGTGTGGCATGCCCACTTTTTAAAGAGCAGGGCCGAAAGGAAAAACCAAGAGGGTCCTCAGCATGCGTTTTTGCCACCCAAGAGGACAGTTTAGTGTGTTTTGCCAACCAGGAGGGCACTTTGGCTGCGTTTGGCTTCAAAGAGCACACTTTATTCATGTTTTCAAAATCCTCAATAACATCTCAATCCATTTTCTTACTTTTGTCGCCATTTGGAGTAAAATAAATGACAAAGTAGGGCGTGTTTTTGGGTATTGGTACCTTTCATATTACCACTACGCCAACCTTTCAACCAAGCGTGGCAGTGTTGATCCAACTTCTCATCCAAATGTGGTCATCTTAGAGTGCTGGTTTGGCTGGTTATTAGTAGCTCAGGTGCCTACAGCCAACTCTGCAGAAGTTGCAGGTTTAACACCCGTTTTTATTGGTTGCATGACATCCTCTACTCTCTCTCCCTCCTTGGTGGTAAACTGAGGCTGCCAAAGTCCCCGAACTAACAGATGACCTCGGTGTAGATACATCTATGTGATATTTTTACACTGAGTGTGTAACTGACGTAGTGTTTCCTGACTTCATAAACTCTCTTAACTTGTGTGTCTGTGATTCTTCATCTAGGCTGGTCTTGCTTTGATACTTTGATACTTTTTTCCATGTTTCAGATCGTACTATGATGTTCCTGGAGTTAGAAGTTGACTTTGTACCAACGTCTCTCAGCTCATTGCCTTTCTGATATCTGGCAGACGGCTTCATGTTTTGGTTCCTTCACTCAGCTCTGTGAAAAAGAGCACTGTGTCCCTGCCTGCCGGGAACAAAACGGCAAAGTTAGAGGACAGTTAATGAAGTCTGAAGAGGTTTTAGAAGCTAATGAGCTCCATGAGTTTTTTTTCTCCAGGAATGGTAAAATACTAAATATAACCTCTGAAATGAACGCAGATGAGAGACTTTTACACAGCATGACAGTGTTGCATGTTGAGACTAAGTGTTTGTTTGCTTGCACTTATTTTTCTTCACCGTGAAGGTTAGAAGTGAATCAAAGAAACATTAAGATTTCAAGCCTCAAAGTTCAGTCCTGGCCTCAGAGACCACTGTTGGAAAATGTGATGAGATGAAAACCTTCAGAGCATCCTGGAAGTGAGAGGAGAGTTTACACTTAAGACTCTGTTCTTTCCGATGTTGAGTCTGTTGTTTGAAATTCATTTGTATGATTCAGCTTCAGATGTGTTCCTTTTTTAAATTAATGAAGAAAACCTGAACTTCCTGGGGGAATCATCTGTTTCAAGGAAAATTAAGAACCCTCTGAGTCCAGTGCTGTGAAATCAGCTGATTTATGGGAAAACGCGTCTGTTTGTGGTGATCCGATCACTCACGTTATTTGATGCAGGCGAACATGAAGGACACAAAGAGGGTGAAAGTACAGATCTCCGTGTTATTTGAATCAATTGAGTTTAACTCCAGCTGCTTCTTGATGCCTTTTTATATTTCCTTTAAGAACCTTTAGACATCTCGGTGTTTCATTCGAGCTCCGTTGCCTTGATATCTTCTCCTTGTGTTATGATCACACGTGTTTATGAAGCCAGACGTGCTGGCAGCTGGAACGTTAGCTGATCCAAACTCGTAAAAACTTCTGGAAAGGACACCCAATCTGGCACACACACACACTTTATACTTTACTTTACAAAGCTGCAGCATGGCAGCTTCCACTGGTGGTGAGTGACACATGTGGCAGGAATGCTGGTAGAGGCAGACAGCAGGCGCGTGCCGAACTTCAACACAGATTTAGCCTGGAGTGTCGGCCCGCCAACACGCTGTGCGGCCTCAAACCCAGAAGCCAGACTGCGGTCGAGGCTACACAGCTGAGATTGCCTTTGGCGCGGAGCTCTAACCAACCACTCTGACGGCTCTCCTCTCGCTGTGTTCGACCACAGGTGGTTGTGGACGGTGGATGGAGCGAGTGGGGCCCGTGGCAGCAGTGCTCCAGGACGTGTGGAGGAGGGGTGGAGTTCTCCTACAGGGAGTGCACGGACCCGGTGCCTCAGAACGGAGGGATGTACTGTGAGGGGCAGAGGGTCCAGTACCAGTCCTGTAACACTGAGCCCTGTGATGACAACCAAGGTGAGAAGGCTGTTTGTAGCTTCTAATTAATTTCCTGTAATAAACCATTTTTATTCTTCTTTTACTTTCATATAATGACTCAGATACACAAATATAGCCAGAAAAATCTAATGCAAGGCAAGGTTATTTATATAGCACATTTCTGCAACAAGGCAATTCCAGGTGCTTCACATAGAAAAGGTCGTCAAAACATATTAAAGGAAACAATTTGAAAACTAATTAAAAGAGCAAAAAAAATTAAAATTAAAAATAATAAATAAATATCGACCACAAACAATTAATGATATATTCAAAAGAGGAGATTTTGACTTTATTCACACATTGCAACAGAAATAAACTTCCTTTTCTGATTTATTTTTTCTTTTGTCTGTCAGTTGTGCAGAAATTTTGACTTATGATCTGCATTTTTTTTTTTTTTTGCACATTAATGCATCTTTAAGTGCAGCCTCAGAGGTATCCTCACCCTGTGCTTGCCTGTACATGTTTACAAAGATGTAAACAAACCTTATAAATAAATAAATAAATAAATCTGGATTCAATTTCTAACCAAACATGTTATAATACTGCACAGGCTGGAAGGCACAATGCCAGGAAAATGGTATTTTATACAATTCACAGCTACAAAAATCATGTTTAGGAAATATTATTCCCCCAAATAGTTTTCAGTATGTCTCAAAACCACAAAAATACAAAAAGATCCTGTAAAATGTTCACACAGTATGTTTTTCGAAAGAAAAGAACGATGTCATTTTTGAGTGGTTTTGCTGGAAATTTTGCTTGCACCATGAAATTACTGTTAAAGTTGTTGATATCTAAAGGCTAATATCATCTGGAAATACAGAATACAGCTGACTTTTCATCTGATATCTGTAATCGAAGCCAGAGCTTTCTGTCTGAGTTGACCTTTGTACTCCCCCTCTCTCCTTTTTAGGGAAGAGTTTCCGAGAGGAGCAGTGTGAGAAGTACAACAGCCTGAACTATCTGGACTTCAGCGGGAACATGAAGCAGTGGATACCAAAGTACGCCGGTGTGTCTCCTCGGGACAGGTGTAAGCTGTTCTGCAGAGCCAGAGGCAGCAGTGAATTCAAGGTGTTTGAATCCAAGGTACGACTACGAGCCTCACATGCAGCTGGGGAGTTTGTGTCCCAACATGTCCCAACATGTCCCAACACTGATTTAATCCTTTACAGTTGAATTAAACTAACTTTAAATCGATCTGAAACACATCTGGATGGTCTAAACATGATGATACCTCAAAGGGCATTTTTTGAGCATCAAGTGTTATTGTTACACCAACAAATAATCGAATCAGACACCTTGGAAATCCAGCGGTTTGGTGAGTTCATGTTAGCGTGACAATAAAAGGTTGCCTCATATGTGGCAGAGGTTATAAAGATGCCTCCAGCCAGTGAAAACAGATGTTACTCTTTAAAATACTGTCGTCTCTTCTGTAATGAAAGTTGCTCTTGACACTGAAAACAACAGTTCAACAAAGTATTCTGACCTAAGTCCACAGCCTTGAACTCATGATCTGTGTTTTCTGAAAAAAAAAAAAAGGATCAAACGATGAAATCAGTGAGAAAAATGAACCTGTGCGTCATTCTGACCGATGCACGGCACATCTGATAGAAGATTAACGACATCATCTTGTTTCATCTCTGAAGGTGATAGACGGGACCACCTGTGGCCCAGACACCACCTCAGTGTGCGTCCAAGGTCAGTGCATAAAGGCGGGCTGTGACCAGGTGATCGGATCCAATAAGAGAGTGGATAAGTGTGGGGAGTGTGGAGGAAGTGGACTCACCTGCAGGAAGATCACAGGCTCCTACAACAAGGCGATGTAAGTCCTTTAAAGATATTTATAGTGCCATGACAAATGAGAAATTAGCGCCACCATGAGTGGTCATAAAGTTGTGACAGAGTTAGGTAGCCATTTTGGAAAGGAAATTATTCAGCGCACTGTTTCTTAAACTTCACTACTGATATTTTGTGCCAGCCGGGATATAAAATGACTGTATCAGTCAGGATGACAGTTTATGTGTGATTTCTTTTGTCTCATTCATAGACTGTTCATCTTTCATTTCCTAATTCTTCTTTTTTTTCTCCACCAGCTACGGCTACAGCGACATCGTCACAATTCCAATCGGAGCGACTAACATTGACATCAAACAGCGCAGCAACAGAGGAATCAAACACGATGGGAACTATCTGGCTATAAAGAGAGAGAGCGGTAGTTACATCCTCAATGGTAACTTCTCCGTGTCCACCGTGGAGCAGGACATCCCTGTGCTGGGCGCAGTGTTGAAGTACAGTGGCTCCTCCACCACGCTGGAGAGGATCCAGAGCTTCAGGCAGCTGAAGGAAGCCATCACCATCCAGATCCTGGCTACAGCCGGGGACGCCAACCCTCCAAAGGTCAAGTATACCTTTTTCATCCCCAAAGACGTGTCCTTCAACAAGTCAAAAGACAAAAAGGCGTCATTGCCATCTCTGCACATGATCCATCCGTTTGGCATGCCTGACTGGCAGCTGGGGGAGTGGTCCGAGTGCTCCAAGAGCTGCGGTTCTGGATGGTCCAGGAGGAATGTCGAATGTCGTGACAATGCCGGCTTCCTCTCCAGCCAGTGTGACAAAGATCTGAAGCCCATAGACATCAGGGCCTGTGGGGATCTGCCATGCCCCATTTGGCAGATGGGACCTTGGTCTGCCTGCTCACGAACTTGTGGTCAGGGGGAGCGGCGTCGCAGCGTCGTCTGCATAGACTACACTGGGAAGACTGTTGAGTCAGAGAAGTGTGATCCAAAGAAAATGCCAGAACCGGTCTCTGGGGAGTGCCTCAACCAAGAGTGCTTATGAGGGACAGCAGGACGGTGAACTTTGCCATTGTGGTCTGATCAAACTAAAGAAACATGGATGGATTACTGCACGAGTAAACATGGCTCAGGCTCAGGGTCCAAAAGACACGAAACAACCACATGACACCAAAAAAGAGATTCCAAACATGGAGAAAGTGACACCAAAACATACTTAAAGAACTTCAACTCAAAAAGGACTGACTAAGATTGACCACAAAGAGACACCAAGAGATGCAAAATAACCACAAAGACACAAACAATGTTGGAAAAAAAGGCCACAAAGATTTAAAAAACAAAAACAGAGTTACACAAAGTGATAGGAAGAGCAAATAAAAAAACAACAAATAATTTTTTTCTGCAAAGAGATGCATGACACCAAGAACAAAATGACTCTGAAGATGGACAATGACTTTAAAGACAGATGTGAGACACCAAAAAAATGGCACAAAAAGTCAGCAGGGATATGCAAATTGACAACAATGAAAAACAAAAATGCTACAGAGACTCACAATAAGATGCAAAATAGACACGAAACCTTTCAGGGCCACTCTGAATGATAAAAATGGACACAAATATCAACAGAGTGCCTCAATGTGACCATGAAACCACGCAGTTATCCCAAAGCAAAGTTATTACACATTCAAGTTATTTTGTGTCTCTTGCAGATCGTGTTTGTCCTTATTTTGTCTTTTTCAGCCTGAGCGAAAAAGAGCTCAGAGCCTTACACACACGTGAGCCCTGCTGCCCGTGACCGTGTTATCCATCCATGTAACCAACTGTTCATATGACGTTACATCCCAGGCGTGTGCCTAAACATAGTTTGTCATCTTTTGTTGACATTTTACAACCACTATTGAGAGTTGAAACGATGTAAATCTACCTCAGGATGTACATGTGATGCTATGTATAGATGCTACATGAAGGTGCTGTGTGTGTGTTTTCTCCAGAAAGAGAAGTTTTCTAGTCCCACTTCAAGCAGAAACTTATTTGTATGAAGTCTGGTATAATCTGCAGGTTTTTTTTTAAGTTGGCTGTCACTAAAAAGTGGGGCTGGAATAATGGCATGAAACTTGCTGTCAACACCAGCACCGTGTAAATATACCTCCAAGTGTCCTCCCACAAGAACTCAACTCCCATTAAGCTTTGATCAAGCTGTTCACCTTTTACTGAGGTCATACGGTACATACGATGAATGCCATGGGATTTTACCCTCTTCTTTCATAGCTTCTCTTTCTACATACAAACCCACATGACAAGAAGATATAATACCTTTATCACAATTTTTTTTATTATTGAATCCAATCAGTGGCTACAAATCAGACAAAAAATCAAACCAGATGTTTAAAATTCATAGACTCTAACACAGTTTGAGTTTACACTGTGTGTAAAAGAATTAGTATAGACCAAGACCAGTCATTTATGACCAGGAAAACCTCATGACAGAGAATTTCCCTCTACCTTGTAGTTTAATATAACCAGATGAAGTGCAAAATCTGCAAATTAATTAAAGCTAGTTCTGAGGTGATAACACAAAGACATTATTAACCAACTATCCAACATCTGAATTTAAAGCAATAATGATTTTGTTCATTTCCAAACGTTTGTTTTCGAATGCATCCTATGCAAACCCTCACAGTTGTTTCCAGACTCTTGTATGTATATTTGATTTCTTCATTCCTGTTGTTGATTTACAGTATGTTATAAAATCAAAAGACATGGAGTATTAGGCCAAATATCCCTTCAGTGAAGGACCATGCTATTTTATTACTACAGCTTCCTTTTTAAGCTATTTATTTTTGTAAAGTTTTTACCTTGTACGTGTAATTATCATGGCAGATGCTGCTGTTGAGGATTTTGTCTATTAAAAAAATGTCAAATAAACACATTTATGTCCAAACATGATGCTTTTTTCAGTCACTCTTTTAACTTTGTGTATTTTTTTCTGTTTCTCTGTTGTGTCCTGACAGATGTGTATGTAGTAGCAGCCAGTATGAGGAAGAACAAATCTTGTAAATAACACGTGAATTCCAAACAAACATTCAAGTTTCCAGAGAACTTTTTTAGATTATTGTCGGCCACTTAAACCCACCAATGACGTCTAGACTACTGGGATTCTTTTAGGTGGGTCAGCATCCTTTTAAAAGCAGGGTGAGGCTCATTTCATTGCTGGTTTTTACAAACTTAAACCCCTTCAGATGTTTGGTAAAATCCTCCCACACTGGAATAACTTTGCTGTTGAGACGTCTGTAATAAAGGCAGCTGTATAAAACATACTCAGTAGCTGTGGTTTCAGTGGTGGAACATTTAACAGACAGCATCAGGGACTTAGTAACATCCTGTCTATAAGTCATTCTTTAATTCTCATGAGCTGAGTGTGGTAGATTTGGAAATTGTACTAAGTTAATACAATCGAGTTTGTATAACAGGATCACGCTGTCAGGTTTATTATAATAAGAATTTGGCTATTTCATCTGTATTGCAGAAGATTTTCTGAGTCACGTTGGTAAAGATGTCCTTCGGTTCTTGAAATGTTACTGAGTTTAACAAAAACAACTTCAGTGATGTAAAGATACTTTGCTGAAAGCTAACTTCTCAGACCAACTGTGAAGGTGCTTCAACACCCTTTTCCAAAATCCCATTTTTTTAGAACAACTGACTCATGGAAATGTATGTTCACAGTCTAGTGGGGCTGTTGTGCTTAATACACTCCTGTCATTGGCATTACTAGGATAGCTGTTTTAAATATTTCTGGTAGTCTATCCAGTGGTGAAGCATATATAGTTAAAACAGAAGAGGACCAAGGATTGAGCCTGGTGGAACTCCACACACATGCTCTTGACTGTTTCACTGGAAGTCTCCAACTTTGACAAATCATTTCTGGTTATGCAGATAAGATCTGAATCATCAAAGAAGTTTCCTTACTGTAGGATGCCTTGATCTGCTGTTACAAATTCAGATTTAACCCTTTATGAGGCAAAGAAATAAATTGGATTTTTAGATACCTCTGCACACGCAGCAAAATAAAAAATAGAAAAATATCACTGAAGGAAAAAAAAGTCTTCTTATGTCATCCAATAACACTGTATGGTTGAATTTTGTCTTATAAAGTGCTACAGTTTTAGAGTATGGAGACTTGGGGAAATCTGTGGTTTCGTGACTGAAAAAGAGAATAGCCTGACAAGTTAAAATATAAGACTTGAAAAAAACTTTGTAAAATAATATATTTGCTGTCTGGGAACAATTTGGAAGCCTTTTTACAGATTTTGGCCAATAGAGTTGGAAATATTAATGCACTTAAATTGAAATAAGAAAAACAACAGCAACAACAGCAAAAAAGAAATAATTCAGGATATAAATGGAATTCTATGGCAACATCAATTAATTAATTAATTAATTAATGCATAAACTGATTACAACTGATTATAAAGTAAGTTGAAAAGGTGGGGCATATTGCCCCAATTTGGGGAGCATGAACGCGAGATTTCATAGTGGTTTGAATTGATATTGATGCTAATGGCATATTTAGTTTTTAATAATTAGATTATATAATCAATAAAAAGCTGTTTTAATCACGCGTGAATATGTAAAGAGTGGGGATTCCTAATCGGTGTCATGTTGTGTTTTTGTTGTTAATGTGAGACTTCCTGTTCGTACAGTACAGCACCGTGACAGATGCGCGGTGCATTGTGGGGATACAAATAGAGCGCAGAAAGGACAGCAGGGAGCACAAAGGAATAAAAACAGCACCCCGAAAACTTTAAACTTCAGCCTTTTGTGATGTGAATTCATGTGAACGTCAGTCAAACTGTGACTTTCGGCGGTTGGCAGGCTGAACGCTGCCTAAACGAGAGGAATGTGAGTGTAGGGAGTGAAGCGGCAGGGCGCACCGCTGTCTCCCACCATCGCTGCTTTTTGTCAGCTGAGCTGTTTGCATCCAGAGGCCCAGCCGCGACCACGGGCCTCACCCAGAAAGGTAAATTCACTCCGCACAGTCTGTCTGAAAACGTTAACCCAGGTATTTAATGTCACTGTACTGCATCTCTGACCTATCTGGGGGTAGAGACAATGTCTGCAAGTACTGTGTTGTGTTGGTTAGCGCTAGCTCTGTGGCTAACAGTAGAAAGCTAACGTGCAGCTGCTGCGTAGACGTAACCAGGGTTACTTACAGTCAACCCGGAAACTGGGCAAACTGGGCTTCACAATAAAATCAAACAACTTTCCTGACTCGAGAGTTCATTAAAGGGAAAGTTTTACTACACAGTCGACTCCTATAAACAGACAACAAAGTGTCATATGAATTGGAAAAAAGTGAATTTTAAAGACGCTTAGGTCAATGAACAAGTTTTGTTACGAAGTTAAGGTAAGTGATAGGAGGCTGTGTTTACAAGTGTGTTGTAAAGGGCCTAAAATAGTTAAAGCATCTAAGGTCATTAATTTAATTGGCAATAGAAAAAATAGAAAAAGTGTACTTGGTTAAAAGAAAGTATAAACAAAGGTTAGAAGCTTTAAATTTAAATTTCCAAGGTGTATTGAAGGTAGAAGTGACGCAACTTCCAGCAGATATGGTCCCTAGAGTCAGATGCAGAAGGACAAAAAAGCTATCCTTCCAAGTTCTGACTTTTATCTTGTTTCCAGAGAATGCTTGACAGTGCCCAACTGAGATGTACAAAATTTCTACAAGGTGTGATACCTTGTTGTAGCTGTAATAAATTTAATGCAATCACAAGTAGATTTAGGGCCACCCAGTTGTAAACTCAAGATACGATGTATGTTGAAAACATCATTAGTACTAAAGGTTGTTATATGCATGCCTTTAGACACCAACACAATGACTTATTTTGCATGTGCCAATCAGAAATGGTAGATGAAATGTGATATATATTTACAGGTCAAACAGTCTGTAATTTAATAACAGGTAAAGGAAAGCTTGTAGGCATCGACAAATCATATGAACTTCCACAAGTATGTCAGTGAACAATACGTCATTAAACCTAATTTAAGAAGTAGTTCGGTTAATTTACCGTCTTTTATTTTGATATCAAAGCGGATGTGCTTTTCATCTCCCAGTTTTGCTTGACATACGAACGTGACGCTGTCCGCTGCAGTTAGCCAAACACTGTTATTGTTTCTCCAAACATGTTTTATTACCATCCCTCCTCTTATACATCAGAACAAATGCTTTAAATAGAAACGCATATATAATCTACTTTTTGTCTCCGCTTGGATTAAAGACCCTTTTTTTCTGTTTTTATGTTCAACACTTTTATTCTCATGTGAGAAGGTGATGTAAACAGAGTGAAAGTTCCAGCCTGTAGGATACGCCTCTTCTTCTGCCATCGCCATCACAGAGGAATTCGTGCTGAATTTGAGGGTTTTTAACACCCATTGCTGGCTCGGATATCGTCATTACTAAATCATCAGTTTATCTAAACAGATGTAATTTATAAAATGTTTATTTCTGAACAAATTCATGTTTTATCTTATCCATATCCATAAATATGTCATCATTTTTCTCTTTGAATTTATGTATAAAATACTGGCTATCTTTCGATAAATGTTGTTGACCCTCTAACATGTACAGTTTTGCCAAACTTGGGCCTAATGACAAAGATTCATTAACTAGTCCATCTAGGAAATTCAAAACACATTTGATAAATAGTTTGTTAGTTATTCTGCCAAAGGTTGCGTCAGTATTGGTTTTGCGACGTTGCTTCATTATAATACTCAAGAACACTGAGGATCATTTTCTTTAAGGGATCAAGCGTCTTAATAATTCACCCAAAGGAGACATCATAGCCTCTAGAAACCCCCTGTGATGGAATTAAGGGTTTCTTTGGTAGCTCTGTTTGCTGGTGCAGAATCGTCTTTCTCCTGTTGCACCTCCACAGCCCACGTCTATAATTCACCCTGCCTTTTACTGGGCCAACATAGCCCAGGAGTATTTTCCTTTGGTCTGTGTGTGTGGAAAGGGGAGCGCGCTCCCCCTGCGAGAGCCCCTTCACTCGAGCTTTTGTTTGATGGAAAATCTCATGCCTCAGAGAATCCACATGTCTCGCAGACAGCTGCCGAGCATCCTGTAGTGCACTGGCCTCCACATGGGTCTGGCTCGCATCGCTGCGCATCTGCTTTGATTGTCGTTACATAACTTGGCATTTTGTCCCTGCTTTCACCCCCCCACCCCACCCCTTACCTTGTCTTTCCCTCCGAGAGCACCTTAGTATTTCTCCCTGCCTACACCAACTGTTTCCACAATATACTCTTCTTTTTTTCATCCAGTCTTTACAGAGTGATATTTGACATCTCATTTACTCTTTGCTCTCGTTGATTTCTATTGGAGTGGTTCAGCAAGAGTCCACTGTGATGTCTATTATTTTACCCTTGATTTTGTTTAGTTCAGTAATAATCAGACACAATGAGGTGTTTGACAGAAAGAAATAACAATACTGAACAAAATTGTCATCATTCAGTCAGGAACACTCTCATCGTAAATCTTTTTAACGTCCATTGCCAGATAGAAATAGAGTTATGTTTTGTGCTAAAGGCTCTGCCTTTCAAAGTGCTCCCTGGGTGAGATAAATTGCAAGCTATGACTTTCTTAGGGACATGTTAAAAATAAGACAACACAGCAAGGGTCCAAACAAGCTTTTAGACCCAAAAGGAGGCTGGGGTGGTGGAGGAGACACTTTGCCAGCAGCAGAGTGTGGGCAGCATCGGTGTAGCAGGGATATGAATGGTTTGTGGTTGATTGGAAACAAATGATTTAATCAGCTGCCTGACAGTTGACTGCAGCTGGGGCAACTTCTGGTCCTGTATCAACGCCAAGCCTCATTTGATCAAATTTTAATTTCATCCCTGCTATAAATTGATATTTGTCTTTTAAGAAATGGTTCATGTGGTTTAACTTTTGTCTACCCAAGTATTTCTTTTAGGGATGCACGGATATGGTAATTTTGGCCCATATTAATATTTCTGTTATGGTCGATAACCAATATTTACCAATATCAATATAGGTCAAGATATACTTAATTCATCCTTTTGGGGGAAAATAACATGCGCAAACAGCACTTTGCATGCAGAAACATGCACTGATGGAGAGTACAGAGTGAAGGAGCTGCACCATCAGTGCACACTCAGAGCAGCTGGGGGTATGGTGCCTGGCTCAAGGGCACCCCGACAGTGGCCAGGAAACCATGCTTATACCTCCCCAGCTATCAACCCTCCACTTGCCAGACCAAGCCCCTATGGACTGAGCCACTGCTGCCCAATATATCTTAAAAAAAAAAAAAGTTCTGATATGATAAAATTTGTACAGACTAAAAATCATGCAAACTGAATTTTTTTATGTCTTCCTTTATTTTTACTTTCAAATAAGAACATTACAGGGCTACCATAAACACAAGTAACCAACAGTGTTGCTTTTTCGCAACCCTCACAACTTGTAGCAGGTGTGTAGTTAAACTCTCAACTCACAAAAGTCGTGTGAGAAAGTTTGGATCATAAATTACAAAAAGGACCATAAATCAAAGTTACCTTAACAAACTTACCAGTATCCTCTTGACACATACACAAACAGCAACTAGACGGGGATAAACTTGGTTGTTATACCAATACCGACAAAGTTTTACTCATTGGACCGATGTGGATATGTTAAAAATGACAAACATCGACAGATACCGATATTAATGCCGATATATCGTGCATCCCTAACTTCTTTGCCCTACCTTATCTCCCTGCAGGAGCCTTTTTCTGCACACAGCCAGAAGCTGACTCGCACCATGGGGGTGAAAACTTTCACACACAGCTCGACCTCCCACAGTCAGGAGATGCTGGAGAAGCTCAACGCTCTACGTAACGAGGGTCACCTCTGTGATGTCACCATCCGGGTCCAGGACAAGCTCTTCCTGGCCCATAAAGTGGTCCTCGCATGCTGCAGTGAATTCTTCCGCTCCAAACTGGTGGGCCGGTCGGAAGAGGAGGATAAGTTTGTGTTGGACCTTCATCATGTGACCGTAAGTGGCTTTGCTCCTCTGTTGGAATATGCCTACACGTCTACTCTCTCCATCAGCACGGAGAACATCATTGACGTCCTGGCAGCTGCAAGCTACATGCAGATGTTCGCAGTGGCAAGCACGTGCTCAGAGTTCATGAAGTCCAGCATCCTGTGGAGCCCAGGAAACAACAACAACAACAACAACATGTCAACGGATAAACCACACGAATCAGCACCAGAGAGCGCCTCGTCAAACTGTGCCCTGACGCCGTTGGATGGCAGCGTGTCTCCTGTTTCTTCTGACTGCAGCGTCATGGAGAGAAACGTTCCTATATGCCGCGAATCGCGACGGAAACGCAAAACCTTTGTGACAATGGCGTCACCTGAGAGTCCGCTCAAATGCACTACACAGATGGTCACCACCTCCCCTCAGGTCCCCAACCCTTCCCCGTCTTTCTCAGACAGCACAGCGCAGCCAGTGGAGTCCTCTCTGGCTTTTCCATGGACTTTCCCTTTCGGTATCGACCGAAGGTTTCACTCAGACAAATCAAAGCTCCCAGAGAGTCCTCGTTGTTTAGAGCAGGGCGCCCCGGGGACCTCGGAGGTGGTGGTTGGTCGGCGGCTCAGTGACTTCCTTACATGCGAGAGCTCCAAGGTGGTATCGTCACCAGTGCCGGCAGAAGAGGAAGACGTGAGGGTGAAGGTGGAGCGTCTCAGTGATGAGGAAGTCCAGGAGGCATCCTCGCAGCCGGTTAGTGCCTCCCAGAGCTCGCTGAGTGACCAGCAGACGGTGCCAGGAAGTGAGCAGGTCCAGGAGGAGCTACTCATCAGTCCTCAGTCCTCTTCAATAGGTTTGTCTCCTTACCTCACTGAATCACAGCATCAGAAATATCTCATCAAACTCTCCTTTATTGATATAATATGTGTCATACATGCAAACATGCAGCCCAAAGTGCTTCACAAAGGAACTGACAGATAGAAAATATCAACAGAAAGGGAAATCCTTAAGACTACTACAGCAGGATGTGTAGGGGTAGATATTGGTAAAGAAAAACTGATCACCTTCCCTTGATCCATCCTATCTGACATGCCCATCTTCATAAAAAAAAAAAAGAAAAATGACCAAACTGTCAAATTAAATCCTTAAATCTATATATTATTAGACTGAAGGTATAAAACTTGATCAAAATCCAAGAAAACAACAATTAAATGACTAAATAGAGGGATAATGTACAGAGAGATGAATTTCAACAGTGCATTAATGTTACTGTATCTATAACCGATATAACAGTCTGTGTCCTGACCCAGTTAACGGTGTCGCTTATAAAACAAGCAGCTCGAGCTGCCTTCCACCTACAAGTGTTTATTTGTATTTGTCTCTGTGGAAAGTTTTGTTGTCCAGTGGCCCAAATGCTTTTTCAAAGGCTTTTCTGTTGTAAATAAAAAAGAAAATGGAAAAACTTGTCATTTTTTCCTACACTGCTTAGTTACAGTGAACTGGAATCCAGCAGTATCAGGCCTTAAACAGGGATTAACCCTCAAAGACTTTAAATGTTTGTCTAACCTTCTCAAGATGTCATTTTTTTCTTCATTTATCTGAAATTGGTTGAAAGGAACCATAAGAGTGATTTATTTTCCTCCCGTCTCCAGGGTCGATGGATGAGGGAGTGTCTGAGGGCTTGCCGTCGATGCAGAGCTCTTCCACCAGTGGAGGACACGCAGAGGACGATGAGAGGTATCACGATTTGTTACAGCTTGCAGTTGTAAGCGGCACAGCATATATCGACACGAAAAACATAAACGCATGTCTGAGCCACACCTCGTCATGTTTAATTGCAGACATGATGCACTTTTGTATAAAGAATTGTTGATGCCTGAGGACATATGAGGAATTTTATCTGTATGCTGACGTGTGAATGTCAGATCCTGGTACACGAAAGGAGAAGAGCAGAAAAACCTGCAAGAGTTACTTCACTGACATATAAAAGAAATTTATATAAAATAGAAATATATGCTAAATTTTTCCACTAGTTGTCAGCTTCTTACCCAAGTAAGATTTAAAAAGTTTGTATATATATTTTATGGTATTTTAAGCCCCATTTCCACCAAGTGGTCGGGTATGGACCAGTACAGTTTGGTATGGGTTGGATCAGTAAAGCCTAATCCTGTTCGAGTTTCCACAATCAACCGTGCCCTTTTTGGTAGGCAGCATGTAGGCTACGTAACAGCGTGAAAGCATAGCAACATGACACAGTGTACCCCACTAACAATTACAAAAAGAAGAAAAACATGACCATGGAACGCTGTTTCGTGACGCCAATTTCCAATAAAAACAACAAAAAATAAAAATTACTGCTGTCACACAGGGAGTGATGATTCTTTCAACCAGTAGTTTTTAGCCTCACCTTCTGGGGTTGGATCGGTATGTCTGGAACCTCAACAGAAGAGTGACAAACAGTACGAGTCCATAATTTGGCAACCTGTCCTGGTTTTGGTCAAAGGAGATGCCAGAAAAAGCGTGTTGTACGAACAGAACTGAACTGCTTGGTGGAAACGGCGCTTTAGATGTTTCTCCTAAGCTAATAAGTAAACATCTTTTTCCAAGTTAATTTTTTTTATTTGGAAGGGATGGTGCAAATTTATTGTCATGAGAATGCACAGTTGCAGCAATTTGCCTGATTAAGCCATACAGGCTAGTTTTTAAAAGGGGGGGGGGGATTCACTTGTTAAGTCTTTATTCTGTCCCTTTGGTGCCCCCTTAGCTGTCTTATTGGCCAGCCCTCTGAAGGCCTGTTGGGGATGGAGCCATTAGCAGACCTTGGTGTTTGAGGCCCGCTCCTCCAAGGTGTCTCCAGTTAGGAGATCCTAATGTGATGACCCCAGCAAGTCCCATGAAGATGTTGTGCTGTATTTTTTAGAACGGAGCGTTTTGATCACTTTAAAGACCGATTCAGGGATTTCTACAACATATGAATATGTAGAGGTTTGAAAATCTGCACACGCTCAGTCTGAACATCCAGGGTTGAATAACTCTTTGCTCTCTGTGTTTCAGGTTAGAAGGTATTCAGTATCCATACCACCTCTACATCAGCCCCTCCGCCAGGCCCGGCACCAACGGCCCTGACAGACCGTTCCAGTGTCCGACCTGCGGAGTCAGGTTCACACGCATTCAAAACCTGAAGCAGCACATGCTCATACACTCCGGTACGTGAAAGAAGCTTCATGAAAACTCAGCACTGGTTTTACTTCGATTAAAGTAGCAGTAAGCAATCTGTCGTTTTGCGACGTCTGCTAACAGCTGACTGATAAAGTCATGTGTCAGAGGCTCCTCTCAGCATTTCATCCTTTTAGATTTTCTGAAAAATGGTAAACAAATAAAAAACCAACCCCAAGCATTCGTCTTTCCCATCTTAGACTTGTTTTGTTCCTTGAAAGTTTTAAGTGGAAATTTCATTGAGACTGATGATTTCTTCAGACATTTATTCGACTCTGAGATGAGCAAATTGGTTTATATTTCCATTTTTACCAGGAATCCACTAAAAGCCTATATATAGAGTTGTTTTTATTCTAAGTAGAGCTCTTAGTGGAAATGTTTATAAAGGTTAATTTAAAGTTAAAGGATGATACTTTCCGAGCTTGTGTGTGTAATATAGCTGAGTGATGAATTGATGAGGCTTTCCTGGAAACGGTGATTAGTGTCAGGGCCAGGTCTGTGGTGAGATGCAGTCATTAACCGCCCTCCTGCCTCCCCTCAGACTCCCACAGACACAAAGCCATGCGTGAGTGACTTTGTTTTTTCCCTCCTCTGCAGGCATTAAGCCTTTCCAGTGTGACCGCTGTGGGAAAAAGTTCACACGGGCCTACTCCTTAAAGATGCATCGGCTGAAGCACGAAGGTAAACGCTGTTTCCGGTGCCAGATTTGTAGCGCCACATTCACGTCCTTCGGTGAATATAAGCACCACATGAGGGTCTCCCGACACATAATCCGCAAGCCGCGGATTTATGAGTGCAAAACGTGCGGCGCCATGTTCACCAACTCTGGAAATTTAATTGTACACCTGAGGAGTCTGAACCATGAGGCATCCGAACTAGCAAACTACTTCCAGAGCAGGTGAGGAGTCTGGGGGCGCTAACCTCTTCCATTTACTCAGATCCCACCTGGATCAGAAAATAAGTCCAGTTAGGTTCTAATACCTGAGGTTCATTTGATCGGTTTTAGTTTCATGGCTTTGGTTTTAAAGAACTGTTTTCAAGATGTTTACAGCTGACTGTAATGGGCAGATCAAGTGTACCTGAAGTATTTGACTGCAGTGGGAATTTTTAATTTCACACATTTAAAGGAATAGTTCAACTCTTTGGGGAACTAGAACTCTTTATTTCCATCTCATGACTTAGATATGAACATCCACTCTTGTAAAATATGAACCAAGACAGCTAGCTTAGCTCAGTCTAAATGTAACAAACATGTCTACCAGCACTGTTGAACTTCTCTAATCAGGACAAATCAAGCCTGTTTAATCCACTTAAGTGTTGCAGCATTCATGCTAGAGAGGCCAGAGGGGTCGTTTTAACTGTTTTAAAATGTATGTATTATGTGACTTGTTGGTTTAAAGATAACTGTGCTGCTGTCCTCTGACTCTTCCTGCAGTTGTCTGTACGTGCATTTTAAAATGTTGTTTCTACATCATGCAAATTAATGACAGTTTTCACCCACTCAGGTCACAGGCGGTTATAACGGCTGCCTGCATGTTGCCCGATTTAATCGGTATGTTCTCTCGCTCAGTTTTGGGTCAAAACCATTGACTGGGAAAAAAATGGACGTCATCTCGCTCAGCTCAAGCTGAGGTCCCCACAAAAACTGCTCCCCCTGGTGGCTGGCTGCAGTACAAGACAAAAACTAGAGGTTAAAAATGGGGTTTCATGTCTCGTTTAATGATGATCGACAGCTGCCGTTCATGTGTAGTTTTTTCGGGAATAATAAAATACATCGGGATGACCAGTTAAGAAGAGATTAGATGGTCTAAATTAAAAAAATATATTATTTTTGTCACCCGTTTCCACTCAGATTTTCCCAGAGTTCCTCGTTAGTCTCTCTCTGGCTGCATAATGGCGGCTGTCGTGACTGAGGTTTTTTGGCTTCAAAACCGTACAATGGTAAAAGGCGGAGCAACACTGTCCATTCTATATACAGTCTGTGGTTAAAACTGAAAAAAGAAGATAACACTGAGGTAAAATGTATCAAAAAGAAGCTCAGAGAGACACAGATGTGGAGGAAGTCAGGGGTCTGGATGAAGCTGATTCAGATACCTGCGATCTGTTCTCTGAGAAAGTGCTCCAAGAGGCTGCTGCACTTTTCTCAAACCATAGGGTTAATCTATCTTATTAATTTATCTGAAATGTATGGCTTGAAAATAAAATTTAGTCGACACCCAAACCAGTTTAATTGCAAGAATTACTCTGATGTTTTTGCTGAGTATCCATGAGTACGTACCATGATGTCACATTTAAAGCCTAAGGCAAGTCATTTTGCATTCTCCGAATGCTGTAGCTGATGAATATCTGCATAAATGTTTTATTGTTATAAATATTTGAATGATTTGGGTGCCCTGCCTCATTATTAAGACAGAAACAAAAATATATTTAAAAAAAAAAAAACAGTGTTATTAGAATTAGCTAGCAGCCAAACTTTAATTAGTTTTTTTATCGGCGATTCCAAGAATTGCTTCCTGGATCGCCTTAGGTTTGTTGTAACTTAAGAGCTTTACTCAAAGAGCATTTTGGTACCCTGGAGGCTCGTCAGTCGTCCTGAAATGTGACTGTTACACAGCCTCCCACCTCCATGCAATCACTGTAAATCGTTGCTCAAAGCCTGCGGCGACAGAATCAGCTGACGACTATTTTTTGTTTCTGCATTTCAAACAGGTTTGAGGCACTGTGAGATAACAGTCTGCAGTACTGGAATGAATAAAATTATAAATTTGATGTCCTGGAGAAAGATTCCTTGATTTTATGCGTTTGTATTGCCCCGCCATAAACTGAGCCAAGAAATAGCCAAAAGCCATGAGTGTGAATAATTGTAAAATAGTAGCTTTACTCGTCTTGCTATTCAGTTTTGTTGAGAGAAAGTGAGTTCCACAGTTTTTATTATAAACTTTAGAGATGCTGAAAGTTTCTCTTTTTATTTTTTTGCTCATCTTCAGACAGAAATATGTCAAAATGTTCCCTCATTCCCATTATTCTTGCTGAGCTAAGTGTTTCCCAAAGCTTTGAACTATTCCTTTAAGTTCATTTTGTTGGTGGGCTGGTCGTCAGCTCTTGCTCGTCTCGGCTCAGTTTTTGAGGATGAATTGATTTATCAAGAGAAGAGTGAAGTCTTTAAATCACTGCTTTTATTAGACTCCACTGTTCAGAAACAGATGAGATCATTTCAAAGTTTTAAATCCTTCATTTCATACTCCCACTCTGTCAGAAGTTTGCTCTTCAGGAATGTTTGGTCACACACACAAAAGCCACAAAACACAACTTAAATCATTTTGTCATCACTATTTGTATGTTGCTGAATGAATTTTCCTTAACCAAACAGAGTGGGTTGGTTGTTTTCTATCAGTAGCTCAGCCCACAAAGCCTCGTGAAAAGCAGAACATAGTGTCTTTATAAAGTCGAAGAGTGTTTTTGTTTCCCAGACTTTTCCACTTCTTAATCAACTCAAGCCCTCACAGGTCGGCAGGGCTCAAACGGGCCATTGACTCCTCAAGAGTTTTATAGTAGAAGGTCTACGCTTGAGATCATAACAGTGTGGAAAATTCTCTGGCAGTCCAGTCAGGCTCTTAACTCCTGTCCTCAGTCTTCACATAAAAAGAGATGTTAACTGCACTGTATGTTGGATTTTTTTTTCTTCTCTTAGTTGCTGATTTGCATTCCAGTTTGTCGTCGGTACCACAGGGGACGTTTACTCTGAATCTAAAGTATTTATTCTGGATACCGCGCTTTGACTCCAACTGTTTGATAGTCTGTACATCTTAATCTGCTGCACTGGGATTAATCTGGTTTACAGCTATGATCACACCGTGCACTCACTCAGTTTAAAGAGCCGCTGTCAGAGGATCCACATGCTCACATAGACTGGAAATTTTCTATGGAGAATAGGTTAAATAGGAAAATCTTGGTATGCATTCCAGTTTGTTTTCCAAGTGAGGCATTACTTTGAGTTTTCATGCACTTAATGTCTGATTTTGACACTGTTTATAAATGTTTTGCTCTTAAAATTAACTGGAAAATCATCTCCGCAGCATACATCCAGTGGCTGCAAGGGGCGGCATAATTATTATACAAACTTGCATGAAATCTGTACACTAGAAACATTGAGTGGTATGACCAAAATGTTAAATTTGAGGGTTTAAAGTGGGTGTTTAAAATCTAACTGCTCATGGGTCTGTGTCAGAGGAAAGCCTTTATGTCAGGATTATGAAAAATACATCCACGCCTCCACTTATACTAAAAGTCTCTATGCTTTATCTTCTTTTCTGCTAGATATCAACTAAAAACTTGATCATCTTGAGAAGATCTTTGTCAGAAATGCTCTGAAAAACTTTTACCTGACTTATTCTGGGTCGGAATTGTTAATCTTGTCTCATTTTTTGCATGTTTACAGATTTGCAGAGTAGAAATTTGCAGCTGAAACATCTTTGAGTGAAGATTTATGTCAGTGTGTTGAACAGAAAAGACTTTTAATCTGTCTCAATCTGTCCATCTTTCCAGTGATTTCCTCGTGCCCGACTACTTGAGCCAGGTTCAGGAGGAGGAGGAGGCCCTGGGCGTCCAGTATGAGCTGGAGGAGTCCCCACACCACCCCGTTTACCCGGGCAGCACCTCCACCTCCACCACCACCGCGGCCTCATCCTCCTCCTCTGTCCAGATGCCTGTCATCTCCCAGGTCTCCTCCTCGACCCAGAATTGCGAGAATTCCTCCGGCTTCCTCTCACCTGAGCCCCTGGATCCCCTGGAAGCCCAATCCTCCCTCAAGATGGACGTCGACGAGGCCGCAGCCATGACCGAGGAGACCAAGATGGACAACAGCGAAGGAGGAAGTTCCCCGGAGGTGTTTGAGGAGGAGCAGCAGCAGCAGCAGCAGCAGCATGCACAGGCCAAGGAGCTGGCTTCCATTACCATCGAGTGATTCAAGCCTTCGACTTCGCCCACCATGTCTTATTGTGCAGTCTTGTCATATGGGGAAACATGATGAAACATGGATGAAGGGACAGCTGGGACATGTTAAACCTCCTGACGTAAAGCCCTGAGGGAAGTTCTGAAGACTGCGGTTGCCTTGATGACGTGTCCTCATGCAAATCAGATTCAATTATTTTGTTTTGACTAAACCAAATCCAGCAAAGTAAAGATTTTTTTTTCACTAGATTATTACCTAACTTTGTGGGAACAGTTTTTCATGCTTCAGTGATCAGCAGTGGGTCATAAAAGAATTGGGATTAAGATAGTTGAAGGGTAGCTTTGAAGGTTGTTTTTCCCATATGACGTGAATGCAGCACTAGCTAAAGTCCCTTTTGTCTTAGCTGATGTGAGGTCTGTTCAGAACAAGCCTTGCCCTACTTCTGGAAAGTGCCTGAGAGTTCCCTTTTTAACAGAGCAGCGTGTAGAGGAGGACGAGGTCGTGACTTTGCCAACGGAGACAAATCGAGTCTTTGCAAACTGAGCTAAAGAGAAAAGCGTTGTGCTTCATTTGTCGTGATGATGCTAGTCTGTATGGGCAGAGACTGTGTTATTCCTTCAGTGCCGTCGCTATAGGCAAACTGTTCAATGTCAATATTATCTATACTGCAATAGCTTGTACTGTTTTACTATTTGAATGCTGTGTATGTTGGGTGTTGTGAAATACGATACGTCAGGTGTGTGTATGTGCATTACTTTTTTTATCGATATGAACACAGTACATTTCTTTTTTTTTAATGTTTAAAACTTGAAATTATATCAACAGAGTATTCCCTTAAGATGTTCGTGTAGTATATGATTTTTCAAACATGTTACAAGTTTTTTTTTTTTTTTTTTTTAAATTGATGCACTGTTGTTTAATCAAACCTTGGATCTAAAAAAAAAAAAAAGAAATTGAACTCTAGGAATTGAGGAAACCTTTTAGCCAGCACTGATGCAGCTTTGGCTGCAGAACACACGCAAATGAATGAGAAATAGGACTTAAATTAATGTAAACTCAAACTCTAAAATTCAAAGGTTTTCTCATGACTGCAGTGTTAAACTCTTAAATGAGCTCAAAGGTATAGCAATGTAGCATTTTAGCCCACTTTAAATGGTTTTAAATGGCTTTGAAATATCGGTCGTCAACTTCACTAAGGAACAACGTTTTTGTCTGTCTTTAAGTTTAATCCTGGCGTGACTTTGTGGCGATAAACAGACTGTTTTTAAGGAGTGGATGTAGCTGCCCTGATGTCATCCAATCAGCTGTGGACTTTGTTTTAAAGCCTTAAGTTCAAACAGTGGACAGATATTTGTTGGGGTAATAATTGGACTCGTTGACTTCCATCATTGGAATTACTGGAGTCTCCTCCTTTATCTCGATTCCTAAAACCAACGGGCTGCATCCGCTCCTCATATGAAGTCACTAACGTTTGGATTAACGACCAGCATCGTGTCTGTTTTCTTTCACCTTAGTCGTCACAAAGGGACGAACTACATCGTGAAAAAAAAAAAAAAATCCTAGATGAGAATTTATGATCTAGTTAAACGTCTGATGCAACGAGACGCTGAGAGCAGTCACAGCAGGTTACCTGACTGTCTGCTGTTATATGATAACATTGCTTTAGAAGCAAAAAAAGTGATTGCTGATGTGTGAATGAAAATACTGTGAGCTGAATTATCCTAAATGATGAATATATTATCTGCAAGAGCTTTTATCCTCCACCTTTAACTGATAGCATCGTTTGACGGTTGGATTTACTAAACTCATTTCTTTTCTGTTGCTTTGAGTCAAACTTTCAACTCCTGTTACCTGTGTTGTGCCAACATGGTTGTAATTTTGTACTTGGACATTGTTGTGCCTGTATTTCTGATAAGATAATGACACTCACGGCGATGCTCGGTGAGTTGAATGCTACTGACTGTGACTTGGTTTTCTTGTTCGGTGATATCTTTATTTTGCCCTGACAGTCGTGCAAACAGAGTTCGAGGATAATCACAGCAGGATGTTCGACCTCATGTACATGGTTGATTGTAAAGGTGAATTATTGCTGTCATGAGGGCATCGATATGACCCTGTCTTCATCATCAGAATTCACTGAGAGCTGTCTTAATTGGAGCCTGACTGATATCGTTGAGCTGATATCAGCCTCTCACAGATATCCCACTGATTCCTGATGAGCTTTTTATCTTTTTAAAGGAACATCAATGCAGAAGTCGTGCTTTGGTTGATGCAGCAAATCTCTCAGCGCTGACTGAAGCACATGTAGCAGAGCGTCGCTGCTGAGCAGACAGCGGTGCAGCAAATTGGCTGAAAATATTTGATCATCGAGGTTCTTTAGGAGGTCTCAAAGTCACCTTCAAATCCGGTTCCTCCTCTAAACCCCGTCCCGGTCTCTAAAATCTCCTACCAGTCAGGCTCTGGTCTTAATACAAGTTTGTATCAGCCTGTGACGTCCTGTGATGTCACTTTCTCTAAATTGTGCCATCTTGCCCTCTCTCTCTGGGTACTAATCATGCTTTTTTCCTGAAGGACCAAATGTTCTCTATCTTATTGGGGATTTGCCATGGCAATCAGTAATTGCACATACTAGAAGAAGAGATAATCATTGTAAGTGGTCCATGCTCTTTAGCGGAGGGGTCCTGCTGTTCTCTGCCCCTTAAAACACTGTATGATGTTGTGCATTTAAGAGGCTAGCCTTAGTATGTGGACCTATTAACTCTAGTTGCACAGTATCGAGATTTTAAGAAAGGTTTTTTCTATTCTCCATTTGTAGGTCATGCTTTTCATCTGTTGTGTTCAGAGTCCGTATTGGAAAAAAAAAGAGGTTTTTATAATGAAATGCTGCTGTTTGTCGAAACGCAAAAGTGCCCAAAATATTTTTGTGAACCAATGGTGTGCAATAAATGGACAGGTTGTTGTTTTCAAAGTTTTATTTCTGTTTTTCTTTTTTTTTTTTTTTGAACAGTGAATTCTATATATAAATATATACATATATATTAAAAAAAGAATGTAGACTTTTTGTTTTATCCAAATGTGACTGAAGGTGAATCAAATCGGCAAGGACCCCCGTTTGATCTGTGAATCGAGGAACAAAAAGCTCTGAAGCGACGTTTCCGTTCAGCTCCTTTCTCTTCGTTTGGAGAGTTGCATGTTCATATCGTTCCGTGAAGTGGAGAGCATGTCTCCGGTTGGCGATGCGTTCTGTCAAGGCCTTATTTGTCGATGACTCTTCATCCAGCGTAGCTTCGATCTGTTGTTCAGCATGCCTTCTTCTTCTTCTTCTTCTTTTCTGTACGTTCTCCTCTTTATCTCGATTATATACAGGACATGCCTTTTCAATGTACACTTGATGTTGTATATGTTTCCAGTCCTTATTTAAAGTAGGAAAATATAAGAAAAAAACAAAAACACGGTAGCTCTTCATAACTGCATATATCTATTTTTGGTGACTTTTGTATTCTAGTTGCTGTTTCATGGCATCTTTGGATATTCTTGTTAAATGTGAATAGATCAGCTTAGTCTGGGAGTTTGGGGGGCCTTGGTAGTCTTCACTTTGTGACTGTCTGCAGTATGTGTATATATATAAATATACAGTATATACACTCATACTATGTTGCATATTGTTTATACTGTAGGCTACTTGAGAACAACCTGCTTTGGGACAGATGTTGTATTTTGTGTCTTTGATACTGTATTTAAACTGTTGTTTGGAGAAACTGTACAAAAACATCCCAGATAAAAAGTAATGCAACCTGCACATGGCGTATAGGGAGAACAGACGTTTGTGGTGTTGAGTGTTTTAACTGGATCATATTCCACAGTTGGCTGTTTAAAACTGATAAAGACCACTCTGTATTTTAGAGTTTATGGTTGTTCTGAATCTTTACTAGTGTTCTGGCTTTGCAGTCCTGTTGTTATTAAAAAAAAGAGTCGTTTTTGTAAAAGTATAACATGTAAATAAAAAAAGCCTAAGTCAGAATCAATCTAAAACTGGTCTCAACTTGTTTTTCTACACATTATTTTATACTTCATATTCATACAAGGTCAGGTTTTAACTGTGAAGAAGCCAAATGCTAAAATTGAACTATTTTCACAGCTGTTACCATGAAAGAAGATAAAAAGTAGATGAACTGTACTCCTCTGCAAGATGTGAATGCACAACATAGACGTTTTCAGCTTTAAGCATTTAATTTTCAAAGAGACTTCATCTTTTGAATGGAAGTTTGAATCCTGCCCATGAGTGAACCTTGTAAAGTAGTCACTCTTAACCTGTTTAACCCCAAAGTTTTCCCTCCAAAATGAGTGCATGCATTCCATTCCTTCCACTTCCCTATAACATAATACGTATGATTTTTTTCAGGATTTTATATTATTATTGTTATTATTACAACCCCAATTCCACTGAAGTTGGGATGTTGTGTAAAATGGAAATAAATTCAAAATACAATGGTTCAAAATGAATGAAAATTTGCAAATATAATAAAATAAAATAAAGTTTATCAGTTTGAGCAAAGATATCTTGTCGTTTTAGTGTGCAAATCCTGTCCACTCAGCTGAATTTACCACAGGTGGACTCCACTGAAGCTGTAGGAACATCTCAAGGAGGATCAGTGAAAACGGGCTGAACCTGAGCTACATTTGGAGATTTTACAGCAAAGGCTGTGAATAATGATGTGCATGTGATGTCTTAGTTTTTTGTTTTTAAAAAATTTAAAAAAATGGAAAAAAAAATCCATTTTGTAATGAGGCTGTAACAAAAGAAAATGTGGAAAAAGTGAAGCGCTGTAAATACTTCCTGGATGTAAATCTGTAATTCTTCTGGAGCTCTCTGGAAAACACTGACTTCCTGTTCAGTGTGGCGGTTAGCTTACCTGACACTGCAAAGCAACAGCTTCACACAGAGATTGACTGACACGTACAGACACTTTGGTTGTGGATATAAAAAGTGCATCTCTTGCATCATTAAGCTCATATTTCATCAGAAATCGCCAGCGTTTGCTATAAATAATCACATCCTCCCTGATCCTTTGGGACCGATCAGGAATTTCACAGACAGGATCTCTGTCGCCTCTCGACATCATGATTGAAACATTTAAACAGCTTAGATGAGAAGGAGGGAGGTCTTTCAACACGCTGGATTCAAACCCAGGCAGCAGCGATCACATGCCGAGCGTCCTGGAGCAGCAGGACATCCTCCAGCGGTTCAGTTCGACCATTATCTGCTGGACTTTGGATCAAACATCCTCCTCACAGATGTTCTGAGGATGTGCGCTGGCTCCCTTAAGGAGCTGCAGGCCAAAACATGGTTGTTATGCTTATGAGCATTCATTGTTTTAAGTTGTGCTCTCTGTGCAGGCGCCGGCCCAGAATAATAAAGTCACTCAGAGTCCACGGTGTAGAACAGATCCACATCTGCATGGGTCCTCGGCACTATTGCTCATCCTGTTTTGGGAGTGTTTGTAATCTTCTGAGGCCAGCGCTAACGCTCACTTTCACTTTGGCTCGGAGATAGTTATCATTCTTCTGCAGAGCCAAACACACCTCGAGCAGTCAGAGCTGTACTCGTGCTTTGTTCAATGCAGAATTGTGACATAAGTTCAGGTCAACCCAGATACATCATTATGCAACACAGAGGTTATGTGTATGAACTGTTTTCACCCTGAATGGAGGTGAGGACTGTGTCCCTCAAACCTTCTACCTGCAGAAACATTTACTGACGTGTGTTAAAATCCTTATTACACCTGCAGCTATCATAGATTTTGTAAAAATCACTTCATCGGGCTGACTAAATATTTCATCAAGCTCATTTTACTGCCATTCTTATCTTCTTGTGACAAAAGCTGAACCAGGTCTCCCTTGTTGCCCCCATCAGGCCTCAGGAGGATCAGTCCGGACACAAACGTGATTCAGAGATGCATCGCAGAGTGTGCAGAGGCAGCCTTCTTTCAATTGTTATAAATACCTGCAACATTTAAAATAGATGGTGTTATGTAAGCTGGCACAGCTGTCTCTACGAAAACAAAGGCTCACACAGCACAAAATATTTGTTCCGCTAATCATTTACTGCCGCAGCCTCCCAGCCATTCATCTGCTTCTTCTTCTTCTTCTTCTGCATTTTTGTTGGTGAAATTCGAGTTCTTTCTTTTTTCTGATTTCTGAAAGATTTCTGCCAGAGCTAACTACTGTTGTTTTGATTTAATTTATCACAAAAAGCCACAGTTATTGTGTCTGTAAAGAGAGAAGTGCATCAGGTCATGTGTGGGTGAGGAATTTCCTGACAAAGGCGGCGGTTTGTGAGACGTCTCCACCGCAACTCTGTGTACTAGGAATCATTACAAAGCTGCAGGAATGTAGATTTTAGAAGAAAAAAAAAATCTCTGATATCAGTTTTCCGGGTGGTGAACGCTCAGTTTCATTGTAGATGCTTTGTTCAAAGATAGAAGATGTTCTGTTCTATTTGACCCAGTTCTATTCTGCTCCATTGGGGATAGTTTTGGGGCATATTGGCCTTTATTGATTGAATGAGTGGAGAAACAGATAATGTGTGGAACCCAGAGGGATGCTGGAATATTCTATTCTATTTGGTTTCAATCCTACTTTTTTATGTTACTCTATAGTCAGGGGGCCAAAACTGAAAAAGCAACTTTGGCGGACACCTCAGGGTATAAGCTGACAACCTATCCAGTGTTGATATTGAACCACTTAACATGTATTCTAGCGAGGTTGTCAACTTAGAAAATGTTTTTTTGTCCTTTTATTGACTGTTTTTTAAAAGGTGGTAAAATCTGATTTTTTCTAAGTACTTCCTTATTATTCTGAACTTGCACCAGTAATGTTGAGCATTTTCCTTTTCTAAATTAACTTAATTCATGTGCAAACACGGTGTTAAAATGGGTAATCAATAAATACCAAGGAGTTTTACATCAGGGGGGCACTGGTGAGCCAGCACAGCTGTGTTTGGCATGAGAAACAAAAACATTCACTATTTATGTCCAGTGTGATCTATTGTGTTATATTCTATTCTTTTATATTCTATATTCTGTCAATGTCTTTCATTCTGTTCTTCTTCTATTGGTCTCAATTCAATTGCTCTCTGTTCTATTCCGTTTTAGTTCTATGTGTTCTACTCCTTTTATTTCTATATTATTATCTTGTATAGTCTTCTATTGTCTGTCACTCTATTCAATTTTAATTTGTTATATTCTACTTTGTTATATTCTATTTTTACATACTCAGCCGATATTCATACTTTTCTATTGTCTTTTATTCTATTGTCCTATGATTCTAGTATATGTGATTCATTGTCTTTTTTACTAAGATTATATATTAATGTCTCAAATTATCTTATAATTCTGTTTGACTTTATTCTGTTTCATTTTAATGTATCAAGTTTGTCAAATTGTTTTATATTATTGTCTTTCATTCTATTTTGTTTGATTCTATTCCATTATATTTGATTGTTCTCTGTTCTACTCTTAAAGTTGTGATAAAATATTTATTATCTACCTCTTCTCATCAAATGATCGTAATTTGCAAAAGTTAATGATGATTCAATTTTATATTGTGATTTTTTTAAACAGATTGATCAGATCAGGTTGTCGAAATCATTTCATGAGAAGAAGGAGAAAACATTATAGGCAGAAGTATATTCTATTCTATTCTATTCTATTCTATTCTATTCTATTCTATAAATCCAGACTCATATCAAAGACTCGCTGTGTTTTCAGCTTGTTTGGCGTTTTTGGAGACTGTTTTTATGATTCATCAAATAATCATCACACCTTGGCCGGTTCACATCTGCTTTTTAAAATTAATAAGTGACGGGACTTGTTCAAGTTTGGCAGCCAAATTAGTCCACACTTAGATCCCTCAGCAGACTGCTCAGCAGAATTTAGCAGTTATCAGCTGTTAGTATCTCACCTGAGGATGAAAACAGCTGAAGCTGCTGAGAGACTTTCAAAGCTGCACCGGGACAGGTTTAAACTCAGTGTTAGAAGTGCTCCCTTAAACTTGAATGACGGGATGTCAACATTAGACAGACGTGAGAGTAGGTCGAAGGTCTGCTTTTTATTGAGTGCATATATTACATAAATGGAGGAATACTGAGGCTTTGAGTTTTCATTGGCTTTGACAAAGTTTAACATTTTTCAACACAATATTTTAAAGACCTGAACCTAAACCCAGCTTTGATGAAAAAAAAAGTCTTGTTTTGAGTACATTTATCACTCAGAGATCCATGAGGTAAGAGTGCTCAGCCCCTCTGTCTGTCCTATAAATCTCTGTTTCATAATCAGCTTTGTTTGATTCCTGGAAGTCTTTGTTGGAGACACAGAGATGGGAGGATGCCGCTGTGGTTGAAGGTATATGTTTGGTAATGCGAGGCTGATCTATTCCACTTTAGAGTCGTATTTGTGTTGATGTTGATTTGTGTGGCTCCATCTGAGAAGGATTCATCCCACTGCGCTGACTTATGTTTACAGAGAGGACGCCAGTTACTTCAAATGTGGAGAAAACTCCTGGAATTACCTTCGCTCTAAAATCCTAAGCTGGCTCTTTCTGTGTCCACATTTTTGACACCACTCCTCTGCATTTTTTAAAAGAGCTTCGAGCTAATTCTTTGTGATAAATGCAACAAAAATGCAGAAATATGTGGGAGAAGACAGGTGAGCTAATCTGAGTCACTGCCGATGGAGCCCCTCTCTCTCTGAAATGCCCCCGTTTCAACCCCGTTGCATAACCCTGGGCTCTTACTTTGTTCCTTGTAAACTTTTACTGCACAGCCAGAAATGTGTTTGCAGATGCATTTATGACTTGTTTACAGTTTGGGGCTTATCTGTTGGAAGTGAATGGCTGGAGGGGGATTTTAGACAAACTGGATACAGCAGTTTGTGAGGAGAGTGATAATGCCGGGACGGGCTTCCCTGCCAGGAAAAATAAAACACGCAGCATGACTAATACACATGTCATACATTCCCAATCAATGGAGGGGCTGGATTCAATGGAATATTCCACAAATCACATCTGTGCCAGATTCATTAGGCTTTTGTATCCCCAGAAATAATAGTTAGACACTCAAACTCGGTATTTGAAGAAGTGACCCCTGGACCTGGTTAATGTTTCTGGCCGGTCTCTTGGCTGGAGTCGAGCAGTTATGCAAAAAGAGAACACATTTGTTCCTTCATTTTCCAGGTATCACGGACAGCGATGACAGGCCCCTGAAAAGCATTGACCCTGCTGATTTCGCCCTTTTCCGCAGCTCAGTTCGTGCTCGGTATTTCTACTCCACCGATTTTCCCTCTAATATAAGAAATCAGAAAATCACTTCATCCACCCACAGCATTATGTCAATCCCCGCTCCTCTAATGAGTTCCTCAGGCTTTTATTTGCTGTTCGATTCTTTCCACTACAGCTCAGAACTTAATCTGCTCTCTAGTGTCGGAAAAACCTCATTTTAGCCAGACATGGAACATCCAGCCTTCATTCCAGTGTAAATTCCTCGGGATCACGTGATGTCCCGCAGTGCCGTGCGTGGAGGCAGGAAGAGGAGGCAAACATGTGAGAGGCCTGTGCAGAGGGGATTCAACACTTAGCTACAACTCTTACACCCTCAGAAAACAGGCTTGAAAACAGTCAAAAACACACATCAGTGGGCATCAAAGTCCTTTCATTCAGTGTCTGTTTGGATCATGAAGGAGTCAGGATCTCACTGACATGTGACTGGCTCCTCTGTCAAACAACGACACGTGTGACAGCCAGTAGAGCAGCTTTATTTGTTTAAGTCATCAGAAGTGGAAGCAGAATCCAGTTGAGAGTTATTGTTTTTTTTGATTGGTTACTGAAGAGTTAGTCACAAATCCCTGAACTGTCCACAACATCACTCTCCTTCACACACGCGCTCAAATACCGTGAACATTTCTTGACTTCACACAGTCGGGCTGCGCATGTGAGCCCCAGATTTTATGTAACAGCTTTATCTGGACTTTTCCTGCCCCTGTTTAACTGGAGTAAGAAGTCAGGGTGAGCTGTGAATGCAGCGGGTCAACGTTGGGGAAACCTTCAACCAAAACCTTCGGCCAAATCGCACCAGATCCGTTGAGTTCTAGCTTCGTCTCAGCTTCAGAAGTTCGAAACTTCAGACTTCAGATCCTTAGTTCTGTTAAGTTTGCACCTTTTACTTCAGTCCCGTCTTTCATGATGTCATGTCCACTTTTATTTTGTTGTCATGCCTCTCCTTTCAGTTCAGGCTACTACACATCCTGCCTTCATGTTTCCCCGCTGTTGTGATTGTGAGCCTGTTTAGCAGTATGCTGCTCTGCTCAGTTGATGGATTTTTCAACAATTTAAGTGGGAGTTTCAAAAAGACGAGTTACCATCACTCGAATTAGACTCACTAGACTTCTTTTTATGGGGATACCTAAAAGACAAAGTCTACGCAATGAGACCTGCAACAGTCGCTGAATTGAGAGCAACCATTGAACGTGAATGCACGCAGATACCAAGGGAATTGTTTCATGATGTGTGCTATTCCATCGCTTCATGTTGTCGGCAGAGTCTGGACCAGAACGGACATCATTTTGAGAACAGGCAGTGACAAAACAATAGAATGATGTTTGTAAATTCTTTCAGATGTTGAAAATTAAACAAATTATAATAAACACTTAGTTTACAGTTATTTAAAGTGTGTATACATTTTTTGGGACACCCTGTATATATGGAAAAAAAGGTATATTTTGAATAGAAAAACAAGAAATTTAGACAGAAATTTCAGGGTCCTGTTTTATGAATAAAAAAATTTGAAGAAGCATTATAATTATGTTACAGCAGAATCATCATATTTGATTTTTAGTCTCACACAAAAAGTGATATTGTTTATTGAAAAGAAATCTAGAATGGATTGTATTGTAGTTGATGTGCTGACTCATTTCAGGAGGTGGCAGTAATTCACCTCAACCCGAATGCCACCTGCATCGACAAACATCGTTAGCACAGTGCATTGTGGGAAACAGTCTGCCGGGTAGACTGGTCCGTTGCTTACTGAGAAATTTTCCCAGATCAGTAGAACATCTGGGAATTTTTGGCGCATTGCAGATTTTGCCCGTTTCCACACACTGCCTACTAAATTTCTGCCAAATCAAATCAGGCCGGGAACCGAGCGGGGAAAGAACAGATGTTCTTGAGTTGGTTGTCGAGGACTTCACCCACAAAAATAAATAAATAAAGATATAGATACAAAGATAGAGAAATAAATAAATAAATAAAAATCATGAAATCCTAAAACATCTGCGAAAGACAAACATGCTTCAGATTAAGGCTTGAAAACAGAAGTTCTCCCGGCCTGCAGGGGGTGCAGATGTTTTAAAATTTTGAGTGTTTTTTTTTTAAATGCATTACTTTCGTACGCTTGTTGATGTTAGTGCAGTTTTCAACTTTTTGCAGCACATTTTCTCATGTGCAGTCAGTTTCTGTTCTATTTTGTTTGTTTGTTTGTTTTTTGTTTTCAACATTTCAAGCTCATTTTTCCTGATGAAGATCATTTGTGCTGTTGCAGATTTTTTTTTTACTTGTTGGCCACCATAGCAACATCCTTAAGCAGATAAAAAGATCAGATTCAAAAACAGCCATTACTCTTTTTTTCCTGCTCTGCCTTCGGAAGCCTCAGTGTCTTAAGATTATCATGAAATTATCATGAAATTATCATGAAATTATCAGGAGCTCATGTGTGAAACAGACAGTAGTTAGCAGTTAGCATGCACAGTCATAATTGGCTGAATTAGACCCAAGAGTTCTCCTTTATGTTGTTTATTAGTGACCCGTGTATAATGCTGGATTCTGTGTCCTGTAGTTTGCCTCCTTTCCTTGTTTCCTTCCTCTTTGATTGCCCTCATTAGTTTCACCTGTGTCCTATCTCACACCTGTGTTCATCTGCCCTCAGTGTGTGATCAGTCTCTGTGTTTCTGATCAGTTCTCCTCCTGTCATCGCTCCCCCAGGTTCTCCCTTGTGGTTCTGATTTCCAGTAAGTGTTTTTGGATTCTGGTTTTGGGTTTCTGTTTGTGACACAGGATGGCTTTGCAGCTTTAATCCTGCAGCTCTTAGTAGACGATGTTGGCTATCTAGTGCTGCAGCCACCAATACTCAGACAGATATTTGTAATGTTTAAAGAGACTTTAGTTACAGTTAACTGAAAGTCCCTCAAAGTATTTTCTGATGCTGTAAGATGATCCACCAGCCTGTGGTGGGTTTAGGTCTGCAGTGTTTTTAAAGATACAAATATAAAGTGACTCCTCTGACACTTAATGACAATATGACTACTTTTCAAAATGCCATCTGATTATCCAATATTTTTATTATGATTGTGACATAATTTCCAGTAAAAGTACCTTCCACCAAACCCTAATTCTTTGTGAGTTTTGGGGCCTGGAACATCAGAGTGACACTGACCGAAACGTGAACACTGTGCTCTCTGAGGATCATGTGCCTCATTAAAACAGAGGGTCAGTAGATCACAGACACACTGTGCAGAACATCTCCCCTGTCTGCACAGTGTGTCTGATCATTACGTTCCAGACGCTTCACTCTGCCATGGTAAATAATTTCCCAGCTTTGCATCAGAATGTCTGCAAATTAGGTCATCAGTGTGATATGTCTGCACCACACATCCCATCCATCAAAAAGCTCTTTGATACGTTTCTGTAGCCAAGCATGACGTGTTCTGTTCACAGTTTACTGTCAATACACATGCTGTGGGATGTGTGCAACACGGTGTGAAATGAGAATACAGTACAAACAAATGACTACACTGCAAAAAAAAATGTAAGCAAGAGCTTTTTGTCTTATTTTTAGTAAAAAATGTCTTTTTAGTTTTAAGTATAAGCTACATTCACCAAACCGGTCCAGAAACATGTCTTATTTCAAGATATTTAAAGACAAAAATGAGATCTGAATTACCTGTAACAGGTGAGAAAAAGATCTGCCAATGGGGTAAGAAAAAAATTCTTGTATTTAGACAAAATTTTAAACTTGACAAGTACATTTTTCCTTCCCCCATTGGCAGATTTTTTTTTTTTTTACGTTACAGGCAATTAATACCTCATCTTTGTCTTTTAATATCTTGAAATAAGATGTTTCTGGACTTGGCAGTTGAATGTGGCTCATATCAAATATAATAATATAATTCTTATTAAAAATAGGACAAAAAACATGCTTTTTTGCAGTGTATGTGAAGTTTTTTCCCTTAAACGTAAAAGTATTTGATGTGACTTGTTGAATTGATGAGGTCATCGTATAAGATCTGTTTCATGACACAATGAAGGAGCGGGCCTCAAACACCAAGGTCTACACGGAGCTTTGCTCCCAACAGACCTCCAGAGGGCTGGCCAATCAGAGAGAAGGGGGGTTTGTGGAATGCAGGAGCCTTAAAGAGAATGAAAGAGAATAAAATGAAGAGTTTCAGACAGAAGCTGACATAAGGGTTTTCTAAAACACCAGAGAGAGAAAACTGGACTAATTTCAGCGTAAACCATGAAGAGATACTATGAGGGCACCAGATGGACTCCAGTGTTCCTGTGAGAAGTTCCTGTTTTCTGGTCTTATGCAACTTCAGTCTTTCTAACCTCAACAAGTTTTAGTTGCGTAATCTTAAAGATACCGTCCTTATTTTTTGAACCACTGTGGTTGCCATGTGTATACAGAATAGACAGAAATACCAGGAACTTTATTTCTTTCTTTTATGTAATTAGGAATTCCCGGGAACAGTCCAACATTCGCTCTCTGGTTTGGTGATGGGGTTTCTTCTTGGATGCTTGTTTCTCTGCTGGTAATCTGAATTTCTTTAAGCTGCTGTCTTTTCTCTGGGAGCTGTCACAGCTGCTCACGCGAACTAACCGCTCACTGCTCTGTTTATTCCAAACAGAAGCTTAAAGTATTCCAAAACAATTTCTTTATGTAAGAAATGATGAGACGGCCTGCATTTGTAGCAGTCAGTGTAAGAGCTTTCTCTTTCTGTTGAGTGATTGTGAGCAGTAAAAGCATATTTATTTATATGAAATTGCTCCAAATTTTGACTTGAAGGAGCGTTTCCAAGATTTGTCCGCCCACCTGTCTGTGCTTTGGCCACGAGCGCATTTTCCAACAATATCAGCAAATTCATCCAGTCAGTTACATAATGAAGTCAGCCGTTAATGCACCTCTTGGTCGCTGCACAGCGTGGTCAGGACCGTGACTTCCTGAAGTCCTGGGAAGGTGGCATCCTGCCCTCAGACTGGTATGATTTCTCAGAGGAATCACATCCAGGAGCTGGAGCTGTCAGAGCCGCGGCCTCACAGAGACGTCACACGTTTCTGCTTTAACTCCTGTGACACCGATTTATTGTTTTAAAAGCATCAATTTGAGGCTGCGCGGCGTGGACTCTTTGTTGTAATTGACCCATAAGATCAGGCGACACGTCTCTGTGTGGCGCTCTGTTGTTTGGTGAAGGAAAATACTTCCATGTGTTTCAGTGTTTTTACACAAGTCTTTGCAGACATTCAGTCCTTAACATTTAGCCTGAGGTGTGCAGTCCGGGTTGAAGACTTGCGTCATCCGTGAAACAAAGTCTGCAATCTGAGCCTTCAACTAACACATACTTGTCTTCTTTTTGTTGTTTTTCTTTTTCCATCATCTCCATCCTGATTCGCCGTTTAATTATGTCACTGATTCTTGAAATTGGTGAATATTCCCTGATGTTTCACTTGTCATAAAATTATGAAGGAGCTTTCTTTCTTTCGTTTTATCTAAAGCATGTTGATAATATCCATACATGACCATGAAATTCCAAGTGTGCTCTGGAATATCTGCTTATGACACAAAGTGTCTTCTAATAAATATGAATTGTACTGGACAGAAGAAAAAAAAACGTATGTGAGTGTAGCATTTGATTTTTCTAATGAAGTCAGAAAATCTTTTGGTGTTTCTCTGAGAAAAATCTGGTTGATAGAAAAGTCTTAAAGCTGACGCCTTGAACAAATGTCTGTTTTCTGGACTGTTCTTGTTTATTAATCAAACATTAAAAAAGCCGCACAGGCTTATTTCAAGTCGGAGTCGTAAAAGAAGGTTGTTAAAAGTCCAGTGGGGTCTGAAGTCTTGCGCAAAGCTTTCTAAATAGTTGCTCAGTAAACAGAGGAGGTGAAGGCGGTGATGGAAAAATCACACAAGGCTTTCAGAAAAGTTTGTCACATACAAATTTAAGCTGCTGCATTTTACCTGTACCGTGATCATGTGCCAAAATCAAGCAAACAGTAATGCTGTGTAATTACTGGTTCAGTGAGGAGGCGGGTTGTCACCCACCATAAAACCAAAATTGCAGCAGGCGCATGTTGTCAGCTAATTAGCTTGCCTTCACTGTGGTGCTCGCTGTCACTGCAGCACAGAGCTGTCTAAGAAGACAACAAATGAGAGCGAGGTACTCTACCCACACACCCCCAAAAAATTTCTTGCAAGTTTGGGGATTTTTCGTTAAAAAAAGATTGGGTGTAACTGAACGCTCCTGTTTGCAAGAAACAGGAGCCTTTGCCTCCATCACCCCGCAGATTTCATCACGACTCAATCAGGGCCTCAAACATTAAGGGCCTCAACCTATTTGTTTTTTAATGGTTAAAGTAAAGTTATCATCATACTTGTTCTCTATTGAACATTTTTGTACAGTGTTGGAAATGGATATCTTTTCACCATCCTAAAAATAGTAATTTGTCTGAAATAAAGAATCTGACTCCTAATTACCTTTTACCATTTCCAGCATGAACACATGAAGTGGCTTGAAGAAGGAGAAGGAGACAGCCGAGTTCTCAGTCTATGCCAAATTTAATGATTACAATGGATCAAGAATGTGCGAACAGAGTCTCTGGGTTCAGAATTACCTTTCCCTCTCTAATACAAAGTCAAAGAGGTCTGGGTACTTCCAACCCCTCTACATTGCCCTTTGAACCCTTAAATAGATTAATTCTCCACCTATTCTATACAGTCATTTCCTGATCTAAGATGGTGTCCTCCTCGGTGCAGGCTGGCTCAGCATGTTTCCCATCACTGTCAGCATCTTTTGGGGTGCCCCTAAAAAGAAGTTTTAGTGCACACACAGACATCTTACATGTTCATCCTTCCTTCTAAGAAAATGTTATCTGGTATCAGGCTCTTCCTGCTCCCTGAATCAAAGACAAATATTCAGGCACATCCTTCTACATGCATTCAAACCAGCCAATCAGGCACATTCTTCTCCATACATTCACCACAGACACTCAGACACATCCTGCAACTTAAGGCTTACTGCAGGATTCCTACTCCTTCCCTCAGCACATTCTCCCACAGTCTTCCTTCCATTATTGATGCAAAGTACAAAAGTAATTATATACATGGATAAACATATTATATAAACATATTAAAGTGTTAAAATGAACCCTTCATATTAATGGTGTCAATCCTCCTTCATACTGGATGATCTGTAGCCTTCCAGGAGCTTTTAACCTTCTGTAAATACACACATTAATACAAGCATGTAATGATCACAATTATTGTTAGTTAATGCACAAAAATATAGTTAATAATGCTTAATATTTCCTTCAACAGTTACTGTTACAGATCATCTCTCCACCTCTCCATGCTCCATACTCTTCCTTCCGTCCAGGAAGAGTTATAAAGATGGAGGTGAATTTGGTTTGATGCAGCATTATCATACAGAAGCATTATTTTATTTTTCCAGGTTAGATAAGTTGCTTTTTTAAAATCAAATATCACAATAATATTGGGACAGCCCTAATACAAATACTTACTCTTGATACTCATGACAGGAAAGTGTATCTACAAACAGGGTGACTCCCCGAGCTGTCTAAACAACATGACAGGTCCCCTAGCCGAGCAGTGTGTTGGGCCCTTGTGCATGCCAACTGTTGTAAACAACCTGCCCCAAAATAAAGACCATAGACTGTATAATTAATGGATGTAGTCTCTGCGATGTCACCCGTCTGTTTCTGAAATGGATTTTTGAAGCAAAACGGCCAGCGCAGCCATATTGGAAATAAGGCAGGCTGTGAGTCTACACAGTAACAACCATAAGGCACCCAGCAGTCACCTGAGCTGAGCTGTGCCTCTGATTGGACGAAGTGCAGTGTGTGCCGTTCGTGAAATTAACGATTCAGACGGGAGACATTCTTTCTACCAGGCTGTAAATGTGCTTATTTTGGCCGTGAAGATGGCTTTTTTTGGCTTGGTTCTTTCCATTTCTGTCATTCCTCTTGTATCCTTAAGGGGGCCGGGGTCATTCTATTCTCAGAAGGCCCGTTAGTCAGAAAATTTGTTTCGATTTGTTGATATTCCTGATAAAATGACTCCCAGAGCCATCTTAACATCACATCAACATCACGGGTCTCCTGGCTAAGCAGTACGTTGGGCCCCCATGTATGCCGACTAAATAAATAAAGACTGATAATAATGAAAAAGTTAAAGGCTTTTCTGTAAATCTGTGGGGCCCCTGAACTTGTGGGGGCGGGTGGACCTCCGGCAACTGCTCACCATGCCAATTTGTAAAGGCGGCTCTAATCTGTAGGACTTTAATAGGATGTAAATTCGCTATACTAGTCAAAATGAGAATGAAGAATAACCAAATCAAAACTAATTTTCTAACTAACAGACTTTCCGATTTTCCTGCCTTCTGACAATAAAAAGCTTCCTTAAAATCTGAATCAAAAAAACTTTATTCATCCTGGAGGTAAACCAACAACAGCAAGAAGTTTAACCATCAAATTCAGATTCACTTTTTCCTGATCTGTGCTAAAATAAAATGTACCCTGACATCAGCAACAGTAATAATGTCACGTCCACTGAGGGATCAGGTTGTTTTCTTCTGAAGGGTTCAGAGTTTCTGTTTTTCTTTGAAGTTGTGACTTCATTCTGATTGGTTTGATGCCTAACCACTTTCCCCACCCGCCACATTAAATTAAGTCAAACCTGATACCTCTCTGACATCTCCATAAGCTTTGAAAGCTTCTTCTTCTGCAGCTCAGCTCAGTGTTGTCAGTCAGGCTGATAGAAATATTGCCTAGTGTAACACTGTCTGTGCCAGAAACCTGAAAACAGACATCAGTGGGGTAATATATTCCAGCCTGGGTGACTCCTGAAGTCCAGTGACTTCATTTCAGTTTCAGATGACACTCCGTGTGTCACTGCTGCTGCATCACATCTTTGTTCTGCAGCTGTTTGGCACTTTAGGCGTCTGAAATGTCAGATATCTTTGGAGCAGAGCAGTGAAGCCCTCACATGGTGGAGTTAGACATGCTTTACGACTCCGTCTGATAGTTCTCCTGGGTACTTATGTAAGCCTGATTTATTAAGGAGGCATTTGGATCTTAAGGACGACTGTTTTGGTTGGTGAGGAGTTCTGTTATACTTTACAGTACGGTTAGCAGGACGGGGTCTTAAAAACAAAACCTGCTCATCTGAGAAGGATCGGAAAGTGTCTGTGAGTGTTTGGATGACTTTTACCGCCAGGCCCCTTCGTTTCACTGCAGTGCATGCCTCCACACCGCTGCCTTATAAGGTCTCTGCTCACCAGGTTACTGTTTCATTGTCTGCCTGCTCCACAAAGAAGAGATTCACACAGAGAAAAGCATCACTATGAGAGCACCACCTCAGCATCACATCACTCCCTGTCATTTTTGGTTCCAGACGCCTGCACACAGTCAGCTCGGTACGGCTGAGCTGGAGGAGACGCTCTGTTATGATGACTCTGGGTGTTCGTTTGCAGAAATGTCACCAGGCAAACACCAGATCCTCTCCTCATGAGGATGGCAAAATGATTCCACAGCTTTGAGTAAACTTTAGCCAAAACTTTCCAAAACACATCACCAGATGTTTGTTTAGAGGGCTGTAGTATGACCAGCTTCTGTCCCGCCTCATTTAAGTCAGTCTATACAAGGTCTCTGCAGACACTCCACCAAACGTCAGCTTAAAACCTCATTAAGATAAGTAATTAGAATAGCTCACTGCAGTGCACATGCAGAAGAGATCAAAGGATGAGTCATGTTTGATACCTGGGAGAGCTCAGGGTTGGAAGATGAAGGGGTAACAGAAAATTATCAGCTGGTGTCAGGCCGGTAAGAAAAGGAAGTCTGGACCGCACAAACAGCCGCTCATAACTGATCCAGACCACCCGCACATCTGGGGCTGCAGCAGGTGATGTCATGTACCCAGACATCGTGTGCAGGTGTTGTCAATCACTCATCAGCCACTTAACATCAGCTCATCATCACTGCCGGGCGCTTTCACATCCGCGGGCTTTCAAAGACACCACATTAACAATATTGTTCCACTGAGTAAGTTGGTGAGTGTTCACTGAATACACTCAGCTACATCATACTGACATCATTACCGTCTCTTTGTGTGATTCTGATTCATCATCCAGCGGTTATTCTCTGTTTGGTTCCGTCACTCAGTGCTCTCTTTCATGTCAATTGATTCACTTCCTTCCATTGTGGTTCCCCGCCTCTGTGACTATGTGCCCCACCCTTTTTAGACCCTGTTTAGACAAGAACAGCCACTTTAAAAACTGATCAATCTTTCATTTGCATTTGAAACAAAAACTGTATTCCCATATTGTATGCAAAAATGCCTTAAAGACTGCAGTATGCATGCCTCACCAACAGCTGGAACACCTCAGCCATCCATACATAAAGCTGTTCTTCAATAAAGTCGTGATTGCAAACAAACACTAAGGCACTGGCAAATCTTTAACTGCTAACTTTTGTCTGGAAAAGCGTTGATAAACTCAGCGGTCAGCAACACAAACTCAGCTCTGTAGTCCACAGCAATGAGTGAGGATACATTTAAAGGCACAGCTGTTAGTCAATGAAAGCGATCAAGAATTTGAATGTAGCATCTCCTCAGGACTCCGTTTAGCCCCCGCCACATGCACGAGATTCAGATTCAGATTCAGATTCAGATTCAGATTCAGATTCCCTGCCTTGGAAACAGTCCAAACAATTAAAGCAACTCCAGGCTAAAAAAAAAAAAAAAAACACAAATGCAAAACATACACAGCAGCACATCGACACCCTTATTCATTGCCAGACTCCAACTGCTACGGCTTTTTACAGTTTCTCCATAATCATCACTACAACTCAGAACTATGGACTCCTTGTATTTTGCCTCTCTCTTTGTCCCCCTCCTTCTCTCTCTCTCTAATCCCAACTCAGTCTCCTCAGATGTCTGTCTAACATGAGTCTGGTTCTGTCCGAGGTTTCTGCCCGTTAAAGTGAACTTTTTCCTTGCCACTGTAACTTGCTAAATGTTGCAAAGGTCTGTACTCATGGTGGGTTAAGATGAGATCAGACTTCTAATCTTGTCTTGATGTTGGGTCTCTGTTAATTAAATTCATTATAATTTACAGGTCTAGACCTGTTAACGCTTTTGGAAACGTTTGTTATGAATTTGCGCTATATAAATATTGATCGATTAGTTGGTTGATTGAGTTTGTTGTTGTCAAAAACTTTTGACTCTGTTATTTACTTGATTCATTAATTAACATAATTAATTACATGAAGATTTAGGGTTAGGATGAATGAACTTGTCTGTCTGATGCTGAACTCTAACTGAGACCTTTATGAAAATCTGAGCTCCTGCTGTGAGCTCAGTAATTTTCACTGATGCAGAAGGGCGAGCACCATTTTCCCAGTATGGTGCCTGTTATCACCTGTGTGAGAGACGCTTTTCCCAGCAAACCAACCCAGTCTGCTCTGTATTATCACTAACATTACATGTAATCAGAGTCATTTTACGGCCCTCCACTCTGTCCTGGTGGTATATTCCATTAGTGCTCCTGAACAGAGCTGTAAGCTCTGTAACAGGCTGTAAACATCACCATGTTCAAATGACTTAAAGCTGATATAACCATGAAAACTCGAACAAAGCCGGAATCCACCGGACCACCAAGCAAATCAAAAAGCACTTCTTCTGCTTCTTCTGGCAGATCCTGCAGCAGGACATCTCTTCACATGTCAGACTGGTTTTATTCTGATTAAACTCTTGATTCATGCACACGCACATCCTCACCAGACCACTTTATTCAGCGCCCATGGAAACAGTGAAGTAGGACTCTCCTGATCAGAATCACTTTAATCAGCTTGAAGAAAAACTGCACGTGCAACCGTAGTTCATGTCAGGCTGTTTTCTTTCTCTCTTTGAATCCAAACCAGCACAAAATATAAACTTTACTTTCAACAGTCAGAGCTTCCAGAGTTTACCTGGTTTAAGGAAGTCACATAACATAAATGTAGTTGGCTTTCTTAGTGGGATGCTTGAAAGCAGACAGGAGTACATGTCCTAAACGAAAGAAGAGGCCAATATTCTTTTTCTTCACCGTGCTATGTCAAATAAATGTGACCATGGAGTTTTTTTTGCCTAATTCCAATCCAAAGATAACCTCATGTCATTAAAGAAAAAAAGCATCTACCTCAAAATCATAAATGCCAAATAAAAGGAAAACTGAAGACATTCAGAGGTTCTGTATATTATTCATTATTCATCTGTCAAGGATCTGCAGCCTCTTGATTTCTTTCCTTCCCTTCGTAAGTTATATTTTTGAAAATTATTAACTTAGTTTGAGAGGAGAGAGAGCAGAGAGCAGGGAAAAACGTGCAGCTAGGGCTGTGGTGAGGGTCTGAACTACAGCAACCCTCACAACAAAGACTAAAGCCTCTGTGTATGAGATTCTGGCTTTGAGTACTAGACTAACCAGCACCCCAGCATTTCAGTTTCTAACCTCATTCTCCATGCAGCAATCTGGGTGAGAGAGGATGTTGTGATAATGATTTGTTGCACTGCTTTGCAGGCAGAGTTTTGCCAAATGAGATGGGTGCAGAGGCGGAAAAACACCAAAACAAACATGGCGAGCGCTCCAGAAGAACCTGTTTATGTGCACACTGTGCTTCAGATCTGGAGTCTGATCTAAGCAGGACGAGGCAGCCTGTTCAAAGGCTGCAAACATGATGTCTCCGATGTGTTACTCCTACTCCCTTGCAATCTCTGCAATCCCAAAGAAAAAAATCACAAAAGCTAAATGCTCGAGGAGCAGAAGTGATTTTTCTTACATGCTTATGAAACCACTTCTCTTGTGCACTTTGAACCTCTTTATATATGCGTTGTTTGACCAGGAGGGCGACTGTAGCTCAGTGGTAGAGTTGTCGTCTCTTAATCGAAAGGTCGAGGGTTCGATTCCCAGCTCCTGCAGTCACATGTTGAAGTGTCCTTGAGCAAGACACTGAACCCCAAATTGCTCCCACTGTTGTTCAGTGGTGTGTGGTTTGTACGTCGCTTTGGAAAAAAGCGTCTGCTAAATAGAATTGTAGAATTGTACATAACGCACACAGATGAGAACTGTGTGTATGTAACCAATGAAAGGTTGCGCATGGAAAAGTTAGCATGCAAAATACAAGTGAAATTTGGGAAAATCCTCTGTTCACTGAAGGAGTTTCTATTTTTGGTTTCCTGAAACTTTGAGATACTTTTCAATGAATGTAGCAAAACTGTATTTTGTTGTTATTCGGTCAGGTGGAGGCACAGAACTGACTAAACAGTTGCTTTATGTCTCACAGCCTGTCCTTGGATAAGGCCTGGTGTTAGTGGTACGTAAAAATCATTATCGATATCGGCGATACTGGCCCTGTATTTTGCAGTAGGGCACGCCACTATTGTGTGTGTTGTTCTTTGTAGGATCTCTCAGAAATATGTGGGTGTGTTGAGTTTGGCTTTTAAAGTCCAGATTAATGAGGGAAGAGTTAAAAAGATGATCAAAGCTGATGATGTTCCAGAGCGTTAAAGAGAGAATAAAGGCCAAGACAGCAACGTGATACCTTAACTTTCCCTTTAATTGGTATATTTACGTAGATAAATCTCTAATAATACTGCTTCATCTGTGAGAATACATGTTGTATTAATACATTTACTGTTTGACAGGCGTAAAACCGCTCCAGTCATTTGATTCTGACAGCTAAAGTGCGGTCACGGTAAAAACAGAATATATTTTGGAGAGTACAGAACACGTGTCTTTGCCTCAGGAGATAGTTGGCATGAACTGATGCATGTGAGCGCTCTTCTCATGTATTTAATTACATCGTTTCAATGCAAAAGAAAAAGTATTAAATTTATTTTCTATTTCTGGAAACCAGCCTCTGAAATCATCGCAGTGTTGGAGATGTCAGCGTTCAGATTCACTCAGTACCTACAGCACAGCGTTGATAATTCCTGCTTGTTCGCCAGCAGTCGTGTCTCCAGCTGTAAAATTAGATCAAGGACATAAAATAAAAGTCAGCTATAAAGGAAATGAAAAGCTCCATCAGCTCCTGGATCCTGTTATTAACTGTTAGGAGGAGAAGTTTCCGAGGGTGTGAGCAGGCAGGTAATAACATAAAGTTACATAAACTGAGGAGGAAAGGCTGCAGGCTACGGAGGAGCATAAACGTTTCACTGTTTCACTTCTCAAGCATCTGCTCGTGTGGAAACACTGTTAAATTCCTGCCTCATCTCACAGATCAGACCTCACGGCGTGAATGGAGAGTCTGTTTCAGCTGACGCACAAACAATGCTCATCAGAAACACACCTGAGTGTGCTCTTTTCCTGAGTCACGCGCTCCTCCTGTGTGGTACCAACACTGATCCTATTCCTTTTCAGGAATAAAAATCCAGATTTAGAGCGTTAGATTTTCATATCTGATCATTTTTGTGTCATTAATCTTTAAAAAAGCTTGTTAGAGTTCAGCTTCTTCCTCACTGATGTATGACGGAAGCTGAGACTGCAGGTTATCCTTCTTCTTAATACTCTTCTGTTGTCTTCAGGTTCCTAAAGTGTCTTCATAGTTGGATCGTTTCTTTCTTTATGCTTTCCGTTTCACTCAGTGCTTTGTGCCGAAGCTTGGAGCAACAGTTGAGTCAGCTCAGGAGTGCTCTAAGCTTGTGTAAAAATTCATCTAGCATGCAAAATACACCTAAAATTTGGGAAAATCCTCTGTTCACTGAAGAAGTCCTGAAACTTTGGGATACTTTTCAAAGAATTTAGCAAAACTATTTTTTGTTGTTATTTGTTTTTGGTTGAAGTACAGCACAGTTGCTTCCCTGCGTTTATTTGCAGTCTGTGGTATTTGGCACAAAACAGCAGAATTTATTTTTTTTAAATCGCCAGATTTAGGCCTTAATTTTTTCAAGTGCAGTTAACTCATTTGCTTCAATTCGATTACAACCACTGACTGCAACAAAAGACGTCAATTATGTATTTCAGCGGTTGGGGGTGGTGTCTGGTGGAGCTTGTCAATCAATATCAGTTTATTAAACCAATCAAATCCTGTCCTGCCGCTCTGCCCGCCTCCTCTGTGTACATTTCTCCAGCATGCACTAGCCCTGATTCAATGTGCATAACCATTTGAGTACGCTGGAGAATGGCAGAAAAACTATCTATACCCTGATTACTGGTAACGTTGTGCAAACGATGTGCTGAGGACCAGTTTGAGTCTGTGGTTTTGAATCAGTCACGATCATATGATCGTGAATCAGTGACACTCGTGCATGTGAGTGGGGGCCTTTTTTTTGGAGGAGCTCCGAATGTCGGAGGGTGGAGGCTAAACGGAGTCCTGAGGAGATGCTACAATCAAATTCATGCTAGTTTTCCATGACTACCAACCCTGCCTTCAAACTCTCTGGATCCCAAACTCACCGACAAGATTAAATGACTGGCATTTACAAGCCATTTGTCCAATCCAAAAATGGGGGGGAAAATGGCACAATCATCAGATTCTGGAGTTTCTGAGGGTACCTGAATGTATCACAAGTGGTGTCAGCATCATGTGTAAACAGTGGCAAAGATGGAAGAATTAAATGGACATTGGAGAACTAGTTTATACTAGATAAATTCGATATAAAGCAAATAATTTGAGGCTCGTTACTGCATTCAGTGAGCTCTGAATGAGGGACATAAACTCTGTATTTGCATTTGAATTTTGCCTGAACTCATAGCATTGTAGGATTTCATGCTGCAGTGATAAAGAAGACGGAGTAAAAAAATTCAAACATCAAAATTTTTGGATTCTTTGAATATACACTAATTCCTTATTCTTTTCAATTTTCAAAATCAGAAAAAAAAGTTACATCAGCCTGCAGCCATGGTTGTCCTGATTCTATAGAGGTGCAGGACTTCACTGTGCAGATAAAAAAAATGAGACCACAGTGAGTAAAAATGTGACAGGAAAAAAAAAACCCATCAGAAACAGCTTGGGCTCTTGATAATCATGAGCAAATGTATTTGTGGCTTTTAGTTCGTCCTCGTCCAGAGAGAGCAGCAGAGGAGCAGCGTTTGCAGCTGGAGGCGGTGAGCTTTATTAAAAGTTACAGTAAACAGTGTCACAGCAGCTTCCAGAGAGGACAATAAACTCACATTTCTGTGGAGTGGAGCCTGTTGGCATTTCTCTGATCAGCAGAGGACTCCAGCGCTCGCGGGGGGAGCACAGATGAAATTAATGACTCACTCCTGAGCTATTCACAGTAATTTCCAAGAATGTGTTATTCTTGCAGCAATCCTGTGATGAGGTTGTGACTGTGCTGCTCTCTAAATGTCTCTGTGATCTGTTGTTTTCCGCTGTTGCTAAGGACACTATCTCAGCCTGGCACACGAATCTGACGTCAAACAATGGTCTCATCTTCCCAAATAATCCTCCAGGTGCTGCCTGGACACTTTTCTCAGCACGAGCAGAGAAGGAGCCTGCTTTTCCGATCTGCGGCAGCATCACTTCATTCATCCTCTGTGACGCGTTTACTTGCACACGCTGTGAGTGATCCAGCCTGCTCGCCTGTGTTGACAGGAGCCTCTTAGGAAGACGGATTTGTGACATTAGGCACGTGCTGAAGATATTAAAGCATGCTTTCACTTTTTCCCTCATTAGCTCACAGCCTTTGTTTCATTTCAAAGGCAAGGCTGAAATTTATATCCGACAAATAGGACCAATATTTGGAGCACATGAGGGATTCAGCGACCATCAGGAAAGGGTCTGGAGCACTTTTTTCCATTGGTTCATGGCAAAGTCTTTCCATTGCATTTCTGGGAAGTCACGGAAAAGCCGACCTGACAGCAGTGACAGTAAAACGCCCGTGACACCTGTGACATTTTCCAGTAGCCCCCGTGTCAGCTCGCACATGTGGCCAATTTGTGGAGGCCAGAAGCTGAATATGAGTTTCAGGGAACATGGGGGATATTTTTCATCCGGATCGCCGACTCAGTCTGTAGTCACCGTGCAGACTCAGCTCATTACTTTGAGAAACGAAAACTGCTGTAAATGCTTTTTTGTGCGTTTTATTTTCCAGATAAATTGACTCATTTTCATCTGGTTTAAAGATCGATGGGTTCTTACTTTGGAAACAAACCTTTTTAAAGTTGAGAAGAATTAATTTGTATTTGATTAGTTTTACTGTTTTTAAGTTTTTGTAGGTTTTACAAACTCCTGTGGACGATATTGAGCTCCGCAGGTGTTGGACAGGTTTTTTAGTCCTGTAAGATCTCAGAAAATTCTGCATGACTGTCAGACTCATGAACATCTTTGATTCGTGGGAGTTAATGGCAGTTTACCTTGAGGTTTGCTGGTGGAACAGAGTGGAAATGTGGTGGTTCTTTGCACCTCTGCTGGTGGAGGTGAAAACATTTATTTAGTGTATAACTTGCCAAACGTCTGACTGGCACGGAGGGGATGACAGGGGTTGGTGAGGCATGTTGGACGCTCTGGTCAGCTGGAAAATACAAAACAATGGTGACTGTTTCGTTTTTCTTCTGTTGTTAGCATAGAACATCATCTGACTTGGCTCGAACTGAGGTTGCCACAGAAACTGCTCCCCCTGGTGGCTGGCTGCAGTATAGGTCAAAACTCTGCCTCTCTATTCATTCCAGATGAGCTGTGGTCAAACTTTAAAAAATGATTACACCTCATAGAAATATTTCTCTTATCTGTATGCTGTAGTGATATGAAGATGTTATTAGGCTGCATTGTGTTCAAGTCCTCTTTTTCTGATTTTTTTTTTCATTCGTTATTAGACGTTAAAAACAAGGTTTTACATCTTGTTTAAAGATGATTGACGGCTGCTGTTCTTGTGTAGTTTTTTTCAAGAATTGTAAAATACGTCAGGAAGAAGAGTTCAGAAGAGATTAGAATGTTGAAAGAAAAAAAAAAATTGTCAAGCGGCTCCACACAGATTTTCTCAGAGTCTCTCATAGTCTCTACTGTGCAGACTCTGGCTGCACAATGGCGGTGTCTCTGACGGGAGTTTTTCCGCTTCAGAGACTCCCTTAGCAGCTCTTCTGATAGTGTCTGGATTACAGGACAGAATAGCTCCTCTGGCTAAATGTCATATGTCCCTTCTCTGAGTCCAGACTGAGATCGACTAACCTTTTCACCACAGAGTCAACAGGCCCCTCTTTGTCAAAATGAGAATAAAAAGCTTCTCTCGGGAGCTTTGAATGCTGTATTCTTTCTTTCTCGATTGTGTTTCTGGGTCACTCCTTTTCAGACACGGTCCCTGTTTCCTCAGTCCTTTAACTTCCTCTTTCTGATCACCGTTTGCCACGTGTGTCGTCAAGCATGGGGGAATGTTTTGATTATATCCAGGCTATTTCAGGTTGTATTTGTTTAATTTTGTTGCAAACAAAATGCAGGCACAGAACTGTGAATGGAAAGGACTTCATGCTTGAGAATCCAGTAGTTTTTGCTTCTCCTGGAATTCAGATGCATTTATCTCTCCTCCAGATCTTGATGTTTTTGATCAGTTTAGTGTGAAGCCAGAAACGTATAATTTATTATATGAGTTAGAGGACTTGTTGTGTGGCTCACAGTGTGACTGCTTTCCTGCTTCTTTGCTGAAATATCGGTTCATCTGTGTTTACGTCCAAACCGAGCGGCTTGCAGGGCTAAAATCTGAAACCGGTCCAAAGGACACATCAACATAATTCAGCCCTTTAGTTTCAACTGACAGTTTAACTACTTTAAATTGCTTAAACTGCAGTTCACATTCAACATCTCACATGCAAACAATCAGCTTTTTGAGAGGATTTCAAGTGTTTCAATGCCATTTTCAGCATAGGCCAAACTTTAACCTTTGCTAGCTTTTAGCCTGAACTGTGTGCCAAATAGGCCAAGTGAGGTCATCATGATTCAGATTTTTATCGTTTTTAGTCTGGAGTTATAAAACCCAGATTATGAGATGGACTTCTTCTGCTGTAGATCAACATTTGCAGCATGTGTTTCTCAGCTCACAGATAGCGGGGCATGTCGAGGGGGCTTTCTGAAAGTATTTACTAGCAGATTTACAGGTCCTGTAATGAGCACAATTAAACTTTATGTTCCTGAACGCAGTATGGAGGGTGTTCAAGAGGGACGCAGTCACATTGTGGTGGAGAGGTATTTTAATGTAAGCTATTTTGTGTTTCTAAGCAAACAGCACTGAGGTTTCTCTTCTGTAAAGACAGAAATTCCTGATGATTTGTGAGAAAAAAGGTGGAAGACGAAGCCACAAACTCTGAAGGGTGAGAGCAGTCTGAGGAGAATGAGAGGAGGGTTTCCTGTGGAAGAGAGGCCTTCATCTGCCAGGACAGCTGTCCTAAAGAGCACTTAGAGCAAATGTTTGATATAAAATGAGCCAAAGTTCTCAATAATGCAAATAATTCACAGTTCAAACTGACGTTTTTTTGCACGTTCACTCCTGGGTTTGTGGGTCAGCAGATGTGACTCGTAAATAATGAGGATTTTGTTCCTCACGTGGCAGGTCTGGGTCGGTCTGAGTTGGCGATGCAACAACAAACCGACAGATGTGACACAGAGAGAACATGAAGTGTCATTACCTGGCAACCCAGAGGAGAAGGAGAGACGCATGTAAGTTTTCTCAAATTGATCCATCAATCTGCTCGTCTGCAGAGCTCTCTGCTTGTTGTCCTGGCTGATAAGTGCAGAAAGGAGGAGGAGGAGGAGGAATGAGTCTGAGTCTGGATCCCTCCTCATCTCAGGAATGCGTGTGGGTTCCTCTCCAGAAGTGCTGACGTCAGGAGTGGCCTTGGATTAAAAACAGCCAGTTCATAATGAAATCGCGAGCAGATCGGCTGTGTTGTACGTCTCAGGTGATGAAAAGCTCTGTTTACCTTTGTTTACAGATTAAGAAGCACGTTTTTCACTCTTAATGGACTCTTTGTGTAAATAAACTTCGAGTCACTGAGGCGTTAAATGATGAGTTAATCTACTATAGGCCTGAACAGTGGCTTTAAATGTCAGTGTGGTTTAAAGACCCTTTAAATGGAAGCAACATTTCATCAGGAGACATTTACTGCGGCTTCTACAGAGTCAGTACATTCTGACTTTTAGGAGATGCATGTCTGACATCAGTGCTGTGTTGATATTTCAGGGGTTAAGTGTCCTCTCTTCTCATGCTTGAACCAAAGGCTTGTGACGTTTTTATCGTCTCGTAGCCGATCCCAGAATTCCTGAGAGAGCAGCACGGTGAGGGTGAGCAGGTTTCATTGATAACTTTTTATACTCAAAGGATAATCCCCGGGATGTTTTTATTTTACTTTTTGTCACTCCCCATAAAAATCAACATAAGCAAAGGGATGCTTATAAAGGCTGTCAAAGAGCTTTGAAGCTGTTCAGATATGATTAAACATTCACTAAAGTGGTTGATTTAGAGTCCAACTTCTCCTTTTTAAGAAAAACATATGTAATCTACACTCTGTTGATACAGCAAACCTTTTCAGCACGATCAGATGTCTTAGAGCCACAGACTTACATCACCTGTTGGTTTCTGACCCATTGGACGCCCATCAACAGCAGCCACCATACTGCAAATATCTAATTCAATGAAACTTTAAACAGTCCAGAAAATTAAGAGAGATGAAGCAGAGGCAGATCTTAATGTTGGACGTCTAACCTTAAGGCTGGTTTATATTTCTGTGCTGTCCAAAGATGTGAGTTCACACACTTCTGCATTCACGATTCTTGCTCTGCAGAACTTCAGCGAAACACAAGAGGGCAGTGTGATCTGTGTGACTGTCAAATCGCCTGTTTCCACTCCTGTTTCTGCTTTTTCACCGCAATTCTGAGCTTATTACATTATACTGAAGCCAGAGTCGGCATCAGACAAAATTCAAGGGGGGGGGGGCATCAAGACAACAGCAGGGGGGCACAAAGTCTTGATCATGACTGGATTTATTCTGTATAGCAATGTCTATGATAGCCATTTAAACACACATCAAGAATCACGCAACAGATTGTACAAAGTTCAAATTTACGCCCACAAGAAGGCACTAAACCACAGCTGAAAGTCACGCATCTCTCTCTCTCTTCTCCCTCCGATGTGCACACAACTATGCCCGCTTTAGCGCACCAATATTAAACACATTAAGCAGCGATTAAACATGAAACGCTTACGTTAACAAGGAAACCCAAACGGTAACAGAACTTTAAAGGTACCTCTAATTTAGAGGGGGAAAAATGAATTCTAGGATGTTAATATTATTTTTTTCCCCGGTCTCGCCCTTGTGAAGTGGGGGGGGCACAGTCGATCTACTGGGGGGGCACAGCCCGCGAATGCCCCCCCTTGACGCCGACACTGACTGAAGCTGTTACATGATGCCGTGTATCTTACAAAAACTATCACAAGAGAGGACAGAGAAAAGACAAGGAGGAGAGGGACTGTTTGGCTCGATTCCAGAAATATCCTAACCGCAGGACACACATCGATGCCAACTCCTGGGTATGGAAGTAGCTATTGGCTGTTCTAGAGGTCACTAAGGTTAACTAAAGGATGGCATCAACTGAACTGCACAATAAGCCATTTGTATGCAAACCTCCTGGATGCTGTAGTGAAGTTTATTTTTGACAAAGACTGGCAAGGAAAACTCAAATACATGAAGTTTTAACCAAGAAGCTCTTTTTTTTTCTGAGAGTAAACAGCCAATAATAATAATAATAATAATAATAATAATAATAATAATAATAATAATAATAATAATAATAATAATAATAATAATAATAATCAAGGCTGCAGTTAGCACAGCTGTTAGTGTTGTTGCTTCACAGCAAGAAGGTTGCCGATTCGAATCCCGGTTCGGGTACAGTGTGCCTTTCTGTGTGGAGTTTGCATTTTCTCCCTGTGCATGCGTGGGTTCTCTCCGGGTACTCCGGCTTCCTCCCACAGTCCAAAAACATGCTCACTTGGTCAATTGGTGATTCTAAATTGCCCGTAGGTGTGAGTGTGAAAAGTTGTCTATCTCTGTGTGTCAGCCCTGTGATTGGCTGGCGACCAGTCCAGGGAGTACCCCACCTCTCGCCCTAATGCAGTTGGGATAGACTCCAGACACCCGCAAACCTGAATAGGATAAGCAGTATAGAAGATGAATGCATGAATAATAATCAATGCTAGTGCTGATGCACTGAAAGCAAAATAAAGACAAGGTAAAAAAATACAGCTAAACTGGCCAAAAACTGGGTAAAAGGGGCAAAAACACAGCACAAAACTGGAAACCAAAAACCAATAAAACACTCCAGACTAATTGTTGGAACACAAGGTAAGGTTGGCACCTGAGCGAACAACTCGTACTGCACGTCGACAAAACCGACAAAACAACAAAATAAAACAGACTCTGGATCTCTCTCAAGTCTCTGCAGACGCAGGTGCAAGCACATCTGTAACCCTGGCTGCTGCTTTTGCACGTCTGCACGAGTTTTTCTCTTCTTTTGCAATCTCCGAGTCTGGAAAAACCACCAGAGTTCGCTTATTACCCCCGTCTGCTGACCTGTATGATTGCGATGCTGGACTGTGTCTTAAATGTTTGTTATTCCAGCAGCTGTTTGGCAGTTCTCTTTGGGTTCAATGGACATCTCTTTTTATGAGCTCGTGTTTCTTGTGCATCTGGCATGTACCGTATCACTTCAAGTCATCGTCTCCTCCATGCACGAGTGAAGAAAGTAAATGTGCATCTTCTTTGATGAATTTCTTGTTTGTGCCACAGGTTTCGCCTCGTGAGCGATTCGTGCTCGAGTGCTGGAATGTCCGCATCACTCTGCAAATAATCCAAAAGTTTTGGGGCTCTGTTTTGTCATGTGGTGGAAAGTTTCATACAGAACATAACGTCTTTTATGACCACCTTTCAGACTTGTTGAAGGGCTTCTATTCAGCGACTCTTTCACCTCGATCAATGCACCAATGATGTCATATGTGAGAGGTGAGCTGCCCCACCTGCTTAATAAACACACACAGACACACACACACTGACAAACACACACTGCTGTTATTTAAATAAACAGATTTATTCACACTGTACCGACCATGGCCCTGCACCACAAAAGCACCTGCTGAAGAGCACCAGCAGGCCTGCACAGGTGAGTAAACCAAATAGCGCTGTACATACAGGAGCGATTCAGGCTAACGCTCGGCTCTGTTTGCTCCTAATCCTCCGTGTCAGCTCATGTGAAGCGAGAAGGCGATTGACAGGCCCACCTCCCGACAAGTGAATTGAAGCTGTCAGTCCTGCTTCTGTTGGCCAAAAAAAAGTTATGAAATCCAGTCATTATGTGCAGATTTGTTTTCACTCATGAGGTCAGTTTGAAAAGCAAACATGCGACGTGCAGCGTGCTGAAAACCTGCAAGCTTGTGAACAAGAGGAATGACTGAGGCGAGGGTTAATGATGCCCGCCGATGCAGTGAGAAGAGAAATACTTAGTGTTCTGAGACTGAATCAACATTTGAACTCCTTCAATCACGAGAGCAGACGGCCAACGCCTGCCCCCACTGTGCAGACGCCTCACCTTACATAAGTCAGAGCACCAAGACACATCTGGAAATCAGCTCGTCCAACATCAGGCCTCGGAGTGCCTACGGCGAGAGGGCTGCGGAACTGGACCACACGTTGTACATCAATTCGGTTTGGACAGATTCTTTTTCAATCTCGCAGGCCTCACTTCATCTGTCATTGCTTTCCTCATTCGATTCCTGCGCTCGCCAGCTGCTCTGCACAGCATCACATGAGCTAAACCTCATCTGCTGCTGACGACAGACTATTAACTCTGTTATTACCTCAGGTGTGCCAGCTCTTACCATAAAATATTACGCACTGACTGAAACCAAGACTGAAAGTTTCACATTAAAGTTAAGTAACATGACGCGATGCCGTGAACTTGGAGTGAAACTTAATGAGGGAACCAAAAGGTGAAGAAATACAACGAAAAACTCAAAGTTTTAAAGCGGCTGTTTTCTTGTCTGCATTCTTAATTAAAACCAGAAGTTAATGTTGAGTTATTATTTTAGTCCTAATCTCTTTATACAGATTAGACATTTTGATTCTTAATCTGTACAGCCTCTGCATTCTCTGATTTCTTTAAGTGGTCTAATTGATATCGTCGCTTGAGCAGTTAACTGTGTGCAGAAAATCATTCAGTGGAGTTCAAAACAGGCAGACTGCAGTAGCTGTAAATCAGTGTATGTTTGTAGTGTTTTACACCAACCTTATTTATTTATTTATTTATACAACAAAAAGTCCCATTAGGATTAAAAATCCGTTCAATTTGAAAAAAATGGCCAAGGTAGCCACCTCACAGAATTATTCATCAGTTCTCGTAACTAATCAGATACACAGCGAGATTTCAAGAAAAACAACCACGCAGCTCTGTCGCCACATTTGTTATCATCCTGTTAAATTATTTCGGTGATGTTTATATGTTCAGTTTCAACTCTGTGAAGGTTATTTCAATTCTGAGGCACAGCAATAAGAGATAGACATGGTAGAAAAATTCTGGGAGTTTTCCATGGGATATTCTGAAATTAACAGAAATTTTCGGGAAAATTTTCAGGACTTTGGCTTGATTTCAGAAATTTTCAGTAATTTTATATTAACTGCTCTTTTACCTGGTCATAGGCACGTACGATTATTAAACACTTTGGTTTGTTATAAGCAGACATGTCTAATGCAATCCACCTTTTTCCTGACTACCCAGTTCTGTTAACGTCGCCATGGAGACCACAAAGCTGACGAAGGTAGCCTAGCTGTCATATTTGCTCTAGTAACTGGCTTTTAAAAGCAAGAAAGCGACAAAATGCACAAAACTCGGAGGTGGAGTCATAGTGTGGATGTTTTAAAAAAGTTTACATTGAGCCCTGTTTAGCATTAGTGATTTCACACAATTTGTTTGGAGCTAGCTTGCCGGTGGCAGCAACCATAAGTCGATAACCACTGGTGGAAGTCAACACCCATAGGCTTCTGAGGAAACAGGTGGATATTTTGAAATAAAGTTAATAACATGAAAAAAATCCAAAATTTATGAGCCAAAATTTCTTTGTTGTGAAATATTTAGAAAAAAAATCTTTATGCTGCGGGCAAAACCCTTAAAATTTGTATTATTTCCAAGGTAAAATTCCCATGGAACTTTTCAGGAAACTTCCCTGAAATGTACTGTAAGTTTTCCACCCCTTTGCAACCCTAAATGATGCTGATGATATTCTGATTCAAGTGTCTGTGAAGTGAGAGAAGCTGGCGTTTATCTTTGGTTTCTTTTATTTGTTTTAATGAATCTCGAGCAACTTCTTCATGAATCTCTCTACATGTTGACTTTCGATGTGTTATAATCTAATCCAGCCGGCTAAAAGACTTTAATCACCATAATCAATCACAGACAGAAATGTCTTGGCAATGGAAGGGAAGCAGGATTTATTTCTAATTTAAATAAAAAAACAACTTTCACTTTGAGCTTCATAACTGGATTCATAATGTGTACATAAATGAGGATTATTGTTGATCCAAATACCACATCACTCAGAGTTTAGAATTTTTATAGTTTTATGGTCAGGAATGAAAATACTGAATTGTACGGCTCTTGTGAGCGAGCTTTAGAAGACCATTAACTTTGTTTTTGAATGTTTAAAACTCTTAAAAACTTAAAACTCTGCAGAGCTGTTTGTAAAGGATGAAATACATTTTGAAGCTCTCGCACTGCTTTTTTTATACTGAAGGTAGGTGAAGGTATCATCAGCATAGAGGTGTAACTTTGTTTCTAAGACTTTTGTGAGGTCATTTTTTAAGATAAAAAAACAGAAAAGGTCCTGGAACAGATCCCTGGGGGACACCTTTATATGTGGTCCTTTCACTTTTTGTCTGAGTACGGTATACAGAAATAGACATGTTGATTTCAAGATGATTTTATTCAGTCAAACATGATTTATTTACTCAGAGCTTAAACTGATCAGGGTTCGTTTTGTTTATATGTCTACTTTGACCCCTCGAGGCCTGATACATGCGTCCACTTTTCATCCTGCTGTTGAATTTGACGGCATTGTTAATGTGCATTCATCAGAGCTGCAAAGAGCGTCACTGAGAGTCCTTTAGTTTCACTTAAGGAGACTGAAGCTGTCCCAGCAAATCTGCAGTAGAGAGAGAGAGAGAGAGAGAGAGAGAGAGAGAGAGAGAGAGAGAGAGAGAGAGAGAGAGAGAGGAGAGAGAGAGAGAGAGAGAGAGAGAGAGAGAGAGAGAGAGAGAGGAGAGAGAGAGAGATGAGAGAGAGAGAGAGAGAGAGAGAGAGATTCACACATGAAGTGAAAAGGCAATATTTATGGAGAGCACAGCTTACTGCACCTCTCCCTCTCTGTGCTTCTCTCTCAACCGTGTCCTCTTTCCTACACACACACACACACACACACACACACACCTGACACAACACACACAGCTCGCCCTTAAACACATTCCTACACTTCTTATATTACTTCTGCTTGTGTCATTCTGATCATCCTGCAGCGTCTGCTGACGTCTAGCCGCACCACATGCCGACCCCTGGGCCCGGTGGCACATTGGCCCGTCTGTGAACCGAGGGCGGCTTCTGTCTGTGCGCTCGGCACGGCTCGTTCTGCAGAGTGTGATCCAGACTGGAAGAGTCGGGAGGTGAATGTAAACATTTGCTTCTGCTCTTAATCCTCTAATTAGGCAGGACTGGCTGTAAGAGAAACTGATGATGGTGTCTGGACCTGAGGGATTATCAGGAGAGGTGCAAACAACAGGCAGAGAGGCTGAGAATAGTCTCTAGGTTTAAAGTAAAGCTGATGTTGGTGATTTAGATACCTGTAATGACCAGCAGGAAGTGGCACCAGTAGATACAAAAAGGAGTATTGTGATGGGAAATCTTATGAGTAACAGCTTCTAGTGTAGTCAGTGGCAGGGCTGCACATTAAGTCTTAATTTCAACAAGCATAAGTTGCCAAAAAAGAAAAAAAAAAGATTTTTTTTGTGAACGCTAAAAATGTGCAAACAGTCACAGCTATCTCACTCACCATGTTAATATTTGACCTGTTGGATAGAAGTCTAACTGTAAGAATTATGCTGGCAGGCTATTTAGCTTCTTTCAGATTAACTGGCGCCATTTTATTGAGGAAAAACTAGCTTTTTAGATTTATTTTGGACTCAGAAGGGACACACTGCAAACAGAAATATTACAGCGAACACACGCTCTTTAATGTGTTAATTTATTGCACTTCAGGGTGAGGAACGGGGTAATTCCCTCTCTCTGCAGACTGCATTTTATATTCCGTGATATAGATTCATTTTACACCTGTTAGTGGTCAGACTAAATTAAGTGCATCTCATACTTCCACCAGTAGATGGTGCAAGTTGACCTGCCTTGTGCCAAGGTAACTTAACTGTCACTGTTTTGATAACTCACTGAGTTCTAATAATACTTGTTTTAATTGCAGAAAAACAAAACCCTGAATGGTTAGGAATAGATGGTGGGGATGAAGGCAACCTCCAGCCAGCATCACCAAAGCTCAAACAGATGGAAGCTCCTACTTTACACCCCTCTCTTCATCTCCCGGGATGGTTGGGAATCTTGAGGAGCCTGCCTCCTTCAAAAACAGAAAGAGAAAGTGTATAGCTCATCATAAATAAAGTTAAGTTCATTGTTAGGATGGTTGCCACTATGGAAAAGGATTGATGTGCGTTACAAGACATCAAAACGTTAATAAACCAGACATCACTACAGCTCAAGACCCAAGACTTCCACGGCTGTCTTTTATTTAACAGACTAAGTAGCTGCCGAGCGAGTCCTCTGTTGTTTTGCCGCAGTTTCCTCATCCAAAACTTGAAACTGAGGCCAAATTGAAGCAGCAATGCATTACCTGTGATAGCTCAGGTCTCTGTACTCTGTTCTTTTATTTAATAGACTAATAAGCTTTATGTTTTTAATTTTATTTAAATGCCGGGATGTCATTTCTGCCTCATAGTCATGCATTGACATTTCTCCTTTGCTCTCTGCATCGCACACAGCAAAGTTCCACCCCCAAAATCTCTGCCTTTTTTAAGTGCTCCTGGCACGGTCTGTGTTGCTCGGCTCCTTGCTGATGGAAAACCAAACCGGTTCTTTGGAAGAACGGGATCAGAACCAACTAAGCACTAGCACTAGCACTACTAACACTGGCCCCGAACTAGCTCTAGCACTAACTTGGTGGAAAAGGGGCATGTGAACCAAAGGGCAACATCTGGTTGAGAAAAATGAAGCTTGTGTAGAGGTGCTGAAAGATGGCTCCAGAAAGACCCCCCGCCCCCGGAATATACGGCGGCATTTACAGCCTGGTTTAAACAACAGCTTGGGTCTAAAACGCTAATTTTTCTATCGGCACACACTCTACAGGGGTGAATTTTTTTTTCTAACTCAGCAGTTTAGAAGATATTAGTATCATGAGTTCATCCAATCAGAGGCACAGCTCAGCTCACGTGAATGACGGGTGCCTTATAGCTGTTTTATACAGTCTGTGGTGACCCAACATGACGTCACAGCATCTCCCAGACTACTCAGACAAAGGCAGATTGTCAGGAGCCTTTTCTTAGACTGAAGTTCATGTTTTACTGGAGCAAACTTTTTTTTTTTTTTAATCTGCAGATACATGTCTGATCCAGCTCCTCCATCCAATAAAGAGCAGGGCACCTGGGGTATGCAGCAGCAGCAGCAGCAGGCTGGAGCCGTGTCTCCAAACTGAATCAGCACTGAAAACACAGCTGCAGAGCTCGATCTTATTAGATTGGATTCACACGCAGCTTGTGCACGTTGTGACCCAGAGTCTGTCTCCTGACGTATGGAAGCGTGGTGCGAGTGTTATTTGTTTTTAATGTGAGTGATGCACCTGCACTTGCAGGACAGAGGGGTTTAGCGTCACAGCTCCTCTGTCTATAACCTGATGTTATTGAATAGTTTCAGACGTCATATTTATTTCGTTTTCCTGCAGATTTTTATCAACATTAAAGATTTTATCAGTGCAGATCTCATGTTTTGGCTGAATACTCCTCTGATTCTCTGCAGGGTGTTGGTTTTTACTGTTCTTGACTAAAAATAGTTTTAAAGTAGTACTTGTGACTTTTCTGAATAAGTGAACTGGTCTTTGTCTGAAATGGTAACCACAGAAAGGAAGAGACAGACAAGCCTCAGTTTAAAACTTCTACACATCAGTATCAGGATAAGATCAAACTAAGACTAACATGGACACTCAACACTTCATAGAGTGTTCGGTGGAAACAATAATGGGACAGATCTGCATTAGTAGAGAAAATCTACAAGGAACAGACTTGTTTTTGACTACACTTAGCGTAGTCCTGCAGTACCTCTAAATGCAACAAGGGGGCGTCTGGAACATGTCTGCAAACATCACTTCACCCTGTGGACTTTCTGATGCTGCGGCACATCTTTGTGTGTTGTTATTGAAGAAATACTTTATAGTATCTGCAGACATGTTGACTTTGATGTTAGCTGGCGTTATGTTAGCTTCCTGGCAAGCTAACATAGGACAAGCTGTCGTCTCTGACAAACTTTTTTCGTTTTTTCTAGTTGACATTTATTATATAATTCTATTTAAAAAATTCTTGAAATGTTTGCACATTGTTCGCTGCTGTGACTCATTAATTTCCCTTTTAGGATTAATGATTTCTGTTCTATTCTATTCTATTCTGTCCTGTTCTATTCTGTTCTCAACGGTACCAGCTTTTTGCAAAGCCAGTAACCACACTGTGGCTGCGATGATCAGCCAATCACAGCAGAGACGCAGTGACAGGAGATGAAAAAAGGAGCGGCACAGTGATCGTCCAGAGAAAAGTGGATCAAATTTGGGCAACTTAACAGACAACTGAGGCGAAGTTATGATGCTAATTTTATGATTATGATGTTCAATGTAGCAGAGATGTTAAGCAACCATCAGGAAGCCAATATATATGGAGTTACAGAGTGTAACGTCTGAACGTCTAAAATTATTTTTTAAAATTTTATTTCATTTTTTTTGTTATCTTGTGATTTTTATGTTGCTTTAAAGCCCTTTGAATCGTCAAGTGTATGAATTGTGCTCTACAAATAAGCTTGCCTTGCCTTACCTTGCCTTGCCTTGCCTCAATGATTCAGGAGTTAATATTCTCCTAACAGGGACGATGTCCTGGACATCAGCGTTCCCTCACCTGGTAAGGACTCTGATCTGTCTGCCTCATGTTTCCGTCTCTTTTTGATCACCTCTTTAAATCATGTGTCCTGGTCGCTCTCACTCGCGTAGATTTAAAAAGAGAAACAGTTTACAAAGTGTGGCAGAGAAGGGTTTGATTCCCTCTAACTTAATATGTTTCCACCTGCCGATCCAAGAGTTGGGTACTGTAATCTATCACCTCTTTTATGTAAGCGTACACCAGCATTCTTTGGTAGCTGAAATTCATTGGTTTGGTTATGTTCATTAGAACATTTCCACTTTACTGCCATGTGACATAACTTATTGATTGAGACTTCAGCTGTCCGTGGAGTTAGATGGATTCTTACTCTTTCCCATATTTGGTGAACGATGAGTTTAAATAAATAACACAAAGAGTCCCAAAGAGTGATTGACTGTGGAAATAAAAACACACTCTCAGATGAAGTATTCCTCAGAGGGACAGGTTCATGAGAGCTGTCCTCCATGTGCCAAAGCGACGTGAGTATCTGTGCAGGCAGGGTTTGAATAAACATTTAGATTACCCCACTCAGCAAAACACAGCACGGTCCAGACTCTGCAAGGAATCTAAAGTATTTCTCCCGAGTGTGACGAGGCACTTTATAATTTCCAAGAACGCATAAGTGCTCGAGCTCAGACACATACCTACAGTTTACCAGCTGGTGTTTGTTCCATTCTTTATGACATTAATCCATGGATGTGCATGATGAGCACAGGATGCCACCAAGGCTCGCCTCCAACACGGCTTCCTCTCCATCTGAGACTGACTCCTCTGGAAAGTTCCACTGATTGGTCCAAGAGCATGTCCGGAGATAAGAAACATGTTTTTCCTGATTGGGAAATAGAAAAAAATACAGTTTCTGATTCTTTGAAATCCAACATAAGTAATAAAGTTTATACTCTGCTGCTGTTTTATGAGAAACCTCGTCCAACACGTCTGGACAGACTCCGTGTGCTCACTCCGGTCCTGATTGTCTCCTTCACTGGTGGTCAATTAGTTGAATTTATTTTCAAACGGGTAGATTGCATAATAGGAAATTTTTTTTATTATTTTATTTTCAGAGAGAAAAAAGACTTTTGGAGACAGAAAGAGGACTGCTGTTCCTCAACATTGACTCCTTCTTATGTAACAGGAAGCAGAGGAAAAGGGAGGACGCTCTCAGGAGCATCTCTCTCTAACGAAGAATGTGGACATGCAGGGATTCACATGAAGGTGATTTCAACTGTTTTAGAAAACGATACAATTCAATGTTTAAGTCTCAGTGAATGCAGGCACTGCTACTTGATTGGTGTTGGAAAACAGTCTGTCATACCTGTGTTGGTAGATCAGTGGTTTTCAAAGTGGGGGTCACAGCCCCCTGGGGGGCCGCTAGGGGAGCCTCCAAGAACTGGAGGGAAGGGGAAAAAGTAGAATCAAATTATTATTTTATCATTCTTTTAATATAACCATTCGCCCTGAACATACAACACGTAAACTGCCGTAACCGTCAGATTCTCAAGTTTCCGATTGTACTTAACCGCACCTGTAAGTGTGACAGTTCGAACTTGGGCATGATGATGTCACCATCTGTGGTGACTGGCAGTTTTGTTATCAAGCTGCTAGCTAGCAAAAAATGAAAAGGTTTTTGACAGGAAAAAGATCGAAGGAGCAGTCCAACAGCCCTGCTGTGGGGGGATTCTGCTGCAAAAAACCCTCAGAAGAACTCATGGCCAACAAAAATTCAAAAATATGAGGCAGCATACATGAAGTATTGCTTTACAGCCATACAGAAAAATGGCCATGATTTCCTTAAATGAGTCCTGTCTGGAGACCCTCTCAAACGAATGTTTAAAACTTCAGCGTCACTTGATACAAAAACACCCGGCAGAGGCTGAAAAAACAGTCGACTTCTTTAGACGTAGAGAAAAGCATTTGTTCAGGCAATCTGCTGCATTCACACAGCAAGCTACCTTGCCCTAGCGTAGGGGTCTCAAACTCATGGCCTGTGGGCCAACTGTGGCCCCTAGAAAAATATTTTGTGGCCCCCTGCCTGAAATCAAAGCTTTGTGTTAGTGCGGCCCGTGCGTTTTTTCTTCTCTGGGTGCTTTATATTTTTTAACACTTGTAGCTCAGTCAACAACGGGAATTAGCAATTGGTCACTTGTAACATGTTTGTGTCACCGAGTGGAGGGAAAGTATATCCTGTCACCTTGTGCTATACAGTGTTTGTTGGTGTTTGGATCATGTGCCTTTATGGCAAGAACCATCTGTGTGAAAAGCTCTTCTCCACAATGAGCTTCAATGAGTCAAAGTTCAGGTCCAAACTTGAAGATGAGCATCTTAAAGCCATACTGAGGGTCTCAGTTGCTTCCTCCCTCAAGCCAAATGTTCTGAAGAACTCTTCATGTTCTGACCTGTTAAGACTGAGAAGACTGGATCAGTCGTACATTTTTGTTTTTTGAACACTTGAAGCCCTTTTTTAGTGGAACACTTGATGTATCCCAGCCTCACCCAGACACTACCTCCAGCGGCCCCTTGGTAAGTTGAGTTTGAGACCCCTGCACCTAGCGGGTCCTGAAAGCATCATTTCTCGCCTCAAACCACGCGGCAAAAAAAAATCGTTGCAGTGCAGCCTAAACTGAAGCTAATTCCCTATCAAAAGCTCAACTTTGTTGCAGAATCAAACTTATTCAGAGCTTGGAGTGAAAAAAATAAACCCTCTTAAAAAGTCTCTTCAGCTTATTTCTTTATTAATACCACATGTATGTGGGCGACCTTTAAAAATAATTTGATATGAAGTCATAACTGATTCATATTGAAGGATTCTATCACTTTGAGTGACAGGTGGATGCCTCCAGCTGTCTGCCAGGTGCACTCTTTACTGAGTCATTCACCGAACTTCACCTCTTGGCTGTGTTTTTTGTTGACAGGGTTTTTTTTTTTTTCTTGCAAACATCTGACAAATTCTCCTGCTTGCTCTGCATTTTTCAACCAGAAGCCCAAACCAGCAGGCGATGATGAGGCCAGGTGTTTCTAGTTCTTCTCCTGTTGGTGCTGCTCACCTGCAGCTCATCTCCTCAGTGGAGGCTTCAAAGACTGTCAGAGTCAGATCCATCCATTACTTTTACAATCTGAGCTTCAGTATCAAGAGATATCAGCATTAGAGGCAGCGTGTATGTAACACAGAGGTCAGCAGCTTTACAAACAGCTGTATGTGCAGCGGTTGGCTGAGGCCCAGTTTCCTCTGAAGAGCTGAGCTGTATAGACGTGTATCAGTCTGACCTGAGCACAGCGTGTTCTTTGTTGACAGTGGAGACTCGCAGCAGCACAGGACATGTGAGATCAGACCCAGCCTGTGATAAATCATGACTCAGCACTGTAGCATGATAAGCTGTCCGAACAAGCCCACATGCAGGAGGGATGAGAGAAACTCTCCCTCTGCTCCTCCTCTCTGTCCGTCTGTCATTCCTCTGTTTACTGTTTTTATCCGTGGAGGTCTGACACAACGTTTACCTCAAACATCTGTTATTCACTTCACATGTCCGTCCTGTGTTTACCTGAGCATCAACACACCTGGATGTGTGGGCTCAGGCTCCTCTGGGTGCCGTGTTGAGCTGTGTTGCACTGCCCTCTGGTGGACAGAGTGCAGACTGCTGCAGCTGTCGTGACTGAAGGAGTCCACTAGAGGGCGGCTTACTCTCACATTTCGGACAAGCGCTTTTATACTCATGAGGACCTCATCTTTCATTTAAGTTAATGACTTTGTAAAACAACACTGCTTATTTAATCCAGCTGTAGCATAAAAAAGGTTGATCTGACTGTGTGAATACAAAGAGCTCTTGAAAGTCTTTAAATTATATATTTTTTAATTACTGTGTCAATAAAATGACAAAATACCCCAAAGAGTTCCTTAAATGCATGTGACACATATAGTATATGATTTTGGTAGTTTGGTCAGGTTGTCTTTCAGCTCTTTATCTTCCTTTCACTGTTTATAAACAGTTAGAATTAGACGAAATGAAAACATGGGCACAGGAAAGTCTGAATCGTCTGGAAGTGGGGGTTTCCACACTGCTCTGGTTCTGAAGAGGAGAAAGAAAGAATATGATGCTTTTAACTGATTAATTTCCAGAGACATGGGCCTGATCTTAAGTTTATGTAAGAATAATTATATCAAAGCTGAAAGGTAAGCTCAGTTTGAGCAGAAACTTAGAACCAACTTAGAGCCACCCAAACACCTTAAACCATTGACTCAGAAAGAGAGATGAATGATTTTATTTTGATTTATGCAGATTGATTGATACATATATCTATTTTTAACTGATAAGATTTTTTAACCAGGAAAAAAAATCCACAAAAAAATTAAATAAATAAAATTAATTTAAAAAAATTGAATAAATTAATCAAAATAAATAAAAATTAAACCAACAACACACCAGAAAATAAATGCAAAAACTAACAACAGTCAAATATGTCATACAGAAAATCCATAGCTGGATGTCTCTGTCTCAAAATTTATTTAAATCACCTTTAATCATCCATTAAGAACATTTTTTTTAAGGCTGCTGTTGTAGTTTGTTCTTAGTTAAAGGAGCAGTAAATTTCACTTTCTCTCAGCTGACTTCTGCCCTGTGGAGCACACAGTTAGAAAAGGTAACTTAATTTATCATGGTGTTAAAAAAAATTACAACATGTTTGTGTTCTCCTATTAAAAGATTCTCTATAAATCTAATGTTTTGACATTATTTGAGAGTTTTTCTCATTTACAGATAAAGTTTTCACTTCAATAAATCCTGATGCAAACAGAGCTCATGTCACCAATATGACAGCCATCATCGGACTAGTCCACTGTTTCCTCATTTTACTCTGAAAGTGCCTTAATGTTAAGAACCAGTCAACTCTAACTAGCCATGTTTCTATAATGGTGAAAAATCAGGGAGTGGTTGCCCACTAGGGGGCGCTTTAGTCGTGGTTGAAAACATTTTAGGTATGTCACAATATAATTTCTTAACGTCCAGTTTGTTTGCTGTTATCGGTCCAACTTTAATCTGCTTCTATGGAGCAGCATGCAGAGCAAAAAACACAAATCTTAACAAGTGTGTTTGTCTGAATATCACATCCACCAGACCATCCAAGAATAAATGTTATCTCAAGAGTATACTAAACAAAATGAAGAACTAAAATGCTCGATGGGAGTAATAATATCTGTTTATGCATGAAGCAAAATATGAGCTTTATGTACAACCTGAAAAAAAGGGTAGCAGGAACTGGTAGCAGGAGCAGGATGATCTCTAATAGTTAGGAATCATGCTACAAAGTGTTAATTTTCAAAAGAAGCCAAAAACAAATTCAGATATTTTTCTACTCTGGATTTTTCCTGTAACATTTGTTTGCATCCCTTTACTGTCCTCTCCTCCCTTTACAGGTAGGACAGTGACTAATCAGGTGACCTTATCCAGAGTCTGGAGTCATCATGACAGTAACCACCTGAGTCACAGCTGATTTTCATATTTCCATAGTATATTTCATAGTCTATCATTTAATTAACCTGATTTTATACACAAGCCTTCCTGCAGAGTCCAGAGAGGAACATTTGGTATATGTTTGTACATCAAGAGCACCGTCCAAAAGTGACCCACATATCCGACACAGTGGTGCATCTGAAGTCATGATCCTCTCAGCACTGCTCAAGAAGTCGCTCACCAGTTTGCAAAACTGCATCCAAGCTTCAAACAAGGAGAAAAAAAAAGGTAATTTGCTTTTAAAGTCTTCGCTTTTCTCTCCATCCTCTAAATTGTGGGCTGATGAACCTTTGTTTACAGCTTCAGAGAATTTTGAAATGTGAGGAAACATCTAAAGCGTCCTGTCCTTCAGCTCTAGAGCGACAGAGCTCAACCCAGCAGCTGGATCGTTATCTTCCTCTTCTGTCCCGGGTGTCCGTTGAAGAGGAGTGCTGTGCATCCCTCTTATCTGTGAGTCATTAACTGATAGAGTCCAAACCGCAGTCGGCATACATAACATCACCTGGCACAGGCGTACAGGAAGTCGCAGTCAGCTACAGACCAGGAAGTCGGCCTCAGTACTTCACAGAGGACCCTGAGCTGACTCAGAGGTGCTGTGTCTTCATCAGAACACTGCTCACTGTGGCACAGAGCTCTGCATAGACCTGAAAAAAATCCCCTCTTGTTTTTCCACTGTAAAAATGTAAATTAAGTTCTGACCAAGTTTCTGTGCTGAAAGCGAAGGTGTGCCGTAAAAAAACGTGCATCAGCTGGCATGGCTTTGGGCTGTTGTTTTGGAACAGGCAGGGTGGATCTCAAATCACTTTGTGATTCCTGAAATGTGAATAAAATATAGTTTGATGCTTTGCCAGCCACCTAAACGAGCTAAATTTAAGTACTGAACACTGAAAGTTTTCTATATCTGACTTCCTGATCCTGACTGAAGGAGATGGATCAGGTACTACACCTGATTATCACAAAAACGGTGTGTGCAGCACTTCACCCCATGCTGAAAATGTTTGTTTGGATGCAACATGAGCTGGTATGACTTATTAACAGGATCTTCGCCGATATCGTCTCAATAATTAATGTTTAACTCAAAATGACCCACTGTTTTTTTGGCAGTTTCGAGCTAACCTGGGCCTTAATGTGTAAACAACGCAGAGCAAACATGAACGAAACCAGCCCATAGAAGTCTTTGTGTTTGACCAAGTGACTGTGATTAAAGACGCCTTTTATTGTGTTGACAAAAGAGTCCGCAGTGAATACACTTGATAACAAAAAAAGACGTATGATCCAGTTAGAGTTCTGCTGCTTATTTAAGAAACAGAGAGCTGTTTGAGTTTTGATTACGATGAGCACAAATATGCAGCCTTCATGGAGTCGGTTAGTTTTTATTGCAGTGGAAATCCTGCAGAAGTTCTCAGGAACATGGCATTAAACATGCAGCTGGAAAATATTCCAGCAGTTTGGATGATGTGCACATGGCTTATTGGGGTATTAAAATATTTAGCTTGCATTTGCGTCACATGCTTTTTGAGTTTTTGCTTCCTCTGACTGTTGTAAAGCACCTACAGTCTAAAGCTCAGTGTGCATCAGTATCTGCAAGACTTTAACGAGGCTTTACGTCTGTTTATCTACAAATAGAGCCTCCATGAGACACATTACTGCACATTTATGTATATAGTGATGATGAGTTGATTCTGCATAGGGTGTCCATAAAGTGTCTTTACAATTTAAAAAATATATTACAAAGACTGTTGATGACGGTAATCAGGTTTGTTCTATGTACTCAGTAATTAAAGTTTTAATCTCGTTGTATTTGTGTATTTCGGGTTTCCTGCTGATAAAAGAGGTTTCGTCAAATGAAGCCCTAAAAAAATGGCGACTCTTCAATAAAAGGCTCACTGTGTTTCATTGTTCAGTGAAATGAAACTGGTACCTAACCAGGTGATTAATGAAGACATGGATGGTGTCGGATAAAAGGAGGAGTGAAAGAAGAACATCTGAGGAAAACATGAGACGAGTCTTTCACAGCATTCTCCTACAAAATTAGTTTTCATTAAAATTATTTTTTAAAAACTTTAATATCTACTTCTTATTTTGTAACAATTCCCACATATTTTTCTCTGTTCATTTACTTTTGTGATAATTTTTTTTATATTGTGAACAGACTTTAAGGACATCCCCCAATGCTGAAAAGTGTGGAAAATGTGGACAAAACAAATTTTGATGGTTTGCAAATCATTAAAGCCCGATATTTATCTGAAAGGGCTGGAAAACAACATACTGAAAGTTGCTAAAGGAAAAAAAAAGGTTGATTAAGTCATTACAGGGACAACAAATCACTGAAAAAGATTTGTAATGCTAAAAAAAAAAAAACAGAAAAAAAACAAACAACTGGAGGGACATCTTCCAGTTATTGGATTTCATCGTCTACAGAAAATAATGTTGTTAAAAGATTCAGGGAAAGATTCACGAAACCAAGACTGGATGGAGGAGATCATCAGGCCCTGAGGAAAAACTGCATTAAAAACAGACGTGACGCTGTAGTGCAATGAAAGTCAACAAGCAGCCTGCCAGAACTTTCTATCAGGCTCTCAGAATATAAGAAGAAAAGAGAAAAATAAGTGTGGAGAAAAACAAATGTCACTTTATTTATTTCTCTTTAAATCAGATGAAACTAACGTCCACTTAAAAAGTATCAGTCGAAGCCTCCGGGGACCCACTTGTCGCCCTCTCCTGTTCAGCTGATGTTTGGTTAATATCTCCTCTTGGATGGGAGTCTTGAGATGTTTCCCTGACTCTCCAGGATGTGACTCCTTGAAACTTGCTTCCTGTTCTGGTTACACCTCAGATTATTTTCTTTAGTAGCAGCTTCGACAGTTTGGTTTCAAATGAGGCTCACAGGTACAGGATTTCTAGAAGCTGGCTCTTTAAATCCAGCCTCTTCAGGCTCTTTTGGAGTGATATTTCTGGTCTTCTCCTGCCGCTGTTCACCACAACCTTCCACACTGGATGTGATGCTGATGGACAGCTCGACAAGCTCACAAAGATGAAACCTAAAACATTCAGTCGCCCCCTGGTGGCTGACTGCAGTACAGCTAATATGAGTCTGTGAGCACTGACAAATACTGAAAAATAACATCAACTTGGAATGAAAATTAAAACATCAAATAATAATGTGTCTCTGAGGATACAGTACTAACTTTATTTATTTCATAGGAGCGTCTGGCCCTTTAAAAAATCATGACCTTTGGACAAATGTAGTTCATGATGGGCTCAGAAGTCAGCTTCAGTGTGTATCATGGAAATAGGAAATCAGATTCAGAACCTGGACCCAATTCGAAAACTGGAGCCTAATGAATCCAGATCTGACATTCATTTTGGAAATCATGGACGCTGTGTCCTCGGCTCTGAAGAGGAGAGGTCAGCTCAGAGTTCAACACCAGCATCTCTGATGATCTGGGCATCAGAAAAGCTTGTGTTAGGATCCCAGCTTTTGGGAAGGGAGACCAAAGTCCCTTAAATCACTTTTCTTCTTCATTCTGATGCTCAGTTTGAACTTCAGCGGCGCGTCTTCGCCATAACTAAACACACTGAGTTTCAGCCACGTGATTGGCTAATAAGATATTTGTACGGTGGTTCTGAGAGCTCACAGCACTGCATGTCTTCTCTTTAGCTGCAGTGCTGTGAGCTCTCAGAACCACCGTACAAATATCTTATCAGCCAATCAGGTGGCAGAAACTCAAAGACATGCAAAAACAGAAAGTACAAGCAAATTAATACACGTCTGTTATTAGCCAATAAGATAATATCTGAATCATGTGATCACTATGTTAAAATAAATCTAAAGCACTTAATTTTATTCTCATTTTCCAAAACCACTGACAGAAAGAGAACCTTAACAGGGCTGTGGCCCAAAATCCACGTCAACAACGTGTGCACCACTTTTAAGTGTCCTCTGGAAACATTTTTTTTTTGTGTTAAGGTCTATTTGCAGCACGTTTTTTGAATGTGTTGTGAAATTGATGAAGATGTTTTCTTGTGTTTTGTCCTTTTGCATGCGCTTTGTTAAGTTGCAGTGCTATGCGCTCTCAGGGCCACGGTATATTTGAGTTAAAGAGTGGTTAAAAGTGGCCGCGAGGGTGGATTTCAGGTTGTTACAGTCAGGAACTCTCCTAAGCTACATGTAAATGACAGCATGTATGTAGTGTCTCCCTTTAATGTGTGGCTCATTTATCATCCTTGCTGTCATTATGAAGTAGTGACAGGCTGTATCATGTCAGCATCTCACGGTATAGGAAGCTCATGTAAATTTCATTTGGAACCATTCCCACTTTATTGTGATCCCTGACAGTTGGAGGAAAGCGCTGTGAGCTTCAGTCAGGAAACAATTATAAAGTCAGACGGGAGCTTCGTTAGAGCTCCAGACAGACAATAAACTGTTTAGCAGAGCCAGCCTCCGGCCATTGTTCCCTCTCCTTCAAACACCAGGCTGAGATGATTCATTTGTTTTCAGCTCACTCAAAGTCTTGCACACACATTTCAGCACGTTTGTTTGAGTGAGTAAATGCGAAATGATGCCTCTGTTACGCAGAGAAACCTTCATATTCCTTCAAAAGCAATAATTTTCTGGCAGGAAGCTTCAGTCTGTTTTCAGCGGTCTGACCTGAGATGACAGGACTCAGAGTGAAAACAAAGGAGGATGCTTTGTTGACTTTCTTACTGCTTGGTTGAGGTTTTATTTACTTGAGGGATGCCAGGGCTCTAAGAGGACAAAAAGAAGAGACGATCCCACAAACCAGAGTCAGGAAAAGTCCTGCAGCTACAAATCAAAATGTGGAAACAATATATCCTCTCTGATGTGTGAGTGCAGGAGCTCAGAGAGGATGACCGTCTCTCCTCCCAGCCTCCCTCATCCACGCTCCTGATGCCTCCAACCCTTAATCTCAACTGAGGATGCAAATAGTGTAAAAAAACGTCCCTGCCAAACATTTGCATTTAAACAAATGGATAAAGGTCATTTTGAAAAGCTGCCTCCTCATGACAGCAGAGAGAGGTGGCATGCTCCCTGTGTCCCTGCCCTCCTCACGGCGTAGTTAAAGCTCCAGCCGTGACACGCTGCACACAGTATGGTGCTGCTCACTGGGATTTAGCTACTGTAGACAAACACAACAGAGGGAGAACAGAAGCCTCTCTGTGTGTGCATGTGTGTGTATGTGTGTGTTTGAATGTGTGTGTGTGTCAGACTGCTCGCTCCACAGCATCATGGACACAGGTGAGACACTCGTTCCTCTGCATGCTGACAGCTGCTGCTGCTGTCACTGTTATCATTCCGCAGCTGATGTCATATTTCTTAACATTTAAAAGTTTATACTTAAAGAAAAGACAGTGCTTTTATTTTGAAGGGTTTACAGGAAAACTGACACATCTTCAGTGTGATGTGTCATTTATGAACAAAATTGTATTCAAAAAATTTTGCTTTTGAACTTAAATTTGCACAAAACCTGCATTTTTGATGAAAATATTAAGTTTTCATGCAAATTGTTGATTTATTTAGTAAAAAAAAAAATCTTGATGATGTTTCAGTTTGTTAAATCAATGTTTTTCATCCTTTCATTTTGATTTTCTTCAATTAGATGCAGCAATATTAGAAACGAGTAAAAAGAAAGTTGACATCAAATGTTAATAAATTGTTAGCCTCATAGTGTAATTGCCTTAATCAGAGAAATTTGAATAAAATAAATTATTATTTATAATAATAATAATAATAATAATAATAATAATAGTAACATAGAGAATATATACTTAATATTTTAAAAAGTAATGAAACATAAATATACATAAATACATGTTTTTTCTTTGTTTTTTGAAAACTGAAATATGACCGACAATAAGGATGAGGGTAACAAAATGCTTTCTTTGTATAATTATTATATACGTATTTACAAGTCTTATAATGTTACGTATGTAAATGCATAATATGATCTAACAGGAAGTTAAATATTCCCTGCACTACAACAGTTGCACCAGATTTTATTTGATCCAATTAATGAAAAAAGCAAAAAAATGAAAATAATTTGAAAAAAAGAAAAAAAAAAAAAAAAAAAAAAACATTTTAAAGACTCTTATTGGTCGAGGAGAGCTGATGCTTGTCTGAAACATCAGTTTAAAAATCTGCAACATTCTTCATGTATTTTTTTGTCATGCAACATCTGTTGACGTGATGCATTTTGCATACTTTATTAAGTGAATAGTTTTGCTCTCCTGGTTTGTCCCCAAATCACAACAAAAATCTGAGGAGTTTCTTCCATGCTACATGAGACATCGAGTCTTTCTTTGTTTCTAAATAATCCAAACGGCTGCAGTCTGTTATTTTCTTTTGTCTCTCAGTGCTTGCTGTAAATTGCCTCTTTTTAGCACTCCATTTGCATCGACCAAACCAAAGGCGATTTCCATGACATTTACACACCAATCCCAAAGTACCTTTCGCCTATATGAATAAAACTGTCAAACATTCAAATCATCACACATTTGTGGGGATGGATGAAAATTTGTATGAAGTTAAACTGTTGCTGCATTTGTGTCTATTCCCGAACTGTCTTTCTGCTCCATCTAGAATATTCTAAGAGGGTGTACCAGGGAGTCCGGGTGAAGCACACAGTCAAAGACCTGCTGGCGGAGAAGAGATCCCGACAGACAAACGGGCCCAGATACAGCGTAAGCACAGCCTCGTCTGAGCCGCTCTGCTTTTGTCCCTCCTGTCTGTCCCCACTTCATTTTTCTCCCCAAACAAACAGCACAGCCACAGTTGACATTCTGTTAGTGACACAATTAAGAGGTCGCCTTTTAAAAAAATCTCTCCTTGTTTACATTTTGGAGCGTTTTGTGGACCAACGATCCATGGTCGATCCATTGACCACCTGTACCTCCCCCCCTCTGTCTCCTGCTCCCCGTTGGTGCTCGCAAAGCCATTCTGTAAATATGTGTGCATAGAGAGGAGCACAAAGAGTGCACAAAAGAATACTGACACAATGCTTGCAGAGGTACCAGCCGTGATCTCCCAAAACCTCCCTGGAGGTGGAGGTGGAGGTGGGGGGCGGGGTGGGAAGCCTGAGGTGGACAGGTAACACAGTGAGGCTGAAAAAGGGCCAGTGAAGGAGGCTGCCTATGCAAAGTTTGATCCCCGGCACACCTGCCAGCCGACATTGTCCTGTGCCGAGTACAGGCCGCAGACAAGCCTCCTATTGTTGTCTCAGGAACACACGTCAGCACACACTCTCACACACTCTCACACACAGTCACAGATTCTACTTTGGACATCTGCATGCACGAGCACGACCGGCTTTTCAGTTTCCACAAACCGCCTGTCAAAAGGCTTTTCCAGGACAGCACTCACTGTTTGCTCTGTGTGCAGCATCGGCATGTCCACTCCGTGGAAATGCAGGCTGCTAATGTCTTACATAACAAGGGGATTGAGGCAGAGACAAAGGAGAAGATACACTGAAAAGAGAGGCAGGTTCAACACTTGAATTTAGAGATAATATGCTAATACTTCCATGAGGAGAACAGTGAGTCCTGTCCTTTAAATCTGGCTGCAGAACAGCTTCTCCAGTGTGCAAATCAAGCTGAGATTCTGTGGATAAAATGAGCCGAAGCAGATGTCTTTAAAGCACATGCACACCTGCAAAGTCATGCATAATCAGATCAGAGGATTTGGATAAAACTAAGAAGGAAGAGAGTCCAAAGATCAGTCTCCACAGATCAATATTTTACCTGCTAAAGCTTGAATGTGAGAGTTTTGTACCGTTGCTGCAGGTGTCAGAGAGGTCACAGCTGCTCGGGAAGTTCAGAGTGGGAGGACAGCACTGGTTCTGGGCCGCGCTGGTGAAGTCTCATTTAAACACAAACTGAGTGGAGGCAGAGCTGAAAGATGGGATACACATGTGGCGGAGTTCAGCTTCAGTTGGCAAAGACAAACAAACATTTTAAGGGAGCAGGTGGCTAAATGGGAACTCAGAGCTGGCAAGTCAGCCAACCTTATTACTGTAGATTACAAAATGAACACACTGAGTCATTTCTGTTTAAACATCCTATTTAGTGTTTGTGCTGTTTTTTTCCTTGCGGCATTTGTTCCAGACTGAAGACTTCACAAGAAGAAGTTTTAACTGGTGCAAAGTCAGTCGGTGGTTTCTGGATGATTGTTGTTGAGCCTTTAGTTTGCTGTATTGAAGTCGGACGTGGCTGCATTTTGGTGCAATAGAGTAGCAATGTGTTTGGAGATTGGAGGGCGGGGGGGGTGTATGGTTGCGTGGGGCATGGTTGGTTGGGTGGGAGGGCATACTGGATTATTGTTTTTAATGGTCTGTAAAGCACTTTGCGTTACATTTACGTGCACTTGCATATGTTTAGAAATCTGGCTGGTGCAGTTTGCAGAAATACAAACGTGAGAGTGAGATCTGACCAGTCCCTGTGTACACTTTTGAATGGGTGTGTATGTGGCATTCAGGGCTTTTGGAGCCAGCCTCAAGTGGACACTTGAGGAACTGCGGTTTTTCTACATCGGCTTCATTTCTAAAGACTGGAGGTTTCTGCTTGGTCGCGCAACATGCAAGTGTTACTGATGGAATTAGTTTTATTACTTTGTTTAATCCAAATGTCCGTTTCTCTTTTAACTCCTGTTGCTCACATGAACATCGACCAGGAGAGAATATTGTTGCGATGATCAGAAGAGATCATCACCGTGTTAAACCTCCTCATGTCATGATGAAAACCAAAATATAAGGGCAGCTGGCTGAAGAAGAGCGCTGATGTGTGTTCATTTAGAAACATTCCATTACTGATTGAACTGAAGTGTGTGTTTGATGGGTGCCATGTTTGCTGTCATGTGATGGGATATCTGACGCTCTCATGATGTTCAGACGCCGTGTTAGTGGAGCCATGTTGAACAAAATGAAGAAGGGATCAAGACCAGAGTTTAAAAAAAGTTTAAGATTTTCAATCACCTGAGAAACATACAACGACATATCAGGGCCACAATGAAAGATTAAAAAAAGGTTGAATTAGTCATTTTTGATGAAAAAAAAAAGCTTAAGAATTTTGAGTTTATAAAGTTATAAAAAATATGAGAAATCAAACTTGAAATTTTTGAGATTTTAAAGTCTTAGATTTTTGAGAGAAAAAAACTTTTAGGTTTATAAAGTCAAACATTCACAAAAAAACTTTGAATGTGTAGATTGTTAAGCTTTGTTCTTCCTACTTGGACTCAGCAACAAAGAGATACGACTAATTCAAGCTCAGAATCATCAGATTATTATCCAGACTTTGAAAAGATATCTCTGAGTACTGATGCTGTTCAGAAAGCAGCGCACGGATCTGGAGGAGGTGATCGTGTTTATCCAACAAGAAATCCAACGATATAGACGGTTACCTCTGCGGGTTATTCAGACGGGTCATGTGGTCCAACAAGAAAATTCGCATCCTTATAAAGTCGTAACTTTGTGACTTTTCAAACTCAAAAATTCCAGGTTTTCTTTCTCAAAATGTTATTTGAAATCCCAGCTCATCTTATCCTTGTAATAATCACATTTTCTACACTGGTCTACTCTATCGTTTGTACTCAATGGCTCATTAAGAAAGCTGTCGGAGCCTTTTAGCCTTCACAGCTGAAATTATAACCAACAAATACGACTCCTATTCCTCTCAGAGTTAGTTCCTGAAAGCTTCAGCCCTCAGTTCTGGGATATTTTTAGAGACAGCCTTTGTGATCCTGTTGGATCTTGTTATTTTAAATACAGGAATTTAGACTAAAATTCTGTGACCTGCAAGTTTAGGATTAAATAAATAAATCAAGTTTTAATTTTTCTAATGAAGCCAGTAATTAATCTTGTAGGATTGCATCCTAATGCAATATTTTTCAATCAAGTTAATAACAAGAAAAACAACTTCAAAAGAGAAAGTTTCCCAGGAATTTTCAGAAAAAATGTATTTAAGTCGACAGCAACAAAATCCTCAAAATTTCCTATATTCCTGAGCTAAATTTACGTGGAAATTTCCTGAAAACTTTCCTCAAATTAACCGGAAATTTTCCTCCCATTTGCAACCCGATGTCAAACACTTTCTTTAAACTTGAAGCTCTGATCTGCAGCATGTGGAGGCAGCTGACGGCTGAAGTGGAGACGAGTGTCTCCGTCAGGGGTCAACGAGTCCACAGAGGACTCAGAAACATCCGCTGGAGAAGCAGCTCGCTCCAGCCTCTACCTTCAGAGTAAAAACAAAAAATCATCCAGCAGTGCAGGGTCACACAGGGTAAATACTGGGAGTTGACCTTTTGTCTGTTGAACAAGCAAATTAAAAGTATACATTTGCATCCACACCTCTGAAAGTGTGAGTAAAGTTTCATTTGACTTCATTTCAGAGTTTGTTGTTTTTTTTAAAGGAGATGAACTAAATGAAGGCCCGAGTTTTACAAGACAAAATAAATTACTTTAACAAATGAAAATATGATTATTTGAGCAACAAAAAAACCTTCATCTGATTCACTTTCTTAAGACCCGATATTTTCTAAAAACAAGGGGAAGGCGTCGGGAAAATTAGCCTCTTCATTTTGCAGACGTGTCTGGCATGTGTATCATAACTCATATATTGTTTGAAGGCACTGTCTCACCTGGCTTTCCATATTACCCATCATCCCCTTAATACCTGCAGAAGGTGTGTGGCATAGTCTCACTGTGAGAAAAAACTTTGCAAACAAGTCATTTAAAGTCATTTAAGGCGACCTGCTGGAGGAATAAACTTCCTGTTCTGACTCAAAGGCCAGACTTCCGCCTCACTGAGCTGTAACTTTCAGAGCCTTTTCAGTGCGAGGCGTGCTCCTGTGTTTATAAATGATGCATGAAGTCCTGATCATGCACAGAGACACAGACACTAACACCATCCCTGTCCTTATGTGGGCTGATGCCACCTTTTATCTGAGGGAATAAAAGGCCATTGAGAGCGCCGGGCACGCTCTGACCACAGACTCAGGCTCCTCATGTTGGGACATGGAGAGCGAGAGTGAAAATATAAAGCTTCTTACATCATTTCACCTCATCGGTTTCTCTTTTCTGTGAGTGTTTGTTTGGAGGCGCTGTGCCCAAACATGCTGCAGGGGGGCCTGTGGGACTTCAGGAGCAAAACATGATGAGATGAATATCAAAATACCAAAGTTAGGTGAGAACTTGAACTTTTAGCATTTAAAAGGTGCAACATTCTCACAGGAAGTAGTTTTGTTGCCGAGTTAAGTAAAATAAAATCCATCACAGCCCCCCTCCTCCACCACGGCTCACAAACACGCACACAGGGCCTGCCGGTGGGAGCTTCAGCGAGCTGATTTCCATACGCAGCCTTCAGAGATGCACTGAGCCGTACCAGGGCCTCATGAGGAAGTCTTGGCACTGGCAAATCACATTCAAATTCTAGCCTCAAAATTTGCTTGCCTCCCAGCCAGCGCGGGCTTAATATCAACTCTTTCATGTTAGCAATATGCAAAAGAAAACAAAAAGTCAGCCTATCCTGTGGAGCTCTGTCCGTGCATCCCTTCACTCTGATCGCTCGATTTTGCACGAAGTTACTCTCAGAGCAGAAAGAGAAATACTCGACGCACAAAGGACACAAGAAGACGAATAAACTCCCAACACAGCTCGTTATTCATCAGATATGACTCAGCTAACCAAAGACACAGCTCTGACAAGTCAAGTCACATTTTATTTATGCAGCTCCAGGTTATAAATCAATCACTTTGTCTCCAAGGGTGCCATTTCATAACAAACAGGATGTGAAAACACAGACAGGTCGAGACTGTATGCCAGTTATGTTGAACATCAATCAGCCCAACATTATTCAAATCAAATGAGAGAGAGAGAGAGAGAGAGAGAGAGAGAGAGAGAGAGAGAGAGAGAGAGAGAGAGCAGGAAACATTTACAACAAGAAAATAACACAAACCTTTGGATGAAAAGACAAACAGAAGAGCAAATATTTGGTTAGTAAGGAAAAAATAACATAACAGCACGGATCCTCCAGTCAGCACAGAGATTAAAGAAATACTGACAGACTTTGGATGTTGGTTTCGACGCTGAACTGTCATCCAGATTTAAAAAAAAGAAATCTAAAAGCCCCCTCATTGATCTTTAAGAAATAAATAAATGAAGAAAGAAAACCACCCAAATATTGAAGTTAAATGACTTTAAAGGACAGTTGATTCTTTAGTCTGAGTTGACAACCTGCTGCTGCTGCTGTGTTGGATGTTAACGGGCATGAAAACAAAAATTCAGTTCCAACTTTTCTAACTGACTCAAAAGTTGTTTCTTTATTCTACATTTTTGCAGCTGGAGTTTTGTTTGTAAACTGACATGGTTCTCCATTTGTACCATATCACATAATGATATGATGATATGATGTATTTTTACATTTTTATACCTGTAGCCTCTGTAGCATGATGTGACGTATTCAAACTTTTTGTCTGGTGTGGTCAAAGTGACTCAGAAGAAAAATGCTGTATGCACACAATCAAATAAATACCTTTTCTAAAAAAACAAACAAAATTTTTTTTTAGCTTAAAATAGTCTTAATCTCTTTTCTTTGGCCTTTGACTCCTGACAAGAACATTTACACCCAACAGATCTGACTATTTATTTTGTTTATATTGTGGTTTTTTTTGTTGTTGTTTTCTTCTACCTTTACCTTGTAAACTTTTGTCATTGTTGGTTGTTTATCAATGTGCCATATAGATTTACAGGAAAGGTTTGACGTTATGGAAACGTTATTATAAAGTGCCACAGGCTAGCATAAACATTTTTGTAACAAATTTAAGCTTATGTTACAAAAATGTTTTGACCACAGGAAAATATAAAACTAGTTACATCTGCACAGCCAAAGGAAGGTTGGTGTCAGCAAACTTAAATCAAATTGTTATGCGCCCCCATGCGCCAGATCAGGGCCAAAAGTCAGAAACTAAAACAATACAATCTGAGTGAAGTGGAAACACGCACCTGTGTTCTGCTGTTCCATCAGATTCTGTACCACATTTACCGGCAGTGGAAGTGTTCAAACTCTGTGACAACACCTTCAAATACACAGTTTAACTTTCACGCAGAGTGAGAGAGGATAATTTAACATCTCACTCTGGAAAATCAAAGACTTTGTGTGAACTTGAGTCCATTTTATGGTTCCTTTAACACAGATGAGCTCATGCTGCTTCCTGTAACGTGACGTTAAGATGACATCTGAGAATCGTCCACGGAAACTAAACAAAAATAAACACATTCCCAGGAATACTTCCTCGCTGTCATCATCTTTCCATCTCACATCATATTTACCGTCTATTCCATGTCGGGCTGAATTCTGGGAAACATGTCTCACAAAAAGAGAGAGAAAGACCCAACTTTAGATATTTCAGGCATGTGACGGAGCGATGCAGGAGCTAAAGATAAATATGATGTATATAGCATCTGAATGTCTCAATAAAGATTCATCCACTCTCAGAGATCAGAACAAATAAATACATTTAATTAATTGAAAATAATTTGAACCCATCAAACATTGAGCTGTTTCTAGGATAGTTAATTGTAAATTATCTTTTATTTTCTTGTTTTTATTGCTTAAAGTTGTTTTTTCCCCCTGATCTTTCTCTTTTGTTTTCTCGTTTTTGCTGATATGTTTATTTGACCTTTTGTTTGAACTTCTGGGGTCTAGTTTCTTTTTTTCTAAAGTTCAAGTTCAAAGTAAATTATTCCAAAGAATGAACTTCAAATCTGAATTAGATGAATATTTGGTGCTTTCTTGCATTTCATGTCAAAATAAGGCGCCAATATTTAGTTTCTATAGCAACACAGTATGTTTCCAAATGTCCAGTGTGTAACTTTCTGTATGTACCGTCTGTATGAGATTCATTTACATTATATGAGGGAGACGTTCCCCCACATCATAAAAGCACAGCAATGTAAATTCCCAACAGGTCAGGAGCACATACAGGTGAATTATATGCATCATAAAAAATGTTTTTTTATCATCTGTGTGCATGAAACTAACCTGTGCAGATCCCTTTAAAAAAAAATCTGAAATAATCTGAATAACTCTGTCTGTTTCAGGGAAATACCTGTTGATCAGCATTTTATATGAAATGATGTTAGAAGAAAGGTTGAAACGTGTCTCCTCTGCAGTTTTGTCTCATACGTGTTGTCCTCGTTCGCAGGGAGGATCCAGCAGTCCAACTTCATTTGTCAACATGCCAGGTGAGAAACCACACAGCAGACACCACAACAGAGACAAACAAAGACATTCATCACGTCCTCTCAAACACTCAGCCACACATCATGTACAGGCTGATACAGCCTGAACAAAACAGGTGCAGTCAGAGGGTGCAAACTTTCATTCAGTAGTTTTGAAGGCTTGTAATCACTGCTAACTGCATTTTCCAGGGTAGAAATTCTCACTGAGTGACACACCTGTTTGTTAAAAGACAGCAATGTGAGAGTTTCCATCAGGAAACAGGATTTAAGCATGCACAGGAGGAGAGTTGCGTGTATGTTCACCCACATGGGGGCGCCACAATCCATGCAAACTGAAACTTCTCCACAGGAGCCTCAAGTGTCAGACAGGTTTTGGATTAGCATGGCTTTAAATGTTATTATTGCACCCGGAGTACACCTGGGTGCATGACAAATGTTGCAGCACAGTCGCAATCAGCTCAGACATGTTGGTGCACTAAAACATGGAGGTATGCAGGGTGTCCAACAGATGAAGAACCTCCATTGGGTCCCTTATTAAAACACTGGGTTAGCAGTAAACACAAGGATTCTGCAACCTTTACTGTCAAAGGAGACACCAAATTAACTTTACCTTCAAATAAAAGACAAAACACTGCATAAAATTTTATGCATTATTAAAATATCTTGAATAATTATCCAAACAAGATTTTTTTTTAATTATAAAATTGTAGAACTACTAAAAGAATATTTGAATTTGATAACATATATTGGTAATGTCGCTCAACTCATCATTTGTTGTTTTTTGCTTATTTCTTGCCACATATCAAGCATGTATATAAAGCTGGCATGTAGGCAGTTTGATGAATTCATCCACACAGAATCGAAATCTCTATTTTCTTCCATATTTGTCTTTTTGTTGATTTAGTTACCAGGGGTGTAAAACTCGAGCTTAGCCACAGGTTCAGGGTGAGAGGCGATAGGCTTTACTGCAAGGTTTGATGCATTTTCAGTTCAACAAAATGTTAAATCATAATTTAAGTTAGTGTAAATGTTATTAATCATCGCTACCCTCTGAAAGAAAAATTAAAATTATATATTTCAGTTTTATTTTTTGAAAGCTACAGGGAGTCAAGGAGCTGCATGAGGCTCCAGAGCTGCAGGTTGCAGACCCCTGAGTAAACATGTTTACAACCTGCTGGTATTTTAAGAGCATGGGACATGATGTTTTAAGATAATTTCTTCTGATTCTGGATTAGTGGGAAGTTAAGCTGTGTCCAAATTCAGGGGCTGCATCCTTCGGAGGACAAGGCCGTGTCAACCGTTGTTAAATTTAACAGTCTAGCCTTCGGATTATTTCCTGGTTGCGTCAACAGATGTTCATGCCCTTCCCTTTACGTCATGATTTCTGCCGCCTAATTAATAATCCTAAACTTAGTTCTTATAGCTTATTAGCATTTAGCATGCTTTAGCATTTTTAATGAAGTGACCTCCATCTTTAGGCCTCTAAACCCCTCTTCAGATATTGAAGCTGAACCTTAGAACTCTCTGTGTTTTATACACTTTATGATTGTTCCTCGTAACACATACAAACCTTCCTCATTTGTCTTCTAACTCTGTTGACTGCACATTTAATCTGAAGCATCACATCGCTCTCTGCAGGCTCCCACATGCTGCCCAGTTACTACAGCATGAGGCGTCCCTTCATGTCGGACTCGGACTTCTGCCCGTCCACCAAGCAGTTCTCCCCGGACGTCTACTCGTCCACGCTGGGGGGGAAACCTCTGGGCTGTGATCCCTCCACCATGAGCAGCTACTCCTCCCTCATCGACAGCTACTACCCAGAAACCTTTGGGGATTACCGCAGCGCTGCAGCCTTCTCCAGCTCTGGAGGATCCTTCCTGCCCTCATCTGCCCTCTCCTCTCTGCTGCCCCCTTTTGGTGGAGAGTCTTCACATTTATTTCTGGTAGGATTGAGGCCCTTAATGAGATTATCAGGAAAAGTAAACACACCCATACTTTAAATCTTATTACAATTCTACAATTTCATTTAGCAGACGCTTTTTTCCAAAGCGACGTACAACACAAGCAAGAATTATAACACGTTTAATTCTAAGGTCAGGGTTTTGCATCATGGGAATAAAGTCAGTGATTTTTAGATATTTTCTTCTTTATATGAAGGCTTTAACTTAAATTTCAGACTTTATTTTACAATTTTAACTTCTGGGAAACTCTGAGAAACTTTTACAGTGACAGAAACAAGAGGAATCATTAATAACATTCATGCCAAAGCTTTTCTGCTGAGATCCTTCCACAGAACTGCAACTTTCACAGCACTTTTCACAGAAATCAGGTGAAACTAAAGCTAAAAACATGAGATTTTATCAAAGTAGGCTTATCAAAAAGTGTAAATTCTAAAAAAATAAAGTTCTGATCATGTTTAAATTGATGGTTTCTCTGTCGTCTTCTTCCTCAGAGAGACTCCTGGGAGCAGCCGGTCCCAGAGCCAGTATCCCAGGTGGAGTCTCTGTGTCCGGACAGCCTGGCCCCCGTCAGCGTCCCGCCCTCCATGCCCAGCCCTGAACCCCCAGGGAGCCCCTCCCAGTACCGCTCCCCCAGCCGAGGCTCCTCCCTGGTCTCCAGCAGCCAGCCCTACACCCTGCACCCCCTGGAGGACGCCCACTACCACCCTCTAACCACCAGCAGCTCCTACCCGCTCCCCTCCACCTCCTTCACCTGCCCCCCCTACATGAGCAGCCCTGTTGGTGACCTGGTGTCCAAGATGGTGACGGAGGAAGCGGCAGAGGGCCACAGCGGCCTCTCTGCTGGGGAGGGCCACTCCTGCTGGGCCAAAGAGGACGGGGTCAGCTCCTGGTCGCCGTACGAGCTCAGGAGAGCTTACTGATCCGAAATGATGGTTTCACAGACAATGAAAGGATGAACCTGACCGAACAGAGAAAACTCTCAGCTGAGGACTGTTTGAACAGACACTTTAATTCACAGAGTGAAGTTTCACAGTTTGATGTTTGTAGAAATATTTGCTCACATTTCATCCTGATCGGATGGAAACTCTGACTTTTTGTGTGTTTCATGTGTTTCTGTGTAAGTTTCAAGACAAACCAAGATTCTTCATGTAGAAGGAATTCCAACAGGACTTAAGACTTGTTTTTGGAGGATCATCATGCTGCGTTGGTTTCACTTTAAACAGCACTACACTCTGTTTTTAGATCATTTCCCCTGTTTCTTTAAATAGCCTGGATGAGAAACATGTTGGTGGAAGTTTCTATTATTTTGCATTTTCAAACAGTTTTAAGTCCACATTAACAATTAACAGCACTTCTTACTAACTTCTTTATTCAAACGTGCAATGACGTGTTTCAATATTTTGACTTTTAGAGTTATTATCAAATAAATGCTGCATTTCTACTCCAGTTTCCTGACGGCTCAGAATTAAGATACTGTCCATCTGTGAGTTCTTCACGCTTCAGAGTTGCTCTTGTGTTATTTTGTCTCGTGGCTGCAGCAGAAAGCAGGAAGACGCTGTTCCAACACAACTACAGAGAGCCAGAAAGGACAAAACAGCAAGTTATTGGTTGAATCATGTGCACCGTGTATAGGGACTGCAGTCTTCAGAACGGTTTCTGCACTCTCTCACTCGAGTTCAGATCAGAGCTGAGACACATTTAACAGTTTTAATTGTCACTTCTCTTTCATTTAATTCTCTTTGAATCAGAAATCGGGTAGCTCCCTCAAAACATTATAAAACCTCGGATATCTGGATGAATAAAAGTGAATATGTTGGTGATAAATGTTTGATTCAATACTGAACTCTTCCTCTTCTCCTAATCAAGGGTTATTATAGGTCATGAAAACTAGCCAAAAGAAAAAAAAAATTAAAAACAGAGAGGTGAAAAAACATTGTAAATAAAAATAAAAAAATCCATACAATAAGACGACAAAACTAACTAAAAAAGGTAAAATTAAAGAGACATCTTTAGTTCTTCACTTTGTCAATCTGTAAAAACAAAAACAGTGAACTCACCTTTTATGTTTTTTTACTCACAGATTGATACTGAGTGACATATTTAAATGTTTCATGCAGATGCTTGTTTATCTGTTGTAGGTGGCGACATTTTTAAAAATAGTATGTTAAAGATGTTACTACACAATGCTTTTTATGACGTTTTTGAATTTCCCCCATATCACAAAAAAATGATATAAAACTATATTTAAACTGATAAAACATAAACTAAAACTAAGCATTATCAAAAAGATAAATAAAATAAACTAACCAAAAGTCAAAATTAAATAAAAAAGAATTTAAAAAAAACTATTATTTAAAATAAAAAGGTCTACATTGTGCTTTTCTCCTTTGATTAATGAAAACATCTTTAAAAAATCGTATTACTTAAAAATAATTAAAGTTTCTAATAATCTTCTTTAAGCTCCAGCAGATTTCCAACATGTGAACTCATCACAAACATCTGTGGTATCATTTTAAATATTCAGATCACATCATGACTTTTTCACACCTGCAGATATTTAAACTGCTTATTAATGTTGCTATTTGATCCATTAAGATTCTTTGGGGTCTGAAATTTAAACCGATGTGAGGTTGAGTGTAAGAGTAACACTGTGGGTGTCTTAAATGAGATGTCTTATTGGGGATATGAGGATAAACAATCTTTTAGATACCTAATATATAATTACTGATAGCATAGTCTGAAACACAGTTTCAGTCATCATGTTTTCAGAGAGGAGCTTTGTTCTTAACATCAGTTAGCAGCTGTAAACAAGTTTGAAAAGTTAACGTGAGGATGAAGTTCTTATTTTCTCAACAGCATTTTTAAAAAGATCTCTGAGAACAAAGTGGAATACAGACAAATTTACTGTTTGCACAAAAACACAGAAACAAATGGTTTAAAAAAATCATTTGAGTCAAGTTAAATCAAGAAAACAAAGCAAAGTTTTGAATGGGGAAACTTTTTAATTTCCATTAAATATCAGAGGGTAAATAATCCAAATATTGACAGTCACAAATATTTGCTGACATCAGTTTTCTCTTTCAAGCTTTTACAACACAAAAAGAATCCATTAAATCGCTCATGCGCAAAGCATGTTGGCTTAAGAGAAGCTTCTGTGTTTGGCCACTAGGTGGAGCTAATCCGCTGCTGCTGCAGACACATTACTACTGATAGAGAGAGTGGAGAGAGAGAGGGAGGGAGGGAACCTTTGAGTGTGAGGGCAGAGCTGAGGAGAGGGATGAAAGATTTTAAAGTGGGTCATGAAGTGAGAAGGAAAGTTTGTAAAATCTTTTTGTAAAAGAAGAAGAAGAAGAAGAAGAAGAAGAAGAAGAAGAAGAAGAAGAAGAAGAAGAAGAAGAAGAAGAAGAAGAAGAAATCAACACAAAAACATGAAATTAACAAAGTAAAAAAAAAAAACTGATCAATATATTAAAAGTTCTGAATCACAATCATCAAACCGCTGCATCTCATGATTAAATGTACATCAGCTGTTTTTTTTTATTTTTAAATGCAACAAAGTTAAAAGGAATAGCCTCAAAAATGGAATAAATGGAATCATACGTACCGTCAATAAATGAGCTTCCAAAGCCCAACATCTTAAAGTCTTATCTGCATGTGTGTTTTGTTCACATTTTGCTTTTATTTTCGACAACAAACTCATTTATCATAAGCGTGTGAATTTATTTTGAAACTGTAAAGACTATTGGAGCTTTTAAATTTCATAAAAACTTCGTATTTTGTGACTCTCTGACAAAGTTTGGGACATTTTCACTAAAGATTGTGAAAATTATGATAAAATAAATGTCTTTAAATGTCGAGCAGCTGCGCTGGAGTTGTGTCTTTGTGATGTGGTGCAAGATTTAGTGATGAAGTGATTCCAAAAAAGACACAATTTCCTGGGAAAAAAATCTGAATTGTTGAATTAAAGTTTCTTCTATAAAATAAATCTTTGATGAGTTTTCATTTGAGAGCAGAGAGCAGCAGAGTCTCCTCCTGCTGCCCACAGCAGGTGAGTGCGCTCAGAGCACCTTGCAGGCCTGCGATGCCAAAGATGGCTGCTGCCCTTTGCCACGCCCACTTCTTCCCCTCTTTTATGCGTTTTTGTTTAAAATAAAGTTTAAAATCACGTTTTAATACAACGTTTGTGCCAACTATGCTCACGGGGAGCTTGTGGACAGGGGTAGAAGCTGAAGTGCGGTGTAAAAGTTGCGCTTAAAGCATCCAAAGCTGCAGTGCCTAATGAGGGGGTGTGATGCTCTGATATTGGAAAAGATGGAAAAAATTAATAAAAGTATGGTTTCTTTTCGGTCAAAGTGTGAAATTATGTTACAATATATTAAAGTACAGCTTATGTGATGTCCATGCGGAGTGATTTTTGTACAAAAATCGCTAAAACTCAGTTGCCTCTGAATATTCAAATTGAAAGTAACGCGCAATCAAAGTATTGTCAAATCATTGAGTTCTAGGGGTTTTAAATAGTAGGCATGGAGGGAGAAAATCTCAAACTAATATGTCCCCAGCTATATTACAATATTGTTGTATGCTCTGACTCTACTTTAAGACATTTGTGTTGAGATTTTTGGAGACTTTTGCTCAAATTTCGTTCTTGGCCATTTTGCTGAGGCAGAAAAGGACGTTGTGGAGTCCCACAGGTCTTTCTCCAGGGAGACTTTCTTCATCTTAGCCATCATGTCTGGTGAGTTTCATGTCGGATTTTTCATCTGGAAGATCATTTTGTGTCGTTTTCACCTGTTAGGAAAGAGAAAAGAGAAAAAAAGGAGAGTTTAATGGCAAAGTTTGAGGCACAGCAGAGACACGTGCAGAAACAGCAGGTCTTTCTACAGGTTATCTTTTCATTTCCTGCTAAAATAAAGAATCTAAGGTGACCAACAGTTAAAACAAACGTTTATATAATAAATCTTTTTACTTTAATGCCACCTGTTTGCTTGTCGGTGGGTGGAACGGGGGTGTCGACTTTTTTTTTTCCTTTCAGACGGTCGATAGAGAGTTTTACCGACTCGAATAAGTTTATTTACTGTCAAATTCCTTCGACCACTGTCCGTTTTTTTTACACCAGAACGCGCAGATTTTTGTTTCACAGACAGTTTTATTTTAAAAAAAAAATACAGCTGGAAGCATGTGTGCCCGTACTGCTTGTGCGTAATAGGACGTTATGAATAACCGTGTTAGAGTGGGATGTGTCTGCTGCGTGATTTTGGCCCACTATTTGCCACATTTAAGACAAATCATGAAGTGGCTTTTAGCTGTATGAATATTTATCAGATGAGGTTCCGCAACCGAGGCTTAGTCTCCTTATCAAATCGGCTTTTCTCCCCGAACAGCTCGCCACTCCTGGGTGAATTAAATTACGCCTTTAGGCCTAAATTACGTGTACCTATGCGAGGCGTTCTTTCCGAGCCCCTAAATAAAACAACGGGAAAATACGACCAATTACCGCTTGTTTTAACGCCAGAACATTTCACTCTTACATATCCAAAACGGAGGCAGGGGTGATTTGAATAAATTGCAGAGATTGGAGTAACAAGAGTTTAGATCTGAATTACAAACAGGAAGAATTATTCGTGAACCTTTCCCTGAAAATATCCCCAATCCAATCAAACTGAAGCGCATGGCTGAACTTTTTCTGTTGTTTTGGTGAAGTTAACAAGGAGCTGAATGCGTAAAGAGTAGATCGTGTTTTCTCAACAGTTATGGCACCGATTCAAACTTTGTTCTCTGCCCGATCTTTTACACCTCTAAAGCTTCAGACATAGACTTTATCTCGTTTACCATGAGCACCTCAAAAGTTTAGTTACCGATCGACTCAGAGTGTCTTCTGAGCTCTTTGTTTACGTGTTTTACGCGGTTGCCCCAAGCGCTTTTATCCAACTTTATCAGACGATCGTACCCGTGTGCCAAGCTCTAAATCACCCCGGGATGGTTATCAGACATTCAGACAAAAGTTCATGCTTTTTTAAAGCTGAAATATGTACTTACTGCGGAGCATTTTGTGCTGCTTTCCTTTGTTCCTGGTCTGGGCGTGGTGGCTCGGGAGCGCGGAGAACACACACACACAGGCTGCAGAGAAAGAGCCCGCTGACGGCGTAAAAGGAAGAAAATGCAGAGCCGTGTTGTGCCGTAAAGTGGGAGCCCTGATCGGGACGCAGCAACGGGGGCTGCGGGGACAGGGTTGATACGGGAAAAATACCTGGAGCCACGACGCGCGATTAGCGCAGAAAAATGCACTTTTACGCACCGCAAATATGGACAAAATTTTAGATGTGGAGACTTAGACACAGTTCAGAATGCATCTTTTTCTTTATTTAAACACAAGGACGACTTCTAAACAGTTTATACAACGAAATTTTACACATTCATCAGTTTATTGAGGCTGTGGACAAACTGTATGAGAACATAATGGGGAAAAATTGGGGTTATTGGAAAAATGTGCTTTTGAGGAAAGACAACATCAATGTTTGGTTTGTACTGAGTGAGGAAAGGTGAGAAAGGGTGGGTGGGTTGAGGGGTGAGTGCAGTGGGGTGGAGTGGGGGTAAAATGAGTGTGAGCTATTGTCCTCCCTAATGGAGGTTGTTCTGTAAACATGAGTGACGTGTTGTTCTCTCCATGCAGATAAGCCCAGGGTGTATCAGGGCGTCCGCGTGAAGGATACAGTGAAAGAGCTGCTGCAGAGACACAGAGCCCGCGAGGCCAACAGCAAAAAAGTTAAAACGGTAACCACCCCTCCCTCTGCTCTCTCTCTTCCACACATACACACCCACACACCTATACACACTCACCCCCTCTCTCTGTGTACCTGTAATCCCAGTCCACTTGCTCCTGACAAACGAGGAAAAAACAGAGAGAAAAGCAATAAACAGTAAATGACTAACTACCCCTCATAACAACCTCTGAAGTTGAACCACTCAGTACGTTCACGCGCACAAACTCACACAAACTGACACACAAACTGACACACACCTTTTTGCAGTGAAAAAAAAATCCAAAGCCAGGTGTTCTGACAAAAATATCTAATAATCTTCTCCCTTTTTCTTTTTTCTTCTTCTTTATGAGCAGATATCCCAGGAGCTCCACGATCTTTGCGCGTCCACTTTTCCAAGTAAGTTGAGCCAACTCCAATATCTGAGGTCAAAAATATACATAAATGAAAGATGGCTTTAAAAAAAGCTGCTGAAAAGCAATAACTGCAAACAGCTGCATTAAATCGAGTCAGAAATAAGATTAAGTGTGCACACAGGTTGCACTGATCCACATAACATTCGGCTGTAATCCCAGTATGCAGCAAACTGGAGGAGAAAAAATCTGCATGAAGTCAGTTAAATCAGTGGTTGGATTATTTATAAGTCAAAAACATCTGGCTGGTAACACAGCAACCTCATCTGGCCTCCTAAAAACCAGGAACAAAAATACTCACGTGGACCCCTCAGTCCTGTCCAGCTTACTCAGCAAAGTCCAGCAGGATTATAATTCTTGTCAACTATTGACAGCCCCATTGCAAATGTGCAGGGTCCTGCTTATAAACGAAGGCTACATTCAAATGTGTTGGCTGATGGTGTCATGACATCACTCTGAACTTATAGGCCCTATTTAAATGTCTTCCTGTGGTCTCTTCCCATGCAGAGGCTGCACTGCACCTTGTGAATGCGCTCTGGAGCAAAGTGCTCTATTACAAATTTTATCTTTTTCAAGCAAAGAAGACATTTTTGAAAACTTTTATTTTTCAATGCTTCTTAAAACGCCAAACAGGATCTTTTATTATATTTTGAAACTTTATTCACATTTATCACAGGATTTGAAAACCCGCAGTAAGACTTTTTTATTCTGTTAAGTTTGTTACATTTTTTAAATTTTTGTTTTTGTTTTTTCTTTTTTTGTCAGATCGCTATGCAGACCCTCCGCCTGCCGTCCCTCATGCAGCCGACTCGAACAGCTGTGCTGCGCGTGCCATCCAGCTGCGCACCGCCTCGTTCCCTTTCCCTGACAGCTCGTGCAACATCCAGGTGCAGGAGAGCGCCTTTAACGACATACAGCAGCAGTTTGGGGACATGATGTTGCCCAGCAACCACTACAGTGGCAGCAGCAACAACAACAGCAACACCGGCGCTGGTGGTGGTGGTTCCTACACCGCCTCACTGCCTCCCCGACCCACCCTCCCGCTGCCCTGGAGCTATGGGCTCTCCTCCGATGCGGATTTCTACGGCCAGGAGATGGTAGGTTGAGACTAACCAAACTCCATTCAAAAAACATCCATTTATCTATTGAATATAACGGCAAAAAAGGGAGCAAATCTGCACCTTTACCAGACATATTCCCAAGAAAAACACAGATAGGTGACAAAAAAACGTGCCGAATTGAAAAGGGTGTTCAAAGAACTTCTGTGCATCTTAACTTACTGTCTTCGGGCAAATCACTGATTTATTTTACTCCAGGAAATATTTAATTACACAGTTTTTTAATACAGGTTTGGCACGGCTTATTGCTTTTCACAGAGGTTTGTGTTTGGGCTTGTAGCAGAATGTCATCAGTAATTCTTCCACCTGATAAAAAAGATTAACTTGTTTCGTTTTTCTTGATAGAATCACTAGTAGCTTGGTCATTCAACCTTCTTGGAGCCCGGTGTCGGTTTATTAAACTCCAGTTCAAATTAATAACATCCTCCACCTCCCTCTTTGTTTTCAGGCTCCCTGCTCTTCACCTGAGTCCCTGAAGCTCTGCAACCCCATGGACCCCAACAGCTACTCTCCACAGGACTCCTTCTCCTCCTCGTCCTCCTCCTGCTACGACTCCCCCACGAGGATGGAGTCCAGCTACCACGGCAGCTTCCCCTCAGAGCACTTCCACTATCAGAACTGCAGCCCTCAGGACTGTTACTGCCTGCCTCACTGCTGGCCCACTCAGCAGGAGAGCTTCTGCGCCCCTGAATATGCACCTTACTACAACCCCATAGACTATTCCTACTCCTGCCCCGTGGAGGAGAACTACTTCAGGAGGGATTATCAGATGAACTCGGAAATGTGTTACAATGTTCTATGATGAGACCTGCAGCAGTGTTGTTTCTGTCTCTGGACTGTAAATATGAATCAGTACGCTTGATGGTTTGCATTTCAATGTGTGTATGCTCTGACTGACTTTGGCTTCTGCTAAAAATGATTGAATGCATGGAAAAAATAGATCATATTTTTGTATTCACCTTTCCCCCCCCTGCTCAGATTTATTTTCTTACATGAAAATTGTTGCCGTTTTAAATAAAAATGTGTTAAACATATACCAGTGCTTACAAATCCTTCTCTTTATACCTTAATGTGTAAAAACAGGCCAGTAAACAGGGTGTTGTATCAGAGTCAAATTTCTGTCAAGTCACAGCTTTGCTGAACTTCTCTGACATCTCATTTCGCCCTGTAGGTTTACAGTTTACTCCCACCACAAGCCGATACTTTTATCTTTCTTGTTGCTTCATGTCAGGTTTTCCCTTTAACTGTCCATCTATCACTGAAACCAAAGTATGTGGAAGGTGGGGAAAATAAACAGCACAGGCTGATAACATGTTGGGGCTGATCTGTAATGCAATACTTTGCAGTGAGGTGAAGGAATCCTGGAAGATTTGACTAAACCTGCAGAGAGGAAGGTCACGCTGAAAATTGGCTGCAGGAAAAGTACAGAGAGAGCAGTGTTTGGATGCTCTAGACATGCATTTGGAGAAGTATTTGAAATGAGTTGAGAAATGAGCATCTTTGACCCCCTGCTGCATTGAGGTGACTGTAGTGTTCAGCTATTTAAAGTCATTTTCCTTTAAATTTAATGGTCTCTATGATGGACCTGGAGTGCTCTCTGCTACCACACTCCCTTGAGCTTCACTCGGTGGTCAGTTGCTGTAACTGCAAGTACATTTTCTCTGACTCCACTTTGAAATGCCAAGACAGCCACACATGTGGACCCCTTCTGGCGCATCCTGTCAATCCTTCTATTCCAGAAAAAAATCAAAAAACAAAAAAACCTAATTGTAAAATAAAAACAAAAACAAAATAATAATAATAATAATAATAATAATAATAATAATAATAATAATAATAATAATAATAATAATAATAAACAGTAACATCTAAGTCATGGTAATAATCTATTATTTTTGAAAATTTTCTTCCAAGTAAGCGGTAAATTAACCATGTGTCCTCTTAAGTGGACTTCATACAACACCAATATGTTTCCAACACAAAGTTAGAATGTGTAAAATTAGGTTTTAAAATCATAAAAAGAAATAATTTTTCACAAATGTACTAAAAAAAAAACTTTTATCAAGTTTTGACACTAAGTTCATACTATTTTGTGTTGAACATTCGGATGCATGTCTGTGACTTTATGAAAAAATAAAATATTTGAAAATAAAATAATATAAAATATTACGTTTTTTTCATGCCATAAAAAGAATAAAATCACTTAAAGAAAAAAATCTTGAAACAGCCTTTCATATTTCATGCATCAGAGGGTTAATCTGGATTTGGTTGAATAGTTCTGTACATATTTGATTAGGAAACTTTTTTTCTTCCCTGAAGATTTATCCAAAGAAGTCTCATAATAAAGGCATTAGAGGTGAAGAGGTTGCACAAAAGAAGAATTATAGATAAGAAAAAGAAAACAGATGTAGAATGAGGCAGTGCTAATGTTTGTCAGTTGTTGCGTCAGAAATAGAAAAACATGTCATGGAGCGCCATTATGCAGCGTTTAAATCTGCAAAGTCAGGGGTGGAATATTAGGGAGCCAGAGTAACACTGGTGTCAGCTTTTACATTAAAATCGGACCAGCCTCAGAAATCACACACATCAGACTCCTCGAAGCATAAAGGAGAAACAAGGACAGGTGAGCCAAGTCTGCACGGACCATAATGCACAGAAAAACAAATGCTTTAAACAGAGAGAAGCCATGCTGCTTCCTGTTAGAGCCAAATTACTTCTGAGGACGTCACGGTCATGTCAAAGTGAATCATTCTGCAGATGATGCAACTGTATGAAGTTTTAAAGGGGTTCAGAAGGTTTAAAACAACGTTGAGGAAATAAAAAAAAGGAAGACTGGAGTTGAAAAAAAAATCATACTTGAGTATTTAATTAAAAAAAAACTTTAGATATGTGACTGATTTTGTTGAGATCATGTTTTGCAGACAGCCACTTGTCATTCATCTTCATTTATACATGATTTTTGGCTTAAAATTAAAGCATCTGTGCAGATGTCACAAATAGATTAATGAGCTTTTTTTTCATTCCCATCTTTTTCCTTTTTTAATTATTGGAAGTTTCTTTTGCATACATTTCTTCACATTAAAAAAAGGATCTTCTTGTGTCGAAAGAAAAAAAAAAAGATTATGATAATTATAGCCATCCAGATATTTACCCCTGAGCTATGAATGCATGTTGCTGCAACAGAAGCTGCAGCCCGCCCTGTTAATGACTGCAGTTGACTTTAAGTGATGACAGAAATAATAATGTGAATACACACCGATGCAAAGGTGGCAGTGCCCTGCAGTCTAATACAGCCCTGAAGAATAGCGTTAATACATGTAATATCAACAATTGTGCATATATAAAAAGTTTTTTTTGAGTGTCAGTCACCACAAATTAGAACATTAATATTTTACGAAAGAAGTTTGAAACTTGCAGTTGAGAATTGTTTCAACATAAACCTTCCAACAGGCTGAAGTTTGGTTTTATTTAGCACAAACTGAAAGTTTGGGAGTTTAATCTAGTTGCACCTCTCAGTGTTAAAGAATCAACCAATCAGAGGAGCTTTAATTGCAGACCCCTCGTGTGTCTGCTTGAGTCTGGCTCCAAAGTCCCACAAGACCTCATCAACACCTCGATTTTAATTGCAGAAATAAACATGTTTGTTATCCCCTTGTTTGTTTTAAGATATCAAGTCTGCAAGTTTTGCATAATTAGGTATAACGAGGGGCTAACCTGACTGACAGACGGGCACACTGTGGCTGTAAGCAGGGAGGATAAAGACCTGCTTAAACTCCACCTCCTGTCAGGTTGAGGCAGCATCTCCAATATGACAACCCTTATCATGAGGCTACAGGATGACATCACTTAGACCATGTCCACAGCTTGTGGTATTGATTTAAAATGTTACACCAAAAAAAACTATCAAAAAAGGGCAAACAAGATATGTTTGGCCTACGCTGCAGGTTTCAAACTCAAGTCTAATTATTTTCCCACCATCTCCTAAAGAACAATCGACTGTTTTATTACGGGCATAACAAACTCCAAAAACTGAAGTAAGCTGAATTATGTGCCAAGGGAAATTAAATGGAAATTTATGCATAATAAACAAAAAAATTTGGAGATATCCCATGCAGAATTCTGACGTTGGAGTTCCACAGGGTATCATTCTGGGTCCCCCTGATTTTACTTGATGTATTATAGTAATGTCTTGGAAATTGCAAATTTCAGATGGAAATGCAGATTATTCAGTCATTTATTAATCTGATAGAACTACTCTGTCCACATTTTCTAATAGTTTCTCTATCATAATGATACACATCACTTATTTTAGAGCGGATATCTTTTGCACTAAACATTAGTAAAGTTTTCTCATCCTTAATGGCAGCCAGTGTCTTGAATCTGAAGTTTTACTGGTGGTGTATCAAATGTATTTCAGCCTTTTCAAGTGAGGTGTTTTGTAAAAGGTAACTTTCCTTTCGGGATGAAACGTAAAAGACAAACAGAAATCTCAGAAAGGAAGTAGAGAGGATCACATCCTTGCTATGTTCTGGAAAAAATTAATATATGACCTGTTTTGATCATTTTATCCCATTAGCTGCTGTGTTTCTGACAGCTGATGGATGCCTGTGTCCCCCCAAACCCTCTGGCTAAAGAGCCAGAGGGGGCAGCCAGAGGACTCCACAGACACCTCACTCTCCTGACCCCCTTGTCTGTCTGTCAGTCTGTCTGCAGCCTGGCTGTAATCTGCTTCTGTTACTCAACTGGGCATCGTTTGCCTGGGGGTGAATCCCTTTCTCCTGCAAAAAGAGCGTTACAGATCACATCACAGGCCAGGACCTTCACTTTCTGCTCAGTCAGTACTTAGTGATGACACTAAAATCAGTGAAAACCTTGTTTCACTTGCTTTTTCACATTGGTTGCAGTTTCAGTTTGTAGAGAAGCTGCAAAATTTGAAACACAGAGCAAAATAATTTTGTTTACTTTTTTGTTGCATCTTCTATGAGAATGAAGATGCCTGTGTTGAAATCATTACAACTTCTCTGGCCTTATTTTATGCTCTATTCCAATATTCCAATCTCTTGTTGCTTGATATATGAGAGATTTTTCCACAGATCTCTTACTTATTTCTATTTTAAGCAGAGCGATGGAGGTGTGTTGTCTTGATTGAGGCTCCAGATGTTTATCACCTGCAGTGGTTTACCTGGGCGTGAAAACCTGATCCTTATCCGGCCCGAAACTTCAACATCTCTGTCTAAACCCTAACCAGCATGACTTGATGTGGTCTCGTATCTCTCTTAAGCCTTCTTAACTGCCGACAGCAGCTCTTTTTCTCCCCCCGAGCACAACCGAAGGCTGAACGTCAGAGCTGCGACCCCCGCAGGCACACGCTGAGCTGCTGCAGACAGAGACGAGGTTAAAGCTCAATGGGTTCAAGTGAAAGGACTTCAGGGTAGCTGTTTGTGTATGTGTGTGTGTGTGTATGTGTGTGTTTGGGGTGATCTTGGCTGACATCAGCAGAGATCAAGGTGTGATCCACCCAAACCTGATCCGTCTGCTGCCCTTCACACTGATCTCTAATCATAAACAAACCTGAGTCCTCATTTAGCTGCAGGGTCAGAGCAGCAGCAGCAGCAGCATTGTTAGAGAGAGGAGAGTGGTTAAACAAGGGGAGGGGAGGTGTGTGTGTGTGTGTGTGTGTGTGTGTGTGTGTGTGTGTGTGTGTGTGTGTGTGTGTGTGTGTGTGTGTGTGTGTGTGTGTGTGTGTGTGTGTGTGTGTGTGTTGACATGCTCCATCCCTTCAGGTGTTTGATAAATCTCTAATAGCCTCTAATGGGAAAACAGAGCGTTAGCGGCTCAGCCTGGTGTGAAGTTTGTTCTTCATTTATCTCAACGCCATCGTCTCCAGCGTGGTTATCTCTCAGAGCTCTGGGCTAATCCACAAAGGATTAGCAAATTACACCAATCTGGTCCAAACAAATCAAAGGGAGACCCTGATTTTTCTGGGATTTACAGAAAAGTTCATGTTTTAGAAACACGGCTGTGCTCTCGTTTCAAACCTCTTCTGTCTGCAGCAGACTTACATATTTATGAGCCCGTCTCCAGTTTAAAGTCCTTTTTATCTCATCATGATGTAAATTCAGTGAATCATAGTTGGTTTGCTTAGGGCTGAGGGTAACTTAAGTCGACAAGCTCAGAGACGTTTGCTGCATTCATGGGCTCCTCAGATGGTCCAAGTTTCCAAATTGGGAGGTGGATCTTTAGACATTTTTTAACTTTATCTGATTGTTATCACACGCTGGGAAGCTGATAAATGCTAAAATATTAATTTCGCTAATGCACCTGACTTCTAATGTTAACAAAATATTATTTATCAATCCAAGAAATAACTCACTAAGATTACAAATCTCTTTTTCAAGGCTCTCCTGCCTTCGTTAGGCAGCAGCAGAGTGATCAAAGTTTCTGACAAAGAGCAGCTACACATACGAGAGAAATGACAACAGTTTGTTAAAGTCAACCAAAATCCCAAGTACATCAGACAGACCACCTGCAGCCTGATCCATCTATCTCTAAGCTTCTCAACATTCACCTTAAACTCAGTCGGTGAGACCAATTCTTTAAACTGCAGCTCATCACTGGTTATTGTTTTGTGTTTTATACAAGGCCCGACTGGGACTCATTTCAGCCCTAGAGTTTCATGTCAAACTGACCCACTTCTCCACATACCAAGCTAACAACCAGCTGCATGTGAGGAAGAAAAAAGCTGCCAGTGCAGGCGGCTCAGGGACAGCATTGGAAGCTTCATTTCAACCCAGTGTTGTGACTGGACACCCGCCCTCGTGGCCTCAGATCAGACCAGCCCGCCTGGAATTGTCCAGATCCTCCAGATTAGCCACTCTGGGCAAGGTTTTATTTCTAAGTATTTTTTTAGATATGCCATTTGTTTTATTGTGTTTTTTTTTTTTAAATATATCTATATATATTTGTTTTCATTTAAATTTCATTTATTTATTTACTGTTTTTCTATGATGTGCAGCACTTTGGTAACCTTGCTGTTTTTTTTAAATGTGCTTCATAAATAAAGTGGATTGAATTGGATTCACCTCTTTCTGTGACTGGTTCCAAATAAATGAGCAAATTTAAAAGTCATTTTACTATCTTAGTTCTGAGTAATGTGCACAGTCATGGCCCACTTGTTGAAAACACACTTAAGTGCCCTGTTTGGTGGAAAAAACACGTTGCCCCTGCACTCTTCTGCCTGATGAAGGTGAGAAGGTCTGAAAGAAGCAGATTTAAAATAGACTAATGAATGGGGACATGGTCCAATCCTGCCTCCTGCTTTCATCTCACAATTAATGATGTCACTGAAATGAGTCATGTTCTAAATCATGTTTACATTCACCTTTTCTGTCAAGGTCACAAACAAAACCAATGTCTATCTGTGTGTCTCACTGAACTCCATCTGGACTGTGCTTCAGCTGCTTGTATGAAGCTAAAGCTCTGAATATTCTGCAGAAACTCAACGATTCTTACAGCTGACGTCTTTAAATAAATGAATTTATCAGGATGTGAAAATGTGAGAGTTCAAAAAACACATCAGGGGACAGAAGACCAGATTATAGTTCTGAAACTTGGAGCAGAAAGTTGTTCTGAATAAAAAACGAAAAACATTTGAGGCTAAAAATGTTGTTTTGGGGTCAAAAAGTCTGAAAATGAATCCTGATCAAATCCAGATCCTGATCCTGCCATTAAAACATGCTGCCACATTTTCCTCATATCGCCCCCTAATGAAGAACATTTTCATTGATCAGAGGCAGAGTTTGCTGATGTTTTACGCAGCATGTAACACTGCAGAAAACTGACCACTTATCATCTGGTATGAAGACACCACTGAGGGACAGGTGAGCTTTGATTTCATCAGTCTTTCATGGTGAAATGAGGAGGTTTGAGCACGCTTAGTGAGGTCATATGTCAGTAAGAGCCACACCAGATCCAGCTCCAGATCCAGTCCTGTTCTGTGATGAACTTTTAAAACCCAGGCATGTCTTACTTAACTTGGCCGTGAGTTTGTGCTCAGCGTCATTACTCAGAAATATGTCAAATATTTCGCTGCGTGTTCCTTAAATCATTAAAACGGCGTGTTGGATCAAGTCCTTGGAGCTGGAGCTGGATCTGTGTCTTTATTTGAATTATTGGATGACTGCAGCACTTCACCGCTGGTGCCAGGTGGGCTCCTGTGGGCCTGTGAGTCTGTATTCTCTGACAGGTGCTGTGAGAGTTAAACCCAGGTTACAGCGACTTGTGCCAGGTGTGAACAAAGCAAACAAACAGAAAAATCACAAACGTGAAGCAGGTTTTTGTTTCCCTCCAAAAACTATAGCCCACACCTCGCCCTCCTTCCCGAAACTGGATGCAGTGTGTCAGGGTTGAACAGTTAGGGATGTGTGTGTGTGTTTGGCTGAGTGTGTATGTAAGTGTAATCCGTGGATCCTGTTTGTGTCCCCTCTTGCTCCCGTTGAACCAGTGTTGGTGGAAATCCCCCTGCAGAGGCTCGGCTTGCGGCGCCTGATCAGGGAGCAGGAACGCCCACTTCAGGCCTCAGCGGAGCTTTTATCAGCTTTTATTTGCTGCTCTCATGCCGACAAAGACAACAAGATTTTAAGGCTGATTTCTCTCCTCTGACACCTTAGACCAACGTGTGAAGATGATTGTTATTCCACTTGTGTGGAAATTTCCAGAATAATCTCTCATTCATTCACTGAACTGTGAAAGTGTTGAAGTTAAAAGGTTAGTGTCATTCACATAGAACCAACATGAATTCATCATGAGTGAGCAAATGATGAAGAAGCTCAACTGACCTTTGACCTACAGGGTAAAAACAAATGACATCACTTTTTACACCTTTTCTTTTGGACATTTTAGGAAATCTTTAAGGCGTAAAAATACAGTATGTGAAAATTTACCTTTTGACAGTAATATGAGTGATTGATGTTAGTAACTGTAGAGGTTTGAGTCAGCAGAAAAAATCCACAGGACCTTTGAGACAAGAGAGTCCAAAAACTCCTGGTACAAAATCTGAAGACTCAAGGCACAATGAACAGGCCTGTATGCTCTAGAAGGGACACTATGAGCTCTTTAGGACATGATGGTCTATCAAGAGCACTGTAGGAATATTCAGTACACCAAACCCTTTTAAGTGGGGGTCCAGTCAAGTAGAGTCAAGTCTTGAGTCTGCAGCAAAAAGTCTGCAAGAAAACTCCAAATTGCTTGTGAGATGTGAAAACAAACACATTTCATTCATTAACAGCAGATTCTGACTGAACCTGTCAGCGAATCTGTAGAGTTTACTTTTAATGAAGTTTCAGTGGCGCCCTCTACTGGCAGCTTGTCAACAAGAGGGAACCGTCCTCCCTAGTGGAAAGGGTGTTTTTATTTTTTATTCATTATTTTTTGGGGTGACTTTTTCTGCCTCCATTGTGAGAGAACAGGACAGTTAATAGAATAGGAAACAGGGTGAGAGTGGGGAGTGACATGCGGGAAAGTTACCACAGGCCAGACTTGAACCCAGGTTGACCGCTCAAGGGCTTTTTGCCACATAGAGCGTGACCTAAACCACTAGGCCATCTGTGCTAACATTTTTATTCATTTTATTCAAAGTACCTGTGAGGACTTTCTAAGTGATCTTTAAAAAGTCTCCCCATAGTGATGGTGGAGACTGAAGCTGAACTCTCAGACAAAAAAAGTACAGAAGAGAAGAAGAAAGCTAAACAGGAAAGTGACAGCATGGGCTAAAGGCTAAAACATGGGCTAAAGGCTAAAACACAAGCTAAACCACAAACTAAAGGCTAAAACATGGGCTAAACCACAACCTTAAGGCTAAGACGGGCTAAACCACAAGCTAAAGGCGAAAACACAGGCTAAACTACACAAGCTAAGCCACAACCTTAAGGCTAAACCATGGGCTAAACCACAAGCTGAAAACACAGGCTAAAGGCTAAAACAAGGGTTAAGCTATTTGTGATAATGTTCATTCAAACCCACATGCAGCAGATATTCTGCAGTGATCGGATCAAACCTGAGACTCTGTCAATAGAATGAAGAGTGAGGTTACGTCAGCTCTGCTTGGTAGATAAGCAGGATATAAGGATTCGCTAACGTGTAACATAAGTGAATCAGATTTATCTCAGGTCAACATGTTAGCCTGAGGATACATCAGACACTGCTCTTGTTGCATTTCATCTAAAAGCATTAAAAGCAAAATGTACGCTTTATAGACACATATGAGCAAGCCCTGTGTGAAACAGACAAAAATCATCACCCAGTTCAAATCATCCACTTCCTAATGCTCAGTCATCGAGAAGGGAGAAGAAGAGGACTTCAGACGAAGGCCTCGGTTCAGACTCTAATGATTCCACATCAGTGTGTCATTTGGACATGACGCCGTCCTCTTTGAAGTTTTATGATCAGACTCATTGAATAAAATCCTTTGTGCCTCATCTCTTCCTGTTAATGTTTAAATTCCTGGATCAATGCTCCGTTGTTGTTTCAGAGGAGAAACAAAACATTTTCTTATCGCAGAGAAACACTAAACTCTGGCACCGTGAACAAAACCTTATCAGAAAAGCTGAATAACACACAGTGTGTGTGTGGATGTATTTCACAACACCTGAGCCTCTCACCTGTGAGTTCATACCTGACCGTGTGTCTTTATCAAGAAAATCAAAGACTGTTTACACTCATACATGTTTTCCACACAAAACCTTGACACACACTCAGGCATGATAATGCACACAGTCACACACACTCATGCAGCTGCACAGAGAAAGTGAGAGGAGTGTATTTACACATCAAACAGACACGAAGTGGAGGGAGAGCGTTCCTCGTACAGTAGGCGAGTCAACGCTGCTGCAGTCACAGTTTTCATATAAATAAAAAGCTGCAGAGGAAAAAAAATAAAGTCATTCACTTTTTTTTTTAAAGCGTGTTTGTTGTCTGAAGCTTTTCCCAAGAAACAACCTGCAGAGGAAGTCAGGAGTTTTACGTTCGGTGTTTATTTACTCAGCTGGAGTTATCAGTGATTGGAGATGGCTGTGCAGAGCGGACGTTTCTCTGGAAGTCATGGAGAGATGAATCTAAAAGAGACAGATTGTTCCGCAATTCCACCACTTCTGGCTTTTATAATGGAGCAAAATTTAAGAACGTTTGGAATAAAAAAAAAACGTTTATCTGCACATTTACACCTAAAATTATTAAATATAACACTTCAATGTGTATTTTCCTGATGCCAGACAGTGTGTGTTTTTGCTACACAAGCTAGCACTTTATTGTTTTTCAATTATTGGGCCAGCCAAGGAAGCAGTTTGTGTGTTTTTCCACCAAAGGGGACAGTTTAGCATGTTTTTCAACAATTGGACCATGAGAGGGAAGTTCAGTGCGTCTTTCCACCGAAGAGGGTAGATTAGTGTTTTTTAGTGGTCAAGAGGGCACTCCAGAATAGAATAGAATAGAATAGAATAGAATAGAATAGAATAGAATAGAATAGAATGTACTTTATCAATACCCAAAAGGAAATTCAGGTGTCCGACAGATAAAATTCTAAAAAATCACATAAAACAAGAATTTCAAACAAGCAACTGGGAATAAAACATCCTTCTATGGTTCATTCATGCCTCAACTTCAGGCCTTCCACTCTTTCCCACTGATGTACATGCACTGTATACCAGGTGATCCTAAATACAAGATTAAAAAATGGAGAAAAAATAACGAAAACTAGTTAAATTATCTGCCCATATATCAAAAATTAATTTTACTGGACAAATAATCAAGAAATAAGTGGGCCATCCATCCACTATACAGCTTAATCCTGTTCAGCTGGTGTCTGGAGTCTATCCCAGCTGTTTTAGTCACATAGAGACAGACAACCTTTCACACTCACACCTACGGGCAATTTAGAATCACCAAGTGACCTGATAAGCATGTTTTTGGACTGTGGCAGGAAGCCGGAGTACCTGGAGAGCCCGGGAGAACATTCAAACTACACATAGAAAGGCACATCTTGCTCAGACAGGGATTTGAACCAGCAACCTTCTCGCTGTGAGGCAGCAGCGCCAACAGCTGCGCTACTGTACAGCAAAACAAATAGGCATTAATCCCAAATCTTAAACAAGAAGGAAATGCTCACACGTAAATTAAAATACTTGAAAACAAACATCATGAAGCACAATGACCTGTTAAATTTATTTAATAAAAGTACAAAAAACTTGTCATTTCATTCTTTTTGTATTTAATTTAAGCAAATGAATGCTCAGGGACCAGAAAAAAAGCACCAATATAGGTTAAAAAAAAGACTCATAATAGAAGAAGTGTGATTTAAATGTTTCTGTGTGTTTAAAAAGAAATCTTTGTGCCAAAAAGTACAAACATTTTGATTCAATATTGTAAATTTGAGCCTTTAGATGTCTCTGGAGTTGGGGTTTGGTTAAAACATGTTTCCAACTGTTGTTTTATGTCTTAAATCAAGCAACCTGGAGGTGTAACTGAATCTTAAAACAAGTTTTATTTAAGTGAAAGAAGCAGATTAGCTTATTTAGACAGTTTTTGCTGAATGAGACAAAAACACAGAGAAGATTATAAACGCAAAGTTAGAAAAATATTCTAAACAAGGTGAAATATATATATATATATATATATATATATATATATATATATATATATATATATATATATATATATATATATATATATATATATATATATATATATAAGGTGGGTTTAAATCTTAAATAAATAACCTGCGGTGTGACAGGTTGTTGTGTTGGAGCCGTTTAGCAAACAGGTTTTTCTCTACATACACACAGCAGATAAATCTAAGATGTTCCCTCCTCTTTATTAAATCATAAAATTCCTGGCATTAACACTCATCCAGGCTTTTTTCCCTCACATAAGATAACTGTACAGATATAAAATTAAAGAGATTAAGACCAAGAGCATGCAGGCTCCCTCAGGCTTCCTCTCACTCTCTCTCTCTCATTGTGGCCTGCTATCTTGATCTGTGGCGTCTTGCCCTGTTTGTGGATAACCTTCACATTAAGTGTTCTCTGGGTGCCGAGCAGGAGGAACAGGTCTCAGCACGCGTTGCTCCTGCTCTCGATGTCGTGCCTCCTGCAGATTTTTTTTCTTCTTTTTTTTTCTCCTCAGAAATGATCACCGACACACTGACAAGCAGAAAGTCATAATGAGGGCAGGTGATCAGGATGTTAAAGCCCAACCTCTACTTTTGGAAAAGTGTTCATAGTAACAAGTTCTATGTACAAAAACCAGGATGTTGGAGGAGATGCATAAATCTACAACTCGTGTCCTGATCCTGCATCCTTATTCTCAACCAAAACAAAACACTTTTCAGATCATTTATGGGTTTTAATCTTATTTTCTTCAGTAAGAAAAATAAGTCTAAGAAGATTGTGCTTCAGTTGCAGCGGTTTCACCATAAAATCAGAAAACTTGCACAGCAAAAACTGAAATCCAAGCACATCCAAGTGTCTTATATTTCGTTACAACGTCTTCTTAGACTGAATATGAGCCACATTCACCTGAACGGTGACTTCAGACTCTTCCTGACAAATTTACACACCTGTGCTCATCATTGTGAACCATCCTCCTCTTCGCTTGCTGACACACTGAAGTGTTTTTCTCCCTCTAAATGTCTCATTCATTTCATTTTATTAGTGTTAAATAAATCCATCAGTTCCAGCTCATGGCTTCTTTTGAGGAGCATATTCCTGAGCTGAGCTCTGATGTCTGTTTGTGATAGCAGCATTTTTTTGGGACAGCAGAATGAATACAAAAAGACTCTAATTGGCACTAATTGTGTAACGTGTATTGCAGCCTCTTCGGGGTGCCAGTTTTCTGACACCTTCCCTGATAAGCTTTGGTTACTCCTCCATGTGCTCCGCCCGCCTGCCCTCAGAGGGGCTGCTCGGACATGTTCCTGCAAGGAAGGCCTCTTGGCACCATTTTAAAGGGACTTTCTCTGATCCATGACATGCAGTTTTCACCCCGAGCGATCAAATAAACTGTTAGGACGATGCACTGAAGGACTGGAGAGAGAGCAGCTGAAAGCAAGTCACAGCTCAGAGTCCCACGTGATGTTAGCTTTCAGCGCTGTTTATCTTTCTGGAGCACCCTGAGGATATGTATGCTGCGTCAGAAAGACAGCAGAGCTCCAACTGCCCGCCTTTGATCCGCCGAGGAGCTGAAGTTCAGTTCCAGTGAAGCAATAAAAAAAAAAAAAGGTTTTTGAAGAATGAGTCACGAGATGAATCATTCTCTAAGAATCAGAGTGAAGAAATGAGGGGCTAAAAAACTGCATGCGTGAAAATTTCAAATGAGTCTATTAATGTTTAGGAGGTAAACAAAGAGCTCTGCAAGGTTGGGGCCAAGATGAGAGACAAAACAAACCAGAGGAGCTGAAATCACTCTATGAAAAAACAAACAAACAAACAAACAAACAAACAAACAAACAAAAAACAGTCCAGCTGGTAATATTGTTGTTAAACGAAGAATAAAGAATATTTAATGCAGCTTTTTATGGATGAAATGAAAGGAATATGAACTTTGTTTTGTGCCACCAAAGGATGGTTCAAGGCAGCAGCTTTACAGAGTATCTCCTCAAAGATAAAGAGTTAACTTCAGCTTTGCAGATTTGTTCTGCGATTTTCAAACTTTTAAAATTCCACAGATCATCTGAATGTCCAACTTCGAAGAGATAAATCTGGGACTTCACTGAAACATATCCTCTTGATTTTTAAGCTGAGAAAGAGTGGAAGCTGCTGTGAAGTCCTGTTAGAGGACACTGATGTCAGTGCAGCTTCCTGTCGAACCCTTTAAAGACTTTGGTTCACTGAGAATCCAGAGTGACAGACTGCACGCCAGGAATTCATCTCCCCGCCTGTCCTCCTTTCCAGGATTTCTTCACCTCCTCCTCGTTGAAGCCTCAAAAACACTTTTACATTTCTGCTTTCTCCCCACATGTCCCCGTCGTATGAGCAGGAGCGGCACGTTTTCTCCCCCTCCGATACGATCTCAGGTGTCTCCAGGTGTGAAGATTTGACAGGCCAGTTGAAGCCCCTCTCATATTGTCAGTTTGAGCCTCAGGGGGGAAACCCCTGAGAGTCAGAGGGCCCTCGCTGCCAAGAGGAAGCACGAGAGCACGAGAGTCCTCATCCCACAGAGGCTTTAAAGACCTCGTGTCTGACTTCTTCATCGAGTAGAAGCTGAGTCCACAGTGGAGTATCGTTTCTGACAAACAACCACAGCAAAAAAAACCTGTTTATTTTTTTATTCTTTTTACAGTTTAAATTCAGAGTTTAGAGTGAATGGAGCTAAATGCTGCTTCATTTCTGCAGCTCCTGAGTTTTCAGCTTCCAAAAGAAGAAATACAGGAACATGTTTTCTTGTTGTTTCTTCATTCATCCATCCACAGTGACTCAAGAATGAACTGATAAGGTGGAGGTCAAAGGTCACAAGTCGCTGTGGTCCAACAAAACACGCTGATGGCCATAACTCAAGAGCTCACACAGTGTGAGAACGTAACTGTACACAACAGTGGAACAGCACCATATGTGATATTAACTATAAGCAAACTCAGATTGTCAAAATCTCTGCTATGCTCCCGCACATTCACCACCTCCTCTCTCTCAGTCCCTCGACCACTCAGATTTTACAGCGTGTTTTACTCTCAAATAATGACTCTACAACAAAAACAAATAAAAGCCAATAAGCGCCAATTAGACTCTTTTTAAAATGCACGTGATAGCATCCAAACACCATTTCATTATTTTCATAAAATTCTGCATATCTTGAAGATGATAAAAAAGGTTTAGAGTTTCAGCAACTTTTTATATTCAAATTTCATTTTGTGGTTCCATTTTTTTGTTTGCTCTTTTAAAACTTTGTGAGAAATGTATCTGATATAATTCATGACGCATTCGGCATCTAAATGAACAACTTTTATTGACATCTCTGTACAGAATCCAGGAATATGAAACTTTTCTTCAAAAACTGAACTCACTAACAGCAAAGATCCTAAAGTCCTGCAGAGCTCATGTGAAGTTATTGGTGAAAGATGTAGAATGAGCTGCCTGATCTCAGTTAACCCTTTTAGATAACGAAGCCTGAACTTTATATTGTCTCTAACAGAGAACAGCTATCTCTTTGTGCTTCCTATAAAAACACCCTCCTTCCATTTAAAACCATCGCACTGCAGTATGATCAGTATCAGCTTTTTTTCTGTTTTATTAACTTAATAAACTTCAGACAGGATAAGAGACGAATAAAGGGTTTGAAGAATGACTCTTTTTGACAGATTTCATGTCGGTATGTGGTAACTGAGCAGCCTATAGATCCATCAAACGTTATTGAAAGCATAAATATCCCACTGACTCACTTTAAAACTGTCTTAAAGGACATTTGAACAACTCATTGCTCCTGTGGACAGAATTAACAGTTACAAAATATGCTGTCACTACTTAAATGCGGACTTAAAGGCTGAATGTACACACGCACATTGACCAAAAAGGCTGGACTTGTCCTCAAACAGGCTCAGGTCGTCCTGAGAACTTTCTGACAGACAGGACACCTGCAGAGTGAGACCTCACTCCTCGAGCTCCTGTGAGGTCTGTTTAGTTTGAGTCACTTTTGGTCCCTTCTGTTGACAAAGCGGAACCTCTCATCTCTCTTCTGATCTTGTCCTGAACATGTGTACATAGTGTCTTCAAACTGATCGTTCGATCTTTAACAGTCCAACCTGTCACACGCTGCAAATCTTAGCTAGGAAAAAGTAAACAAAGACATCTCACTCTGATCACACTGCACAAACTGAAGTTTACACAAGTGTTTATCTCTTATTTGTCACCATGTACAGCAGACAAGTCGAGAAAAATGTCTTGTTTTAAGATATTAAAAGACAAAAATAATCCCTGAATGCTTAAAGTTGGGGTTGGTAATCAGATCTAGACAGACTTTTTGAAATTCTGGTTAAAATTATCTTTATGTCCTGATGTCAATCAATGCATGATGTGTTCGTACAATAGAGAAAAAAATATCTGCTGTCTACAGCAGGAGTAAACCGGGGAAAACACCAACCAATCCTAGCGATCAGGATCCAATTTATTAAACCAATCAAATCCCGTCCTGCCATTAGGCCCGCCTCCTGTGCAAACATTTGCCAGCGCTCGACCATGTGAGCGGGGCGTCCTTTGGAGGAGCTCCAAATGTAGAGTGAGTGGGGGCCAAATGGAGTCCTTCGGAGATGCTACATTCAAATCCATGCTAGCTTTCATTGATTACCAAGCCTGCATTTAAAGTGACAGAAAACTGACATGTACATTTTTTTTCCACATTGGCAGTTTTTTTTTAAATTTTTTACAAAAAATTCAGTCGTCATATTTGTCTTTTAATATCTTGAAATAAAACATTTTTCTGGACTTGTCAGGTGAAAGTGGCTCATATTAAGTGTAATAGGATGTTTTTACTAGAAATAAGACATAAACACTGTAAAAGCTTAAAAATCACCTTTGAGAATTGATGAGTTGTTGCTGATGAGCTTGTTTGCTTTTGTGTGTCAAAGAGAGACGAGTATATATTTTTTTCAGCTTCAGTCCTCACAGGAGCTTTAAGGTGTCGGAGCAGAAAAATCACTTTTTAAGTCAAAAAAGATAAAATATATATAGGTCTGACAGACAATCAAAAAATCAGAGCCTGTCAGTGACAAAAACAAGAATTTCAAGTGAACAGCACAGTCTCAACCTGCTGCACACACAAACGCAGCGACTCCCAGCTCTTTTTTCGTGTACTTGTTGCAATAAAAAAGGGTCTAATAATCTCTCTGATATCATTTGTTGTTATTTGGCACTTTATTATTGTTGAAATGTTTTTGTCAGTGAAATCATGTGACTGGAAGTGGGGGATTTTTATATCTGTATGAGCCAACATCGTGTGTTAAGTGAGGATCATCAGACCTGTTATGTTTATTTTGATTACGTTATCATGTAAAACTACCAGAAATTTTAACTGCATTGAACGTTTGTTTTCTTTGTGCGTTTTCTGTAACCGTTTTGCATCGGTCAATAAGGCCACTGAGAAACTGAAACAAGGATTTTACTGATATATTTGGGAGTTCAGGGTCGTCAAAGACAGATTTAAGATGCAGCTGAGAGAACAAGAGAAAACAGGACTTCAGAGAGTCTCTGAGAAATCAGATTTTTGTGTCATATTTTCAGATATCAGCAACAAACAGAGAGCCGCTGTAAGAGTTCTCATCCTTGTCTTCACCGTCTTCCTTCTGCTCCTCCAGAAGTTTATCCAGGAGACTTGGGGACTCAGATTCCACGTCCTGATCTTCATCCAGACACTGGGACTCAGGGTCCAGGTGGTCAGAGGGCTGTGGGGGCTCCAGGGCCTGAGGTGGAGGATCTACGACCTGAGGGATCATGGTAGCCAGAGACAAGGGCACGGGCATATGGACCAGAGGAGACCCAGGCAGGGCTGCAGGGCTGGGTGCAAACTGGACCCCTGTGTTGGGCATGGTGGAGATGGTGGTGAGAGGTGGGGCCCAGGGCAGGTAGGTGAGCCCAGAGTCTGGAAGCTCCATCTGAGGGCGGGAGGTGGCCGGGGCCATGGGGATGGTCTGGAACAGTAAGAAACAGGACCTTAAGAGCGCATTCACACTGGTCATACAATCTGTGCTGTACTCCTTCTGGCCTGTACAGCCCGTGGTCACATGACCACAATATAAACCAGACTTTAAGCAAACACATGGCCCGCTTACATCACCATTAAGCATCTATTTACATGGAGCTCGGTCTCATCAGAGTCAGCAGAGGACAGGATAACAACTTTAGAGACTTTCTTGCTCATGTTAAGTTGTTTTGGTCCCACACAGCCCTCTAACACCCCGTTACTGATTAAAATAAATGGAGTGGTCACGGCGATCATGTTCACATGCTCGTTTATGAAGTGTACAGCACCAAAGCACACTGTGTTAAGCGTGTTGGGAAAGTCCAACTCCAGCATCACGGGCTTCTCTTAGTCTTCTTAAAAGTCCTCCTCCCTCCTCATGGCAGTTTTTCACCTTAGGAGCTCTCTTAAGTCCTGAGATGCTTTGTGAATAACTTTTATCTTACCAAGAAGATTCTTAAAAACTTTTTAGAATCTGAGGAATTTTAAGATTATTCTTATGATGATGTCACTAAGAGCGTCTTTTAGCTGTAGAGTGCTTTGTGAATACGGGCCCTGGAGTTTAGGGTTGAAGTGTGCATGAGTGCAGTATGTTTGGCTGATGTGACCGTTATAGCTAAAGTGGAGTTTTCTCCTACTCACCCCAAAGTTAGTGAGCAGCGGTGTGTGTGTGTAGGTCAGCATAGTGTAGCTGGGACACAGAGTCTGCATGTAGACGTCAGCGCTGAGGGTGGGGGTGGTGGTGTAGGCCAGAGTCTGAGAGGTTGAATGCTCCTGCTGGTTGTAGTCTGATAAAGACCACGGGGTCACAGCTGCCTGCAGGCCGCCCCCACTGCTGCTGCTGCTGCTGGGGGCAGGAGCTGCAGCTTTCCATCCTGCACACTGCTGCCCTGCGTCACTCCCTGCAGGCAACGCCTCAACTGGCGAGCCAGCAGCGCCATCAGAACTGAAGATACCTGAATGGAAAAAACAGGCAGAGAACTCGTGTTACAGGCATCGGTTAGTGAAAATTCTGTGGAAACAGTCGGGCGCATCTGTCAGGATTGAACACGTACCCCGTGTGTACGGTGACGGGTTGTTGTGTGCGACCACATCCTGAAACGAAACACATCAGAGCGATTAAAACAGAACATTTGGCCTGTCAGCGGTTTGCAGCAGAAGCATAAACACGTGTTTGTGCTCATTCTGATGTTGATACATAAATATGAAGTATTTACAATTGAGCTGATCCACCCAGGTGTCAGCAGCAGGTGAGTCAGGGTTATAACTCAAGCATGTGTCTGAGTGTGGTTTGCACACAGGTATGTGTTCATGCAAACAGGTACGATATTGAAAAGCTGAAGCATAAGTTCTAGTCATTGTTTTATGCATGAAAAAAATCAATTTTTTTACCATTGAAATTAAAAAAGGTGAAATTTGCATTTTTGTAAGACAACATTAAGAAGTTTAAGCTCGTCTGTTTGCTCCTGCAGACTGGTGCAGCAGTGAGACATGCATTATTAATGGTTTAATAGAAATGCTTTGTTGTTTGTTTTATCTTGTGTTTTATCTGCGGATGAACTGCTGCTTTCTGTTATTGAGCTTGTTGTTTTTTTTTAGTATTATCCTGTTGTTTGACTTCTCTGTGTTTGTTTTTAAAGATGCTGTACAAATAAAGTTATCATTTTTTTAAATCACCAACGAGCTCAGTTTGTTTTTCCAAACATCAAACAGCATCGGAGAGAGGATTGTTCCTGAGACAGATTTTTTATTATGTTAGTGTGTGTTTTTGCCTTTGTTCTCCTTTCTGAGCCAAACCAGAGTCGACAACAACAATGAAAACAAACTTCACAACAGCGACTGAAAGCTCTGCAAGGCTACAGTTGGATTTTCAGTTCAGGAAAAGGAATCCAAACAGCTGTTTTAGGATTAAATTAAAGAATCTCACCTTAAAACATCCATCTCTGCAAAGATCCTCTCATCCGCTGTACTTTTGGTGCTTACTTTGATAAACTTTCCAGCCTATTACGGGACGACACTGCAAAAACTGAAATCAATACAAGCGTTCATACCTTATTTTCACCTCATGCTTTTAGGATTGATTTTAAGATTCTTTAATCTCATTTAAGGCCCAACACGGACTTGCGCTCCACTATAGTTCTGAGTTTTTAACCCGATATGAACCTGCACACAGTCTGAGATCCCCTGGCAGTGCTCTATTGGCTGTTCCAAGGTCTAGACTCAAGACTAAGGGTGATGGAGCTTTCTCAGTAAAAGCCCCTCGACTTCGGAACGGCCTGCCAGAGGAAATCAGACTTACAAAATCAGTCCCCTGTTTTATCTCATTGCTGAAGACTAATTTTTACAGAAAAGCTTTTATTTTGTGATTTTATTTTATTTTTTATCTTGATTTTATTGGTGTTTCTTTTATTGATCTATTTCTTTTTTCTTTCTTTCGTCTGCCTTTCTTATATGTTTGTCATCTGTTTTTACTGTTTGCTGTTCTTTTTTTAAACTGTTTTTTTACTGCTTATTGTGAAGCACTTTGTTACTTGTATTGAAAAGTGCTATACAAATAAAGCAGTATTTTCAGAAAAAAAGATGTCTTATTAGGCTTAATATGAGCAACATTCACCTGGAAAGTTCAGAAAAATGTCTTATTTCATGATTTGAAAGATTAAAATGAAATTATAAAACAACAAAAAAGTTGCCAATTGGTCAAGAAAACTTTGATTGTGAAGTTTCTTGTAATACGAATAATGTCTGAATGCAAACCACGAAATATGAACATTTTTCTTACATTTACTCCCGACAAGCACTTCAGGAGTCACATTTGTCTTTTAACCCTTTAACTTGCAGCTCAGCCGTTTGGTAGAGAATTTTTTGAGTCCTTATATCTCATTGAAAATGTGCTGAACTGAGTAAAACCTGATTGGATCGTCTCTACAGCTTCACATTATTTTGTGGTTTTAGGATCTTAGTGCCCTGACATAAAAAAATACAAAACAATAATTTCTAGTTTTATTATCATTATTTTTTTTTTCATGGATGGAAAAAAGGTTGAAGGTTTAAAGGTTAAAAATTAAAAAGACTTCATATCTCTTAAATGTGAAAAGTCAAAATTAAAGGATTAATATAAAAATAGACACCAGCACTTGCTTGGATCTCAGTTTTTGCAGTGAACTGGTACTGTGAGGACTTCTGGATGGTGTAACCATCTCCTTTTGGCTCCAAAGAGCTGCTGACACTTTACTCAGGAGGGTTTGTCCCAGTCCACCAAGGAGTTTGTTACATCTGTCTTTGGGAAAGAGTTTGAGGAGAGTAAACCAATGAGGCAAACTAAATTCATCCCAATCCGTCCTGAAGACTCGTCTTTGTTTCAGATTATCCTCTGAGCGGATTTTTCACTGTGTTTGCAGAACCGCACAACTGGACATGCAGCGACCAGCCTTTCAGCTAACACCAGGGCATGTAAGCACTCGAACATACACTCCAGAATGTAAACTGATCAGTTAATCCGCGGTGTTATCCCAAAACATGTCATGTAAAATGAGCTGTAATCCCTGTGAGGACGGGGTCCACACATTGACAGCTGGCTTCATGAGTTTGAGGTGTACTTTGAAGAATTTCTTTACATAAGATTTCACACCCTGGTCCTGAAAGAGAAAATAAACTGTAGGTCCATCGACTCCCCTCACTCATCTCTTCTGCCTCTCTGAGGCTGAATTTGCACAACCTGATGTTAACAGTGACAGCCATGTGTATTTAATCTGTCCTGAAAGCTTTCTGTCTGCACTGAGGGGTTAATGTATTTGCCCTGTTTGCTCTCTCTGAGAGTGAGAGTGTTTAGAGAAGCGGTAAAAGACAGAATCTGTCATGAAAGAGAAGAATGAGAGAGTGAGCAGAGCTATAGATGGTAATAACAACTCGTGTCAGTGTTCAGGGGCCTCCGCACACCAGCAGCAGGGATGCTGTGTCATGTATTAATACAGTCAAGACTGCAGTTCCTCAAACGCCCACATGAGGCTGGCTTTGAAGTGGGATAAACTGAATTAAGCCTGATGTCGACATCTTATTATCCTCTAAAGCTGCATGCTTTTATTTTGAAGGGGATTTTGAATACCGTCTATTAACACTCCTTTACAGTAGGTAGTGATAATGCCCTGTAATGCTTATTGACGCCCACAAATCCACAGCATATATAAGGCTGTTTTCATGTGCTAATTGAGCGTGGACAAATGTTGGACTACATGAGATGTGGATTTTCTTACACTGAGGACAAAGGAGGACAAAAACCTCAGTCTGGTTTCGTGCAGCTTGCTGTCTAATCCGAAGTGTCATTTGGATATAAAACACCATTCTCTCAAAGATAAACCTGGGAGTACTTTGGAAGACGACTTCAGGACCTGAGGACGTCACTAAAGGGTCTTTTTTTATGTGTTTGAAGCAGGAACAGACAGCACATCGTATTACCAAGTCAAAGAAGCCTCATAACATTGCAGAGGACCTTCTCTTCGTTTATCAAACTTTAAACTATCTCAGGTTCAAACTGCACCATTATTTTAATTTTATACATTTGGGAAATCAAAATAAACTCAATTTGGGTCGCAGTTTGTTTTAGAGGGGTGAAAGTGGGCGGGTGCACCCTATTCTCAGAAGGCCTGTTAGTCAGAAAACTAGTTTGGATTTAGTTAATATTCTTCATTCTTATCATATTTTTGATTTATGATTCATGTTTCAAACAACATTATGGGCCCCTGGGAAAATCAGTACATTGGGGCCCCTTGCATTTCAACTTTTGATGATAACCAATAAATAAATAAATAAGTAAATAAATAAAAAAATAAAAGAATAATTTAAAATATTTAAAAATTAATCATTGATTATCTTTGGGGGAGGCAGACCCTGCCCATGATCTGTACAAATTTTATAGGATGCAAATTCTCTTAAATACTGGTCAAATGAAAATGAAGAACATCAACCAAATCCAAACTAATTTTTTGACTAACAAGCCTTCTGACTCATGAGCCCTCTGAATTTCTGACTAACAAGCCTCCAGAGGTGGGTCACAGAGCCAGACCAGTTGATAAACACTGTCTGGTGCCTGTGTGGTGTTGATACAGTCAAAACTACCTGACAAATTTGATTTGTACTTTTTTCCCCCACAAGTGGAGAGAATCTCATCCATGTGAAAATGGCTTAAAGAGCTTTTGAATGATTGGTTAATTGGATATAAATGTCAGTTCTTTGAGAATACTTTGGTTCATTTGGACGTCAAGCTTAATGGCTAAGACGGACCTGACGTTTATAAGATGCAACTGAACAACGACACAATTTAAGTTACAAAATGACAGGTTTGAAACGTGGTTTAGAGCGACTTTGCATCCTCATTTGTGCAGAGCTGGTGCAAAGGGCTGCAGGTTTATTGGTGACTGATTCTGTGGAGCTTGTGAGCATGCTCAGTGTTTCTTAAATAGTAAATTAAATTATGATTTGTTCTGCGGCGCAACACTTGTCAACACCTGATCAGGCGTACGCCAGGATTGGCCCTGATATACGCACCTTTCATAAATCACACGTGAACGTTGCCGTGAGCTCGTTTCTACTCCCAAATCTGCCCCAGTTCTCCTGCAAGACTTCTAAATCAGGGCCATTCAGAGGAGCAGAAATCAGGGACACGACAGACATAAATCAGAAATCAGTCATGTTGAGGTCACTTCTGTTTTTGTTTCCTGTGATGACAAGATTAGTCTGTGGTGAATCTACCAAGTTGCTTTAGTTTGGTAGATATAAATCTCACAGAGGCACCACCACAAACAGCCTTTCATAAAGCGTGGGGAACACTCATTAGCCATTAGCTGAGGACTTAATGCAGTCTGCAAAGCGTTGAGGACTTAGAATTCATTAAACTCTCTCTCCTCTCAAAGCACCACTAAAAGGACCACATCTGGCTTCAGAAACTTCAGAATCTCAGTGTCCAGATGTGCAGCCTCAAAGTGTCATTTAAAAGACCAACAGGTGCTTTCATGGTGTCTTTAAGTCCATCATTGGTTCAGTCGGAGGTTAAGAGGCTGCAGGGCCGTCACACGCTCGACAGACCGCAGAAACACTAAAGAGCTGCTTAAAGTTTGAGCTCTGACAGCGAGTGGGGAGTGAAAACACTGTGCTGTTACTTTAAAGAGAGATTATGAAGCTAATCTAATGTCACTTTAACTCGACGAGGCTCAAAAACAACACCTGTGCTTCTGTGTGGGGCGCGAGCATCAAGAAACTGTTGAGGTGTTGAGTTACGTCCACTCAGCTCATCGGATATCAGCTTATTTTAAAATAAATCCATGCTGAGCTGTTAATTTGTTATAAAACGGACTGCAATGAAAACTGACGCTGCTTTACGACCCGCAAAAGTAAACACGACCTCTGGGGATACCATCTAATATAATTTTATCAGTGATAATATCTGTGCAGTTATTTTAAAGCCTCTAACCGCTGTCATCATGTCGGTGTCAGTCAAAGAACCAAACAGCGTGACGCTGAAGCAGCCTTTGTTTGCATTTTCACAGTAAAGACTTGCAGTGAACGAAAGTTTTGACAGCTCGGAGAAAGCAGGGTGATGTGTTTTGTCAGAAAACACGACTCTGAAAATGTATGAGACAGGATCGACAAGGAGATAAGGAGCAAGACTTTGTCCACCAGGGGTGCTAAGATCGACTGAATACAGTCTGTCAGAGAAATGAAAGTAATACACACTGAGATCCACTGAAAAAGCTTTTGTCTATATATCAGTGGTTCTCAAACTTTATATACCAAGTACCACCTCAGAAAATACCACCTCTCCAAGAACCACCATGATGACACTCTTGATCTAATTGATCCAATTTCAGACATTATAAATAGACAGTTTCCATTCCAATCCATTCAAATGTATTGTACCTGAAAGTTAAATAAATGTACAGAAAAACTGTACGTAAATCCATATTTCACTGATTTTTACTGTTAGCTGCTGCTAGCAGATGCTCTGGTGACCTGACTGATGCTCAGCTCACCTTGCTCAGTTCACGCTCCTCCTCTTTGGTTTTCTTGCTTGAATAATCCTCCACCCAATCAGCATTTTACTTCCCAGATTGAAGCCACGATATAGGTTGCGTAATTCGGCCACCCTCTACCCTCCGTCATCCATCTCTTGCTAGCAGAGATTTTATTTACAAAACTGCTGCCGACATTGACGTCTCGTTAACGTCGGTACATTAAGACTCAAATAAACATTTTTAATTTTCGCACATGAACGTACAAGAATCTCATGTATATTTTATGGTGTTACATGATTTAGTTTTAATTTATCTCGTTTATGTTTAATTCCATGATGATTTTGAGAAAGGCTTGTCTATATGTTAGGAAGAGACAATCTATTTCAAGTTTCAAGTCTTTGATTTCCACAGCATGCTGCTCATTTTGCAAATTAAAGGTCCCTAACAGTAAAAATACACTATAGAGCAGAATTTGTTTTAGGATATGGCTCTTTGCAAATAACTTAACCCAAATATGTTGACTTCTGACTCTCGGCTTCAAAACAGTTAAAAAAAAGCCCAAAAAGTAACGTTATGATGGCTATATAAAGTCTGCATGCTCCAAATGGACAGAATGACATGAAGCACAGCTGAAATGCTTACAAATAAGCTTTAAATTTCAATTATTTACACAAAATGAAATAATTAAATGAAATGTGTGCTAATGAGGATTTTAGTCAGTAACAGTGAAGGTCTTCCCTCTCGTCACGTGCAAAGCTCCAGAAACATAACGTGACAGGAGGTAGGCTGGAGTCTGAACTAACCCTGAGGCTAACATTGTACATGTTGAGTTTTTCCTTGAAACTAAAGTTTTTTCTCTCCTCAGACCTGCCGGGAATGAAAGGACAGAGAGTAACTTCTGCAGCCCGAGGCAGCAGAGGGAAGGTTTGGGCTTAATAGCATCAACAAAGCTAAAATCAATCGTGGCGCTACAGTAAGTGCTGACTGGGTGTGTTCAACCGTAAAATGAGTGCACTTAAACTAGAAACTGTGCAAATACAAGGATGCCAAAGCTCTCTGTTTAAACAATGATCTCTTTGACGTGGTGTCAGCTCGCTGCTCTTCACGTCAGGATGAGCGAGTCTGCAAAAACAAGATGTGATTTAGAGTCAGAGTGAGAAACTGACAGAAAAAAAGTCCAGATAACACAGAATCAGCATGTTCCCAATCCAGCTCTTTGAGCTCGATCAGAGGTCCTTCAGTTAAAAAAATAAAGACTCGAGTACAACGCTGTGTTCAGATTGAATTCATGCATAAGCTCCTGAGGGTAAAACATGTGCTGCAGAGGGTTCTTAGTCCAAGTCTTTGTCTGAAAATGTATCTATAAGTGCACAGTTTGCATGTTCATGAACATGCTGATGTTCCCTCTAAGTCCTAAATTTCATGAGACACGATCTGGGGATTAATTTAGTTAATTAGTGTTTGTCTGGTTCAGTGGTTAAATGTGCACCTTAAGTTTAGCTCAAACCTCAATCAACCATTTTACTCTCAACAGAAGCACTGAAAGCTCCAAAATTTGATTTTTATTTGTTTGTTTGTTTCTGTGGTTAATGTGGCTCTTCATTATCTGTGGTGTTGTGTTTCCAGCTGTAATAATAAAGTTCCCTCAAACAGAGGCCATGCAGCTTTGTTAAACTCCGGCTTTCTGAAGTCATGCATGTTAAAGATACAGTCTGTGTCGCGTCATAGTTAAGAGCAGCTGGCCTTCTTAATCCATCAGTACTGTTGTTACCCCTGGAAAAATTCAAGCACTGCTTTGATAAAGCAAATTTTACATTAAAGCTACTAAAGACGTATAAATGCATGAATTTTGGATCCCTCAGGGAACCAAACCTGGCGTGTCAGATGTCTTGTAGCCACAGTTTTATCATATTCAGCTCTTTTTATTTTTCCTCTTATCAAATGAAACTTTAATTTTAGTTTATTTCATTTATGTTGCAGAAGGACGCAGCAGCTCATCAGCATTGGAGCGAACATTTTTTTTAAAGTTATATTTTGGGGCTTTTTAGTGCCTTTAATGTGAGAGGACAGGACAGTGGACAGAGCAGGAAACAGGGTGAGAGTGAGGAGTGACCACAGGCCGGACTTGAAACCTGGGCTGCCTGCTCAAAGGCTTAATGACCTTAACCACTAGGACATGTGCCCTCCAAATGGTTTGTTTTCCTTTAAAAATAGATGTGATGCTTCTTTGGGAATGCAGACTGTATCTATTGCACAGATTGATTCTAATGGCTGAGGAATCTAAAACTCAACATTTTGTCGTTTCTGTTGTTTTCTGAAGTTTAACCAAAAACAGAAGCTGCAAATTAGAAATGACTTCACACCTGTCTGCCTGGCATCTGCTTTGTTTACTTTTCGTGCATTTGTCTCAAATACAAACATTTACCAAAAAAAAAAAAAGAAAGTAGAAATTAGAAATGAAACACAATAATTAAAGCTTCACTCATATTAAACTGCCATATAAAACTGTCAAATGAAGTTCTATGACGACAGAGTAACCTGCCTGGACGGTCTCAAACCAGGAGCACTAAAACCAAAACTACCTGCGGGATTAAAAGCAGCTGAAGGTGAATAAAGACATTATATCTTAATTGTTTAGCAGAATAATTCTCTTCAAACTCTGATAAACTGTTTGCTCACTTTTTGATCCTCATGTAGTTGAAATGATTTTCTGTCCTGGGTTTCGATGTTGGGTTTTACGTCATTTACTCATTTTATCCTCAGAGTTCTTTGTGTTTTGGGTTCTTGTTTTGTTCATGCTTTCAAAGCTTCTGTATGAATGCAAATGTTAATATTATTATAAGCACTTCGCCTGTCGAGGGTTGAAGAGAGCAGAAAATTCCTGTATTAATCAGCTAAATCAAGTTGTGGCTGTTTGCATGCTCACGTTTCTGCTTCCATGAAACTGACTTCCTGTCAGCATTTTAAAAACAGTAGTTTTTAACAGTTATTTCTTTTCTTAAGTGGCAGGGTTGGTGTGGACATGATGACAAAGTGATGAGGAGCAGTGGACTGAATTCATGAGCTGAAAATATGAAGAGAGCCGCTGAAGACGGACTCCAAAGATCAGGAGTGAGACGGAGAACTATCACAGAGAAGTTAAAGATCCGATCAGGTTTTAAAAGCTCTCTGCACAGTGAGAGTGTGTGCGCGTGCTGTGTGTCGCCCTCCTGCTCCGGGAGGCGTTAATAAATACAAAGTGGGAGGGCTCTTTGGCACGGCTGCACGTTATTTTGCATAGGGCTGTGTGCCCAGCCCTGGAGCCATGCAGGGAATGGCTGTAACTGTCATGGAAAAACACCTGGATTATATAAGGACAAAATCCCCCTCCTGGCTCTGGGACAGGCCCTGGGCACTGGCGGCTCACATCCTTACAGCCCTACAGGAGCCCTCAAATTGCCATCTGTAATATGACGACTAATTCTGTAGTCGGCAAAATGTCTCCCAACAGAACGGTGACGTGCTCCCTGATGCTGCTCTTTTACAGCCAACATTACAACATGCGTCCGGAGGCTGAGCTACGTGCGTTTCTTTGATGCCTGCAGAAACCAGGAGGATCCCCGTTCACCTCTGTGACGGTCTGATGAGTGAAAAATGACAGCCTGCAGCCCAATGCTGATAAATCATCCGAGCACAATTAAGGATGTGTTAATGTGGAGTTTTCCTGCAGATAATCACATGTTTTGGTCACGGCGATGATTCTCAGGAAATCTGAGCCAGGTGTCAAAAAACCTGACACCAGGTGTTGATGTCAAGAATTATTTTGCACAAGAGAACTTTGAAGGAATCTGGAAATCTAACAAAGCAGTGGTTTAAAATGTTTGATTAGTCCAGCAACACATAATCCTCAGTGCTGCAACTGCTAACACAGTAAATCCTCTGCTTCATGTTTGTTCAGTGACTAAGGGTGCTGCAGTAACCTGACGGGGAAGAAGCAGGACAGAGTTTTTAGGATTTGTTGGAAAGCTATTTCTTTGGAAGGGGAGGAACTGTTTTTATTAAAGCCTGTGACGGTTGAAAATGATTGCAATCATCGATAAAATGAATGAATCAGTTCTTCCTGCTAATGTCATGTGTCCTTACTGCAGCAGGCTGCGTTGTCTTGGTGTTCTGCAGCTCCAGGCTCCTCTTCCTCCTCAGCAGCTCTTTGACGGGGTCTCTGACTCGAACTCCCTGATACGGCCTGGAGCGAGCCAGAGCTGCCGGTGGTGCTAAAGGGAAGAGAAACAGAGAGAGAGAAAGAGAGAGGGGAGTGATCTTCTTTACCTCCAGCCTTCTTGAAGCTGTTTCCTGTGATTTACGTGAGTTCACAGCGTTCACGTGGCTCAGAGTGATCACTGAAGCTCACGTGCGTTGACTGTGACCCAAACACTCCTGTAAAGAGTTTTATTTTGTTGTGAAAAACACTGAAACAAAGGAGGAGAATTCTTTAATTTTGCAGGTTTTTGCTGGTACCCAAAAAGAAATTAAGACCCACAGCTGTTAGAGGAAGAGTTAAAGAATCACAAAAGTCATCAGAGTTTATCCTCTGGAGACCCTAAATATGTGCATCAAATGTCAAAAGCATGAAGCTCAAAACAATCATGCAGGCTGGAAAAAAATGACTAAATCAGCAACAGGTCCGCAGTAGGACGCACAGTGTATGTAATATATAGAGCTTCTCATATTTCAACTATCATGTCCTGGGTCTACCCTAGGGTCTCCTCCCAGCTGGACATGCCTGAAACACACTCTACTTTGAGCCTCTCCTGGATGTATGAGCTCCAGGGGCGTCATAGTGGGACTGACTACCTAGGGCTCAAATGGGAAGAGGGGGGCCCTTAATGGGGTCTGTAATAAAATGTGTTTTCTCCTACGCTTTTCTTTTGTTTTGTGTTATAACTGCAATAAGATAACTAAAATCAATCCATTGTGAGTGTTGCCACTCAGTCACGGCACTCGCCTGTGCGGACGAATACCAAAATACTGCAGGCTGGATGTTTTCAGAAAACAAATAAGGTTCTGTGGCAAAGCCACAAATTTATACACCAAATAGAGAATTCTGAACTGCGAAATAAACAGAGGGAGGAGGAGAAACATATCCATCTTACATTCTCCAAAACTACGCTCGAAGGCAACTTTGGACTGGTTAGCATCAACATGCTATAGGCTGCTAACAGCTGAAGTCTGGTGCGTAAACAATGCAACTATGGTTACACATAGGATCCCCAGACAAACAGGAATGAAAAAGGTTAAAACACCACTTCCGATGCAACCAGTCTGATGTCAATGGTCGACAAATGAGCCATGAAAAGTAATAACAGACTCCAAATATGAAGATAACTGGAACGATAAGAAAAAAAGAAGAAAGCAACAAACGCCTACTCGAGTGGCACTTAGCAAATAACTACAACCAGAGACCCCAGGATCAGAGACTGACGTCACCAGCAGAGTCTTTTCCACACCACTTTCACTGCCACCCCGATCCGTCTGTAAATCTCTCGCTCCATTTTCCCATCACTCTTGAACAAAACCTTGAGATGCTTAAAAGCCTCCATTTGGCACAAAGACTCTGTTTTCCAGCTGAGAATCATGGCCTCAGACTTGGAGGAGTTTCATGTTGTCGTCCCCATTGTAGTGTCACTGTTGTATTTCCAGTATTAACATTTCAATCTGGCATTTTGTCCTCTGCTGTTTAGCTACTTAAGAGTTTGATAAAGTCTTGCACTGTGAGTTCAAATCTCAAATCCTAAAGTCAGACTGAAGTTGAAATGAAATCTGTTTTTCTGGATGTGCTTCAGTATTTGGTGAGTTGGAAATCTCTGCCAACAGGAACAGAGAAACCCTGAACAGTCCTCTCTTTTCATTTGGTGACATCCTTCATGATGTTCCTGACAGTGTTTGCTGACCTTTCGCTCCTCGACAGCTCCACTGTGACGTCAAGTTACGGCTCCAGACAAATAAGTGATCAACCAACCAATCCATCAGTCTCAGGATGAACAGATAACAGTGAAGTGTCTACATAAAGATGAAAATATCACGCTGTTAGTTGGGTAGAAGTCAGGAGAGTAAATGCTGTTGATTAAAAAGGCCTCCAGCATCCTCTGCTACACCGACTGTTCCTTCCAGTCATCAGTCTGCTATTAAAACCATTACATTGGGGCTGTTGTCCCCAATGCTCCCAGTGACAGAGGAGAGAGAGAGATCTATGATCCACGATGCGTCTGTTCCTGCCCTCTTCTTAACCTCTTTTGTTAGCCGAGGGTATCCTGACCGTCAATCATCCTGATACCCATCTGCTGCCGCTGATTGATTTGTTCCTAAGGGTCAGACGAGCTAAGTGTCCCCTCTCCACACCAACTGAACACCAACTTGTGATGCTCAACAGAAACATGGACTGGAAGCAGATGACCGTTTTGATAAGAGCCGCCCCCCTCAGGCCGGGCTCGGACTGCAGGCCAGGCTCGGACCACAACAGGTTTCAGTGACCTCGAGTGACCTCAGAATCTATTTACAGCACGTACATCAAGAGAGACTTCACAGGTAATCTCTCAGATCTTTACAAGATGGAATCAAACAGTTAAATTTATGTTACGTGTGCCAGAAAGAGCAATTCACCACCTCTGCTATCTGGTCTCACAGGGACGGGTGTAGGAAGAGCTGAGCGTGACACCCTGAGCCTAGAGGACGTGCTTTGTAAGGAGGAAAGTAAGAAGCAGATTGGTAAAAGTCATCATAGCTAGTGTTAGCTTCGGGGCTAGCAAGGCTTTACAGAGTCTGCTGCTTTTGAGGCTGAAAATCTGAAAATTAGACTAAAACGGATTCATTACAAAACACATCCATAAAAATGTCTAAACTGCACCGCAGCAACAAGTGAAATCAGTCAAAAAGCAAACATTTGAAGCTAGATTGTCTTTAGATTAGTTTCTCCTTTTTGTGAGCTCAAACTCCGTCTCTTACAGTCGTGAACTCGTCTCTACAGCTCTGCAGAAACATGAGAGCCACAGTCTTAGCAGCACACACACTCAGACATTCACATGCACACAGCGCCGTTTGACCCCAGAGGATCAGAGGTGAGCAGGGTCAGGCTCAGGTTCAGGGTCAGGCCTCTTAATGAGTTCCTTTTGGGGGGTTTTCCAGCATGATGATGACATCGCAAAACAAAGCAACAATAACATGAAACCTGGAAGAGTAACTTTCGATAGTGGTGCTTATTTTTTTATAAAGTTCTGATTTTTAGAAGCTCAAAAGATGAAATACGTAATTAAAAACATATAATTTAGGTCGTGATGCAGATTAAACACCCTGATGTTTTTATAAGAAGTCATGTTAAATGTCATAAAACACTTGTCATAACTCCATTCTGAAAAGCTATTGGTCACATTTTTGGGTTATGACACATTGAATTTTTCTTTCAGTTGCTTTGACATGTTTGCACAGTCATTCAACGAGGAAGCAAATATTACAATGTACCGTTTACTCCCCTGAAATCTCTTAACACTCAGATGCTGCCTCTTTATTTTGAGCTTTGCAGGATCACTCTTGTGCAATGCGGCCTGTGTGCTGCATGGAAGGATCCGTTATGGAGATAAAAGAGCAGCCGCTGTTTCAGGATGTGGGACAGGTTGTCGTACAGTCAACAGTTGTAGGGTTATAAGATTCCTGGCAAAGACTTAGAGGAGTGTGAGGGCTGCAAACACGAGCCCATCACAGCGAGTGATTTATAACAGGGAGCGAGCAGAGGGCTGCTGCTGGCTTTAAATAAGTTCAGTTAATACTTCTGAAGGCATTGTTTGGAACGCCTTCAGGAGAGCCTGTGATCTGGTTCGCTCTGGTTTAGTTTTCAGGTCCAGCCTGGGGTTGAGGAAACAAGTGAGGACAAAATGTTATTTATGAGTGAGATAACTCTGGGATGTGTTTTCCTCGTCCTCTATCCTGCAGGGAAACATCTTATTCACTCATTTCATTTTAAAGGTGCACCTAGTTTGAAAATAAAAAATAAATCGGCCATGAAACAAACGCTGTTGAGTGCTGCAGCTTTGAGGTGAAACTCAAACGGAGTGCAGATGTTGTTCAAAGCAATCACACATGAGCACACACAGACAGACAAACAATCAGCATCGACCAACAGAAAAGAGGAAGCTCCACAGCTGTGCACTGTTTCACTCTGGTGCAGGCCTGAAACCTTTTTGCATATCTTGATTACAGCCTAATGGCAACACGCAGCCAACTTCCAAAAAGACCACCTTCCTCTTTCCAAAAGAGTCCCAACAGCTTCAAAGACCCGGGTAAAGTTTGAGAAAAAGTCCCGTTTCTTGTGAATTTTACAGAAAATAAACCAAATTACCGACTTTAACCTCACAGAGATATGACACGTAGCACAATACAAGAGGGAATCAGTCAATGCTGTTCATGTTCAGCCTTTAATTTGAGTTATTTGATCAGAAAATGGTTCTGTTAGCTTTAAGAAATAAGAATGATAAACCTGGAAACAGCTGAAAATTAAACACAAGCCTTTTTTTCACCAAGAGCCAGGCGTCAAACCTGGTACCGATTTAAAATACAGCTCACAAAAAGTAAACTGAGACTCTGCATTGATTTTTAACTATTTTTGCAATCAAAAAGTTCCTTTAAGTCAAGACTTCTTTTAAAAAATCTGCTTTCTGCTATGTTTTTCACCCTTTGTAGTAAAGCCCATTATTTTCTTTGCAAAAGAGCTGAAACAAAAGAGAATAAAATTCATGTCCATTTTTTTAAATATTTTTTTTCAAAATTTTTTATACTTTTTTTTTTTTTTGTTGAGTAAAATTAAATATGTCCAAACAAATATAAAGTCCCATTTGTTGACTGACTGCAGTTTTTTTCTCTCCTTCAGTCAAAGTCGAGGCAAACTCAAATTTACGATTTGAATCAATGGTTTCGTTTCAGAGAGGATGATCTGCAAATATTTGAAAACATTTCAAACTGAAGTTGTTCCAGGTATAAAATGATGTCGTACTCACATTTTTCCCAGTGCATGCTTCGTCTGTGGATGAAAGTGCAAAGTTAAAGCGAGGAGAAATCAAAGTGGCGGGCTGACTGACGTTCTTTATAAGAGCCTGAAGACGGCTAACTATCCCCCTGAGATGTCGCAGCTTCTCCAACCACAAACCTCCTGCAGCTTCATTCAGATCTGATTCTGCTTGAGACGGATCATGACCTAGAGCGAATTGAGAGGAGAAACACTGTAGAGGACAGAAACCAAGACTCAAGACTGAGAAAAAGGCAGAAATATACTTATTGATGACAGGAAGCTAGATGAAGGATGTTTCCTGACACTAACAGTGAGCGAATGAACTCTGAAACAAAGTTTAACTCAGTTATAATCAGTCTGCAGAGCAACATCAACATGAGGTGCAGTGTTACTGAGGTTCTGTTGTTGTGTTGAGGTCACAGGTGCTCATGAAGAAAGCGCTCAAACTGCTGATTTTATTCACCTTAAAGGTAAAAAAAACTTAAAACGTCTGATTTCATGAGTTTCTGATGTCTTAAGTGGTATACCCTTAAAATATGATAATATTTTTATTTTTAATACTTATTCTTAATTCAACGGGACAGAGTACATTTAGCTTTCTTTAAGTGAGCTGTGAGCTAACTTACATTTCCCTTCAGTGTATGCATTCAGTGTTTGTGCGTTCAGGAGAAAATGTAGGCCTGCTCTTCTTTAATGTCACAAACTCACGCTTTGTGGAAGTTGAAACATCAATTTGCAACCAACAAACACTTCGTGTGCCGTCAGGATTAACTGTAAGAAGTTGGAGCAGGTTTCATGTGTTGATTCCTGATGAATCAGAATATGAATCAGAGTCATGTTTATTGCCAAGTGAGTTTTCACACATACAAGGAACTTGTTCTAGTGTTCTTGGTGCAAAAATACAAACGTAATTGAAAATGAGAATAAGAATAAAATTAAAATAAGGTGCAGGCATCAGTTTGTATAATTACAGAAGTAAAAAATATTAAAATGTGATAAAAATAAAATATTTTTTTTTTTAGAAAATGAGACTAAAATAGGATACAGTGGGATACAAAATAAGAGATGGGTTCAGATTTACACTGTATATACAGTTATTTGCACTGATGTTATTTACATAATTACAGTCATATGTGGGGTTAATGTAACCCATGAGTGTCCCAGTTTAACCCGCCTTCAACTCTTTTTGGTACAAGAGAATCAAACTCTCATTAAAACAGAAAAGAATAAACTGAGAGTCGTTTTAAAAAGCATCTAAAACGTGTTAATGTTTTTATACAGATTCAGAAGAACTGAGACGTTTCAGCTCCCTGAATGAGTTTTGAAATGACGAGTTCTGAAATCTTGTTTGTTGTCATGGGAAAGAGATAAACCTCTCAACCGGATGGCTCCTGCTGCCGTATCAGGCCGTGGCATTTTTAAACAGAAGGGTTTGCCAGGCCCGGCCTGTGGAGGCCTGTGGAGGCCTGTGAGCAGAGAATTAATCCAGACTGTGGTCTTTGTAACGCATGACCAGAAGATCATGATAAGAAAAAACAGGCTTTAATTCAGCTTAATGTCTTAGCTGGAAAAGTGATGATGAGTCAGCGTCTCAGGCAGGTTCATCAGCTGGTCAGAGTTAAGTGCAGAGGCTGACAAAAGGCCTCTGATTGGCTGAACGGACGGCACAAAGACAGAGCAGCAGGACTCAAAGATTTGGTCAGAGTAAGGCCAGACAGAGGGGAGAGATTCACAAGTTAAGGAATATAATCAAACTGGTTGACTGACTTTTTAACAGGTCTCTGGATTTTAAAATCTCACTCTCTGCAGGAGCGGCTCATTCCTCTTTTATTATTATTAATTATAGTGAGCATGGAAACTTTGTGTTTTTGCTTAAAGGTAAAAATGATGACAGTAAAATAAAATATGAAACACGGACTAAGCTCTAAATTCAGCAGAGCAGACGTCTCATCACAGAAGCTACAGTCCTCACGCTCTGCTCGCCTCCCTGTCCTGTCACCACACTGCAAAAAATTAAAATCTAACCAAATGTTTAAGTCAATTGAGTAAAAAATGTCTATTAGACTTAATATGAGCCACATTAATGAGCCAAATTCACCTAAAAAAAATGTCTTATTTCAAGATATAAAGAAATAAACAGATAAAAATGACGCCTATATTGTTCGTAAAGCATGAAAGGAATCAGCCAATGGGATAACAAACACTTACTTGAAAATATTCTTGAAATAAGACTTTTTTTGGACTTCTCAGGTGAATGCGGCTCATATTTAGCCTATTATGACATTTTTTTAGTAAAAATAGGACATCAATGTTCGTCACCTGCCTCTCTCTCACTTCAGTTCTTTTTTCTTCACAAGCTGTTCCAATAAATAAAAGCAAAACTCCAACAAACTAATCTTTAAAATTAAACGGCCATTTTTACAATGAATGTTTTCAATGCAATTCTGCATAAAGTTAGGCAGCAGCTTCTTGTGGCTGCAGTTTTTGTGACTGACGCAAAGCTTGAGGTGGAGTGAGTTTCGATTCAGCTGGTGTGAGGAGTTTTTCTGTTTATGAAACAGATGGACTGACATACTTATTGATCTGTCTCTGTTCTGAGAGTGCAGAGGGAAGTCACAGAACACTGCAGAGACACTCTGTTTGCATTATCCACGGTAGAGATTCAGAGTGAGTGATGGATTTAAACACTGAAAGAAAACTTGAGGAGGTTTTTCTTCAGAAAACATGCACACGATGAGACCAGCGGGGATAAAGGATGCTCTGCTTCATCTACAGGGGGCGCCAAAAATTTCAGAAGCTAAAAGTTCCTCACAGGAGCTATAAATTCTGAAAAAGTCAGCGGTGACATTTTTAACATTTCAGGCCTTTGAAGAGAAACCTTCTCCTGACAGTTTAATGTGATTTAATGTCTGTGTGTCCAAAGAGCTCCTCAAACTAACTCGTTTTGAGTCCAGCAGTTGTTTTCACTTCACATCTTGGAGTGCTCAAAAACTTACATGCAAGGACAAAAAAGAGCAAATTAAGGAGAACGAAAACTTAACTTTTATGGTGACCTGCAGGAGTTTTTGTTCTCATTAAAATAAAAACGATCAGTGTCGCTTCCTTTTGAAGCAGTTCTCAGATTCATCCAGTCATTATTCATTATTTCATCTGTGTCTTTTATTCTGAGCAGCTCTCTGCTCTGCATTTGTCTCCCTGGAGATGCAGGAGGGAAACACCTGCATGTACGTCAGGGTTCACTGACCAGCAGCTCAAGAAACCACAGCAGAAACTCCGACACAGTTACATCTCTCACTTCAGCCTCATAATGATCCTTTTTTTGTTTCTGTGTTTGTAAGTCTTTCATTTTGTAGCAGTTACAAAGATAAGTAAATGACACATAAAATATCTTCCTGTTGATGGGATTAAGACCCGTTTTCACATTGCCCTCCAAGCTGTTAGCATCACACTAAGCTTCTAGACCACGTGAAACAAGAGCAGAGAAAAAGCTCAAACTTACATCTTCACAGAGAGACTCACAGCAGCTCCAAAGTGTTTAATCCTTCCATTTAAGATCAGACTGCAGAGAGCTGCTGAGCTTTAAATGTGTGAAGCGAGTGATGCAAAGCAAGGCAAAGAAAGGCGATGCAAAGAGGGGAAAACCTGAGCTGCTACAGTCTGTAACTCAGACACATGGTTGGACGTCCAGAGTTCAACAAACACATCAGACGACGCAAGATTATATTACAGTTATGACATGTACAGAAAATAGTTAGGGCTAAAACTGTTGTTTATCTGAATACTAAAAACAATCCTGATCAAATCCAGATCCTGATCCTGCCGTAAAGACATGCTGACATATTTTTCCCATATCGTCCCCTAATGGACAGCATTGTCCTTGGTCCAGAGTTTGCTGATGTTTATGTTTGGTTTATGCTTGAAGCATCCACGAAGTGTGGACGAATAACGTCATTTTAGCAGCCTCAGGCCCTCACATGGTCCTTCTCAAGCGGAAAATTTCTGCAAGTTTTTCTGAAAAGTTTCTTTTTCATTAGTTATTAGACGTTAAAAAAGAGATTTTATGTCCAATGATGATTGACAGCTGCCATTCTTATGTAGTTTTTTCAGGAAAGGTAAAACACATCAGGAAGGAGAGTTAAGAAGAGATTAGACTGTCGAAAAAAAAAAAAATTGTCCACTCAGATTTCCTCATAGTCTCTACTAACTGCGCAAACTCTGGCTGCACAATGGCGGCTCCCATGACGGAGGTTTTTAAGCTTCGAAACAGTTCAATGGTAAAAGTCGGAGCCACACTGTTCATTCTATAAACAGTTTATGGTGGCCCCACCCTTTGAGTTATGAAAAATCCTTTGATAACTTTTAATCATCAATGTGTCTAGTACACACAAGTTTTTTTAAGATGATCCAAAAAATAACTATGGGACAAGTTCAATCAAACACACACCCTACAAATGATCAAAATCTGACACTTAAGTCCAATTTTTCAAACTTCCTGTTTGGAATTAACTATGGTTGTTAGATATTTTTTGTAGGTCTTAACATGATAGTTATGCATACCAAAAATCAGGCATGTAGCTCAAAGTAGCTTAGAAAAAAAAAAAAAAAAAAAAAAAAAGGACAGGAATCATACATTATTTTTTGCCAGGACTGAATTGGTGCCAATTTTGGTGACTTTTCTTGCATGTTGAGGGGACCAAATTTGGGATTATATGCAGAGATGAAAGAAAGAAAGAAAGAAAGAAAGAAAGAAAGAAAGAAAGAAAGAAAGAAAGAAAGCTGCTTGGTACCGCCGAGTTCCAGTTTTCCTGTTTCATGACTACACTTTGGGGGCGTGGCAGGTGTGCTTTTTGCCCTTTTTTTCAGGTTTTTGTCTTTTTCCTCTGGATTCTTCTTTGTCAACCTGTTGGTCATCAGGCTCTGGCCCTTAAAAGAGCATTCATATGTTTCTTTAATGGTTAAAAAATGTGTCACTTAAAAGTGCCGGAACTTGATCATTTTCACAAAATCAAATGACGCCCTCTTTGAAAAAAAGTTTGGACACTCCTGCATCCCACAGTCCAAAATCATGCTCATCAGGTTAACTGGTCTCTTTAAACTGGCTGCAGGTGTGAGTTTGCACTTTGAATGGGTTGCATGAGTTGATGATGAACACATTAGCCCTGTGATGGAGTGGGGACCCAGCCTCTTGCTCAGTCACAGCAGGGATTTGACCCTTGGTGCTCCCTCCAGGAGCAATAAAGCTATAAAGCTACTGTTTGTCCCTGTCAAGACAGAGGGCGCCTGTCTTATTTCTGCTCTGATCTTTGTCCTCAACTTTTTGTCAGTTGGGTTTTCCAACCAAATATCAAAAGTAGCGATGCTAGAAGATTGACGACCGCCTGCTGTGGGTATACACCAATAGATCATTATAAAATACAGCCTGATATAGTTAATTTAGGTGGTTTGTAGAAATTAAGACAACCTTTATGCTCATATTTCTGTTTGTATTAAAGTTAACTTCAAGTTTTGTTTTTATCTTCACAATAATGAATAAAATATGCGGTTTTAATTGTAGCTTTTGATTTTGAAAGGCAATTTGCGACCCCCTATCAGTGTTTTGCGACCTCCCGCAGGGTCCTGACCCCCACTTTGTGAACCAGTGTGTTACAGTAGTTTGTTGTTAGTCCCCTCCTCTAACATCGAGCTTGTGACCGGCTTTAAAAATGACTTTATGTATAAATAATCATCTCACTCCTGGTTTTATTTGGAGATATCGTTGAGTCAGTGTAGTATCAGCTGAATCTCCTCACAGGAGCTTTAAGTATCATAACGAGGTGATGGTACAGTGTGTGGGCCGAGTCTCAGCCCTGATCCTATCTCCTGTGTCCTCTGCTCTGACTTCACTCCATCACAGCTTGACCACTGACCCAGACGAACACAATGCATCACTCGACCAGCTCCGTGTGTCTCCATCACATTGTTAATCCTCACTATCTGATCGTTCAAAAAGACAAATGGTCTCCTTGGGTCCCTGCAGATGTTATAAATTCGTTTTTTAAAACCGTCGGGTTTCCCAACAGGCTGACGTTCCTCACCTTCTCATGTAATGAGTCAGTTTGAAGAATGACTCATTTTAGGAAAGATTAAAGGAATCATGATCACTATTAAGAGCAAACAAGTCATGTCAGATAGGATCTGACTTAAAAGAAACTGCCTGAGGACGCTGCAGTACACACTCAGTCCTCTAGAGGGCCCTGAGAGCTGACCTGCTCAGCGTTAAAGAAAATCTCACAGGGAGAGTTTCACGTAGAAATAATCCCAAATGAAAGATACAGACAGCATGTTTTACCTGAAATACAGTGTGGAAATGAGACAGGCTTTGCTGGCTGACAGTCAATCGAAGTTGAACTGTAACTAAAAGCACAGACTGATGATATCTGTACAAATAAAGAGTCAAAGGTTGAATTTTCCTTGAAGCAAGACGCCTCTGCCAACAGCTTCACTTTGGCAGGAACCCAGAACTTAAAAAAACAGTCTGTTTTCACCACTTTCTAATTTCAGACGGGATTGAAAAGCTAAAATGACAAAAGACAGAAAAAGAGGAGCTGGAGGAAAGCTGTGAGTGAGAGGAAGGGGGAATAAAGAGCCTGTATCGCACCAGACGCACACTATGAAGACAGGATATTAAAGCTACTGTGAGGGTTTTTACTCATGAAGACTTGATTTAATATTAATGCCTTTTATTGAGCCTCAAAAGCAAATTAGACCATTACAGTCAATACTTGTTGATGCTCTTGATGCACAAAAAAATTGCTGCAAGGTTTAGATATCAGAGGATCCTGCAAAAAGTCTCTTTCAGTGATGCATTTGATTTGACAAACCTTCACACGCACTGGGTGGAATTAGCGTAGAGATAAGCTTTAACACTTTTCCACAAGAGGTGTCCAAAAAGGATCCTTTCTGCAGCTTTAAATATTATTTTTTTTTCTCATATGCACCCTTGAAAAATTCTAGAAAGTTTCCCATCAGTCTGCCCCAGCAGGTGGCTGCATCACACTTTGGGTGACACCTGAGAACAGGTTCAGGTAGGTGTCTCCAGCTGCACAGGCATCACACTTTACATGCACCGTTTTCACAGTCAGCTGATAAACGCACCCTTCTAATTTGAGCGTCTATTTAAGCCACAAGATTTCTGAAAACTGAACAACTCGGATCATTTTTGCTTTAAGAAAAAAAGGGGAAAAAAAGAAAGAAATACAGTGAAAAAAATCTAATTTAATCTGTGTTTGCATGTTCTGACACTTAAAAGTCTCTTTCATTTGTATGTTCAGGTGTTTTTTTTGAGGCGTCGTCTGTCATTCGATCTTTCATGCATGACATGCATGGATGGACTTTAGGGATGTAACAACTTGCCCAACTCCTGATGAGTTGCAATTCACGCAGCCAACTCAAGCTGCACTGACTTTATACTTTACATTTATCATGCTCGCAATCACTTAATGCATGTTTTCACCCTCCAAATTTGACTTTGAATTTCTATCTGCTCTGTCTTTGCGAACGCTGCCCTGAAACCTTCAGACTCACCTCACCGCACGCAGGTTTCAGTGTTCGAGGGAGTTCAAGGGGTGAGATATGTCCACAAGATGTTCAAGTCATTTATGCTGACTTAATGCATTTATACAACCAGCAATAAAACTCGTATCAAGCTGCTTCGTTGCATGTATGCATGCTACAAACATCACTCCTGCTCACTTGCTGTCAGTAAATTTCCCTCACTTTGACGTTGGCCCCGAATACTTAAGGGAAATTTGACGACTGAGCAGGTCGGGAAGTCTTCGTAAACATGTAGCTCGTCTTGTTAATGCAGGAAGCTTTGCAGAAGTGAAACAGCTGATGAAACGTTCAGTATCAAGCATGCATACGGCACATGACCGTAAAAGTATTCATGAGTAAGCTTTGAATAAGCATGATGGGGAATTACTGCAGAAGAGCTGTTTGAGTCGCATAGTTTGATGACTACAGGTAGCAAAAAGCCCCTGATGCTCCTGGGTAATCTCAGTCTCCAGCTGAGGAGGTGTTTTCTCTCGTAATGTTCCTGCAGAGCTGCACTTAACCCCAATATCCACCTCAGTGATCCCTGCGCTGAAAACACAGCGTGCAGCCCAGGACCGCACTGCCTCTCCACATTAGTTTGACCCGTCTGACCTCACACAGCACCTGGGAGTCATGTGGCGTGCTTCTGTCTGTCTGTCTGTGTGTGTGTTGGTGTGTGTGTTTGAATTTCAATGGCAATTTGTGATTGAGGCGCTGTTCCATTCAAATGAGAGGAATGTGATGGTAGATAGTCGTAGTGATCCTGGTAGTCAGCCAGAGGGGCTAAAAGTGAAATGATTGAGAGGGAGGGGCTGTTTGTGTGTGTGTGTGTGTGTGTGTGTGTGTGTGTGTGTGTGTGTGTGTGTGTGTGTGCTCTACTTGGTCTTGACCTGTGTGTACATGCCGAGCCTTAAAGTGCCTGAAACACGCCTCGACCTGCAGAGCAAATAAATCCTGCTTACGGGGGACTGTGGTTACACTTTCACCTTTCACTCACTGACTCGCTGTTATTCGCACACTCACACACACACACACACACACACACCTACCCACATGTGTTTGCTACATATCAGTGTGCGTAAGGTGGGAGGACAGCACCGGCCCTTCACCTGCACAGAGGATCCAGCGTTGAGCTCGCAGCGGCTGAAACAAATAGTCCGAGAGCAGAAAGCTGCAGAGTGCTTGCACAGCTGCTGCATCTGAATACGAGTTCAAACAGAGCAAGAAAAGAGAGCAGCGAGTGTCGACACACTCACAGTGTGAAAGTGCAAGTTAGAAAGTTCTCATGAGTACATAATAATGGGAAAGAGTTAATATTTACAGTTCTTGATGCAGAGTAAAGACTGAAATATAAACCAGCTGGAAAGTCCCTTCGGTTTTTTGGTAAACACTTCCTTTACACCCAAGCTCAGGGCTTTAAACTTCCATGAGATATTAAAAATACACTCACTAATGTTCAATGAAAGATTTCTCATTTATTTGCAACATTTTTTAGCTGCAAATTTAAATCTACAATAAAAAAAGGAGCATTGCATCGTAAAATTAGGTCGAGAAAAATGTAGGGTCTGCTTTCAGGGATGCGTTATAATGATGCTAAAAATAACTGATGTTGTAATGCAACGGCTGCACCGTGGGCGCAGCAGTTTGCACGCTCATCGGGTCAATCAGTGATTCTAACTTGCCCGTAGGTGTGAGCGTGTGCATGAAAGGCTGTGTGTCTGTGTGTGTCTGTGTGTGTCTGCCCCGTGATTGACTGGAGATAAAGATGAAGTTCCACCAAAAAAACATTTAATTGCAAAAAAAGCTACAAGCAGCCTGAGGCCACACACACACACCAAAAAGTTGATTTTAACAGTGGGTCCCACTAAATACTCAATCACGGTTTAGGTATTTGCGCGACACCTGAGGTGGTCAATCAAATTCCGCCCTCTGAGCACACCTCTGGCTGTTTAGTAAGAGGAATTTAGGACACATCCTGCTTTTATTAACACACTAAATCATCGCCAGTCAAGTATGTGTTAATACCTCAGTATTTTATTAGTGCCAGGCTGTTCATGAAGTTCAGAGGGGAAGTTAAACCCTGAGCAGCTGTGGATCAGTGGTAGAGTTGTCACACCACAATCAGGAGGTGATGGGTTCGATACCAGCTCCTGCAGTCACATGCAGAAGCAAGACACTGCACCCCAAGTTGCTCCCACTGTTGTTCAGTGGTGTATGAATGTGGTGTGAGTGTATTAGATGATTGCTCCTGCCATCAGTGTGTGAATGTGGTCCGACTGAGTGAATGTAGCTAGCAGCGTAAAGCTTTTTGATTGGTCAGAAAGACAAGAAAAGCGCTATATCCATTTACCATATTTTTCTTAATATCTGCACTCCAACACATTTCAGACTCACATGCAGTTCACTTTATTTATCTGACAGCTGTTGCTCACTTTGTCAATATTCCATCAACTCAACACAAACAGCCTAGAGTTACAGATTGATCTTACTCTGACTGGTTACATAACTCACCTACACTCATCATCTCAAAAATCACCACAGGAGGCCATTTTTATATCTCAGCACATGTACAAAGCAGATAAAATCCTCCCTGTGATATAAGAGTTCTAAAAAACTCTGACATCCTGCAGAGATAATTTTATCCTAATTAGTTGAAGATCTTGTTTAAAAGCTTTTGCACTCAAACTTTCATACAGTTTTTCATTTCGCTTTACTCTAAGGTTTAGCTGTTACTGCAGAAGTCGACATTTTAATTTAATAAATTCATTCAGCATTTAAGGGACTTTTAAAGTGTTGTACAGATGATGCTCTTTAATTAATCTTCTAATATTCATCTCTTTATTTATTATGTTTTTGGGTTATTTGTTGCAGTTGATGTTATGTGCAGTTTACAGAGTATTCAATGCACTTGTTTTTTAAAGCTCCTGTGAGGAACTTTCTGTTTGTGTGGATTCATGCGCCCCCCTGTGGACAATATGAAACCCCTCATCTCTTCTCTGTTCCTTTTTTAAACATGTTTGTCAATTTTGCTGATAAAAAATCTCCAGCTGCGCTAAACGTTTCACTCACTTTGAATATCTGTCAGTCTTCTTCTCTGACGCCTACCCCCCTCCTCGCAGCAGTTTCAGACTGACAGATTAAAAATTTCATCATGGAGAGAATCCGTTTTGTTGCTGATGGTCTCAGATGTTTTTTTGAAGCTCATTAAGAGGCATCATCATTACTTTCAGTCTCATTTATATACAGCTACAAACTTCTAACAGGAGCTTTAAGTTTTAAGTTTCATAAATCATGATGGATCAAGTTTAAAAACTAGGCTCATGACAAATCATACATGAATTATTGACTTTTATCTATGATTTTTTTCTCAGTATGATAGCTCAATTGAAGAGAGAAAAAGACATGAGGGAGTGAGAGAAGAAGGGAGAACATACAGCAAAACATCCGCTGGGATTTAAAAGTTTCTCGCAGCATGTCGTCTTCTTTAAACAGCAAGGACTGTAGCTTAATCTTGGGAAGCAAAAAAAAGAACATTTTCTCTAATGTTTTCAATTGGATGATTTTCCTCGTAATGGAGTATTTCTCAAGTTTAAATTGAGTTTAAAGATCTGCATACCTCATCTGTCATCGCTCCAGGTCCAGACTCTGCAGGGCATCAGTTCTGCAGGTGTGCTGCATCTTTGCCAGGGAGCCGGATCAGCTCAAAGCAGGCTGCAGAAGAACCACCATCTGTTGGACTGACGCCATCCTGCAGTTCAAGCAAAAATAACGACTTTACTCTTCAAAATGAGAATCACGAGACACTAAATCAAGACAACTTTATTTATAAAGCACATTTAAATCAAAGTGCTGTATACATAAAGCTACAGAACAGTAAACACCTCATCAAAAGCATAAAGTCTGAAGTTTCTGTTGAGGGAATCAAACATAAAATACGATCTTTCTTTTTGGGTTAGGTTTTAGACACTCTGGGTTATCTGCTGATCTCCTGCAGACATCTTTCAGCCCTGCACGCACGATCAGGAAGTTTCTGGAACTTCCCTTTCTGGTTTCTAAGCAGGGTCGTCGGTAAACTGTGCCAGGTGTTCTTACAGTTTATCTTAGTTAAACATCAGCTCCCCTAAAACCAAGTAACTACTGACACCAGCAGGGCCGACGCACAGTTTGTCTTAAACCTGGCCTTTTATCTTATGATTTCACAGGAGAAACATACTGAGGGGAATTTTAAGACTGAAAAAGATGATGATTTACAGGAAGTAAAAAAAGTCAGGTGAGACGGGGCATGGGTTGATGAAAAAAAAAAAAAAGAAGCTCAGAGTAACGGGAGAAAAATGCATCACGTTGTTACAAGTTGTGCATAAAGTTATTAAACTTTTTCTGAGCCTGACTCATGATTGTTTGATGGTTCATGATGAGTTTGGGCTTGTGCTCACATTGGTTTAACTGATCCCAATCTTAAAATATGGCCTAACCATGATGCATTCTGCATTTATTACAAACTCAACACTAAAAATCAAAAAAATAACACACATGAAGGTCATTATGTCACTGTTTTTGTGTGAACTTTGTAACTCCAGGCCTGTGTGGTGTTTTTAGAGAGCACTTCCAGGTTAATACTGAAAGATCAGAGCAGGTGAATCACCTTTTTTCATGCTTTTAGTCACTGTGATAAATATAAAAAGACTAAATCTCAAAGGATGCAGCGCTGCGTGGGTTCTCTTCAGTCACACGTAGACGTTTTTTACAAGCATGTGTGACTCAGACGCATCGAAAGAACTCATCAGCTGCACAGAAACTCATTTAATGAAACCTGCCTGCACTTCAGCACAAGTGAGGGCATGCTCAGTTTCTACAGTCGGAAACAAAGTGAACTCTGGCTCGATCCTCCACACCCCGAGGTTAAAGAAACATTGTTTGATCACAGAACGGTGCACAAAACGCTTCTTTTAGTCATCAAAGCGTGAAATTCAGCTAATATCAGTCCCAAGTTGTGTTTCATGCAGTGATAAGGTTTCTGCAGATGCTTGGATAAACAGGGACAAAACTTTTTATATTTTTTGTAGATAAAGAGTTGTAAAGAGTTTATACCTGTGTGTTCTTAAACACTACTCACAATAAGTTAGGGATGTTGTTGTGTACATGAGTATAATTGCCTCTAGCGCTGGTCAATATATCAATTTAATTGCTTTATTCAAATTTAAAAATTAAAAATCAAGATTTTTTTTCTTGCCTTCGTCCAATAAGGCTTTTTTTTTTTTTTTGTAAGAGATTAAATATTAATCAGAGAGTTTCATGTCCATATACTGTGAAAATATTCAGCCTTGAGCGTTTATGTCAAACCTGCCGACATTTGAACTACATAATCAACGTTTTATGATACAGACTTTAACTCTAAGAGGGAATCTCCATTTGGTTTGGGAAAATATTTTGACAACATGGAGGTAAAACTTGATTCATGTAATTTTTATGGAATAAAACCAATCAAAATCGTAAATCAAGTGCTGTGAAATAAAATCCCTGAAAAAAAAAATCAGGGATTTTATTTTTAGGCCACATCACCCGGGCCTGACTGCCTTCCTATCCCAGAAATCATTTAGGTGAAACAAACACCCCACTCTGAGGGAGCATGATCAGCTCTTTTTTCTTATACTCTACTGCCACCTGCTGGTGGGGTTCATAACTAAATATTCTACACAGAGGTCTTAAAAGTGACTCATTCAACACTAGATGGCGCCAGAGAGCTGGAAACAAACGGCTCCAGAGCACCAACATTCCACCAAATGAAGCTTGACATGAGGATGATGCAAGCGAGGCGGAAAGTTTGATGTGAGAGGCCAACAGAGACGAGGTTTGATGGAGGATGAGGAGCCTCAGAGATCAGTCAATGAAAAGCAGCCTGGAGGCTCATCAAGTTTAATCTGATTAACCTAAAAACATTATTTACTGATTTATTTTTTTATATCTTCATCAAAAGCTGCTGGCTGATTTTCCATATTTCCATTACGTTTAATGAAAAGGGAACAGGGTAAGACATCAACATCAGCAAGACAAAAATATCAAGAAAAGTAAAAGGATGAAGGAAAGACAAGGAAAAGGGAAAAATCACAGAGATAAAAGCAGATACAAGAGAAGAGAGGAACAAAAAACAAACAAAAAAAACAGATAAAGAAAAGATAAAAACAGAAAGCAGCAAGAAACAAGAAAGAAGATATGAAAGCAATTTACAAAATGAGTGATAATGTGTGAAAAAAAAAAGAAAAAAAAGAAAAAGAAAAGAAAAAAAGAAATCACAATTAAAAAAAGGAAAACAAAACAAAAACTGACAGATGAAAAAAGATGGTTATGCCTGACTGGGCTGAAGGGCGTGAGATATGACTGAAGTGAAAGATGGGAAAAGAATGTTTTACTGATAAAAGAAAAATGGAGAAAGACAGCGATGATGGAAGAATAATAGGACTGGAAAAAAAGAAACAAAAAGGTGTTAAAGACAAAAAACTTCTACTTCTACATAATCAACATTTAAAAACAAAAACAAGCAAGCAAACAAATAAACAAACAAATGAATTAATTAATAAATAATGGTCAATGAAATGACAGAGAAAAAAGGAAAACTATGAAAGAACAGAGAAGAGGGTACAAGAAAGAGAAAGACTAAAAAAAAGAAAAAAGAGGAAAAATTGGAAGGGTTAAAGGATGCAAGAAAAGAAAAGCAGAATAAAAATGGGAAGAAAGTAAAAGGGCTGAAAGAAAAAAGGAAAGAAACCAATGAAAGAGAAAAAAGAAAGAAAGAAAGAAAGAAAGAAAGAAAGAAAGAAAGAAAGAAAGAAAGAAAGAAAGAACAGGTATGATGTGTTTGATGCATTGAGGTCAATTTAGGACCATTTTGAAGTTGTTGAATATTTTATTTTTGTGTTTCCTGAAAGTCGTTCAGTGTTTCATAACAGCAGGATTATGAAATTGGAGAAGACGATTCAGGTCACAAAGGAATCTCCGAAGTATGTTGAAGTATTTCAGGTCAGGATTTGATAACACCTGAGGGTTTGTTTATGAAGTTGATTTCAAGGACTCCTCGCACCCCAAACTTCACCTGTTTGACTTTGTTTAGGTGTAAAATCTTACGATTCAATCACATGTTGTAAAAAGCTGCAGAAGTGTTGGATAGCAGGATTTAAAGACTTGAATATTCAGCTGAATTTGCCATTAAAGTTAAAGGGACGGTTCACACAGATCACTCCTTCAACAGCTTCAAAGAACAAAAGGTTAAAGAGCTAAATGTGTCAAATGTTCCCGACTGAATCAGAGTCTGCAATTATTCCAGCTCAGTCATGATCCCTCTTGTTCTTGTTGTAGCACAAACATTATTGATGTCTTCATCTCTAAAGACGTGTACTGTTCCTGCTAATCGAGCTCTCAGGTGTTAACGCCTTCAAATCTGACATGAAGTCATTTTAATGTTTTCTCAGACAGGTCACAAGACTCTGCAGGAAGAACACTGTGTGCCTTACTGATCTCTTTACAGTCCGTGCTCACAGGGCAGGAATCAAACAGAAATCATATTTTAGATTATTAATCTATCATTACTGAGCAGAATTAATGTTTTAATCTCCAGTTTCTAATGTTTGGGATTATTTTTTGAGCGTGGTGCAGCAAGACTTTTAAGGATCAGCTGAGTGCATGGATTGTCTCCTGTTGTTGCCTCACATAAGTTAGAGATTTGACATTCGAGATTTCAGTCAGTCTGATTATAGAATAGACAGCCGTAATGTAAATATATGAAAGTGAGATCAATCTCAGTCAATATTTTTATAAAGTCTCCAATCAAACCAAAGGTTTCCTCAGGACACTTTAGAAAGAAGGCAGTCTTTGTTTGATCAACGTTATTTTTACAGGAGAGTCCCAGTCAAACATGGAGAAATCACAGACACTGAAATCAAACAATAAAAACAGGAGAGCAGCTGTTCAAATGCAATGAAGAATAACAACCTGCCTCCATCATAAAGTAAGAATGCCTTTAAAGAGAAGATTTATATCTTACATATGTTTATGAACCTACAACAGAGGATTAGGGCCAATTTAAAGAAAAAAGAAAAAAAAAAAGTTCCATAAATTAAGTCACAGTTTTATGAGAATTAAGTCACAGATTTACAAGAAAAAAGTAACAAATTTGAGAAAAAAAAAATCAGAAGTTTAGGACAATAAATTCAGAAATTAAAACAAGATTAAATTCATGAATCGATTTAAGTTGGAAAAAAAATTCTAAAGTGTTGTTTTATAAGAGCAGCTATCTACGTAATCAAAGAGGATGAAATGAGAGCGTCTTCTTGATGAAGTTGTGTTGAGTTACAGGTTTGACAAATAGCCTTCTTAATATCTCTGCCAATAGTTTGTTTGAGAACCTGGAGCTTTCTGGCGAGGGAAGATGAGACACGTCGCACCGTAGGTTACCACACAACGACGCAGGATAAGGGCCAAGTTAAAACCTAAACTAAAGTATAACTTCACAAGATGCTCCGTGTTCACAGAACATCTATTCTATGACTTTAATCTTATAAATCTTTAACTTTATTTTTTATCTTTAAGTTTTTTAAGTTATAGTGAGATATTTATCTGTCTTTTTATGCCTTTACTGTGAGAGGACAGGACAGTGGATAGAGGAGGAGTGACATGTGGGAAAGTCTCCACAGGCCGGACTTGAACCCGGACTGCCCGCTTAAGGGTGTTTGCCGTTTGGAGTGTGACCTAAACCACAACGCCATCTGCGCTCCATATTCTTGTAAATTTACTTCTTTTTTTTAAATTATGCCCCTTTGTATTAGGCTGCCTCGATAAGTGCTCTCCTTTTCTAATCTCAAACAGTTAATGACCTTTCTCTCTGCAAACACATTTTAATTATCATTAAGACGGGATCTTTTTGAAGGCAGTAAAAAAAATAATTAATGACGAATGCTTTCAGTGCAGGTGCAGGCGTGTGTCCATCATCTCAAACATATGAAAACAACCCTCCCTGAAGATCCTTGTTTGAATAATCTGTTTGTGTAACTCATAAATCAAATGTTGATCACTTGATGTTCTTGAGTCCGATCTCACTGATGATGCTCTGACGTGCTGCTGTTTCTGCTCTCAGGCGTGAAGGAAGTAAGGGGCGAATCACAGCTCTGCATCAAGAAGCATGAACGTCTCTGATCCTCTACAGCAGAGGAGAATTTGTGGATCCTGTTCTTCTGATAATATCTGCTGCTGCTGCTTTTTGACTTCGCACACACTATTTACAAACTCTGAGCACTTCGCAGCACACCAGTGTGTCACACACTCTACAGATGGAGATTCTGGCGAAAGGAAAACCGGTTTGGTAAAGATCGGTGTCTTTGCTGCCAGGAAGCAGAGATCAGAGTTAGAGATTAAGTTCCTTTTATAAATGACTCACAAACATTGATTCAGTCTTTCTTCACCTTCTTCACGCTCCAAAAACTATGACAAGCTGACATGAGAACTATGGCCAAGCTGACGTCTCTGGTGGACATTTTTTAATTGACATCTATTATATTACACTTTTTATAACCACCTTTTTCCTGACTACCCATAATTCATAGTGGTTGTCGGTTCTGCTCAAGGGGCAACATCCGGTAGAGGAAAATGAAGCCTATGTGGAAGTGCTAAAAGTTGCTGTTCATTGAGAATCCGCTAGAGGCTGGCTGCAGAAAGACCAGATGTCACATACACACCTAGCCAAAAAACTGACTTTTACGGCATTAAAAAGCATATTTACAGCCTGGTTCAAAAAACAGCTTGGGTTTGAAATGCTGTTTCGCTATCAACACACACTGTACGGTGAGTGAATTTTTTTTAAACTTGGCGGTTAAGACGATATTAGGTTTTCAGGTTTGGCCAATCAGAGGCTGAGCTCAGTTCACAAGACTGACAGGCGCCCTATAGCTGTTGGAATGGAAGCTTGAAGTCCGCGTCATATCCAAGATGGCCCTGTCCAATGATTGGCTTCATTTGACTGTATAAGGAACAGATGGGTGACATTGCAGAGACTACGTCCATGTTTTATACAGTCTATGGTTCTGCTCTTCTGGTTGAACATTTTGTTTACAGAGCCATGGAGACCACAAAGCTGACGATGTTAGCCTTGCTGTCATACTCGCTCTAATAACCAGCTTTAAAAAGCAAGAAACCAACAAATTTCAGAGGTGGAGTCAGTGCAGATTTTTTTTAAAAAAAGTTTACACTGAGCCCTGGCTAGCATAAATGATCTCACGTGAGTTTTTTTTTAGCTAGCTTGCTGGTGGTGGTCAGCATTATCGTTGCAAGGCAACTGGAAGTCGATAACCGTTGGCGGAAGTCAACGCCCATAGGCTTCTGAAGAAACAGGTGGTTATTCTTTGAGTTGCTGCACTTTACAATTTGTTTGCTGCTGTGACTCCTGAATTTCCCTTCAGGGATCAATAAAGTACATTCTATTCTATTCTATTCTATTCTATTCTATTCTATTCTCTCTAGGGTGTTACAGAGAAGTAGCCACCTTTTTCCTGACTACCCATAGTTCATCACAATTGCTAGTTTTGATCGCCCAGTTGAACATTCTGTTTATGTTGCCATGGAGACCACAAAGGTGACCATCTTGGCCTAACTGTCATATTTGCTCCTGATAAACAGCTTTTAAAAGCAAGAAAGCGACAAAATAAAAAAAAAATCGGAGGTGGAGTCATAGTGTGGATGTTTTAAAAAAAAGTTTACACTGAGCCCTGTTTGGCATTAATGATTTCACGTGACTTGTTTTGAGCTAGCTTGCCGGCACGGAAGTCAACATCCAAAGGCTTCTGAAGAAACAGGTGGATAGAAACTTCAAATTAGGCAGCTATAGCTGCAGCTGTAGGTGCCTCTCAAATGTTCAAAGACACATTCCTGACACTCTGTAGGTGGTTACAGTCTTAGCATCAGGATGTTTACCTGAGAGTAGAGGGTTAGAGCGCTCTCAGAGAAGCATATTAACCACACTCTACAAAGCTTTGGGTATTTTCTCAGACATTTTTAGTGTCATTTGTACAAAGGGAAGAACATGTTGAGGTTGAACAGGAACAATGTTGTTTACTGGCTGAGTACAAGGAATGTCAGAGGCCCTGAGAGATTTACAAGAAGATGCATGGTCGTTGTCCTGAGAGGGGCCAACCCTCACCTCTGTCCCCTCAGGGCCTCAGATATCTGCAGCCTCTTTAACATGTGCAAGAACTTGACAGAGGGGGAAAATGATCAGATAATGATGGCACTTAAACCTCATCTGTCCCTCAAATAATAATAATTTTTAAAAAATGCAGGTGAAGTTACACTGAAGGGGTTTAAAACAGTCCTGCACGTCCCTGTGATGTTGCCTTTTAAGGTCTGTTTCCCAGCTCAGCTCTGATCCAGGACTTTCCACCTCTTTGTTCCTGATCGTAGGTCTATTGAGCAGCTGATGCAGCCTCAAGAGCAGCACTTTGCAGCTGGGGACACACGTCCTCTTCTTGTCTCGTAAGATGTTGTCTATTCAGCTCACTACTCCGCCAACCAATTTTCACCGTTTAAATTTAAACTATTCAGCATGCTCAGGAGAAGTGTGCGTGTATGATGTAAATTTCTAACACTCATACTTTTAAAAATATTAAGCATTTTCCTAATTTTGTTGGCCAATTAAATGAATGGAAATGATCTGTCACCATAGAAACCACACAGCTGATGATGTCATAAGTGAGGATTCTGAAAATGGATTGTAAAAAAAAAATGGACGTCATCTCACGCAAGCTTGAAGTAATGTCACCACAGAAACTGCTCCCCCTGGTGACTGGCTGCAGCATAGGTCAGAAACTCTCCCTATTCATTCTAATGGGCTGTGGTCAAACTCAACTCAAGCTGTGGTGATATGAAGATATTATCTGGCTGCATTGTGTTCAATCCTCTTTTTTTGAAAACTTTCTTTGCCATTAGTTATTACATGTTAAAAACAGGGTTTAACGATGACTGACAGCTGCTGTTCTTGCATATTTTTTGGGGGAATAGTAAAACATATCAGGAAGGAGGTGGAGGTGGAGCCACACTGGAGCCATACTGTCCAGTCTATATACAGTCTATGGTTCTGAACAGAGGTTATCAATAGGACTTTTGTGCATCAGTAGAGTTTTGCTCTCACCATGGAAACAATAAATAGGACAGGTGCAGTTAGGGTTAGGGTTCGGGCTCAGCATTTCAACAATCAGCATTACCTGCTAGGATATGCCCCCTCTACCCTCTCTTTCTGCTTCATATGTGTTGTTTTCACACACACACACACACACACACACACACACACACACATTGTCTAAACATTGTCTGCTGTTGTTTTCTGTCCTACAGCTTCTAAAGTTGTATCTGATTTTATTCAGGGACCACTGTTTCTGCCTTTCTCATTTCTTTTCTCTATATTTTTTCTTGTAGAGTATGTTAAAAGAATTTGTTTTCTGTGAATTGCTCAAGGTTTCCGTATGTTAAAGGAAGTTTGTCCAAAGGTCTCTACTCTTGGTGGGTTAAGATGAGACAGAGTCCTGCAGTACAGTGGGGCTAAATTTTATCCTGACTTGATGTTTGGTCTTTGCCATCTCTACCTGCTGTTTGCGAAGTATCTTGAGGTAACATTTGTTGGGAATTGGCGCTAGATAAATAAAGTTTGATTGATTAAAATAAGTTTGTGGGCATAAGGAAAAAGTTTAAATTTGGGGCAAAATGGAGAATAAACCATAATTGATTATTTATTCCATTCTTTCTGTAACAAAAGCACAGAAAAATGACAGATTATTATAAAAAAAAAAAATCAGAGAGAAAAGCCCTTTATCTTTTTTTCTGTCAGCAGGTGAACAATGGGACCAACTTCATCAGCTGTTAAAACATCACTACAAATACTGCAATCCTGAATTGCTTGTAATGAGTCGATGGGGTAGGAAAAACGTACTTGTTTAGTTTCTTGAATTATTGCAAGAGACTTGACAAGAAAATTATGGTGTTGTGATTTGTCTTTTAATATCTTTACACAAGAATTTTCTGGACTTTTCGGGTAAATGAAGCTCACATTATGTCTAATAAGATATTTTTTAGAGAAAAATATTACATAAACACTTGCTTTTTGCGTGTTTGGGTTCCATGTTTTAGCCTTTACACTGATATTATGAAAACTTTAAACAAATGGCGACAAGTTAATGATGTAGATTCAGTCATTTACTGGGGAAAAAAGAGGAAAAAGTGAACTTTGAATTTCTGAAGAACTCGCAAGCAGAAAAGTGAACATGCAATAATAGATACAAGCAGATTAGGCTTTGCAGCAGAATAACCCTGCAGATTAATAAAAGTGAACTGAAAACCACATTATAAAAATGATCATTTTTATCACCAATATTTTAATATCATTATATGATATATGATCCTGTTTCATTAACTCAATTGTAATGTTTTGTTTAACTTTAAGTATTTTCATTACCATCCTCAATCTATTCCTTTATTTCTTCCCCTGTTGTTGATATTTTACATTCATTTGTGAAACACTTTGGGCTACATGACTGAATGTATGAAAGCTGCTATATTTAAGTAAAAATGAGGTTAGAGTTAATGTTAGTGCATTATATTTTAAATCTTTCGTAAAATAAACTCGAATTTGTAACTAAACTTTGCTATATTTTTCATGTTGCAGCCAGAATGTGTAGATTTATTAAGAATTCCAACATCATGCAAGGTTAGAGCAACATCAACAAACAGAAAGTATGCCTGTAACAACAGGCCATTTTAAAAGTTTCAGATATTTCAGGAATAACTTGTTTACCACACAGGCGTCTGTTTCCATGTTTTGTTCTAGACATAATAAATGCTCTGAGAATATTTTAGGAAGTGACATTTCTGCACAGTGCCATCACCATAGAGGCCATCACACAGTTATTCTTCAGCATGGGCGTTCACTGATCATCCCCTGAAGCTAAAGGCGTGGTGCTGTTCATCTTAGGTACAGTCAGTGTCACATTTCTCACAAACGGAGATACCTGTTCAACAGACAGACAGATACCTGCTCTGACAGACAGGTGAGCCGACTCAGCCTGCAGGGAGGCAGCCGAAGCCAACTCACACACTTCCAGAGGAACTAGGTCGGTGTTAGTACGTCGTTTACTCTTAATATCAACAGAATGAACTCCTCTTTGCTCACTTTAACACTTCCTTTGACATTAAGGTGCACCATGAGAGGACGGTTCAGACGCAAAGACCCGAAAGGAAGAGGGGATGGAGCGACAAACCTGGAAGCAGCCGGACTCTCTCCTCTCCAGGGGAAAACCGCAGCGAACTACACCGAGACACGCACACCTGATCCGGGTTCCAGTCTCCAGGATGTAGGCGGCGGTAAGAAAGGTAGGACAACTTGTTCTGGCAACGACTTTACCAGCTCAGAGGCAGAGCTTGTGTGTTTTTCGGATTAAATGTGGGTCGAAAAGCTAACTGAGGAGTTTCCAACAGGCCTGACTGAAAAATGTAAGCTTTATTTAGTGACTTTACTTCTGTAGGAGGTTTTAAAACACTTTTTATTCTTAAAAAGACTTCTAAAGCTATGCTGTGTCTGAATGCATTAGCATGAACTCTGTACTGGTTTTAACAAGGATAAAGTTGGAACGTGAACGCCTCACAGCATCACGTAAACGTACGTGAACGTAAAACAAAAAGTGCTACCAAACATACTAGCTTATCAGAAAAATTCTCTCAAAAAGTTGCTTTTTTGTTCACAAATAGCCATTTTCAATACATTACCAACTTTTTGTCTCTACAAATATTTAAGAAGCCAAAATTATTTTACAATAAAAAGGTACAAGGTAAAATGTGATTTGGAAACTATTTTTACTTTCTAGTCAGCAGATATATTGACTGCTAAATCCATTATTATTTAGTTAGAGTTGGTATAGTATATAGCATTAGTGTAGTTAGATATAGCATTAGTATTTGACTTACACCAGCTTAAGTATGGCTATCATAGGATGGAGATTCACTAATACCAGCAGGCCGAGTCCGAAATGAAACGATAATAAGAGAAACTCTGAACTTTTCAGCCTTGCAACTTATTTTTCAACATTGTTTTTGTAAATAAGAAGTAGGTTTGAACTGTTCTTGTTCCAGAGGATAAAGTCAGCTGGCCTGCAGGAACACAGGTGTTAGAGCCTGCAGCTGTAACAGCTGAGATGTAACCCTGCAGGAAAACAGACCTCATCAAAAACACTTCTTTAAGTGTTTTTTTTTTTTTTTTTTTTTTTTTACAACAGGTAGATTGTAAACTTAATTGACTAATAACATTTCAGGACAAACTGCAGATCTTGACAGCCAAATATTCAGATGCTTCTTTAAACAGGCAAAGCAATAACATTGCTCTTTAATTTTTATGGGTTATTTGCCTTAAGAACATTCGAGTTGCTTATCTACCTCTTATTCGATTACAATCCCTTTTTTCTTCCCAAGGTGCGAGATGCTCCCTCTATGAGAGTGAGAAAGTCTACCTGGGAGTCCGGGTCAAAATGCCAGTGAGGGATCTTCTCAGGAACATCCGGCTGGCTCAGGGCAGGGATCCTCAAGATATTCAGGTAAGGTTTCCGTTTGACATTATCGAAATGTTTGAAACACTGACAGATTCTACTTGAGGTACACAGTGGTCCTCATCAGATCCTGAATTATTTTTTAAATACACACGTCTGACGAAGTTTGGTCATTTTCGGTGCTTTAATGAAATATTTTTTGCAAGAATAGAAAAACTCAGACAAACTTGACAATCGTTTTTGTTTGCAGCAAGGCTCGTTCATCATGAACAGACCACTGCACTTCACAAGATGGAGTGTTGAGATGTTTTTAAGGTCAAAACAGGACTAGACTGGGAAATTTTTAAGACTTAGATTGAACTAAGAACACATGTGAAAGTGATAAATTGGTTTGAAATTTAGAAATTTAATGTAGACATGGATATGAAAATCTTATTCTTTGCAGAACACACTGCTCTGCAGAAAATTAAGCAAATAAGTGTTTCCTCCATGCATGTATTTAACCCAAAAGTTCTTAATACATAATTTTTACCCGCCTAAGTTAGCCATTTGGGTGTAAACAAAAGTTTCAAACAACCCTTAAACATGATCTTTGGTGGTGTCTGTCTGATTTTAATACTTGAAGATATTCTTCTATAATAGTGTTGTGTTTGTCTGGAGAAAAGTCGCACTGATGCATCTTTTTTTTGTGTCATTTCAGGAGATGAGTGGAAACGCAATCATAGGTCAGTATGACAGGTTTGCTGTCATGTAGAGTTAAAATCCTTATGTTTGTACGGGCTGCTCTTAAAAATTACATTCAAACTTATCATCCAAAGATCCACGTCAAATATTTGCCCTCTTTCATTTGTTATTCAGTCGCATCTGTGTGAAATGAGCTCCAGAATGAACGGCTGTAATCATTATGAGATGAGTCGTCAAATGACCAATCAGTGGACACCTTTTCCTAGGTTTACAGCCATGAGTTGAGTTACCTGCAGCTGCATCTTCCTCAACAAAACAGAATAATAAATCACAAATATAAAAATACCAAAGGTTTCTGGCAGACGTATTTTAAGAGAGGGCTGCAAAATGAGCTGCTGTGTGTGTGTGTGTTTGTGTGTGTGTAGAGCTAGTTAAAAGGTTGGGATTCCTTCGCTCTGCAGCATTCAAAATATTTTTACCTGGGGCTGAATTATCTGCAGACACCTCTTCCTTTCCAGGCTGGACTCTCACAACCTGTGAAAACACTGAATAGAGCAGTTTGATGTGAAGAATCTGTGCTTTTTTTCTGCCCCTTAAAATGCTGCTAATCTAAGATCACAAGTTCAGCCTAATCCTTAATCCAGAAGAAAATGATACCAGTATTATGTTGATCTCCTGCAGATATCCAGCCTCATGGTAACACATGGGCGCAGGAGCCAAATCCAGTCAGACTGTCTAAATCAGGTGTCAGGTGCAGCACACCGGCCCTGCTTTAATCTGACACTTCATAGAGACCAAACACGCAGTAATGTACTCCAAACTGAAACTTGACATTGTCTTTCACAGGAGAGAAGAAACGAGTCAAAACTCGCACAGGGCGCCGAACTGCCAAGGTGAGTTTTTCAAAACAGACCCCAGAAGGTTTCTCAAGCTCCGGGTATCTTTATGGCTCTCTTGTCAGTCACAGATATGAGCAGCTTTTCAATAACCCTGCATACCTCGGCTGTCTTTGGCTTTCAGAGAAAACACCCCACAAAGAGCCTGGAGGAGCTGGCAATTATCGTGGAGGTTCTGGAGGAGGATCTCAAGACTGGAAACACCTACTGCTCCCCCCTGCAGTCTCTACCCTCCCCTGGCTCTGCTGTGTCTCCTGAGTGGTCTCCAGCTGGTAAATCACCCGATCGCATCTGCACTCACAGAGTTCAGAAAGAGAGCAGGCAAAAGTTTCCAAAATTCATCTTAAGAAGAAGTAGAGGAAGTAGAAGCTCCTTTGAGAAAGATTTCTATTGCACAACGGCAAAGACTTAACGCTCATATTTGTGTCCCTGCGTGTGATTTTACGCAGAGTTCAGGTGTTTTAGCAGCTCAAAATGTCAAAAAGAAATGCTCAAAGAAATGTTAACAAGCAGCTTCACACTGACCTTTAAACTCTCTCAACTTTTAAATTCTGGCTGCTTCACACAGATTCTGTTTCGTCTGCATGAAAGAGTCGCAACAGTCCCGTCCTGAACTGGCTGTGTAAAAGGGACTTAAGGCACTTTTTAAAAAAAAAGACTTTTGTAAAACAGAAGAACTGATTTAACTTCAGTCTTGCTGGAAATTTCAACAGGCTATCTGTGCAAAGAGAACTTTAAGTTCAGACGTATTTTGGAAGTTTGAGAGACTCCAGATCATTTTAACAGAAAGATTAGTTGTTGTAACTTTGCTTCAGGTTGCAAACCACTGAGATGATGATGTCTGTCTGCTTTGAAGCTACTCTGATATTTTTGCAGACGTCACATTTACGAAAACATCCCCTCATGGTTTCTCCTTTCCCGGTCTTTTTTTTAGAGATTTTTATCTTTAAGAGAGCCCACACATGAAGATCAAAAATCAGGCATTGAACAGTTTTGATCGTACTGTGTGTGGTGTGCTCCAATAATCTCAACACAGCTCACCACACACACAACGATTCTGTCCCACCACCGATCAAGAATCTAGTCCTCCAAGACCGAAATCTCACTGACCAAATGTGATCGAAAAAAAAACGTAGAAGAAGAAACTTAGCAACACATAGCAACAGTCGGCTAATACCAAACGCAACATGGAAGAGGTCATAGAAGAGGGAATGATGGTAATCTTGGGACTATTTAATGGAAAATCCCCCACCCAAAAAAAAAATAAAAAATCCTGGTTTACATCTGCTTCCTTGTTCCTCAGTCAGCTCACCTCCTGATTGGCTACATTCCATTTTGCATCACAATTCACAGAGTCATGACTCGGGAGTCGTCAGCTTTCCCCACACACATGAAGATTTTTGGTTGTAAATATTGAACAAGTTTAATATTTGTGATTGTCAGCCCCAACCTGTTTTGAAGCCAATATTTGGCTGCTCTTAACACACGTCAGACCACAGGGTAATCTGACAGGATAATCTTATGAGACTGAAGATAAGCGGGCAGGAGAAAAGTCCTCAAATTTTGTTTGTTGTACTTGATATGCACAGCTAAACTGGTCAGGGACTTATTTATGTGTTTGTTCCTTAATTTAGGTTGAAAGACACTTATTGGTGCTCCCAATAATTTCCACTAGACATTTAAAAACTGAATCAAAGAGCTTTCATTTGAAGTTAACCTTTGGAGATAACAGTAGAAAAGTCGTCATTAATCTTAAATACTCAGATCGTCTTAGTTCGTATTGTCTGACATTGCGAATTGCCTGTCTTAATGTTTGTAGGAGCAGGATACAACAGTGACGAGGCCGATGAAATGATTCCCAGCCCTCAGTCCTACATCAGCTACTCACCCGTCTCAGCAGAGTACCAGCAGGCCCTGTCCCCTCCTGCCTTCATGCCCACCAGCCTCCCCCCTCCCAGCGTCAATCACATGGGAACAGACGGAGGTAGAAGAGAGGACAGGTTTGATTCCCTGAACCAGGACTGGAACCTGGACAGCTCTGCTTTCTTCTTCACACAGCTGCAGAAAGAGGAGAGCCAGCTGAGACACATCAGCGACTCTGTGCTGCTGTCCACCGATGAGCATGGCAGGACGTAAGTCTGTAGAGTCAAATATAAAAATCTTTCTGTTTCCACTTCTTTTCTTCAACTTTAATACCAAAACCAAATGCCTACATGACCCAGAATGCATCATGATGTCCCACAGTTTCATTCAGTTCTTCTGCATTCATAATATCTATCGATACTAAGACTGATGAAAGTCTGTGAACTGAATCCTGTTCTTCTGTTTATTTTTATGTCTCTCTCTGTGTTTGAAGACCATAAATCTGTCATGACTTCCTGGGACCTTCCAGTAGAACAGGGATCATTATTATTTAGAAGAAACACCTGTTTTTTCAGTTTGTTATTTGTCGCTGTGATGAACCTTCAGGCTGCTTTTCAGTAAAGTCTCACTTTTCTAGCTCGTTTTGTTAAAGACTTTTGATACCTTCATTTAAAACATCACAGCTTCAGACCTTTATTCACACCCGTTAGCTGCCGCTAGCACAGCAGCTACTCTCCTTATTCAAAACATACACAAAGCAAAACAAAAACTTATCTCTCAGAAGTTTGTGAGTCAAAAGCTTCAGGTTGAACAAGGAGGTTTTCTGTCTGTTCCCTCAGAGCTCTCCATAAAGTGGCGTGTGTCGGGAAGAGGGCGCTGGGGTACGCCATCGCTAAAAGGATGGCTGCACTGAACAGTCTGGACCTCAAAGACTCTGAGGGGATGGTAAACATTCAGATTTCTAATTACCAGACATGAACTCGACCTTTAATTTCTGTTTATTTATCCTGTTAATATGAAGTTTGGGTTTGTTGTTTGAAACTCTGTGTATACTGTACTTGTTGACGCTCCTCTCTGCAGAGTCTATCAGTAACATCTCATCTTTAATCGTATGAAGTTAAGTTGTTATTGCAAAGATCATTTCCTCATTGAGCCTGATTTGGCTCCTCATAAAAGTGGGGCTTCAGCTGATATCCCTGCATGCTAAAGATTCACACCAGATTTTGAAACATCGACTACCCAAGAACACTCAGATCTCCTCTTAAAGCTCCTCTGAGTTTTGACTCCAGTTAAATCAAACATATGATGAAATATTCAGTGTGAGTGTCTGCTTCTAAAACTTCAAACTGAAGAAAACAAATTATTCTGCCGAGTGCTTGAAGTCACTTCGTTTTTAGTTCACTGCTGGAGATCCCTGTTGACTGATGTGACTGTTCCTGTGTTCGCAGACTGCTCTCCTCCACGCAGCAAAGCACAACCATCACCTGATGGTCGCCGATCTGATCCATTTAGGAGCCAACGTCAACGTGACCAACAACTTAGGGAAGTCGTGCCTCCACCTCAGCGCTGAGAAAGGCTACGTCAGAGTCCTGGAGGTCAGAGTCTTTACTCTTCATTAGCCGTCAAGGAGGTTTCTGTGGAAGCCTGTTTATGCCAGGAAAAAAAGGGGGGGATACTTGGAAAAAAAAGATTATAAAATTTTGAGGTAGGTCAAAACTATGACTGAAATGTCAAAGTTACGAGTTAAAATTTAAATTGTGTGATGAGAATTAAGAGACGCTAAATCAAAATTATGAGGGACAGAAATGAGATAAGAAGTTAGAATAGTAGGGGGAGGTTAATTGAGAGATTCTTAAAATCATGAGCTAAAAGTTGAAATTATGAGAAAAAAAGAGAAAATAAGAGCCACTATATTTAAATTATGATGCAAAATCAAAATTAGGACAGAAAAAGTCAGTTATGAGATAAAAATATAAATTAGGAGACACTAAATCATAATTATAAGAGAAAAAAAAATATGAGATAAAAAAGTCACACTTGAGATAAAAAATATGAATTGAGAAACACTACATCAGAATTATGAGTTTAAAGTTGAAATAATTAGATAAAAAGTGGAAATTAAGAGCCACAAATTTTTAATTATGATGTAAAATCAAAATTATGAGAAAAAAATGGAATTATGAGATATAAAAGTTACAGATGAGATAAAAATATAAATTAAGACATCAGAATTATAAGTTAAAAATTGAAATTGAAATAAAAGATAGAACCTTGTGAGTAAAAGACAACTGTGGGATGTTCTTTAAGTTCAAAGATTTTTAATGGGAATCATGAAATAAAAGTTTAAATTATCAGCTAAAAGTTGAAACTAGGAGTTAAAAAGTCAAATTTGTGGAATAAGTGTTTTAATGGCGAGATTCTTAAATGAAATTGTGATCATCAAAATGTTGAAATTATGAGATAAAAAGTTTATTCTCATGGTTTTGACTTAGTTTCTCATAATTTTGATTTATTTTTTTCCCTTTTTTTAATTTGGGCAACTCTTTCTTTTTTGTTCCTGGGTGGAAAAGGGCGTCCACAGTTTTCTGTTGTTTGTCATCACATTATAATGTAAATATGGGAGACATCATCGTACATACAGCTGGAAAGTAAAAAGTGAAGACTTGCAGAGAGGAAAAAAAATGTTTGGAAAGAGGTGGAGCAAGCTGATGTGAGTGCGGTAAGAAAGCAGGGAGAAGAGGAATATTTGATTTGTAATATTTCCACAAGACGAATACAGTTAAAACACATGATTCTGTGGGAGACACGGGAGTCTGAAACAACCAGTTTACTTCCTCCATAAATGTTTTTTCTGCAGCTCAAATATCCGAAACATGACACCGTATGTCTCAAACGATCTGCTGCAACAAATTTAGCTTCCTCTGATCCAGCAGGTTATTCAGGTGAACGTGTGTTAGCTCTCATGTCAGCAGAGCTCTTTATCTTTATTGAAGTCACTAATTGAATCTTCAAACCACCCGGATAAAAAGCTCTGACACAAACCAACACAGCTGGTTTGTAAACACGCCGAGTGTCATCTGGTGTCATTCTGCGGTTCGTCGATGTGTGCTGAGCGAGAAGCTCTCCGCTAGCGTCACGAGTCTAACCCTGTTTGAAGATTTCGTCTGCTGGATGAATGAGTCATGCAGAAAGGAGGGTCATTAAAGAACATTATGTACTTTCAGCAGGGTGGTGATGCACCAGTTTATTGGGATCATCTTGTTATGTAGCTGTGCAGAAATACAGCAGTTGGTTCAAGTTTTCACAGGTTGGGCTGAATAGCTACATGTGCAACCTGCTATTGAGCTCTCAAGCTTTATTGCAGCGCTCAAATCCATGCAGCAGCTGTTTGAGATGTTTTTCTGTAGCTTGTGGAGAAACTAACTAAGGACAAACCACACGCAGACTCTGTTTTTCTGGAAACAGCAGAGCAGTGAGGTCACAGCGGGGTTTCTTCTTCTATCTGTGTTTTTGTGACTCTCCATGTGTTGCAGCGGAGTCGAGGCGCAGCACGGGGGACATTAAAGGACGATCAAGCAGTGCACTTTCATTTCGGTGTCAACATTTGTCACACCATCTGCCTCTGAACTGTTTTTAGAACATGTATTCAGAAACATGCCACACTTTGTGCAATTAACTGTGTTTGCATCCGGCGAGTCCGATGGGAGAGAGAGTCAGGAAGTAATTAGAATATTATCGAAGCTGCATGTTCAAGAAACAAGAGAGGAAGTTGCTTCTTTAAGTAAATATAAGAAATAAGCGTTTCTGTTGAATTAGTACATTTGTCATACTACTTTTCAAATATCTGATGACACAGCCAATGTCATATCTTTGGATTTATGACACAATTTCAGGACTTTTATTTTAATGACGTCACTGCAATACGGTAGCACATAGGGATGAGACATGATTTGCACATTTTTTGGAATAATGGTTTGATAAGCAAAACAAATAGTTAATGTGATCTCATCTTAAAAATCTATTTTTTTTTTGCTGTGTCTAACATCCTCTCTTGTGATGGGATATAACAGCCAGGCAGCGGTTGTAGAGCAACTGAAAGCTGTTCACTTTGTCCATCAAATAACCAAAAAAAAAATAAAACCTTCCAAAATAACTTGAGAAAGCCTGTGAGCCACTATGAGACTCAGAGGTGCGGAAAAACACAGAAGTCTGCAACGTAAAAGAGATGTGAGTGGAACTAGGACGAAGAAAAGTCAACAAGAAATGAGGACGTGTAAACTTTGCACGGTTAAACTAGAACGCGGGTCAGAACCATTGGCAGCTCTTATATAACAACTTTGCACGGTCATTAAATGGATATCTATCTCCTTTCGTCTTCAGGGGGCGGGACCTATTCTATAAATCAGACAATAGTTAGCACTGGCTCTTGAACAGTATTTCGCTTGAAATGCCATCTTTGATAGTGTTAAGAAAACACATCAGCCAAAATGTTGTAAATGTCGACCATCTTTGTGATGGAATAACCATCTGCAGCCGCAGGAAGGTCATCCTCTGCCTCCTGCCAAAGAAGACAAGGGAATGAAACCAAAACATTTCAGCAAGTTCTGATAGTTAAAATATTTATCCATTTTCAATACCTTTACCAATATCGATACTGATACCGATACCTTCCCTTCAATACCAGTTCCAAAACGATACTTTTTTTCAATACCAATTTTATGATATCAGTTCTAACAAAAAGAAAATTACATTACATATCATGGTACAAATCTTTAGTTTTAATTTTCAGCTTTAGTATTTTTCTACTCTGAGCAGTTTTCTCACATCAAAACAATAAACAACAGATAATTGCCACTGCAAAAGAACAGTTTCAAACAAGTGACAGGTCAGTACATACAGAGTACCCCCTTAATGTGTTGATAACCATAAATGTATAAATGTGTGTCAGAACATCAGCCCTCCTTCTTTCTTACCTCTAACAGTGACCCAAAGAGACAAACATTAGCGTGATTCATTTGCATGCAGTCGTCTGCTCTGGCTGCAGCTTGGAGGGACTGCTGTGAGCGGAGGAGTGTTTTGGAGAGGGAAGAGGCTGCTTCGCAACAAGCAGCAGGTGCTACATATTAATACATGCTTTCACTCCTTCCCCAAACTCCAGAAAATTTGCTAGATTTGACAGTCGGTGCCATAAAAGAACCAAAGGTGACATAAGACTACCTGAGTTCAAGGTTGGGCAGTGTCGTGATGGCTAGACAAAGTTAATAAAACGTCGTCATTACGCCGTCTCGTCTCTACACACAGCATTATAAAAGTGTAGATAGTGGAATAAATAAAGGCTCAAATCATTCAAGAGATTCAATATTAGTTTTGGTACCAATAAAAATGAGTGACGCCTAATCCTAGCCCTGTCTAAACAATGCTGGGTACTCAGTGCTGATAGAAATGTTCCATCTGTGTTCTCGTCCGAAGTTTAATTACTGCTCTACCAGTAGACTCGTTGTGCTGCGCAGTAGGAAAACGCCTCCATCTGTTTACCTGCAGCTCTCTGAGGGCAGCAGGTATGTGTGCTTTGAATTCCTCTCATTGCAGAAGCATTATTGAGCATGCCAAATAAAGCAGGCGTAACCCAATTAAACATTGTGCAACCACGCGTATAAAACTGTAAGAAGGGTTCCTGTACCTGTTTTTCCCATCAAAAGGGGACAGCTGAGAAGTTTTTGTTTTTGCTAGAGCTTGCTAAGACAGAGTTTACAAGAAGACATCTTGGGAAGTTTGTTTCCTTGGGTACCACAATCTCCCCAGTTTTCATTTTGGGTGTGTCCATGGATAAGGCGACATATGTCTGTGAATCCAAGACAAGATTACAGAATTGTGTGTCTTCACGTTGATGTTTTAGTGTCTGTTTCCACAGTAACAGTACCAACTTATTCAATGAAACCTGGCGCTCTACATTTTTCGCATTGTCTGTGATGGTTTTCCAAAGCTGGAGGTGTCTATAAATAAACAAGGCGTTGGTAGATGCTGTGACATCAGAGCTCTGCGGTTTACGTTTTAGCTGATACGTTAGCTGCCCAACCTTAACCAGTCAGTTTCCCACAGAGTGAGACTCTGATTATCATCGCTGTTTCAAGTTTGAAGGCTGAACTATGTAGGGAACGCAAACAACAAACAACACTTGATTTTTGCGCATTAGAGTATTTTAGGGCCTCTAAACTCTACTTTAGAGTTGTTTGAGGGCTTTTAGTGCAATTAACTGCCCAGCAAGTCATATTATTATTATTATTTTTTTTTTTTGCTTCAACACAAACACTGCCAATAGTTGAAACTCTAAACTTAAAGAAATATTTTAGCCAGCAATGTGCAGGCTTAATCATCCAAATGATCAAATGTTGGTGCAACCAGTTGTTGATGTTTTGTTTTATTTTCATAGGCCCTAAAAGCCTGTGATGTTTTTCTGAAGCTGTAATGCAACCAGCCACCCCTAGCTGGCACCATAGCTCCAGATAAAGACTACCATAACGCTATAATGCTTTACTACCTCAATGTAAACAAGCTCAGATGACATATGGCATCTCATAGCATTATTTTAAAGAAAGCCATGTCTGGTTGACTTTACTTGGGCAACAAATATCCCTCACAGGCATGTAGACGTGATCCTAAATAGACGACATAGGGCTGCTGGTGCTAGTTTTGCTAACGTTAGCCGCACCCAGAAAATGAATTTTTTTTATCAAGTACCAACAGACTCTGTGAAACCTTGTTGAATAGATATTGTTCTGTTTGGACTGATGTGTGAGTATGTTCTTATCTTCAGACCGATCAGTTAGTCTGTATTTAAATTTATTTTTGAGAAAAAGAAATTTATTTCCTCAAATCATCCCTAGTTTTGAAAGATAAGTTGTAAAACATTCAGCTCTTGCATAGCTGTCATAATTGAAGGATGCAAACAGTCATTTTTTTAACCACCAGGCTGTAAAGAAATCTGCTGCAATGATTGGTTTGACCCTCCTTTAGAGTGCACCCCCAGTGGCTGCTGCAGATTTCGACACCTCTGTTATTGGCCTCATGTTTTATCTCTAGAGGACCAAGCATACAGCAGGATCTGATGTTGGTTTACTATCCAGCTGTTTACACGCAGAGTGTGTGGGAACTTGTGTCTTTAACTTATATGTTTGTTTTGTTTTCTAAAGGTCCTCAAACACACGATGATGGATGGTGTGTATGTTGACGTTGAAGCCGCTGATAACTCTGGTGAGTGCTTTGACGTCTTCAAATCAAGGCTTCTGAATATGATGTTTTAATTGTACTTTTATTCATATGAGATGTAGAAAAAGTTCTTTGAATGTCAGTAATTAAAGTTTAATGCAAAAAAGGGTTTCAAATGCAGGGATTAGGCAAACTGTTATAAAAAAATGAATGATTGCAAAAACAAGATCAGGAGTCATACTTGCAAAACTCTTTAAATAAACAAATCTTTGTTAGCAATAAAACATTAGATTTTTAAAGCATTACATACAACAGCTGATTTGTTAAATCTTTTAAGTAATTCAAGACTTCTTGAAAACGATGCCCAGCATCCGTCTTTGGTATAAAAAAACTGAAAGCTTTATTACAGTTTGATCGATGTTGCTGATTTTTATTTCAACAATTACTTAGAATCTAAAGTTTGGACAAACTGTCATTAAGTGTCAAACTCAAACAAAATGTTAAGTGATCTAACTGTTTACGTGTGTGTTTTAGGGATGAGTGTCCTCCAGTGTGCCTCATTGGCTCTGAAAACCACGGTGCGAGAGCTGGAAACCAGCACGTCCCCCAACTACACCAGACTGCACAGGCTGCACCAAGAGCAGATGATGGAGACGCTGGAGTGTCTGCTGCAGATGGGGAGCTACCTTCACACCATGGTACGGCTTTGCATTGCAAAACTTGAATCAAAACTTGCATCATTAAAAAATTGAGGGCGTAGGACGTGTCAATAAAAGCTTCAGCAGTCTAAAGTAACATTTCCAAATTGTTTAAATACAAAGCAAATGCTATGATAGAAGCTAGTGCCAGTAAATTCTTGATTTGTGTACCTAAAATATCACCAAATGATCTATTATTTCAACATTTATTATCTTTCCATTCACTGACAGATAAATCAGTTAACTTCCCAGCTTTAGAGGCGATCATATCCAAAGACAAGCAGGTGTATCATGGGAAAGCTGCTCGCTTTCTGTGCAGCTTTCACACTCTTGGTGACATTTAAACAGATCTAATCATGTCAGCTCCTTTGTTTGCAGTTGAACTTGTTGCTTCGTCCCACATCCTAAAGATCCTGAACAAATAATGACTCATTGTCAGCTAAGATCTCAGCAAACATCATGTACATGTTTACCGACCTCCCTGCTCTGCTCTGTGTGCTTGTTGTGTAAGAGATAATGCCACAGTATAGCATGCTGGTATGCTTTAAAGTGTCACTCAGAACAATCATGCTGTCAGTCCTGCATGATGAAGATGAGCGGACTCCAGGTTTGGAGTACCGAGGTGCCCATCAACCTTCCGACTCCACTCGTCTATTTTTAGATGTTCTTCAACAGCAAGCCTTTAGGACCCGAAACGCCACCTTTGGCTGCGTGTCTCTGAAGAAGTCCCGGGTGTTGCACAACAGATGTCATGTTCTCGCGTCTCTGACTAGAAAAGTGACATTGAACCTTTAATTGCTCTCAGTCACGTTTTTTTGTTTTTCCGTTGCTGTATCTAGCACGTTGAAAGGAGACTTGTTGCACCTTTGCAGGACAAAATCCCATCCACTGCTCCAGCTCTGAACCCTTCATATAAATCACGTTTACGGATCCAGAAGATGTCAGATACAGGCGTGTCGTCCTGTTGGATTTACACATAAACTTTGAGAATAAAAGCCTCCATAAAAGATTTAATGCAAACATGGTGACTTAAGACTGCGGTGAATAACAGCTGAGTGTGACAGAATTATCTTAGTGTGATAAAATCTAAAAGATGTTTGGGTTTTTTTTGTTAAATCTTGCACTGATTTCCAATCGACCCAGAAACTGAAGCAAAGAAAGTGTTTTAAAGGTATTCTTAAGGATACTTAAGACTTGATTAATACCTGCAATGTTAAAAATATTCAAGACTCGTCCTTGACTCGGTTGCATGTACTAAAATTGTAACCCGATAAACACTTAATGTGCTTCCTCAGTGGTACACCAGAGCTCTGAGCCAACTGGTAGCTTTTAAATTTCTGTTTTAGTTTGGATGATGTGCATCCTCTCAGATCTATTAACTGCTGAACCCGCCAAAGCCTTTCCAACTTTAGACCGGATGAAACATTCATATGTTTTTACCTTGACGGCTAGATGCTAAGTGTAGGTCATTTCAGACGGTGCCATCATTTTTAAGAGATGTGACTTAAGAAATTCTCTGTGGTGTGAAATATTTGTGGAGGGAGAGGAAAGTTTGTTCTTATTCTGTGCGTTAGCTGTGAACTACATGAAAGGTAGCTAAACAGATGTGATGGATCTTGAAAAAGGTCAAGTCAAGTTCCTTAAAATCTCTCCTCTAAAAGAATCAACATCAAACATCAAAATATACCTCAGTATATTGTAACAGCGAGTTCTCCTGTGTTGTGCCTTCAACAAAAATGGCTGATCTTAGCTACGAACTAGTCACGTGACATAATACAACCAATGAGAAGCAAGAAAACACCGTCTGAAATGACCTACACGCATATCGATGGTCGCAATGCAAAAACCTTAAAAATGAAAAATTCACTTTTTTGAGAAAGCTAAGAAAGTGTTGGGTTTTTTTTTGCAGAACGTTATTTGCTAAGGATACTCAATGCATACGTTGATTTTAGACTATATTACTACATCATGTGTTTAAAAATACTGACTCAGAATTTGTGTCTTGCAAAGTGCATCAAGGAAGTTTCTCCCTACTTTTTCTAGGACATCTTGCCTACAGGAGGTTTTTCATTTAGCCACCATGTAGCATGCAGTCTTAAAATAATTCAAATTATTCAAATAAACATAACGAAGACACTGCAGGATGTCTATCCAGTTTTCTTCTCCTCTCTGAGGTGCTGGATAGCATCAAAATCTAGTTTCTGTTGTTAGACGGAGGTTGACATTAAGGACACTCTGATCGGCCTCTTCTTACAAACCTTCTGATGACTAACTCTGTGTTTTGTTTCTTCCTCAGGGGAGTCAGAGTTTGCAGCCCAGGTTTGCCTGACCCTCGTGGCACCTCGGCCTGGCAGGGCTTTTTTTGGACCCCGACAGTAATGTTCTGTGTTGATTCAAGCCAGATCTCTTCACAAAGAGAGCTAGTAGAGTCAGTAGAGTTTCTGCTCTTTCTTCCTGTGAGTTCAGGCTTGTTATGTGAAGCATCTGAGGTTCTGTGTGCGGTGAGAACGCCTGACTTGCAATCAGGTGTTTCTCGTAGCCTGCACAGAACCATCAGGTGCCCATTAGGTGGTTTCTGTGAAACTTCCATTGTTTGTTACATTTCAGTAACAAGTTGTCCTCAGACAGTGTGTCTGTCGAGATCCAGATGTGAAAACCTGAAATAAAAAAAATCCTTTGGACCCCGTTTCAAGGGTCCAGTTTGGTTTGAAAAGTGTGACAACATAACAAAGTTAAGTTGATACAAAGTCACCACCAATGGTGCCACTTGGCACTTGTATGAATTTTGTTCAGTCAGTTTTTGAATAAAGATCATTTTCCTTTAAGAAAAGTTCACCTCCCTTCCTGCTCAGGATTGGCGTGTTGGATCTCTGTACAGACTTTGGTCCTAGAGGACATTAACCAAAGTAGTAAACATTGTTTGGTGATGGGAAGTGACGCCATGTTTTTAGCCTGTCATATTCATATCATATGTGCATGTTAAGAATGTAAACAAATGTAGACTAAGTCTTTCATTATATGATTTGATGAACCTGTATACAGAGAGTTCAGAGGGTGAAAGACTTTAATCTTTTGTGTTCCCTGAAGCTTGAAGTTGATCTTTGCTTGTACAGGTTTCAGGAAATAGATGTACCTGGGTGAAAACATCTGAGATAAAAAAATGTGACCCTTGCACAGATAAGTTTCCTCTTTTTAGAGAATGAGTTTGAATTATAAAAAGACTTTTTATTTCACTCATTTTCATCGCCGTAAGCTCCTGATCTCAGACACCTCTGGGTCTGCGGTGTGTCGTCAGGCTCTCGTGTATCTCAGATTCAAGTTGTTATATCATCAAGGTTGACTTTGTTTTCTAAAGTTTGTCTCAGTGTGGTTAAGTTTTCTGTCAAACAGGTTTCTATTAATCAAACTATTCTGAACGCATCATAATAAGCGCTGGAGGGTTGGAGGGAGTGCTGCTTTCAATATCCCATTTTAAAGCTTCTGTAACTTCTGTTGTGAGTGTAACTTGCTTCACTTTCATGGGATCAATAAATTCAGGTTTCATCAAACCTCGTCCTTCAAGTGTTTTTATCATTTACCACTCTAGTGGGTCCATCTGTTCAGCTGCTCGTTAATGCAAATATGTAATCAGCCAATCACATGGCAGCAATTCTGCAGCATGTAGCCATGAAGACACGGTGAAGACAAGCTGTTGAAGTTCAAACTGAGCATCATAAAGAAGAAGAAAGGTGATTCGAGAGACTTTGAACACAGCATGGTTGCTGGTCTGAGTATTTGACAAACTGCTCATCTACTGGGATTTTAACCCACAACCATCTCTAGGGTTTACAGAGAACAGTCCTAAAAAGAGGAAACATCCAGTGAGCAGCAGTTCTTTGGGGCTAAAGGTCCTGTTGAGTCCAGAGGTCAGAGGAGAATGGCCAGACTGGTTGGAGATGATAGAAAAGGGTTTGGGTTTGGTCTGCAGAAGACCATCTCTGAACACACAACCCGTCCACCCTTGAAGCAGACGGGCTACAGCAGCAGAAGACCACACGGGGTGACCCTCCTGTCAGCTAAGACCAGGAAACTGAGGCTACAGTCCACACGGGCTCACCAAAACTGGACCATAGAGGACTGAAAACGTCTCCTGGTCTGATGAGTCTGGATTTCTGATCCACGTTCAGGCGGTCTGCCTACAATTGGAGTAAACAACATGAAAGCATGGATCCATCCTGGCTTGGATCATCTCTTCAGCTCCATCGATGTTTTTCTTGGCTCACTTTGGACCCCTTTGTACCTGGTGAGTGAGCCTGGTTTAAAGTCCAGCCTGGTTTAAAGTGCTGTTGCTGCTCTGGTTGACATTGACACAACATGACAGTCTTTAAAGCTGAATAACAGCCCTTAAAGCAAAGAACAGCACACTCCTGGAGCCCTTTCATGTGCTCCTGATGATCGCACAGATGTGTCGGGGCTTGCAGACCTGGCGTGGTTTGAAGAGCGAAGGCAACAGCTGTGAGCACTTCCACAAAAACAGTTGTTTAATGCAATGTCTCAAGGAAAGAAATAGACCTAACATGACCAAATAATCAAATTTAATTCTGACTTTGGAGCAAAACATTAAAAAATGCTTGAAGTCTTGGTCAAAAGCTTGAGCAAAGAAACCAAGAAGAGCAAATATCCCTGTGTTTGTGCATGTTTCACCACGGTGAAAGACGGACTGAGACAGAGAGAGCAGGGGGGGCAGAAGAGACAAACTACGGTCTTCACCTGAGGGGAAAAATAGTTTTTGCTCATCAGACCGGTTCCATATTTCACTTTGATAAAAGGTGCTGATGCATGAAGCTGCTGAAGTTCACATCTGTTAGATAACAAATGGAAAAAAAACATAAGTGAGGGTTGAAGAGTCGAAACCACCTTTGAAATAAATACATTTAACTGTAAGAAAAAAAATACCCTGATGAAGTTATTTAAGCCTAGAGTACAGAACTTAGTTACGTCATTATTCTAAAGAGTGAAACACATGAAGTGTCATGATTCTACACTGATTTGAATAAAAATGTGTGAAAATGTGCATCAAAAAGTATCAGAGAAATGGAATCATCCCTCGATCTATGAAGCCCTTTTGAACCAGTTTGTCGTCTTAGCTGCAGCCCTTGTCATTTTTTTCAGAACTAGAAGTGACACCGATTAGACGCCAGGATGGACACAGTTATCTACTTTTTGTTTTTGATTCGATCACATTCTATCAAAACAGAGATGAGGATCCTTGATATCATGCTGAACCAGAGAAGACTTGAGCCCTAAAGGTCTTTACAAAAACTGAGGTTAAACCCGTGGTGTCATCCTGGTTTGACGCTCTGAGGCTTTTCTCAAACTGCCTCAGGTTAGAAACTGAAAGGTATCCATGTAAATCATCTCAGGCAGCCGATGAAGGACCATAATGCAGATTTATGGAGCAAGATGTTATCACTGAAGTGCAACACACAGAGACACTGTGATATGTAGAGGATGCAGATGAAGAGTGAAGGGGCCCCCCACTGAAATATGATTGGCTAACCCTGGTGCCGCCCCAGAATCCTGAACTTCTCGTCCCCTTGCCCTGTCAGACGCAGGACTCTACTGTGTTGTATTCACCTGTAAGATTTATATCTCACTAATCTGTTTGTGTCACATCTTAAATTTTAAACCAAATAAAATGAGGAACGACAGCATCGATGAGACAAATCATGTTTATTTATATGGCTGATAGAACTTCCTGCCACCCCTGCCCAGGTTAGTGTTTAAAGTCTGGACACATTATTTAGCTGAATTCAGGTTTTCAAACCACAGAAATATTTTGAATTTGAGAACTTATCAGCAACCATCAGGAAACAGTGCACAGAAAGAGGAATATTTAGCAATACGTGATCTGATGGTGGCCTTCAAGGACAAGAAGCTTTTTGTGCAACAAGTATGATCCTCCATATGTCAACTTTTTATCATCCAAAATGTCTATCGAGACAAAGTTTTTCATGCACAATAACCACTTTATTACAACCCTAATTCCAATGAAGTTGGCACGTTGTGTTAAATGTAAATAAAAACAGAATACAATGATTCGCAAATCCTGTTTAACCAATATTCAACTGAATAAGCTACAAAGACAAGATATTTATTGTTCAAACTGATAAGCTTTGTTTGTGTTTTTGCAAATATTCACTCATTTTGAATTTGATGCCTGCAACACATTCCAAATATGTTGGGACAGGGGCAACAAAAGACTGCAGTTGGCACCTGTATCAAACATTCAGTGAACTCAAAGAAAAACAGTGAAGGGTTTTAAAAAAAATTTGGCTAATTTTCCACTTGCTGATCAACTGACGTGGGTGAAACTGTTTATTTGTCAGATTTCCAGCGAACAGCTTGCAAGCTTGGAAAACACCGTTACACCATCAGTTCATCTGTTTGGCCTCCCGCTCTGACCATGAATGGCTGTTGTGTAAAAGACAGTGAACTGTTCTCTGGAAAGCTCTCAGACAGGTACTGACAGGTTCAGAGACAAAAACTCTAAAGAAAGGAAAGAAAACACTGAGGAGGACAATGAGCGAGCAAACACTTGGATAAAGTAGAGAATAAAGAAAGAGAGAGAGAGTGGTTGGTTCATGGATTGAAGAGGGCTTAAGGGGAGTGGGGATGAGTGGGCATTTGAGGTAAGTGCAGTGCTGATGATTATGAGGAGCAGGTGTGCCTGTCTGAGGACAGATAAGGTGATTGACAAGTAAATATGTTGCTTATTTACTTTAATACACATTTTTGTTGTTTGGTTGTCTTAAAAACTGATTACCGTATTGACCCGAAAATAGGACGAGTTTTTTTTCCTATGAACATTATGTGAAAAAGTCGTCTTATAATCAGGGTCTGACCTTTGACACATGCTGATAGTTGATAAGAGTCGCTACACGACGCCAACAGCCCAGGGCGCCAGCTTTTTGTAAAGCCAGTGACCTCACTGTGGCTGCGGTGATCAGCCAATCACAGCAGAGATGCAAAGGAGAAAGGAGAGATGTGCGATGATCGTCCAGAGCAAATGATGATCAATGCAGCCGAGGAGTTAAACAACCATCAGGCAGACAAAAGATATCAAGTTACAGAGTGTAATGTCTAAAGATGACGCGCCAATAAAGACTGTCTGAAAAATACTAACTGTAAAAGAAAAGCTGATTGTGGTCCCCAAAGTGTCTGTTTCCAAGAGACTGACAGGAGGGTGTGTGTTTGTTATCGAGCAGCGCGACAGCCCCGCTAATAAATCCAACGAAGAAGAAAAACACTTACTTCGTGACGCCAATTTCCAAAAAAAAAAAAAAAGTTTTTTCTTGAAGTCGACTGGAGATTTGAACATGGCAGGTTTATGTGTTGTTCTTTGTTACTGCTGTCACACAGGAAGTGCTGATTCTTTTGACCAATCAACAGACTGCTGTGTTTTTTGCTCCACCTTCTGGGGTCAGATCAGTATGTCTGGCACCACAACAGAAGGGTACCAAAATAAGGGACGATACAGGTCAATAATTTGGGGACCTGTCCCGGCTTTCACTCAAAGGAAACGCCACAAAATGTGTGCTGTACCGAGACGAACTGAACTGAATTGAACCGCTTGGTGAAACAAGGCTTTATAATCATGGGTCAAAATGTCACTGAGCCCCCCCCCCCCCCTTCCATCTGCGAACCGTATTCCAGTCATGAAACATGTCTGAGATGAAACAGTGTTTGTTCCTCTTGTTTAAACTGAGCTGAAAACAGCACAGGTGATTCAGAGTGCTGCACCTGAGTGAGTAGAGATATGAAACACACCCAGCTCACACATCAAACGACGATGATGCTGAAGCAGCAGATAAAAAAATTCCTCCAGGATGTCAGAGATGTGGGTGAGGTTGGAGGTGTGACGCAGCTCAGGACCGCTCTTCTCATCCAACGGTATTTTTCCATTCCTGAGTTATATCTCATATGTCATGGATCGATGGTGCTGATTAGTTCTGGATGTGCACAGCTTCAAAGCAGAAACCATGTTTGCATTGCTTTGTGTTTTGACTTCGATTTTGAGGAGCAGTTGTGCCGTCTGTCTTTGTATGAGTCTATTCTCAAAACACACCAAAGGGTTTGAATCTGGCTGACATGATTTAATATGATTTTTACGTTGTCGGCACGACCCACCCTCCAGATCTGATCCAGTCTGTTAGCTTTAATCTGACCTCAGACCTTTAACACCTTGGTCCTGATTTCCACAAAACAGCAGAGCCCATTTTTTAAACCCAGCCTGCATTTTACCAAGAAGGAACATGTTTTCTTACTTGCTCCCCTCAGGCTCGAATACCACTGTTACACACAGCAAGTCTAACTGTATAATTGTTAGATTAGCATTCAGCTGCTGTGATTCAGACAACCCCTGGCTTCATTACTTTAAGTAATGAAAGGTTAAACTAAGGCGAATCATCACAGATCAGTATTACTCCTGTGGTCTTCTGCATCTCCATCCAGTCCGGCCTCCTGAGATCCCTCCACACCCCCCAGGGTTCAGCTGCTCATAATGAATTTAAAAGCTTCTCTCCAGTTTGTACACACAGCCTCAAACAGAGCTGCAGGCCATTCTGCAGCTCTTCATTTGCTCTCCAACATCAGTGGAGTCTCACTGTGGTCCCTCCACCCTCCTCCATCTCTCTCCTTCTTGCATCATACTGTATCTCCCCCACATCGTCCTCCCCCACCGGCTCTGGTAGGAGTCTGCACTGCCTTCAGATCTGCTCCTGTTTCTTTAGCCAGCAGAAACTCTCAGAGAAAGATCCACACCTTACTTAGAATTTCAGTACCAAGCAGCTGCAGCCAGTGATGTTGGAGTATTTGTCATGTTCTCTTTCACGTGTGCTTTTTTAGGTATTAACTCTAATTTCCTGATTGCATCCAAAATTCTGGATCCCAAAGTTAAAGATTGCATTTGCCGATTTTGAAAATTAAAGAAACTAGCTGCAGCAATGAACATTTCGGAAACTATGACTTGTAATAAAAAAGTCACATTTGCTCACAAAAACTCTTCATCAGAAACCTCCTCTGGATCCTACAAACCGTTAAAGAGGCTTTCTCGTATTTTAACCTGGATAAAAAGTCAGAATACTGGATGTTCAGGTTAAAAGTGTGCAGATTTTCAAACCACTACATATTGATATGTTGCAGAAATCTCTAGATCTGTCTGTAAACTGATCAAAAAGCTCTGTTCTGAAATCGAGATCTTCACAAGACAAATGATGAGGTCATCACATGAAAGATCTAATCATGCTTCATGACACGTTGGAGGGGCGGGCTTCAAACACCAAGATCTCCACCCCCCAATAGGCCTCCAGAAGATTAGCCAATCAAAGGGAAGGGGGTTTGTGGAGTGGGGAGTCTTAAAGAGACAGCAGCTAAAATGAAGCATTACAGAGAAAAGCTGAAATAAGTTTTTTCTTTTTTTTAACAGAGAGAAAAAAATAGAATTTATTTTGGTTTTTAAATCATGTAAAGACAGTCAAGGGTTGCAAAATTGTCAAAGTCAGAAACTTTCCACAGAGATTTATGGGATAAAAGAGGAGGAACTGAAATATAGTTATGGAATGTATATTGCAGCATAGTTTTGGCTAAAAAAAAACACATTTAATGCAAGTTCACTTTTATATCTCCGCTATCCCTTGACCTCACAGCAGCACTTTGCTGACTGCAGGGCAATTTAGGCCACACTCCCTTCATACACTGTGAATGATGCCCATAGCACAAGATCATTAAAGGAACCAACTGAGGATGAAGTCAAGGAAGTTTGATTAAACAATTCAGAATATCTTCAAATTTCCCAAGCTGAACTTCCCATGGAAAGTTTCTGGAAATTTTTCACTCCTCTGCAACCCTAAAAAATCCGCCAAATACTCCCTCTTTAAATAATGAGAGGCATGTAGAGGGTTGTTTGGTGAGACACTTGAGCTAAGTGTGGATACCTGAGGTATAACTGGCCTAAACACTTGATAACTGCTGTGGTTTATCAATCTGTCTCAGTCTGTCTGAATACTCAGAGCCATCTAGAAGGTTATATAATTACCAGCAGGGCATAAATATTTGAAAGGGCGAGACGTAGTTCTTCAAATATGAGTCACTTTCCATGTGCTGTTTAGAGTCAAAAGTAAACCGTCAATTAATTCAAAATGATGGAGAGATGACAGAGCCTCAAATAATGTGACTGTCTGAACAGGCTTCACTTTCATGAAACCAGGTCAGCCTCAATCTCTGCTCCTGAAGACTCAGGTGTATTTAGAAGCACTCCAGATAAGGTGAGTTCAACAGACCTGAAGTCTTTGAACCACCTGCTGTGTACAAGGTCAACAAAGAGCCGTCAGGCTTTATTTACCGTCTCATTCTCAGACTTTCATTGGTTGTGTTGTTCCAAGGTCATTCTTAGATTTACATTCATCCACGCATGAATTGCATCACTTTGTTTAGCACAAGGCAGTAAATTAATTCTCTTGTTAATAATATTAATGTTCAATGACATCAGGTGTATGGTTCATACTGTTTTGTATGTATTATGGTATGAAAGTGAAAACACCTTGATTTAAAGGTCAGGTTGTTATCACAGACTTCATATACTTACTTGGTGTTCATGATGCCAAAACTTCATCATATTTAGCATCTCTTTAAGTTATTTGGGGACATGAAACTCCAAATTTGTGTCTTAAAGCTGGACAGTCACCACTGAAGATATGAGGACGAGGGGCTAAAAGAAAACATAGCTTTTGATGAATCAGAAGTGAAGCAGATTAAAGAAAAGATTCAGAAAGTTTTAGGGCGGAGGAATTTAACTATGCTACCATCCAAATTACTGTGCTTCATGTCAGAGTCTGACCACACCCATTCTGGACTCTGTTTCCAATAAGTACCTGCTAACCACTCATTATCCTTTACATGTTACATCAAAAATGTTATGTTGTGTGTTATGTAATAAGTATTTGTACATAATTTGTGACTTTAAAAGTAAATAACTGATTTTTAAACTTGCAAAACTGCAAGTTGTGAACATATTATATGCATTAAAAGGTTATAAGTAGGGCAAGAACACTGGTAAATGTTGGAGCCACGTTGTCCATTCTATATAAACTAACCCTAAAATAATCATTCAACGTTTTAACACCATCACCAACTTCTCGGCCCACTCCTGGTTTCTAATGACGCAGGACGTTCCTCACTTAATTCCTGATGGTACGTGAACCCTCGCAGTCACTTGAGGACAGCGGGAGCATCAAAACTCACCGACACGTTGTTGGTGGAGTCGGTTTATATGAGTACACAGTTTTATTATTCCTCTGTTTACATCCTCACACAAAGTTACACTGCTAATTATCTTTATTGGTTTACAGATAGAGTCAAAGAGTGAATCTGACTTTTACTGCTCCCACAAAACAAGCATGAGTCTGGATGAATGACTGTTTATATTCAGGCTGACTTTTAAAAGGAAATAACAGTAATAGTTGGAGGGAAATTAGAACATCAGATGTCTCATCAGTGCTTTATTCAGTTGTTTATGATTGAAATTACTTCAACAGTTCACTCCACACTAAGTAGCATTTAAAGCTGAGTTTGGAATCTTTGGGGAATTTAAGTTAAAGAAGCGTCTGTTTGTTTTGTTTTGTTTTTTTTTTCTTTATCCCTTTTATGGCCCACTCCTGGTTATTTTGGGGCACACATTAGAAAAACATGCTGCAAATAGACCACAACACAAGAGTGTTTCCAGAGGACAGTTAAAAGTGATGCACACATCCGGGCATGCTTGTTGTTGAAGCAGATTTTGAGTCTTCCTATCAAAGCCTGATTTATCCTCGCGGCTCTTTATGGACGAATGTCCTTTTAGCAGCCTTGACCCCTTGTGTGTTCCTTTTCAGAAAGAAAATTTCCAACTTCTTCAAAAATATTGACGTTTATATGATTCACCACACAGAGATCACTGCGGTAACCTTGGGATGAACAATTCTTGGCATGAAATAGTCGCCAAACTCGGCAGAGAAGAGGAATTTGTGAAAAAATTACTAGTTTATTACTGTGGTAGACGTGTTGTTTGGGAATGGACGCCGCGCGGAGTGTGAAAAAGTATTAAAGCCACTTGTGTTCTCTTAACACAAGTGGCTCGCACGTCTCGCACGTCTCATTTCCGTACGTCACTTTCATGCAGAAAGCATAATCAGCCCTAATAAGGTTCTCTTTCCGTTAGTGGTTTTGGAAAATGAAAGTATTTTTGATTTATTTTACCATTGCGATCACATGATTCAGATATAAGTGTGTGTGCTAATAATGGACGTGTGCATCACTTTTAAGTGTCCTCTGGAAACACTTCCTTTGTGTTGCGGCCTATTTGCAGCGCGTTCTCTGAATGCTGCACGTGTGTTGTCAAATCCATGAAGATGTTTGCCTAATTTGCTTGTGTTTTGTCTTTTTGCATGTGCTCTCTTAAGTTGCGGTGCTGTGAGCTTTCAGGGCCACCGTACATACCAGAGCCCTCTGCTAAGTTAAGGTTCACATGATTTATAACTTCTTCCATCCTGTAGAATCTGAGCGATTGTTTATCTGTTTTCAAAGAAGTTTGAATCCTGGACATCTGATTCAGCTCATTACTTCTTCTAGCCTCCCTTTTTTTGTCTCACTCCTCTCTTTTTCTTTTCTGTACTGATTAGTCATCAGCTACTTTAACCACTAAGTTATGTGTCCTCAAAGCAAAAAGTATTTGATAAAAAAATTTAAAAAGTATCTTCTGTTTCATGATTTCTGATTGGAGCAGCATCCTAGGGATAACTTTACTATCAGAGATGGAGTTTTAACCAGTCAGAATCACTTATTTAAAACAGACTGATAAAAAATAAGTACCATAAATTCATTGTTAAATTAACAAGCCAACTATTTCTAAAACAGCTGGTTGTTTATACTTATTTTATCTATTAAAATCTTGTTCTTTGTGGCTCTCTGTCGAGTTATTGACATTAACCTTCATTGGACGCCATTTGGAGGGAAAAACAACTTCTGCTCTGAACATCTTCTTTGTTGTTGTTTATTTCTGCTGTTCTCTCATCATTACTGTAGAAATGTTTGGGAAAAAAATGACCCCGTTTGGCTCCAGTTCATTTTGTTTCCAGGCTTAGAGGGCCACCTGGTGGTGGAGCAGCTCTGTGTACTGTAAGTGTTACAGAAACACTCTGCACACACTCATTAAAACAGATGTGAACACTGTATTAGTCCAACGCACCGTCCCTGTGTTATTGCAGCAAATGTGCACAAACAGTAAATTCATTTTTATACAACAGAGACGATGTTTTCATCCATATTTGCTTATTTTGTGCTTTAATCTCTCTGTGTCCTTCACATTAAGATATTTACGTAAATGTCACATTTTAGCTGGTTGGTAAATTTGATTGTACTTCCTAAATATCTTCTAAAACAGCATGTACTGCTCTTTAACACCTCCAGTTTACTTTGCATTTATTTACACTGAGTGGAACCTCATCCTGCGAGATAATTATTGTACCACAAATACGATTGTTGATCTGTGATTTTCCTCCTGTTTACAAATGTTTTATTTTCTATTTAAGCAAATGTCTGTGAGTGCATGTGTTTTTCAATTTCATTTTTCTGCTGCATTCATGGTGTCGTAACTAATTAGAACTTCATCAGACGTCGTTTGGAGAAACATATTCTGGTTCTCTGAGCTGTGCTGGAAAAAAAAATAGAGCTGTTTATTCCATGTTTGTGCATCACTCTGTGAGATTATACATGCTTTTTTTTTTTTTTTTTTTTTTTTTACACAAGGAGACCAGGCGTCAGGATGCCTCACACCCAGAGGGTTAGTGTCACATTTAAAGACATTTGATAAATATAAATGTTTATGGGAGGATTTTATTGAACGCACTCCAAAACCAGATTATAAATCATATTTGGATCCATTTCTTTTCATCGCATGTCAAAACAAACAAACTGAATCAATACATTTAACAGCATTCTCTGTCAACCAACTACTTTTTTATTCTGATAGTTCACTTGCATCTCTCTCCTCCTCCTCCTTCTGCAAGTATTGTGTGATATTGCCTCATGCACTTGAAAGGCCTACGACTGCTAGGAGAGATACCAAGAGATTTCACACACACTCTCACACACACACGTGCATGCACACACTCAAACACAGGCGCACGCACAAGCTGAGAGATGAGATAGTCAACTTATGTTGTGTGTTGTTGACTGCTGGAGCTTGATATCACTGCACTCCAGCCCCGGAGGATCGGACACAGAGCAGGAAGAAGAAGTGAAGAATAACAAGACGTGCCAATTAGTGATTCTCTTAACGTTTTCACTTTCTGTTTGCCTGATGCTGACTTGATTCAGGCTTTTATTGTGAAAGGGAAGAGGTTGTTTTCATACACAGGTGTCAGTCAAAGCCTGCTGTGAATCCTCAAGTCGAACTCTGTCTGCAATGCAGCCAAAAAGAGAGGGAGAGGGGCTGGACTGTGAGGCAGTTACGGGGCAGGGCGCAGAAAAAGAAAGGAGGGGCAGAATCTTCATCCTTCTTTATCTCTTAATCCCACCCTCTTCTTATTCTGCGTGTGTGCCGCACTCGGCGCAGCTCATGAAATTTGGTGTTTTTAAAAATGGCAGCATGCAGTGAAAAACAGTCGAAACGACAGAGATGGATGAAACTACATCAGTGGTTTATTTGGCTGCAGTTACCCTGACGTTTGATTTCCTGACATTGACATCCGTTAGCAAAGGTCCTGAATTTCAGATACATCAAATCGATCAATTGAAAACAAAATTCCCATGAAGTCGTACCGTTACCCAACAACGATTTATTGTTGCGTCAACAGGTGATTGTTTGTTCGCAAAAATACAGCCGAGAGAGAGAAGAGGAAGAAAAGAAGCAATGTTTGTGTTTCTCAGAGCAGAAAACCAAATCCTGAGCATGAGTCTCACCCGCTGATGAGAGGAATAACTCGGTGGAAATCTTGAAGCCATGCATTAACAGAATATTGCCTTCAAATAACACTCGCACATGCTTTTTCCAAAATCAAACATGCATTGGGTATCTCAGAGGGGGAAAGAAGTGTAAATACTCAACATCTTTAGCAATACAAATCTTCTAAATGTGTCTGATAATGAATATTTTGTAGAGCATGTTACACACTTTTTCCAGCAATCCCTTTATTCATTCGATTGTTTTTAAGCAAAATGATAATAAATGAATATATTAAGTAAAAATAAAAATATAAAATAAAATATATATTTAGTTATGGATCTGCTTCGATGCTGCCGATGTGTGTGTGTGTGCGTGTCTGTGTGTGTGTGTCTGTGTGTGTCACAAAAAGCACAAGCAAAAATTCAATCACTACTACTAATTCAAAGAGCATTTTGTAAACGATCAATCGTCACAAGCGCAGTCATCACAAGGCTGTGAGTGCAGTTCGGATCACAGTGGTCACGGACAAGTTCAGCATCTCCTCGGGGAGCCACCTCGCTAAGGCTGGTTAGAGTTTGGTCACCTTTCGCTGTTGTCTCGGAGGAAAGGTGTGTGTTTGTTCGGCAGTCCTCTTGGAACAAATATGTGGTTTTATTTTTTTGTTTGTTTTTTTTTTAGAAAAAGAACTACCAAAATCATGCAACTACCGTTTCATTTTTCGTGAGACAAAAAAATTAGTTGGTGCTCTTGACGTTTCTCTCGGTGCTCTCGGTTTTGGAGGTGGGTGTTTTTTGTTTTCCTTTTCCCTTTCTTTAGGCACTGCCGTCCTGTTTGAGCCGCTGACTGCGCGCCTTGTAGACTTCGATCAGTAAATCTTTGACGTACTGGATTTCTCGCTCCACCGACTCCGCCTTGTCACGAAGCTCCCGGTTCTGCCCCTCGAGGCCATGCAGCTCCTCCTCCAGAGAGTCCAGCTCCGCCCTCTTACGCAGCCTGTACCTGTGATGATTTAAAAAAAAAAAAGGGAGCAGGTTTGGTTTAGGTTTGCAGCTTTTTTTTTTGCTGCCTTGCATCTTTATTCATAAGTCAGAGCGAGCATGACCTTTGGGCTACTTTGGGTGGATTACACACACACACACACACAGCTCAGACATCCTGCATCTCTGATCCATTTGGACTTTTTCCTGCGTCTATTTTCTCTGATTTTTACACTTTTTACCCCATTTCACACAAAGGAGAGCAGAAAAAACATGCGCACACACACACACACACACACACACACACACACATAAACACACACACAGACGGACAGATGTATGGAGGTTAGGTGGGGCTGAATTTGGCAGACAGTGAGGGACTTTCCACTTCCCTCCTACACTCTGCAGGACATTTAAAGCACTGGGCTGGCTGCTTTATGTAACACTCCTGCAGAGAGTGAGTTAGAAAGCTAAGTTTTCAGCTGAATGATGCCCTCAAAATCAAGAATTTGACTTGTTGTTTACTTTAACTTTGTAGATTTAAAACACAACTGCTTCAGCTGAGATTAAAACATTCTTTATCCTCATTTCATGCAGCATTTCTAATAACTTTATGAGGTGTTTTTTTTTGAGAGATGAATGAGTGAAATGAAGGGATTTGACATGAAGACTTGTGTTTACCTGTGAGCAGCAGTTTTGTTCTGGTCTCTCTTTTTCTGCTTCCTCTCTCCAGTGCCAGTCTCCAGAGAGGCGCCCATCACCAGAGCCGGTTTGACCGAGCAGTGCTCATCCTTTAACCTCTGGGTGGGGCGGTGGATGGGGCCACCGAGCAGTGTCCCTTCTGCTTCCCCTCTGGACAGACATTCGTAGCTTTGGTCTGCAAGGCATTCTGGATAGAGGTAGTGGCCATGTTGGGGCTCTACAGCCTGTGCTTGTGTGGGCTGATCGAGGTCTCCTATAAAGCTATGGTAAGGCTCCGTGCCAGCCATTGACTGGTGGAAGTAGCCGTCGTTGGCCACCATTGTCTCTTGGGGAATACCCCCAGAAAGTCCTCCATCTTTGCTGCAGTGCAGGACCTCCAAGCCCGTGCTGTCGTAACTTACATTGACCTTCACATTGTGCATCAACTGTCCCTCTCTCTTGTGGTGGCTGTCGTACGAGCTGCCCAGGCAAAAGCCTCGAGCAATCTCCTCGCTGCAAAACATTCCCTCTGAAAAACAATAACTCTCCTCTTCCTTCAACGATAAAGCACATTCTCTCACCTTCTTGACGCCGCCCAGGCTGCTCTTGCTGACCGTCTTCAGCGTGGAGTAGTGGTTCACAGACAACTCTGTGCTTCCTGAGTAACTTCCCCTGGAGCCCCATGAATCCAGTCCCACCTCGTCCCCGACTTTCACCGCCTCGCTGAGGATTCTTCGCCCGTTGTTGTGGTGGTGGTAGCGGTGGTGGTAGTTGTACGGAGCGGGTCGCGCTATTTTGGTTCTGCCGATGGGACCGCCGCAGAAACTGGCCAGGTCCAGTTCCCCTGTTGCCAAGGTAACAACCACAGGGCTGGTTTCTGATTGGCTGGTCCCATATGAGCCGTAGGGTAACTGATAATAAGACTGGGAGCCCATGCCTTGAGCACCCTTGTCACATTTTGAGGATTTCTCCAACTTGTTTGTGGTGGATGTGGACTCGGAGCGGAAGTAGTCCTCCAGCTGAGCCAGCTCCTCCTGCAGTAGAGAGGTCATGACCTCCAGATCCGAGGGCACCTTGACATCTTGTTCTAACGGCGAGGGTGGAAGGGATGAGCTGGGAGAGGACTCGGTCGTCGACACAAATGAAGACAAATCAACTTTTTCCGTCATCCAATCTGAATGACCATCACCTAAGAAAATCAAAAATAATCATCATAAATTCAGTTAGAAATCCTTTTTGTTTTCATTCAGCTTTTGAGAAAAACAACAAATCAAAATTCTAAAATCAGAAAAAAAAAATAAATCACGCAAGGTAAAGAGAGGACAAATCTAAAAAGGAGAAAAAGGCTGAAAAGCAAGCAAAACATCCGACAAATCCAAGTGAACAACTAACCGATCATCTGAAAATGATTGAACAGCATCGTCTGCATTCGATAAATATCCACTTAGCTGTACTCACTGTACGACATTAGCCCCGTGCTGCACTGCGGCTCCGACCTCGGGATGTGGAAAAATACAAAAGCGTCTTGGCAAAACTCACCAATTAAGTGCTGCCTCTCCGCTGGCTCCGCCCCCGTCCTTTGCCGTGATTGGCCACGGCTAGCCTGTCGGAGAGGGAGAGCGCCGAGCTCGCCTGTGGAAATGGGAGGAATTTTCCTGCGAAGGATCGATGCCGCCATTGTGTCGTCTGCTTCGATTAAATTGTTCAAAAGCACAAACGGTGCGTTGGCTGGATGAAAGAGTTGAGAAAACACCTGAAGACCTGAAAAAGAAACATGTAACACTTATTAAAGGACATTTACACCAAAAAATTAAATATGTGGTTAAAGATTACAATGTTCAAAAATGTCCAAAAATTTTAAAAGTCACAAAGTGAGCTGGAAAATAAATTTATTTTTTAAATTTTTTTATTTAAATTTATTTACCATAATCACCTGTTACCTTCTGAAGTCAGGCAGTTATTGATTTATGTCTCCATTGATTAATCACAACAGCAAAACTTCTAAAGCTGAATCTATTTCTAACAATGACCTCAGGAATAATTTAAAAAAATGTATAAAAATAAATTTTAACAAAGTTATAAGTTTTATATCACTTAAAAAATAATAATACAAACATTAAAATGCATAACAGGCTTTTATTAAAAGTTATTGAACCAAAATGTATTTAAATCATATTGATGTGCAATTTAAATTATATTTAGAGACACTACATGATGAAAAAATCTGCTTTTCCTCACAGTTTAAATCTTTTTTCACATTGTTGCTATAAATAGAACCTCTCAATGTCTAAAATGAGTGTTAATGCTGAAGAAAATACGATGAAATACGTTAGTTTAAAAGAAAATGTTAATTTAAACATGGTCTTGCCTGTTTTTTAAGTTATGGTATAAAAAAGTGAACTTTCCTTTACCCCTCCACAGAAAACTTGACGGTACCCAGCAGCTGTACTCACCCCATAGTTTCTGGATTCTCTTCTTAAAGTGCGCTGCTGAAGCAAAGCACACGAAGCTTGAGGCTGAAGACGAACACAGTCAGAGATTTAAAAAGCCATATTTTCCCCTTTTAGCAGCCAGGGACTCTTCATGAAGCGCTATTTGACGGCGAACAGACTTGCAGACAGAAAGTTTTTAAGTCCGCTACTTCTGCAACTCCTAATGCCCGGGCCGAATCACAGCAGACGAGATCCCTCCGCGGTTTACAGAGTTCAACCGGCCGTTACGTCATGAACCTGGGGACTTTCCCATTATCCAGAGAGAAGCGTGTGTGTGTGTGTGTGTGTGTGTGTGTGTGTGTGTGTGTGTGTGTGTGTGTGTGTGTGTGTGTGTGTGTGTGTGTGTGTTCCACTAGCACACACACTTTTTAACCCTCCTGTTTTCATTTACTGAATTATAACATGATTAAAAAGTGTACCACCTCTAATTATGATGAACAAACTTATTTTTTTACTAGAATGTATGTTTTAAAAGTTTTCTTTTGATTAAATGTGTCTTAAAAAGCTTTAATTTCTGTTTTTTTTTTGTCTAAAATTATTTTTGAATATACTTTTTAACCTTGTAAAACATGTTCTTTATTTAAAAAAACCCCGTCATTTTGATCATTTTTATACTTCTTCTTAATAAACTAATGTGACTTGATTAATATGATATAAAAAGTGACAATTTAATAAAAAAAAGAAGTCGTTTTGGGGATTCTGCTTCAATAAGATGCTGTCTGTTAAATTATCGCGATGATTTAAAAGAAATACACGTATTGACAGGAGAACGTTTCACTAAATATTAAATAACCGTTTTAAAGCGATTAAAACCTTAGTGAAGCATGGAATAAACTTTCAAAATAAACGTGTCGGATTGGGTCTCGCCGGCTCTAGTTCCCGGAGCCTCGCAGCGGAAGGACACGCTGCTGCAGTTCGAAGGTGTAAGTTTAGTTGCAGCCCTGTTGCATCAGATCCGCAGGGGATTCGCTGAGCGCCGTAACAATGTGGCCCAACCATTGGTTTATCTGGGGGAACTTTTTTATTTCTATTGGCCTGCTATCATTCTTACTCTGATTGCTAATCATTGCACATTATCACCGACCTGGGACCGGTTTACTGTATGTTTTAAGCAGAGAGGTGAGCTGGAAGTAAACTCATGAATGAGCTGCGGCGGGAGCCATGATGAGACAAACAGCTACTTAAATTCAATTACAGTAGAGATACCTGTAATTTATCTATAGACTCTTTAAAAATACACTTCTATTAGTTTGCGCTCTAAAATAATTTCTAACAAAATAAAAGTCACCGTGAGGATCATTTTTAGGCTTTACACGTGGAGATGACTTAGAGTAAGACAAAACTTTGGACATTATTAAATTGTAAAAGCACAATACATCACCTAAATAACTTAAAGTCAAGATCTTACAGATATTAAAGTTATTTTTTACACAGTGAGTAATGTTACTTCACCTGATACATGCAACGTAGTGAAAAATATTTCATTTTGAATGTAAGTTAATAGATCCAGACAGGTAAATGACACCTGGTTATCATCCTTATTACACTGCTATGAAATTTAAAAGAAAAAGTTCATACTTGTGTCTGACAGAGTGTTGAATTCACTTTTTATCTTACACAAAGAGAGGACATCCTCATATTTCACAGAATTTCAACTTTTATAGGACACCAGGAGTGTAAAGTGTAATATTCATGACTAATTAAATATTATTGATCCTTTAGCTGGAGTGTAGAGATGTAAAAAAGCATTCAAACACAGATGTTTGGTTAACACATGAAGGGGTCACACAGCTCTACACACATACACACAACACATTATTAAAGAATCATTATATTTTTATATAGTCCGTTTTTACGAGTCTGTGGGTTTAACCTGGACCCTAACTCTGTGAAATCAACAACCAGGAGCGTCCACATCATGAGTTTTTTCTGAACACTTTTGTAGTAAATTATTTTTTGGACTTAGATTCTTTGACAAAAAAATCAGCAGTGACTTAAACTCAGAAATCAAATTCAAATCCAACTTAATCCGAGGTGCAGGGAAGGTAAGATTATTAAACAGACAGCAATTTGGTGCATTCTGGGTAATTAAACATCTTTCTTAAAGCAAACTTAAACCGAAGTGATCACATTTAGCTGCTAAACATGTTTATTCTCAAAAATTATTGCAGTAAGGAGGTCATTTTTCTGAAACTAAAGAGTGTTTAAAAGCTGGAAGGGAAAACAATAGCAGCAATGTTACATAACACTGAACAATTAAAGTGATAAAGGTTTTAAAAAGTTTTCCTCCTCAATAAACTCTGAAACAGACTGACTGTAAACAGCCTGCAGTGTTTGTTATGTAACTCTGGGCTTGAAGTCCATCAGTTTGCTCTCCAGCTAAATCAGAAAAAATTAAAATAAGAAGGAAAATAAGCAATCATCTTCATTACTTTAACTACTATTCTTACTGATGTAAGATGTAGTGATGGACCAGCTGTTACTGAATTTTTTTCTGCAAGAAGACAAAAGAAAGAAAGTTTTTCTTTCCTGGTCTCAGATCTTTTAGGAGAAGTAGATGTAATGTTCGTCTTGTTTTTTGTGATTGTGGTTGTTGTATAGAAATAGTGTCTGTCCACTAGGGATGCACCGATCCAACTTTTCTAGTCCAGATACGATACCTGGGCTTTCGGTATCGACCGATACCGATCTCAATCAGATACCAGTGTTAAAATAATAACCTGCATGCCCTACTGTGGGATAAATGAGCACATATAGAATTACTGAAGTTGATATCTATTAAAACTATAAAGTTTTGAAATCTTTACCAGCAGTTTGGTTAAAAAAATTGCTTCAGAACTCACAGAAATTAATATTCAGTCATAAACTTTTACACCCTGTAGACTGGTAATACAACAAATAAACAGAGAAAGAGCATCAGAGGGAACGTTCAAGTACAAAACTGTGACACAACTGTTTGTAACCACATACTGTAAACAAAGTGACAAAATAGGTCAAACAACTTTGTTTGATTTAATCATAATTTAACCTTAGAGTCAAGTTCTCTAAGTGACGACAAAAATTCTTGTAAAAAATATGAGAGCACCGGTTAAAAAAAGACAGAGCTGGTTGCCTGGATCGGCACCACGGATCGGCCCTTTCCTACCGATACCTGATCCAGCTTTGAGGGGGATCAGTGCATCCCTACTGTCCGCTAACCAACAGTCAGAATGCTTCATATGATATCAATCTGCTGAGGTATTACAAAGAGAATATAAAGAGTTCACAAAGTTCCTAAAGTTGGAGGAGAGAGCTTTCGTTTAAACTCTAACGTCCTGAAAATAAAGCTAAATCCTCACTCAGCTTTACATTAAAGTGTAAAAAAAAGAAGAAGTTCTGACTTGATCTGATGACAAACTTTCATCCACATCAGGGATTTGTTTGGACTGCAGTCAGAGAGGCCCGACTGTCACAGAAACTCCTCTCTGACGTGCTCTCACATGAACGTCTCTGTCTTGTTTTCCTCTCTCTCTTCCATCAAACTTTAAGTTTTGTTAACTGCTCAAACGTCTGGATTTGCAGCTTATTTCTTTTGTGTCGTTGATCATGCGGAGCTGCATCATCTCTGGGTTTGCAGCTCTGTTGACCTTTGTGACGCTCCTGTAAGCTCACCTTGTAGAGCCACTTCACCTCAGACTGTGATAGTTTTCATTAGACACAAATTACAAATTACTTTTCTCTTCTCTTCTGAGCTGCCTGTGGCGTCAGTAGAAAATATGCCATAAAAAAAGTGCAGAAGTGTCGTTATTTTCCATCTCAGTGTCAGCAGGAGGCAGATTCTCCTGCAGCGGAATAAAAATAATGTATATTTTAGTTTCAGGCCTTAAAATGTCCCAATCATCATGTTAAAGAAAATCCACAGAAAGACAGGTGAAGATGTACATGATGATATAAATTGAATATATTTAAGTATGAGGCCTGTTAATTGATGTTTTTGCTTTGAATGATATTCAGAACTGTGTATCCAAACAGAGCGGTGACCCTCAGCCTGTAATCTCAATCAAAAAGAGATTAAAATCATGTCAATAAGAAGTAAACTGATCAAATCTGCTATCGCTATCCTCCTCCTCTTCCTTAAAGAAACCAGCATTTCACACCTCATTTACTGCAGCATACACTCCTTATGACATCACATACAATGTGTGTGAGTGAGCGTGTGTGTGTGTGTTATTGCTGCTCACAGCTCTTTCACACACACACACACACAGACTCTGCGGTTGAATTTGATGTGCATGTTTTTCTCCGCTGCTGTTATAAATCTCATCTCCGTCACCAGAGCATCATAATCATTTAACAGGCTTCTCAAAACACCAGCGTCTCTTAATTACGAGGTTTAATGAGCTGTTTAAACACGATAAATCCACGAGTGTGACACACAGCAGATGAACGCTAAGTGGAGCAATGTTTTTTTATTTTGATTTTTATAACTCTAATAAGAAACGTGTTTCAAAGTGCTGTGAAACATACAGCTGGAGGGAAAAACAGACTCTGAACCCACACACACACAGATCATATTAAAGTGTATTTCAGATCCACCTGTAAAATCGTCATATTATATTAATTTATTCTGAAATAGCATCAATCTAGACGAGACACCCTTAAAAATCTTCTTCCTAATGTAAATAAAAAACAATGCTTTCCTTTGTCTTCATGTAATTAACGTTTGAAGTTGAACAGTTGTTTCTGAGGCCCCTGTGCTTGTAAAGGGAGGGACCCACATGGTGTGGAACCAGTGAAATGTTTGTGAGTGTATGAGCTGTCTTCAAGCCGCTCTGCAAGTTACCGCTCTCAGATCTGAAGACATCTGTGTGTTTAAAATCATGTTTTCTGTCTTGATTTTTTTCTTCTTTGGTCTCGTCCGTGTGTTTCCCTTCAGTCATTCCAGATCTCCCCCAAAAAGAGGGTCAGATAGAGTATGATCTTCATGGCTCAGGTGATCTGGTACAGGTGTGCTCTCTGTCCTCAAAGTCAGAACCAAACATGGAGGAGCAGCGCTGTGCCCCATTTAGGGCCTCTGAAGCTCTTGCTAGTTTAAACCTGAAGACTCACCTGTTAACAGCTGCCTTTAATTACTTCAAATCATTTGAACCAATTACTTTAACACCTTAAGGACGATGCAGATTTTTCAGTCCAGTCAAATCCAGATGTTTTATTTGAATCATTTTGAAGGTTTTCCTCCAGTAATTTTTAAACGTCTTTTTTTTTATCTGTTTCTTTTGCTCATCGTCATGATGTTTGGATATCTTGTGTGAAAGACTTTGAATGACCTCATTACTGACTTGTGCCACAGAGATCAACTTTTTATTGCCATAAAACATCTAAATAAAGAGTGGTCTGTCATCTCTCAGTAGCGCCAAATCACAAGAAACGTTATCCCAAAAACATTAGCAGGTCCAGACCTGAGACAGGCAGAAATCGCGGACAGAACTAGACTCACTTTAGACAGACATCTGCTGAGACCATGATGGGGTTATGTGAGTTTGTACAGTACAGTAAAAAATAAACATTGGCATCAAAAATCTGCTTTCAACTTGTTAAAACAATGTTTGATGTTTGTTTGAATATGTTGTTTGTATTTCTGTTGGTGTCATAGTGTTCTACAGAGGCATTTTTAGCCCATTTTTGGGGGTTGTTTAGTCTCACGCCTTTCTAAAAGTGTTCTGCTCTTCTTTCACAAATGTGGGACTAAAATTGTGTTAAAATTTATGAAACGGTGAAGTTTTCTTGCCCGGCCGAGCAGCTCTCTGGGTGCTCAGCACCCCTAAACCTGTGATCCTAAAATCACCCCCAGTGTTTTTTAAGACATTTCTTCCATTTCAACCAATCAAAGAATCAGTCCCATTAAATTGTCCAACGGTGTAACCAAAAAAGCATGACAAGTATTAAATAATTCACCTTCCTAGAAGTTATGACACTGTACTGATGAAATCAGTTATCTGTTATGACATATCATTTCAAAGTTTATTTCATATATTGTATTTATAAACTTGATAATATGGGATTTGTTGGACTGGGTGAGTCAGTATGTCATAGACATCAATGCTTTTTTCTCCTTTTTTTGGTTCAGTTGGTTTAAAATCCTTTTAAATTTCTTTCTCTTTTTTTTTTTTTTTTGTAAAATCAGATTTGAAGATTAAATTCAGTAGTGTGTTTTTATTAGCCTTACTGAAGGTGTTCTTGTTTTATTCCATGTGTTATTTTCTATGAATACTCAAAAAGATGCCTGTAAGAGATCCAAAATGAAAAACAGTGCAGTCTAAGGTCATCTTTTTGTTGCCGCCATTTTTTTTCTCTTAAGGTGAGGTTTTTTATCGATTGTTTTATATATATATGTAAGCATGCAGTTTTGTTCTGTATGTAGATTTACATGACTTTCTTATTTTTCATGTCAAAAGAGTAGGTACACACACACTTTCATGGACTTAAATTTTCTTGATCACTCAAAGCTCAGAGGATGCTACAGAACCAACAGCACAAGCTGACTGACACGGAATCTGTCTGTGGAAGCAGTTTGGGGTTCAGTGTTTTGCTCAAGGACACTTCAGCGCATGTCACTGGAAAGGAATTAAACTGCCTATCCTTTAATCGAGAGACAATTGACTCCATCACAGAGCCACAGAAGCCCTGAAAGCTTTGTCTCTCACTCTCTCTCTCTCTCTCTCTCTCTCTCTCTCTCTCTCTCTCTCTCTCTCTTTCTCTTTTCTCAGGTGTTTTTAACTTTTTGATCATTTGTTATTCATCATTCAAAGTCTTTGAGATTTTAGAGGGAAAATCTAAAGACAAACATCTACAAAATCTGCTACATAACCTGCAAACACACCTTTAGTATTTTCTTACTGTTTTATTCTTACACCATGCTGTGTTTGATTTCCTTCTTTCACTGTATCTTTTTTTTCATCCAAGACCAGAGTCAAACTCTTAGTAAACAGAAATTAAATCTGATTCAGGTCTTGAACAGATTGTCTGTTTATTCAGCTGCTTTAATTTATGTTGATATAATCTACTGACATGCCGAGCCCTGAATCACAGTCACCACAGACTCTCCTCATTCTCACTCTGCTTGTTTTGTAGTTAGTTTTCTCCAGCACATGGATGTGAAATAAAACCTCTCACTCTG